>OX387390.1:13151070-14351070 GCA_947563765.1 Anarsia innoxiella
GTTAAAATTGAACATTTTTTTTATTGGAGCCAAACTGCGGAAAAGACTGCGTAAGTAATAAATAATTTTACTTTTGTTGGTTACTAGGAATATCTTATATAACAAGTACCTAAAGGTGCGTTCACGTAGAAAGCTTGTTGCCGGTACCGTCAATCGTTAACGCATTGACAGAATGCGCACGCGCATATGGCACAACCTGCGCGCGCAGTACAAAAGACGTCCCATTATTGGCGGTAATTAGCTTTCTATGTGCATATCCCTTAGCAACGAACGGAGATCTATCAGTCAAAGCGAGTTTACTGGCAGATCGTCAGCGTAAAATTAAAATAAATAGCAATCTAGCAAACAATTAGCAATTTACTCGTAACTACTCATACCTGTTGCTAAGACGTTGTGATGCAGCTTCACATTTAATTTCCGTCTGATTAGGTACTCGTAATTCTGACGAACCGACTACCGACGACGCTATAATGAAATTCAATATAAACGCGCCCGATTCACCTACACCCCGAACATAACTCAAAACAACAATTATTTAACTTAGACAAGACAGCTAACTAGACCATCTTATATTTAGGAAAATAATAAAGGCTGTAAATCTTAGAGATGATAATTATCTGCGCAATTACTAGGGCGTTGCAAGGCGCATTCCACCCCGCGCCTTTCTTCAGAGCAACGGGTAATTACAATCGACATTATCCTACCATTAATGCTAACTGCGAACCTATTCATTTGTTCTAGTTTATTATATTACCACAATTTTATAAGACCCTTACAGTATAGAATTAGAATAAGTACCTTGGCCTGTGTTTATAATTTTCGATATCCTTCCTAAAAGTATTAACATTTTATTGTGTTTCATTCAAAAACAGTTATATATAACGAGATAATTCATGAATATGAAGTTTTTAGAAACGAGTCATAAAAAATATACTATAAAAATCGGAGTAGATAACAAAAAACTACAGTTAATCATGCAGAAATAGGAAGAGAAGTGAAAGCTAAATCGCCCGCTATAGTGAATGAGATAACAATACGCAATTACCTTCTCCGTAACATATATTTTGGGATTCGGAACGTAAAAAAAGTACTTAACTACTACAAAAGTTGAAGATCTTACGATGAAAGTATGCAAGTAACCCTTAGATAAGTAATTACTTAGTTGAATCATATGAATGAGGTTTGTCTACGCTTGTGTGTTTCATTGAATTTCATTCGTATAGAAAAAATATCACAAAATGATTGGAGGCAACTTTGATCCGAGTACCTACTACTAGGTACCTACACTTCGGTGCCAGCACCGGCACATAAATTCAAATAATGTCAGTTGGCAATCGGATAGTAGGAAACATTTCAACAGCAAATAGCGTTGGTTTAAAGATCACGTAGTTGATTGCAAGTGCAGATAGCACGAGGATTGTAAACGTAAATGCATCCGCGGAGAACATTTCACTGGCAACACCGTCCGCTGCTGCTAGTATGACCAGCAACAAATAATCCTACACCTTCCTTGCTTTATCTTCTCATAATTTTAAACCGCCGCCGACGCAAAAAGAGAGGTGTATTAATTTTGACGTGTTTTTCTGTGTGTCATCTCTGATGTTTTGCTTCTCTTCTATGCCTTAATGTCATTTTCTAGTATTATTTTTTTACAAAACTTCTAGCTAGATCAGTATATATCTATGCAGTTATTTTGGTGTTTGAATACAAAAAATATTCGTCAAGGGTGACGTTCCAAAACCATAACAATGAAACACAGAGGACGTTAGGGTCAAAGACAAAGTTGCTTGCGCATTTAAATTTATTAGAAAGTAAGTATATACCTATGGACATTGATGAATGTATAAGCTATAGCTATAACATAATGAAATCTAAATTTCTCATAACATATTCTAAACAAAGTGTTAGACAAACGTGCCGCGCTCCGAGAATAACAATTTCACACAGGAAAAGGCTAGATGAGAAAGGAAATAATTTGTCGTCCAATATCTAGCAGCCAGTCAGAGATAGAAGCTAACACGACGACGTCCTGAAACCAGCAAACGAACGTTGATAAACCGCTGCGATACAAATTAACAACAATAATCGAGCTAAACAAGGGCCCGCAATCACTACGGCGGCGTAGTGTTTGTACTCTAGACTCTAGAGTACTGTCGGCGACGCAAGGCGATATTAACTTACTAGAGGATGCTTGCAACTTTAAAGAATTTTAAAGACGCATGTACTAACTGTAGGTACAAAAATGACACAAAATAACTAATAACGCCATGATCAAGTTGGTAACATTTAATCAGCTAGGTTCCTTGATCAGCAAAAAAACAGACAAAAAGAAAAACTTTTCAGAAAGAATTATCACTAATAAACAGAGACTGACAATAGAAATATTGTACTAATTGCTTACCTACCCACGGTTACATCGTAATATTTCTACTCTTACTATTTATTTATATTATAACATTCAAACCATGGCTCATTCGCTATTTGTAATAAGTAATGTTCTTTCGTATCTCGAAGTTATTTGTATTGAATAAATTATGAAGGCAAGCGTACAAGACGTTTGGTGCAGCCGTCGTCACAGATATCGGTGCAGACACCACACAACGAATGGACAGAGAGCACGACACCATGCACACGCAGAACACTAATCAGACGACTAGTTTTAATAGTTTGTTAAATAAATATACGAAATTGTTTTCGTAACTATCGATATTATAGTACCGGTACCTATCTAAAAAAACAAACACCTTTGAAGTAAACGCAATGAAAAATGATATTTTTTGTAAGTTTACTGTCCTGACCTGAGGCCGTGCGCTGCGTAACGCGGGCGGCGTCGCAGGCAGCCGCGGTGGCAAATATTATTTATGAATGTACATACATAGTGAATATACATTCATACATACATACCTAAAAAATAATATTTATCAGAAAATTCATAAATAATATTTATCTTTAACATGAAAGTAGAAGCAAGGAATTAAATACTAAAGACGGGTTCTGAAGCAAAAAAAGGAAAAGGGTACATCTATTACAATATTACACTTTTTTGGACCACAAGTGTAGAAGGGCAAGTATCTTTGGAAAATAATTCTCAGGGTGACTCTTCAGCCGATAGAGGTATACTTGACTTGTCCTTCCCAATATAACGCTAAAGAGGTCGCAATACCTGGCACTAGTACATCTGAACGGGAAAATGACACCACAGGCAGAGGAACACAAAAACAACCAAAGCGTAAAAAAGCATCGTCACTGACTGGTGACGATGCCTTTTTACGCTTTGTAATAATTGTATTTGAAAAAGAGTCCCTTTTGAAATACAATTATTACAATCCGTGCAAAACAAAAATGACGAAGATAATGATGAAGACTTATCATTTTTTAAATCTATTTTGCCAAACATAAAAAAAATCTTCTTATCAAAAATCTTCTAGTCGCTCTAAGCCCAGATGTTTTAAGTGCTGCCAGTCACACCCTGCTGAAAGTTGTATGATTGAAGAAGAGGACTCGACTAGATTGGACAAAATAAACATATTCTGTTCTGGTTTACATTATGCCACATATCCCAGAGGCACAGAGCACTCTCGGCAAAAACAAAAATAGTTATGTCACAAGAGAACATTCCGTATTCAGAAGCCTATCTACGTTACCGTCCAGTCCGACTTGGATTCACTGATGCCTCTCGCTCCAAGCCCTCATTCTCAACTCCTCCCCGCCCTCTAATGAGCCCACTTACACCTCGGTTTATGCCCTCTCCCTCTACATCATCTTCCTCTCAGATAATTTCTTACCGCAAGACGGACTTCTCTAAACCACGTCCCCCTCCTACACCTGGTAAATCATATGACCAGGAAGCTCACCATCGCCTAACCGCTACTCCTCAATTGAAACAACCCAATGGCTCTAAAGTGAGCCATTATTTAGAGTCTAAACAATAGTGGCAAAGACTCCTCTTCCCCTAATATCAATGAAATTCTTGAAATCATATATTCCTTTCTGAGCATCTTCGAAAAGCACAATGTTGCCGTAAACTTTTTTAGAGACATACCCTGTCTGTCTCTAAAAAAGTTTCCCATATTTTTTATTATAAAAAATAAAAAGTTTAACAATAGCTCCCACAGTCCTACTACAGTGGAACTGTAAGAGTATCCGGCATAAAACATTTGAAATTATATCCCTAATTAATTCGTAGAAACCTGTTATTTTGGCCATCTCTGAGACATGGCTGAGGCTGGGTTCCCGCTTTTGGATCCCTGGATTCTCATATCACAGAGATGATCACAATTCTGGACGGGCCGGTTGTGCCATATTTTTTCTTTAATCCCCATTCCCCAACAGTCTTCTCATAATCATATTTAGGGTTCTAACAACAACATAAGTAGTTGCTGTTAGAACCCTAAATATGACTATTGTATCCATATGAGGTATATGTATCTATATATATCTTCTCCCTGCTCTTCTAGCATCTCAGAAATAGACTCTATCCTTTTTTCTATACCCTCTAAACTTATAGACCGATAGCCCTTTCCTCAGTCCTAGCCAAGATCATGGAAAACCTAATTAATAACAGACTAGAATGGATCCTTGAAAATAAATCTATTCAAGCCAAATCTCAATTTGGTTTCAGAAAAGGTATGGGCACCATGAACAGTTTGAGCATCTTTTCCTTAGAGATCCGCTTAGCTTATTCTCGGGGACAACACTTTGTCACCCGTCTTCCTGGATATAACGTCTACTTATGACAATGTTCTTCTGCCGCTGCTCTGGCACAAAATGTTGCAGCTGAGTCTGCCTACATCCTCGTAGGCAGACTCAGCTGCATAAGTAAACTTTGTTTGTAATTTATTTATGGCTCGCACAGTCTCTGTTAGATATCGGCGTTCTCTTTTTTCCCCAAGAAAAGCATGCAAAGGCTTTAATTAAGCAAAAGCAATAATTTGAGGGGCTAAATCTTTAAATTTAAAGTAGGTAGTGCACTTGTCAGTGGGATCTACACAATACTTTGTATTGATCAAGCATTAGTTAAGATGTCGCGAAGCAAACAAATCCAGCAATAAAAAGACAACCTGCAGTTCTTTTTATAGCATCTTCTTTTCCGACAACCACTAATAAATGTATTAAAATAAATTACACCACTACTATGAACACACAATAGTAAAATGGCTAATTCTACTGAATTAATTTAATTTCATCTCGCTTTCAAACGCCTCATACTGTTATAAGTCGCCATTCACTATTCCTGCATTCTCGTATGTTCATTAGCCAACGAAAGGAATAAGAAATTGTATAGTCATGCACTGATTTCAAAACCATATAACTTTTACACCTATTAAACTCCGCTTAGTATAGAAAAGTAGGCGATAAAATAATGCTACTTTATGAGAACAATTTATAATATTGAAAATAATTGCAAACGTTTCATTGAAAGGAAAAGTGAGAGATTAAATACTTCTGATGAAAAGTGGAGATTTTTTTATTTGTAGACTAAAAGTACTTAGTCTCTTAGTCTACAAATAAAAAAAAGTACTTAGTCTCTTAGTCTACAAATAAAAAAATCTGGTGGATTGAATGATTTTTAATCTGGTGCATTTAAAACTGTATTCAGAAAAAATACTTGTATTTTGCAAAAAAAAACAGAAGAGGAAGTAGAGAAGGGCCATCATAAGTATAAACAGCAAACGCCGCTATTCGTATTTATTTTGGGGTTCCTTGCTCTAGCTACCCTCACTTCCTAAAGAAGACTTATTTCATTGCCCAGGTAGGTGTATTTGTTGAGATGCAAAACATCTATAATTGAGGTTTACGGCATTAGGTATGCCGATCTGTACCTTCTAGTTAGAATAACAACTATAGTCTAGAAACTATAAACAACTGACTAGGTACGTCTTGGTTTAACTTATACATATTCTATTCAAGTATTATGGGATACCACAGTGAGTGCACGTGGAGTACTAAGTTGGCAGTGAGAAACATCAAGTAACTTGATTGAACCCACAACAGAGCCAAAATATTCACCCAAATGCCATCTCACATAAACAAGTAAAGTAGGAAGACCGCTAAGTTTCTGCAAAGACTGTCTTGGGAGTAAACCTCGCTTTATTTCCAATGGTAGGTACTTAACGTGTACAATAGAACCCGTCTAACCATTTATTTTTTCTAAAAGTCCGACATTTTATTCAGCAATTATTACTAGAATATTTACAGTCTATTTAACCTCTTGCCCGGCGCTCACCGAAAAGAAAGTTACATGCTGCGTTTAACACGGAAATTTGCCCAAATTACAGTTTAGTGCCGTTTTACTCTAATTGCACTGATTCACCAGATCGCATTGAGGGCGCACGGCAGCCATGACACTGGATCGCTGACAATGACAGCCATTTGGCCGGGAAAGTGAAACTCTTGTCTAAATACACTGCGTAGATCAAATAACTGTGCAGTTTTCATTTTCATTCAAATCTATTCAAATTATAATTAAGGAATATTTTTCAAAGTTTAAACAGCGTGTAACTAAACGTTCAACTTTCATTCATCGAGTCAATATGCCTTTTTTTTTGTCAACTCTTTACATTGATGACTGATGAAGTCAGGTTGACATGATATACCTACCTATGGTAAGTTATTTATGTAACAAAATATTCCAGTCTCCATGCCTATTGTGTTACTTAAGATCTTCGCACACCCAAGTTACTACTCTTCTTAAACCACAACACATAACATAAAACCACTCGTCAAGAGAACCAGGCTCGACAATAGTGTCTGTGGAAATCGCATCCATATCTGTCGAACAGGCAACAAGTGGCTATCTAACGGTTCGTAAAATGTCCCGAAATGACAGGTAATGACAAATGGCAGGTTAAAAAGTAGGTACTTAATAACGAAATTGGTGGTTGTCATTAGTTCACACAACTGCGGATGTAGGTACGTGTTGGCGTAGTGAATTTTTAACTCCGCAAGTGGCATTGCTTTTCATTATTCGACAAATACTCGTACACAGCGGTAGATTGACCTACTTATTGTACAAATTGTGGTCACTTTCAAATATTGTTGTACACGGACACCCGCGTATTTCCTGACAATAGGTACTGTTTACTTAGCGTTTTATTGATGACTAAGATTAATAAGAAATTCGACTTTGCTTTTCATCAGAAAGCGATTGCCAGATAAGTTTTGTGTGAAGATGCGAAAATTAATGCATACCTAATTTTAAATAAGTACAAATTGCAAAATGAAACAAAGGCATCGAATTGTGCGGTAGCGGCAGGCGGCATCGCCGACTACTTTCACCGAACTTTTCATTAATCAAAATGTATTAATCTGAATGAGAATAAAGCACTGATTGGTCTCATTGCTCTTTACAGTTTGCTATTCCGCTATTATACCAACAGACAGATCTATTCGCGATTACAGATAAATTGAACGACAGGAAATAAGAATCTGTAAATTTAGAACGACGATTCTTAACACGTTGTTTATCGAAATGTTAATTATAAAGATTGCATTAACTAATTATACAACTATGGAGGATATTAACTAAACAACAGCATCAGTGGGAGAAAGCAAATCTATCAAGCTTTAGTTACTGGCTATACCTAGATGTATATGTAAGTAGCTCAAATCTCGCAGCATTCCAAAAAGCATAATTACAAATCATCCATTAAAATTACAGCGTTTGCTTTCATGATACCGTACTTTAAGTATACGTGGGATATAACTATATAGTGAAACTCAGCCAGAATTTCTAAAATTTCAAAAACATTTTTTTGTCCGTATCTATGGAAAGTCGAATTTGATTAACTTCTTTTGCTAGCTGTCGAGAGTAGTGTGCGATGGTGCGCAGAAAAATTATAATTACCCTTCTTTGTATTAGCGTCAATAAATTACACTTTCGAAAAGTAAGCGAAACCAATAATAGGTTTAAATGATGGCCAGTGGAATAGGCGCGATGACTTATTGAACATTAATTGTGCGTAACATGACTATCGGCTCTGATTAATGTGTGCATTTGCGCCTGCTGCTGGCCCGAAGGTAGACCCGGCTGCTCCGGCCGCTCTTACATCTACTTCGACTCTCCTAACGACGCTTTTATGCTACATACTTCAAACGGGCGTGGATCTATTTATTTATGGACTAAGGAGGAGAGAATTAGCTTGTGAAAAGCAAACTCATACTCTGTTAGAAATTCGAACCGGGAAGTCGTATGAGTTCTATTGTGACTAAATAAGTACCTTTACATTACGAAATATAATTTCTGATGAAGATTATCGAGACATTGGTGGAGAGATGAATTAATAGCCACTAAAGAAACTCAGTGGGTACAATAATTGTTCACGATTAGTCCATAACGGAGCGGCGGCGCTTGCGCGTATTTCGAGAAGCAATTTATATAATTTTCTATTCGTTCGATGCACAATAAGATACCATTCAAAGTGAATGGCTGGCTACATGGAAGCCCGGCTAATGCCTATGCATTACTTTTTTACACTCTCCGACAAAGGAAAAAATAACCTCCCCGAACCGTTGTTGGCATAACTTGTACTTGTTGCTATTACGTAAGAAGTCTCTCGATCAGATAACGCCCGAACGCCAGCCAGAGCCGCAGACGTTGCTGTGCAAAGTTCCTAAATTTCGACAGAACTACTTACAGTTCAAAAAGTCAGATTCATAAAATGATTTATATGTATATTTTGGTAAAGGCTATGAAAAATGGACATTAAAAATAGGTATTTTGCAATTCGTGATACGATTTTGAGGAAAAGCGATAATGCGAGTCATGAAGTCGGGCCTACTTCCACCCTACAGTTATAAAAGAGCTGAAACATTTAATTCTCGTTATTTAGGGATTACAACTCAATCTTTACTGAGAAGTGAATATCTTCTCCTACAATGATGTCATTAAATGCCAACGTTTCGAGTAACACAGCCACGAAATGAACTTTGCCAATAGGTACATTTATCGTTGCATTATCAGGCTATTTTGCTACAGTAACTAGCCCGCAATCCTCTTTATCAAAAACTTACGCCTGTCATCTCATCGCTGACGTGCCCTTTTTCACTGACGCAACGCCGCCAAATAGAAAACGAATTATTATATGACTGGATGCAATTTCAACTCGATTCAATGCTGAATTACCAACAGTAAGTTTTCTATTATGTAACTTTGTAGCCTTCAATCTCTGTTCAGATGTAATTGAAGTGCAAATTCACGCCGCCACGCTGTTTATAATTGATTTAGAAGAATGCAACATGATAAGATCCGGATAGAAAATTGAAATGCTACAAAGGCTTTAGTGTATGGGACACAGTGGTGCGCTCTGCAGTAGCGGTATCTACATAATTTGGTCGCCATCGATCAAACTAATCGTTTAATTACTGAGCTGATATAAGAAATAGCTGCCGGCAAACGATTGATCCCGTAACTTCAGCGGCTAACATCGAACAGCTTCCAGCGGACATTGGACTAGGTATTTATTAATCGCGTTTTCGAAAACCATTAAGCAGATAGTTGCACTGATTTTTATCTAAATGGATTAAGTGAAAACATGCCTCCAGAGGCTGTGCTCAATAAAATTGAAGATCTATATCAGAGTCATCTTTCATCTTATTATGGCAGCCGTGTGCCGATATTTTATGCTATCGGACAACCTAACTTGACTATTAATTACAGTAACATTTTTTCATCAAAAGACTAGGAATTAGCATTCAGTAGAATTCTGTGCCGGTACACCGTTACAATTGGTTATGAAGTGACGCGGCGGAAATCACATCTTATTAATGGGACATGTGCGTGTACTTAAACAGAAATAACAAAACCACATAATTCCACGCTTGTTCACATAAGGTATGAGATCCATCTTCAGCATTTATGATAGGGATATTTTTTGTTACACTATTAAGTGCAAATACCTACTTGTTTCGTTAAATGTAAGTGGTCATCAAATCGCTTCAGGATTTAATGAAAGTTTGATAAGAAACAAAACTTTGGACAGCGACTTCGAAACTTTGAGGGAGAAGTAATTAAAAACATATCTATCTACTTGAAATCTTGTACAATATATGAGAGGTTTCAGGATATGAGCTTTACAATCGACCCGATTACCTTTTGTAAAACCGTTTACCTGCTCACGATGCGATATATTAGGTATAATATCACACCACAATTTAGTGTGCCTTAGATGCTATATGCAAGTAGAATTACAAACATACTTGTAATACTTTATTATTACAAGTATGTATGTAAACACGTGGAATTTAAGGACCTGGAAGGATAAGGAAATTGGAATGTTTGGAAGTTCCAGACTATGGCACTGCTGAGAAGCCGGGGCCTGTTCGACTTCGTGGAAGGAAGAAGTCTTAAACCTGAAGACGCAGCTGAAAAGACAAAGTGGGAGTCGAGAGTTACCAAAATAGAAGCCACCATGTTACATGAAGAACTATACAATACATTTTCAAAGCATATTTTTTTATATCAAATCGGTCTGATGATCGAATCTTTTGTAAGAAGTCGATTCTTTATGCACAAATCACGTAAAAAAAGATAATATGGTATTACTTTGATGATTTTCCTCGTAATTTTCACCACCTTAACTTTTTAAGGATATTGACTGGTCGTTATTGCAGTCAAAAGTGGTTTTGACTGACGGCACTGTTCAAAACCCTTTCTCACTGCCAAAATCAGTCAAAAGTGGTTTTGACCGTCGTCTTCAGTCAAAACCACTTTTGACTGATTTTAACAGTTAAATGTGGTTTTGACTGGTTATGAGTTTTAACTGTAACATACATAACTAAAACTGATGATGACGTTTAACGGCCGCTTCGGGCATTTTCTGAAGATTGTCCCATAAACAGAATGAGACTACTAAATTTTCCACGTCATCTCTATAAAAGACTGAAGGAAAATGAAGCCAAGAAATCTTTTTTAAATGTTAGAGAAACTAAAAGAACTTGGTCAAGGGAAACAAGGGTTAATTTGATGGTGTTTGCTAATGGCACATAATTGTAGACATCGCTTGTCATAATTATTAGGAATCCAGGCATCATTAAGGCGGAGAGAAAACAAACATAGTGTTGGAGGTCTATAGACATCTGTAGAGTACCTACGACATTTTAGATTATGGTTGTCGGATGTGAAAACGGTTATCTGAGAATATAGTATGTAGGCAGTTGTAACATGTGACAGTAATTAGTTCACATCCCGCAATCAACTTAACTTTATAACGCAGACATGAACAAACCGAACACAACAGTCTAAGAATAAATAATTAAAATACGAGTAACTACTTTAAAACAACCCTATTCGATTGATAATGCAGAGTAAGTTGCTATTATGAAATTTTTGATCTAATAAGTACGCGCTTTAAAATTTTACGTCTCTGTTTGTGTTTTGAAATAAACGGCACTCCAAATTTCAAAATCACTCAAACAGAACATCATTCAAACTAAGCTTTTAACTAGAGTAGAAGCTGAGTAAGTAGTACGTAATCAGTGCTGCGTTATTTGAAATATTTTTAAGAATCCGTGACCAAAATGTTAAAAACAAGACCACTAGCTATTATTAGTTACCGCTGTCCGTTTGTCTATTACCATGCAATATTTCATTTAATGAACCTTGTCAGCTTAACATTTAAATAAATGTTTTCATTAATAAAATTAAGAATTTCATAATAAGTACAGATTCATGTTTTTTTCGAAAATAGATCCAATGAACATAATAAAGTATGGAACCATCGGTGTACAAGTCTGAGGCGCACTTGGTTAGTTTTTTGAGTCGCATTCTCGAGGCAAGGGCCCGCTTTCGAAAGGCGCAAGCGGCGGCGGCGATGCACAGCATTTAGGCGTGAAATGCGACACAATGTGGCGTCGTGAGCGCGGACCACGCGGGACGTCCAAATGTTTATGCGATTAGATAACATCGATTGTACTTGTTTGTCCGCAATAGATTGATTTTAATCGATTTTACTCGTACAATTATTTGGGTCATAACGCTGATCATTGAATTACTAAGGTATCGGTAAGTATCTAAAAGAATCTATAAGCTTTTACATGAAATTAAATTAGGAACAGATTACTATCTTATTTCACTAGTTAAATAAGTAATGCGTAATGAGACTAATGAGAGACGAAAAGGGTGGTAACCCTAGAGCGGTACCTTTATAATATGTGAGAGTAGAGCGACGACAACGACAGAACACATTATAAATTAAATAATAAAATCACTGACATCACTTTAAAACTTGCGGGCCAGTAATCACCCTACGTGACCCCAACGCCAGAAACTTAATTAAAAAACAAGTAACAATCAGCTATTGAAGAACATCAATGCTGAAACATATCAAATATATTATTACTAGTGACAATGACAACTTTAGCTTTGCTTTACCAAATAGGTATGTGATCATAAATTTGATGCCTACAAAATTGGCACTAGATAGTCTGAAAGCCAATTTGTGTTCAGAAACATCTTGAAAAGTAGAGAGAAGTGTTCGTCTATCGGTCCTAGTGACTATTACCATCGCTCGTATGCCCCGCACGATCTGCATGTCCGATTCTCCGCGTCACCCATAAAAAACCTTTGTTACCTATAGATAACGCGCTCTTGCACTTCAAACGACACGTACACTTGTTATCGTAACATATAGCGCATATCACTTGTGTTTTAGGGTTCCTTTACCAAAGGGTTTCCGTTATTTCAATCAAGGGTTATTCAATTACTTAAAGTGGCTGATTTATTCGGAAATTGCTGTAACGAGACAAAGATGACGCGATGCAATCCTTATAGTCTGGACTATTACACGTAAGAAAAGAATTTAGTTTTGTTGCAAAGAAAGTCAAGTTAGTGTACCGGTTTGCAGAGCTTGGTGGGCAACAGCATTTAAAGTAAGGATTACAGCCAAACGCTTTAGATATAATGGCCTTAGATCAGATAAGCCGATCCGCTTTGCTATCGTAACGACCGCAATTAGTAAATATTTTTATAGGAAAGTGCACGCGCCGCTTTTAAACAGTGAAATGACTTGGAAGACAATGATTTATTAAGCTCTTAGTGCTGATGTAGCATCTCGCCTTTAGATAACAGACAGCTTAGCCTATTGTAAGAAAGTACTGGCAAAAATTGTGACTGCATTATACAGTTAATGTAAATCTTATTGTGAACTGAAGTACAGTTCAGTAGCGAGAAAAATGAAGACACCTTTCTATAGAAATTAGATCTACCTAAGTTGATTAACTGATCACACATTTTGCAAAAAAGGCGTTACATATTTTGTAGTCTAATAAACAAATGGTCCGTTTTTGTACTCTGCTTCTCCCACACATGAAATAGGTTAATTGAATGAGTCTATTACAACATTACGATGTAAGAAGCAGGCATTAAGTAGCCGTGTGTCCCGCTCGCCACCACCGCTGCAATGTAACGGATGAGGCTGATGCTCACAGTTATGTCATCGGAATGTCATTGTAGCACATCAATCAACAGAATCAGTTACCAACGGTCGGCCGCTGCTACATTAGTTCACACTTGGCGGCTATATCATAAGCTTCCATCAGGACTTGGTCTGGGCTATTTGGTCATACAAGTCATATTTTCATAACTTAAGTATATTATACATTTTTGATTTATTAGCTATTATGAAAATATATCACGGGGCATATCTATTCTTCCTTTCATAGTTATAAGCAAATATGCAACTAAATACCTAAGTAGTGTGTTTTTTTTTAAATAGGAACAATTCCCAAAACTGTATCTACTAAATTTAGATACAGATAGATAGATGAAATATATCTATCTGTATCTAAATTTTGATTGTTAAGTGCTAATTTTAAAATTAATTAAACAATGTTTTCCGTCTTACACCTTCCCAGTGCCAATAAGTAGATAAGTACTTCGATATAATTATTTTTGATAGTAAGAAAGTCATTATTACGTGTTTACTACGTGGTAAAATAATCTTATTAAGTAATTATTTTCTGTTGATAGTAAAGAAATAAAAGCACCGCAAAGGTTTTACGACCAATTCAATTAAACGCATGTTAACTAGTAATGAATGGAATTCCACCCACAGGGCACAACTATCTAATAATGTAATAATCACATCCGCTTTTCTCAAGTTACATGATCACATGCTTAAAGAAAATGGATTTCTCAATCTTGCAGCACTTTGATTGCCATTTTCGCCTAACTGTAAGTACACCTATGCATTCAGACTGACCATTCAGACATTATTCAGCATAACATTTCTTAGAATGTGTTCAATACTTATTCTTTTCATTTACAAGTATTTTGTTATACCTACCTATAGGTAGGTAAACAAACAATGTTATATCTATTATAATTGTGGTATGAAGCAGGTTACTAAATAGTTTTCAAACCTACTCGCAGAATGTTTGGAATGATGTGAGAAATCACAAAATAAAGAGAGGACAGTAGTTGGTTAGAGTAGGTAATTGTGAAGACAGCTCCAGCCTCCAATCGAGACAGTGGCTTCGAACAAACTCTATTAATCAAAACGCAGACATTATCATTAAAAATCTCGAAACTTCATTTCAAACCTCGGTTTAGTGGTGCGCGTGCGCCGGAAAGCAATAAGAGCTTTCTCGCCTCTCGATGAACGCGAATCAAATGTGGGAAAAGGGCATAGCGGTCACCGATGTGCTCCTGTAGAGGCCAAAGATTTAATCTAATTGACGTGTTAAAATAAAAAACGTGTTTTACAACAGCTAAACTAACGCGAAAAAAAGAAGTCATTTCTCAACGTTCGGACGGACTTCCTCATCTATTATAATAATTTAAGATTAAAAACAACATGTTGACTGTAAAACTATTACATAATTGAGATAGTAAACGACTTATCTCGCTGGTATCGCTGCGGGCAGCCGTTAATAACTTTACGGTTGCATCAGAAGCGTGCGCGAGCGCATTTAAGACGCGCTGACGCGCTCGTAAAGTTACGAAACGAGACGTAAACAGAAATAAACGCAAACGGCAACAAAAGGGCCCGATCTGAAATAGGCCGGCACGGGGCAGCTTCCTAGTGAATCCGAGAGAACGACGACGACGTCCTAAAATTAACCGTGGAACTCATAAGAAGATTTGCTTTGCGTCACTCCCATGCAGGAGCGCAGCTTCCGCGAACCTCTTTGTGCCTTTCGCAATCAATTCTATATTTGTTGCAGTTTCATGCCACCGACGGCTCTATTTCATGGAACCAGACTAGATGATACAAAGCTTTTACATAATTTACTAGGCACTTACGTTTTAATATATCTTGGATCCTAGATGAAGAAACCGTGTCCGCTTCATATCCCTCCTGCTTACCGTATCATCATTTATTACAAGGACTGGACATTACTTACCTGAAAAGAACACATTAACATTAAACTACAATTTATGAATAAGATAAGTAAGAACACTCATATATTGAATTGCAATATACAACGACTGCAGTGTAGCGTAACACACGATCTCTATTAATCAAAGTTGCGTGAAACAAGATAGCTCACTTGACCGAGTTATATTTTTAAAAAGTCTTTAATAGATATCCAGTGAAGTGTATCCGGCCGCGATTTATCTTCTCCGGCGATAGGCTATAAAAACTGAATCAATCTCGAGAAAGGAATCTAATAAATGCTAATTTAGTCAATATTACGCATACATACATAAAACGGCATATAGCAACCCAACGTGCATAAATGAGATATTTTCAAATGCATGTCTGTAGCTGCATTACTTATATATTCTTTCTGTTATTAGATTTGAAATCGAAGAGAAACTAACTGTAGTTGAGTGATATGCTAACAACCAGGTAAATAAATAATTTAAAAGCCTCTTATAGCCAATCAACGATTAATCAATTAAAAATAACCCACAGGATTGCGAGAGTCTCGGCAGTGGCGACCACCTCATAGATAAATCAGTGAGGTTCGTTATGCATTGGCTACAAGGGATCTGCGTCGCGTCCGCGAGGCTTAAAGGAGCTGCGTAAATTATTATGATTTGTAGCTAGTAGCCATAACTATTCTACACAACTACCATAATAACTCTATGCTATGCATAATACAAATATATCACAAGGAGATAACAACAACCTTCTAATGATGGAGTACCTTGATTGATACTCCATTTGGTCGTACTTTCGTGCAATCGTAAGTAAGTAGATGTTGTAAATAAATTACAAACTATAGAGGAACGTTAGTAAGACTACATTGGAGAATCATTCTAACTAAAAAAGAGAAGAGACATCTGATTGGCCACCGCCAAGCACAGGGTAATCACGTAACTTTAAAAATATTTTCTAAAATCTTATTTACTATCATTCTTGGAGTTCCAAAGATATGGAATATGTTTACGGTTGATTCGGGAGGGTTGTTTCCAAGCCCGGCGCAAGTGGCGGCGGCGGTCAGCGACCCTGTTGAGACACGCTTTGTTCCGCGGATGCGCCTGAGCACGGAAGCCGCACACCGCACGCCTCCGCCGTGACCACGACAGATGTTACAAAATCAATCAGATCGCGATTTCAATGCTCTTTCACTTCATTGCATTTTGGAATAACTGATACGCTTAGGTAATATAGGACGCTCCATTATGAACTATGTAGGTAGGTACTTTTAGTCAATACAATTAACGACTAGGTAACATTAACCCATACGAGTGTCACCCATTTATAGTTCTACTAATACCCGGTTCAATATACTAACATTTTCTTTGCCTTTCAAACCATTTATGCTGACGGGACAGAAGAACAATAATGTCTATTTTGATGCAAAAGACTAGCACTTACATCAATTCAGTTAACTGGAACTGCGAGGGTTTTCAGATGCCTTATTACTATTTTATAGAGTACATTTCATTTTAGTCAAGTATTCATAAAAACATATTTCGTGCTGATGAATACATGTTTTGCTAAATCGTGTGCTCTAGGTTTTAGCCGAACGTAACGGGGTTCTAAGTTTTAAACTACGCCGCCGCCGCCGCCGCCGCCGCCGCCGGTCAATTCATATTTTTACGAGTTTGGACTACTTTTAAGTATTAAAGGCAGATTATGTACATTTTACAAAAGCACTTTAGTCATTTAGATGCAAATGTTACGGGCAATGTGATTAATTGGGCATTATGAATAATGCCCAATATAAGCGGGCAATGTGATAAATACTATGCAATTAATCAAATTTCCCGGGCATTATGCATAATGCCCGTCACCTATTGGGCAGAGTGATAATAAACTTGTTTCAGTACTTTTTTTATTTTACAATGAAACCTTATCTCACCTCAACCTAACTGAAAGTCAAATAAATGTGTAGGTATTATAAAACTTAAAATTCTCATTATTTCTTCATAGGTTAAGTTGGGTTTTAGTTTAGGTTAGGCCATTCCGGACTCTGATTGGTCAAAGGGTGATATGCGCTGGTTTCCCTGAAATACTACTTCCCTAAAATATGTGGAAAGGGTTGATGGCTGGCACATGCGTTGAGACCTGTGTGAAGGTGCTGCTGTGATGGCCGGTCATGTACCTATGCGGATTCTATCAAGCTAAGCCTTTCACTTTCCAGCTTCCCATTTACTTACCTATACCTTGTTCTGGATATTGCAGGAGCAAATTTTTTATTATTTGTTTATTGATAAGCTTTGAAATGTAAATTTTAATGTTTGTTTCTGTGTTTATGCCTAAGAATTTGGAAAACTTAAATTGAAAAGAGCAACCCAACTGAGTTTCTTGCTAGGTTCTTCTCTGGGGGCACTCTTGCGAATCTAGCATTAACTTTTAAAATGACCCGTCCAAAGTGTTGTCAAACCTTATGATTCTGATTAAAAGAATTTCCATTCTCATTCTCATTTTCATTTTATAGTTTTTATAAACTTTGGACATTTTCTTAGTCCCAAATTTATGAACGCCCCCTGTGCCGCCGCCGGTTTGTTGCCGTAAAGTTGAGTTCAAATTTTTGGTACAGTTGTTTTTACACTTTTATTATGAAATTGCATAATTAAAAAAATATATATTAACCCCTTTATAATAACAAAAAAGGTACCTAATTATTATTAAGGTACAAGGTAAAATTTTCTAACCTTTTTACGTCATCTTCATTAAAATTAGAAACTTACAAATTTCCCATAATGCCGAAATTATACGAATTTTTTACTTTAAGTATGCAGCACATACGTAAAGTTTCTAAAAACCTAATTGTATTGAGGTACTTAATAACATAACACGAGATGCCAAATTATTTTTCTACTCTACTTTAATAATCTTAGTTGCTAAAAATGCAAAAACCTAAATTCTACCTAAAGCAATGACCTAAAATTTCTAAAAAAATTGTACCCTAATATGTCTCAGACAACGTTTCAAAAATTTGGCGACTTTAGAATTATCGTAACCTACAATTATCAAAATAACGGACTATTATTATCAAATTGCCCAATGGTCTTTGGGCATTATTCATAATGCCCGGGCAATGTGATAAATAGCACAGTTTTGATAGTAATTAATCACATTGCCCGATACAGCTGGGCATTATTCATAATGCCCGGGCATTATGCATACTGCCCGCATTAATCACATTGCCCGTAACATAAATACTAAAACAGGTGTTAACACTCATGGTAACTTACAACTTTTATTATGACATGTATTAAAATCTCAAAATAATTATTTATGATGTAAATAACTTATATATTTAATTCAGCTAATCGATATGTTATTTTAATTGTTACACAGATTGAATTGTTTTTCTAGATCTGGATGTATGTCCCAGGGTTATAAAATCAAGTTCTTAATATAACAATTTTGTAAGAAAGTACCTAAGTAAACATTTAAAAAGTACTTTAAGTTTAACTTATCTGGGTACAGATGTACGAGTAGTTAATTGGTTTAAGAGAGAAAGCTCGATTTTTACCAAACTTAAGGTAAAATTAATAAAGGTGGCCCTATAAAATTATGATATACTGTATGTATAGAGCATTTACTGCGAACTTTAACGACTCTACTACATATATTTTGAAGCTATTGATGTAAATTTTCTGTATAAGCAGTGTGTATTTTAGTAAGAATTATTGGAATCGTGATTGCATTTATTATTATAGGAGCTGGATAAATTCATGTGTTTTATACTGACACTTTTACGAGTAGATATAAGGTTATAGATATTAGCATCAGAGTTCAAACATGAATACAATACAAGTAGGGTTAAAACTGGGTGGCTTGATGCTTGAGGGTACAGAGTGCGTGGATGGAAGCTATGGGTTTATGTACCTAACTGTAATCTACGATAAATCACATCGAAAATTTCCATTATTTCAATCAAAGTACATTCTCCCCTGGTCTTCTCATATTCATTAAACAAATGGTCTTTTGTCTATTCTGTTTAACACAATTTAATTATATTTGAAAAAAATATATCATTCAGCCACTTCATTATCTTCTTCTTACTTAAACACCCCATAAAACAAAGTACCTTTTGAAAATACTCAACTAAGCAAAACGCTTAGCTACCTTATTCAAGAGTCGAAATAAGCTTCCTAACCCTGATGATATCCCGAATCAAGTATGATAGAGGCATCCGAGTGAGTGACATGGAGCTATGTGTCTGTCGGATTGGAACCGATACCGCATGTTACGGCCGGGACGTGACACGGCCGCCGCCGCCGCCGCCGCCGTCCCACCGTCGCTTCGCCATCGTCGCCGCACATACCCACTTATTTCTACCACATGCCAATCTAACAAGGCGAATACTTTTTTATCTTTTTGATACAAGATCGTTATCGTCACTAGTTACATGATTAATGACAGCAAAGAGACGTACACAAAAATATTATACGCTAAATTAAATCTGGTTACAATCTGACAGGTAAAAGTCCCGATTTTTTCTCATCAAACATTTAACGACAAAGAAAAAACACAATCCGATGTAAGATAGAGCGCGCGGTCTGGTATCCACCTAGCGATGCAAAGAACTGCATGTCTGACATTTCACTCGTACCGTAGCACGATATTTAATAAACTAGCGAGATGAACGTGAAAGCCATTTAGATAAGAGATTGCTTTTACTTTAAACTAGGTAAATTACGTCGTGACCCTTGTCCATGTTAAAGCTCGGTTATTTATTGGCTGCTTCTATCAGTGTTTACTGACAGATACTAAATAACTGGCACCGCTTACCGCCGCGGATGTCAATACGAACGAGGCAGGATTTAATGAGTACGCAACTACGTTGAGTTACGTGAACAGTGTTCGATACTTACTGCCAGTACTACCATTAATGGCGGGACTAGGGTTTCAAAGTTGAGGGAAAACGTTATCGAACAAAGTGATGTAAAATCACAAATATTAATTGGTGAGTTGTAAGGTAAATATAACATGAAAATGAGGTACGGTACGGAGAAGATTTAGTTTTATTATTTTGTTGTTTCATTAACTGGTAGGTATAGTTACCATTTACCTACTCATAGATCTCTCACTAAATAAATAGATTGATTGACAAAGAGAAGAGAGGGAGACCTCGAAGAACTTACATAGATCAAATGAAAGAGGGGATAGAAGTTGTGTCGTATCAGGTGCTCAAAAGGACGGCAGAAAACAGAACAGAGTGGCGTAGACTCCACCGACAAGAGCAAAGCTTTTAATGCTGATGATGATGATGATTGACAAAGTTGGTAGATAGGTACTTTAAATACATAGTAAGATAAGTAAAGATCATTGAAAATGTAAAGAACATTTCGTGGCTTAAAATTAAAACCCATGAATAATGACATCAAACCCACCATTTCGAATCACTTACAGCAGACACAAGAGGATTGCGTTTAGAAATCGCAATATATCATTCTGTGACTCTTAACTGGCACTTTAAAGCCTCTTAATTAAGCCTTCGGGCTGGTTTTCTTATTAATACAATATTAGAGCAGATAAGCCTGACAAGACAAGAAATGCAGTTGAACCCATAATTCCTTCATGTAAGTATTTGATAGTAGAGTAGACGCATAAGTATTTGCAGAAAAGAGTCAACCAAACTTCAAAGCACTGTAAATCCGGAAAATTAATGAAAATTATGAGAAGTACTTACTAGTAGGTAATAAATAATAGTTTTGTTTAGAAAACTAAAGCTTACGCATGAATGACAAAACGGGATATGGCATTAGGAATGAGTAAATCCTTGCATGATTATAGTGTGACTGATGCAGTACATTGCGGGGAGCGGGCCTGATGAGTAGTAGTAAACCCTGCAGGCTGTATTTGGCATAAACAGCAGATAGTTCAATTACGAGTTAGGAATCCAAGTTCAATATATCTAATCAACCATTTCAATCAATCCGTACATTCATTCGGTAAGTGCCAAGCACAGACTAAACACATGAAACTATAAAAGAAACTGTTATTACCCGGTAAAGAAAACGAAAACTTTTTATACATTTTCGAAGAGAAAAAAGCCACATTCTACGAGTTATTCTCGTACATATCCGCAAAGGCAATAAATGTCTACCGCGAGCCCTAAATGCCTGATACTGATATCTAATTGACTTTTACTCTCGTAATTGACCGCTTTTTAATTGCACAGGAAGGAATTAGCCAATTAATTAAAGTGAATAAGAGACTTGGTAAGATTGTATTAATAATTAGCTAAATTAATTACAGCTGGAAGTAGGGCTGTACATAATATATGGACTTGAAAACAAATCGTTTCAAATCAAATCGAAGTACTTTGATAAATAAAAAGAAATATACGGCGACGGACAAAGGCGACCTACCTACTTAACCTAGACTGTTTACTGGCCCAAAAGTTAAGTAGGTTTGTAAATCAGGCCGGAAGGAGCAAAGAATCGCGCACAACAATCGGTGAGTACCTACCTCACAATCGTTCAGTTTGCAGTCCCAGTACATACACCGGATCATCAATCACGCCAGCATTATTTGTTTTATCGATTGCACGGAATTCGCTTCAGTCATAAATAGGGAAGCGTGCCAACCCGGGACGGGACGACATTATAATCCTGAAGCACAGACCGACAATGCTAAAATGCTATATCGCTCAAGTCGTGCACAATATCTAAGCTGTAGGTACAGTTACGCAATTACTCCGATTACGAAATTTATCGTTGCGTATTTTATAAACTAATAAAAGCATGTGTTCTACATCAAACAACACGAACGTATAGTAATCAATATAACCACAAAACAAATAACTCTGACGTTTCTACTGTACTGTAAACTAGTTAATATCTAAGTAGGTGCTCTAAGCTACAGGTACTCGTATCATCATACCTTGATGGTTTAGCCGTGTTCGTGACCAGCACCTCGTTCGTTACAGGAGCGCCTACGAAGCTCGCAGTACTGCTGTTTGCCTCCCACGCTTCTCTACAACAACCGCGCAACATTGTGAAGAAGAAAATATAAGGATATCTTATAAGGAAAAATGTCATATTGACTCCTAGATCTAATTCCTCAATTAATCACTTTCTGTTAAGTTATGTAAAGTGGTTGGTACAGCCGTATCTCAAAAATGGAGGTACCTATCCAAGTAACACTTTAGTGCATTTTGGAACTTATTTTGTCAAGGTTTGTGGTTTTTGCACACGGCTACACAAATACATTTAAAAAACTATTAATTTATACAAGAAAATGGAATAATAAGCATAAGTAGGCATTTTCTCTATTTGTGAGTGAATAAAATTAAATTAAAAATTTAAAAATCCCCCGACTATAAAAAGTAACAAATAAAATAAGTAGTATTTTGTCAACTGAACATCGCTTAATATTTCATACAAATTGACAACTTTCATACAAATTTCATTTTGTCGGGGGACCGCATGACATATTTGCTGTTACATTTTTCAAGAATGGATGGAGTGCTGGAAATTCGGGCTCCATCATCAGCTCCTCGCCTGTTGTCACTATTGCATTATATTAAGAATTAAACACTGATCAAAACGAATCCAAACACGACATATCTGCTGTTACATTTTTCAAGAATGGATGGAGTGCTGGAAATTCTGACTCCATCATCAGCTCCTCATCTGTTGTCACCATTGCATTATATTAGGAATTAAACACTGATCAAAATGAATCCAAACACGGCATATCTGCTGTTATATTGGATCTATAACCCTACCACAGCTGAGAAAAGAGCTGATGACCTTGAAATGGCTGAACCGATTTGCATATTATATACCTAAGAACACTCCCAGGAACACCAGCTTTAATTTAAAAAAAACCGCATCCAAATCCGTCCACGCGTTTAGGAGCTACAGTGCCACAGACAGACAGACAGACAGACAGACACACAGACACACAGACACACAGATACACAGACAGACATCGACGTCAAACTTATAACACCCCTCTTTTGGCGTCGGGGGTTAAAAATGGTCAGTCAACTCTATGGACGGCATTGGCCAGCAGAGAGCTGCGCGCGGGGGCATGAAACCGCATCAGTATTACACCTCATTAACAGGTGAAACTCAACAATTTTACCACTCCTGGACGCAGCCCAACCACACTTTGCAACCTAACTAAGTATATCTAAAACATTGTACCTAGATACTGAAGACAATAAAAAACAATTTAGAGGTAAATAAGTAAATACGATAGTACCTACCTATGCGTAAACATTAAAAAGAAACTACGAAACGCTCGGTATGATAATGCCAATGTCTCTTTGGCATAAGTTAGAAATAAACTACTTACTTACACAGTACTGTGGGTAGATAATATCTAGAAAACAGATAAACTTAATGAGCGTAAGAGAATGAATGTTCTTTTGATTGTTTGCTATTTGCTCTCTCTTGACTCAACTAGTGGATATCTGTTAATTAAGGGCCCGGTGGGGTATAAAGGCAGATAGTGTCAATTCAATTGCCGGATATATAGAGGGCTCACTCATTTTTCTTTACGACTACGATAATTGTTCTGTCAGATTAGTGTCGATATCAACAGCACTATGTTTCGATAGCTATGCTAATCGCATATTTCTTTGAACGTCGGTAACTAAACGTAAAGCCATTCGTACCTACTTATACTTAGGTAGAATTATTAATAATCAATTTAGCTACAAAAGTACTTAATGAAGGGGAGTATTAAAACATGGAACAGATTGACTAAATACAAGGTACAGTGGTAACACTTCCTTTAGTTTACGTGATTTTAAACAACTTTCAATAGCAATTTGCTCATTTACGTTTCCGTCAACTTTCCAAAACGGATTTGCGCAAATTGGAAACGGTAATTGTGTTTATATTCGTACCTTCTCACTTTCTTTAGCGCATAAATGATATTATTATTAAAATTCGGTTGCAAAGGGGTGTTATGAAAACAAATATTATGCGATATCGTATAATTTTGATAAGATATTTATTATTAAGTATATTTTGTACCACGTAAACACACACCCTTCTATACTTATACAGGGTGTAACAGAAAGGGTATATAAAGCCGAAACACAGCGATAGTCCTCATGAAACTGAACAACTTTCCCCAAGGAACATGGGTCGTAACTTGAAAAAAAAATTTCGCCTCCCCATACAAAATGCCCGATCAGCTGATCGAGTAAGTATGGGCGATCCAAAAATTTTTTTCGAGTTACGACAATGTTCCTTGGGGAAAGTTGTTCAGTTTCATGAGGACTATCGCTGTGTTTCGGCTTTATATACCCTTTCTGTTACACCCTGTATACGTTTACCTACTTAAATCCTTTCTAAATCACCTTTTTAAATATTCGTTATCAAAAGGATTAAAGGGAACAGAACCAAGTCTTACTATCGATCTGTATGTCACCGAAGCTTCATGAATCGCGATAGCCTCGTAAGGTAAACCTTTACAGATGATGTAAGTACCTACTTATTAGAACAAATTAAATTATTAAAGTTGAACAAATTAAATTATTAAAGGTGATCATAAAGTTAACCACCTAATGGTGGTCAACACTTGTCTAAAGACAAAGTTGAGCATGTAGGTAGGCACCTACCTATCTAAATCCGAAAATTTGGAATTGTTTTGAAAAACTGCCACTTAAAATCGAAGTAAGACAGCAAAAGGCGAGTAGCGAAGCATGTAATAGCGGCAGCTTCCGCGAGGGTGTGTCGCCACTCGCCATTGTCGTCGGGCGCCGTCGCGCGTGACCGCATCGCCGCCGCCTCCGCTCCGGATCGAACCAGGAACTTGCCTCACGATCTGATCAACTCATCATCACGAACCACTCTAACTCATAAACAAGTATCTGCCGTCAAACAGACATAAGGTGCCACGCTCAAATTTCAAGCAGGAGAATAAACATACTTTTATCAGTAACTAACTCAAATTAACTTTTTCGAGTCAATGTGATGCAATAGCATATGGCTAATATGGAAGTATAACATTATTGCATGCATATGGTGATGAAGTCCCATCGAGCAATAGAGGCTTCCCGCAACCCGAGCCGTCGCCACGCTATCCTGTTACCCCCGACGTCGGCGTCTGAGCTCCTAATCCCATTACACTATGTTGACCAGGACGCGCTAGACCGTATTTCATGACATCGAAACTTTATATGCCAGCTAGAACACGGGATTAGCAGAGACAAAAGCTCACCAAATCCGATTAAACGGTTACCTACTCACTTCCTTATAAATATCTACAACATCTGTAATGAGGACTAGAATCACTTTATGCTGAACATAGGCACCTAGGTATCAACTGCACAATCTCTCCAAGATCCGAAACGTAGCATATTATTATTTTGCTGGAATAATTCTATTGTTATACAGCCAGCGTGGTTCCTTCGTACACGTAAGCGCAACAAATTAGCGGGAAACAAAACAAAACAGTGCCTATTGCAATTCTATAGCGACAGTGACGCAAGTTTAATGGCTGCATGCAAACACCTGGAACTACGGCCCTTTTAAAGGACTCTATTACAGAACAATAGACGCACTGTGCTACTAAGCTCAAAAAGTCAACTTTGCACAAAGTGGGCTAACAGTTTAGGTAACCGTACCTACCTATTACCACCCGTTCTTAAATGACATTATTGTGAACAATCCTAATTTGAACAAATGAATCATTAAAAGCATGCTGCTGTCGTTTACCTTAATTGGAAGTCAAGGTAAATTCACAAGTATCAGCCTACGCAACTGGAATAAATCTGGACCAACCTACACTTGCAATTAAACTTAATGCTCATACAAGCACTATAGGTACTTAAATGCTAAACTTTATGAACTTCATTGAGGTTTCTAACAGCAGGAAAACTTTGGACTGAAAAAGATACAATAAATATAGGTACTTACAAAGACAATAGCAAAGAGAACGAAGTCTGATTATGATTCAGAGGTTTTTAGAGGTTTATAATTTGTTAGCAACTTAAGTAACTACTTATATTTCTACGTAGGTACCTACCGTACGAACTTTTGTTTGTGATTTTTGATTTTTTTCCCTTTTTTTATCATATCATGTCCACCTATAATTATGATATGTAGTAGGTACCTTTACCTATTAGCTGCTATTGTTAACCTAGTGAATAGTACGGAATCCTTCGCGTGCGTGTCCGTCTCGTACTTGGCCGGTTTTTTAATGTTAATTGGGCACATACACCACTCCCAAAGCAAAGGATTATATTAATTATTTGCAAAGATTACCTACTTAACAATAGTCATCAGCTGATTATCATAAAGTAGGTATAATTAATGTAAAAGGAAATGAAAGCTGTAAGGAAGTAGGTAGATAGCTGATTACAAAATACTCACTTCGCTACTGAACTCTTCGAGTCTTTTGGGAGGCCTACAAATATCGTCGTGGAAGACATTGGCACCTTCACAATCACTACAAATTTATACAAAAATTTCAAAGAAACTTATGAAATACTGAGAAAATAAACAATTTATCAAGCAAGCATTGCGTTGCGAATCGGTAACTAATCAAAAATGTCAAAGTAAAGTAAGACAGCGATTAAAACCTCGGTGGTCTAGCGTGGAGTTGCGTGCCAGTACTTCGCGTTATTATTGCAGACTGGTTTAGGTTTGAAATTGAATGACAAACCGGCGTGGGTGATCTTACGTGTAGGTGTCCCAAGCAGAGTCCTACTTTTACCAGAACTTTAACTCCATCAGGCAACTTCCTGATTATAAATTAAAGTAGGTAAGTATCCGTTTTCATATCAAAACTCAATTCAGTTCCAAATATCGATCGATCGAATACCTCACCTGATAATAGGGTATAGGTACTTAGCTCCACTTTGTGTACCTACCCACCTATCTACAGCTAGCCAGCAGGGGGATTATACATTAAACCCATAACTGTGGATCTCGTACCTACCTTCTCATTAAGAAGTGAAAACGCATTGATTTGCCTAGAAAGTTGGTAGCTATTCTAAAGATACTCCACAGACGTATTAAAAGCTGCTGTAACTTTCAGTTTACTCATGTTTTTTTTTATCATTCAGAAATAACTTCTTTGATAATCCGGTGTTGTGTACATGAGCGAGTACGTTATATAAAGAGTATATATAAAGAGTTATGCATAGGTAGGTAGGTACTCCATTTCAACCCACAACCACGCTCTCCTCATTATCATGATGTGCCACCCCAATAATGGAAATAAGCAAGCAAGTTGTAGGTATAATAGGTATTGTATGTGGCGTGCACGGTTGGCATAGGACCTTCCGCATTAGGTGCTTAGACCACATCATCGTCGTATTCACTTCACACTTGCTTCACACAAACCGTCGCCCCGAAACTAGTGTTGCCGCTCGATAGGCCAATATCGATAGCCTATCGATAGCCTATCGATAGGTCGAAAAACATGTACCCTATCGATAGCACAATCGATACTATCGATACTATCGATAGTATCGATTGCTCTTCCGCTGCAATAGTATCGGTTAACAGCAATACTATCGATAGTATCGATAGTTTCGATCGCTGCCGATCAATAAACTATTGATAGTATCGATACTATCGATAGTATTGCTCTCCAATATTGAATATACAATCGATACTATCGATAGTATCGATAGTTTTGCACAATCGATAGTGATCATTTTTTTCATCATCAATTTAGATTCGAAATTGCTGGTCAACTGACCATACTTACTTTATATTCGTCCGTCAAACACTTATATGTGATCATGTCATATATTCTACCACCCATTATGCCTGCTTACTGAATGCTATACTATCGAAAAAATGATCACTATCGATTGTGCAAAACTATCGATACTATCGATAGTATCGATTGTATATTCAATATTGGAGAGCAATACTATCGATAGTATCGATACTATCGATAGTTTATTGTTCGGCAGCGATCGAAACTATCGATACTATCGATAGTATTGCTGTTAACCGATACTATTGCAGCGCAAGAGCAATCGTTACTATCGATTGTGCTATCGATAGGGTACATGTTTTTGACGTTTAACAATCGATTGTAAAACTATCGATTTTTCGGCAACACTATCCGAAACCTGCCAGCCATCAAAAAGCTGGCCATTCCTGAATCAACGTCCCCTTTTTTAATAAAGGTACTATGAGGTAGTCGTTGCCTCTGGATCTTTCACTGCCGAAAGCCAGTTCACCAAAACACATACTATTAAGGTATTCTGTGAAAAAACAAACAAAAAATAGCTTCTGTGTGTGTAATAATTTAGGTACTTAAAATTCTAGTATTATTAATTCACAGAGTTTATGCGTAGCACGGAACGTTGAAAATGCGTTTAAAAGCCTATATACTAGCAAACTATACAGGTCAACGAATTTTATTATTCTTTGTCTATTATTGTAGTATATTTTGATGGATCTATAAATTACGAGAGAAGTTTTGATAATTTAAGAGATAACTAATAAATAAATGCATCATGTTTTTTTGAAATATTTATTTAACAAACTTTGATGACAGAAACTATTAGTAAATGACGTTCCTGAACGGTCACCATGGATGACGCTTGCTTGACTGACGGGCTTGACGGCTTCGAGCTGCGCAAAGAGTATGATATTATGCTCCGATCTTGTTGTTTTTGCATTTGAAATTAATAAAATATTTGAAAAAGCGTTATGTTAATGAAAACTGTGTTAAATCTGTAACAATGTACAACCAAACGTCTAATGAGGCGTTGCTCTCTGCAACATACGTTGAGAATTACTTAGATTGTGTTGAAAACTTACCGAATGACCTGCAACGACATTTATCGCGTATGCGGGAGCTTGACGTAACATATAGAGGTATTTTATTGTATTTTCCTTTATAATTTACTTGTAAATTCATCTACAAATCATAGTTATATGTGCTACGAAGATATATCAGCTTTAAAATTAGAGAAGCATTGCCTATATTTCGCCTGTTTTTCAGCCATTTTCTTAAACATCTATCGACGCTTATACATCTTTACATACTTACCTAGCTGTTCTGTATTTAGCAGACTAGAGTAAATCTTGCAATATAACAGTATTTGTAACAGTCATTATAGATATAAAGAGTCCCAAACCATCTAGATCAAAAGTCAAAACTGTTACTTTCTCCTTTACATTATCTAACTATTGTTACCTATTGAACATTTCTGACTTAATAATGTATAGATTTTGTTGGACTTTACGGTACCAGGAAACAAATCATAACATTTTCCTTGATTGAGTTTTTTACTATATCCGCTTACGTGTAGGTTGTATTAACCTTATTAAATTGCTAATTAATTTTCAAAGTGCAAATTATCTGGATTTACTCTCTCAGTATTGTTATTTCTACATTTTAAATGACTATAAAAACAATGTTTGTCAAAACCACAACATATTTACACTGACCCAATTAAAATGTCAGTGCAATATTTTTTGATACAATCGTCAGCTAAATCTTGTATAATCCATAGTTTTGGTTTAACTTATTGGAAACCTGCATCAGAACCAAAAAGACATTTACTTTATCCATAAGATTACTTAGTTCTTTAGCTGGCAAAACTTCCCATATCTTAATTAATAAGTTATCACTTCTCTGTTAATAATTTAAAGTTCCTTCACAGAATGTGTCCGAGATGCCCAAACTCATTTGGCTACATGCATCAGTCCTAACACTGAAGAGAAACGACGTGGGCGTGCTGCTATAAGACTTCAAACGGCTTTGGTAGCTGCTCAAGAAATAGGAGATGAAAAACTGCAAGTTTTACAGATATTTCAAGACCTCATTGACAACAAGCAACGTGCATTGGATGCAGATCATAAGAAGCTAAGTAAGTATTCCTTACTAGGCACCTGTTAGTTACTTAATCATTTATTAAGATAACTAAAGCTGTTTTGTTGTAATAAAAGATACTGGCAGTTGGCTGTATTGAAGAAACTTCAGTGATTTTAAACTATGTGTGCTTATTATGTTCAGTATCCTGCCTGGAGGTAAACACAAATGGTAACTCGAATAAGAAAGAGCCGACGCCACCGACGGAGCCGGTCCGAGCTGAAAAGGACCCTGGCACACCTCCGCAGCAACAGGCGCCGCCACCACCGCCGCCAGAACGTACTGTTGAGAAGGAAAAGGAGAAGAATGAACGCGATAAGTCTGGAGGTATATTTATGCATTATTTTATATTAGAAGAGGCTACCCACGACTTCTTACTCATTAATCGTCAAACAAACACAGCTATATAGCAGTTCTATAGGATATGTAGGATGTGTGTGGCCTGGCACTAATGGTGAAATGTTGCAGTAGAAAGGTGGTCGAAACGCGCTCGTCGTTCCCGCGCCAACGCTGGAGGCAACACGGACGGCGCAGACAGCAGCGAGCGGGACACCGAGCGCCATGTTAACAATCACACTCATAAGAAAGGTATACTATCCTCACAACTATCTGGCCAATGTCTCTATAGAAATGCTCAGCAATTTTTTTCACTATAATTTTTAGTAACAAGTTTGTAATATTTGTCATCATATGTTCAGGCATTGGCAAAAAGAAGAAGCGCAAAGCCCGTCAAGCAGCGCAGCGGTCGGAGACGCCGCCGGAGGAGACCGACGCCATCGACCCCGACGAGCCGCGGTACTGCCTCTGCGACCAAATCTCTTTCGGAGAGATGATTCTCTGCGACAACGATCTTTGCCCCATCGAGTGGTTCCACTTCTCGTGCGTGTCTCTCACCACGAAGCCTAAAGGAAAATGGTTCTGCCCCAAATGCCGCGGCGACAGGCCCAACGTGATGAAGCCCAAAAGCCAATTTTTGAAGGAGCTCGAGCGGTATAATAGAGAAAAGGAAGAGAAAGCCTAGTGTTTAAGAAGACTGAGGTCCGTTGCTCGGGACCTTGCTCGGAATGATTCGGATAGCTAAGATGGTGGTTTGATTCTAAAGGATAGCATTAAAACTGTTCTTGTGACGAAACTATACAACTATAAATGAAGTGCATACTGTAATGTTGAATTCCAGACTTCTTATGTGAAGAGATCTCAGTGAAGTTTTTGAATAATAATAATAATAATCCGCAACAATTTCGACATGGACCTTAAAATATATTTTATATTCTTTTTGTAAATTATCTGTATGAATTATTGTATCTATTTAAAACAATGCATTTTATGCAATGGTTGGCAGCTTACTGTAATTTTTGTATTTCAGTTTCGAAGTATCAATTCTTTCAACTATACAACAATTAATTGGATTTTCCCACATTATCAAAAGATGATTTGAGAGTTTTATCTCGCAAAAAGAAAAAGATGCAAGTACATTTTTTATTTTAAAATCACGTAAAAGTATGATTTTGACTTATGACTACGATTTTTTTACCTACTGAAAATTACAATGCACTTTCTTTTATTTTTACTAATAAGTTGTTGTATATTGAATGAATAACAGTTTAATAAAGTTTTACATTTGTATACATTAGAAGTAAATAAAAATGTACTGTACATATTAGAATAGAAAAATGTTTATTGTGTTTGTGATTGATAGATAGATGTTTATTTACAAAAGGTTGCCAATCTTTGCCTGTTAAATTAAGCACAAATGTTAGCGTCTTGTGACGTCTTTAATAAACCATAATAATAATCTAGCAGGCTATCCCATGGTGATAAAACACCATCGCCTACTTAAGAATGAATTAAATGTTGCTATTTATTCATAATGAATGTATTTTAAATAAATGATGTGCATCAAAATACTTATATTAATGTTTTCTTCTTACCAAAGATCTTATTTAACGAGTCTTATTGCAAGTTATTGCCCGAGGCCACTTTTTTCAAGGTTCCGTACCCTCAGGGTGAAAACAGGACCCTATTACTAAGGTCCGGATGTCCATCTGTCATCAGGTTGTATCTCATGAACCGTTATAGCTAGCGCATTCGAATTTACCCAAATGATGTGTGTAAGTACATACCTATTATGTTCTTACCTAGTTCTAACAAATACTAAAAATAGAATAATAATAATATTTAATAGCTCCCTTACAAAAAACGTGATTTTATTGTCTCTTTTTGCTCTCAATAGCAATAGTGAATGGTATTGTTACAAAGCACGAAGAAACTAGCGCCATCTAATGTTAAGTAGTGAAACTACAGGGAAATGAAACCCCCTACTGACTATTAGATGGCGTTAGAAGTCAAACTACTGTGTGGTAGAAAAGTCTCGAACACTGAGTACACGTGCAAACTTTCGGGAAACATCTAGCTCGGTCGATCACGTTCGTGTGAGACGGGTACGTTCCAGGAAAGAACCTTCTGGATTAGTCTAGGACCCGGGTTGACCCATATAAATAGCCGCAGGGTGGCGAGCTAGGGCAGTTCAAGTTGAGCTACCTTCGAGGCGACTTCGAAGCGAAGACAAGCGAACAAGAGTGATACAAGTGAAACCTACGACTTGGCTACGACCTAGGACAGTGTTAGTGCTTAGTGTTTGGACTTAGTGCTTTGTGTTGGACCAAGTGTTTGTTAAATAAAGTTCTCAAGAGTCAGCAGGTTTTTCTCTCCAAATTCTGCGAACCCTAGCACGTAACAATTGGTGTCGGAAGTGAAATTTGGAGATGCCATTGACTCTGAGAGAAGACATCAAGGAAGGCGTCGGGACTAGGGCGCAAGGGGTTACGGAGGCCACGCCCACTGCGGACCAAGCCCCGCCCACTGCGGACCAAGCCCCGCCCACTGAGGGCCAAGTCCCATCCGCTGGCCCCGCCCACCGACCACGCCCCTCAAACTCCGCCCACTCAAGCCCATGCCCCACCCACTTTGTCGCGCGCCGCGCCCACTCAAGCTCCGCCCACGAGGCCACGCCCACTAAACATGCCACGCCCACCAGTGGCACCGTAGCTTCTTCAGCTTCTCAAGTGGCTGTTCAATTGGGATGCTTGATTGAGTTGATGAAACTTCAAAGGGCCGAAATGCAGGCAATAAAGGAATCCCAAGAAAGCAAGTTCAACGCTTTGCAAGAGTCACAAGAGCGCAAGCTCGGTGCTTTGCAAGAGTCACAAACGCGCAAGCTCGGTGCTTTGCAAGAGTCACAAGAGCGCAAGCTCGGTGCTTTGCAAGAGTCACAAAAGGACCTACAAGATAAAGTGCTCTTAGCTTTAAATAATGTTTAAGACACGGTAATTAATCTTCGAAAAGATGTCGACGTGTTGGAAGAACGAGTTACCGGGTTAGGATTGGAATTTGAAAGTGTGAAAACCGGTCTCACTGAACTACAGAAGAGAGTAGTGCGTCTCGAGGCCACGGGAGTTACAATGTCTAGTAGAACTACCGGTGTGGCTTGGGGACCAAAAGTGGAAGTGCCTCCATACGATGGCACTACTTCTTGGAGTGCGTATCGTCTACAATTCCAGACAGTTGCTACTGCCAACAGATGGACGGAAGAACAATGCCGGACCGCTCTGATTGTTGCGCTTAGAGGGCAAGCTTTGTCGGTCCTGGAAGCATTGCCACAAACAGGAAAAGGGTTCCAAGACCTTTTGGAGGCACTTGAATCCAGATACGAGGAGCGGCACTTGGAGTATGTGTTCCGTGCACAACTGCGTGACAGAGTCCAACGCCCAGGAGAAGGGCTACAACAATGGGCGTCGGAAATTGAAATGCTTGTCGGGAAGGCATATCCAGGAGCTGACACCAAGATGGTAGACACTAATATTGTTCAAGCGTTCGTCGACGGAATCAAAGACCTGGAGGTCAGAGCTGCAGTGAGGCTTCATCACCATACTTCGCATGCTCTGGAGGTCGAAGCTGTTCGCCACGACATAAGGCAGACCCATACGTTACGCGAGGTCTCCGAGGAAGTCAAGGAGGTTAAGGCTCCTACAAAGAGAAGTTCTGGAGTCCTGTGCTACAAATGCGGCGAGACGGGTCATCTTCAGCTCAACTGTCCGCAGAAAAAGACTCAGATGGCCAGAATAAAAAGGATTGAGGAACAAATAGAGGAACTGAAGAAGCAAGGGGTTTCATCCACCATCCAGATTCGGGAGAACGGGTTAAAGGCAAGTGAAGACATGAAAACCAGATACGACCGGAAATCGAACACGAGCGGCTTCGAGGAAGGGTCACTGGTGTGGTTGCATAACCCTACTCGCCGGAAAGGAAAATCTTCAAAGTTGCAGACTAATTGGGACGGTCCGTACAAAGTGGTTACCCGACTGAATGATGTTACTTATGGAATTCAAAAGCAACCAAGAGGGACATTCAAAGTGATATACATTGACCGTCTGGCGCGTTACCATGGCAGTAACAACGATGCTCGGGACGAGCATCTCTAAGGGGGGAGTAATGTTACAAAGCACGAAGAAACTAGCGCCATCTAATGTTAAGTAGTGAAACTACAGGGAAATGAAACCCCCTACTCACTATTAGATTGCGTTAGACTCACTATTAGATTGCGTCAAACTACTGTGTGGTAGAAAAGTCTCGAACACTGAGTACACGTGCAAACTTTCGGGAAACGTGATGAAACATCTAGCTCGGTCGATCACGTTCGTGCGAGACGGTTACGTTCCATGAAAGAACCTTCTGGATTATTCTAGGACCCGGGTTGACCCATATAAATAGCCGCAGGGTGGCGAGCTAGGGCAGTTCAAGTTGAGCTACCTTCGAGGCGACTTCGAAGCGAAGACAAGCGAACAAGAGTGATACAAGTGAAACCTACGACTTGGCTACGACCTAGGACAGTGTTAGTGCTTAGTGTTTGGACTTAGTGCTTTGTGTTGGACCAAGTGTTTGTTAAATAAAGTTCTCAAGAGTCAGCAGGTCTTTCTCTCCAAATTCTGCGAACCCTAGCACGTAACAGCATGGAACCCAAAGGCAGATAAATGTGTTTGCCCTTACTTCATCCCAGCAGTAAGTTTACTTGTAATTCACTAGAGATCAGGTTAAAAGGAAAAGTAGGTATTTGTTGCATAAAAGTACTTAATAGTTTTATTTATTACATTATGAAGTTTATTTCATACATACGTAAATTTTACACAATTATCAAATTTATTTGTTTATCAGTAACCATGCAGAATATTAACTTTTCTAGTATACAGGTGGCCCGTCGATTGACGTCCAAAAGGAAAATTTGGATTCCTCGTGTCGTGGGGTATATCCGAATCACCCCCATGTATGTTCCGCGATTTTTTACGGTTTCCGAGTTATGACGTGTTTTCTGATTTTTTGAGATTTTTCAACCAACCGCCCTAAAAAGGTTCGTAGAAAAAAAAGTACAAAACTTTTTCATAATTTTATTTTTGCATCAGATGCTTCATGACCCGTACTTTTATGGATAAAATATTCAGCTTCGCAATTTTAATAAAAGTTGTGGAAATGTAGGTCGGAAGAGGAAAAATTTTATTGACTGAAAAATCATCGAAATCTTCAAACTTAAATTAAGATGTTAAAATGACGATTTCATGGATTTTAAGCTAGCTTAAAAAATGCGCCAACTTCTCAGCTTTCATAATCATCGAAAAAATTTGGTACTTAATGGGATACTTTTGCTAGAATCAGCCTTTAAAGAGAGCAAGGTGGAAAAATTTCAGAATTGGACGTTTGAGTAATTTTTTTTTCTTACATATTTTATGATCACCTAAACCTCAGTAGGTTTAGACAATGTTATCTTACCAAAAAGTACAGAAAAGGGGCCAAAATTGATACATTTGGGGGTTTTGGAGGACCTCTAAGAGATGAGTTACACCTTGAGAAAATTATGCAGATATGCCTCATTTCTAAGGGGTTGTACAAGGAAACGGCCTTAAAGCGACACGACTGTATCGTAAACAGCTTCTACGAAGTGGGATCCCTTCAGGACCCTCGCGTTGACCAGGAGTTCTGCCTTCCATTAAGGTTTGGCGTATGTCAATAAAAATACGAAGGTCAGGATAAGACTCAGGTTGCAGCCCACCACGTCTTTTAACTCGTTTGCGATACAGTCGTGCTGCTTCAAGGCCGTTTCCTTGTGCAGCCTCTTAGAAATGAGGCATAGGTATCTGCATAATTTTCTCAAGTTGTAACTCATCTCTTAGAGGTCCTCCAAAACCCCCAAATGTGTCAATCTTGGCCCCTTTTTTGTACTTTTCGGTAAGATAGCACTGTCTTTAAACCTACTGAGGTTTAGGTGATCATAAAATATGAAATAAAAAAAAATTACTCATACGTCCAATTCTGAAATTTTTCCACCTTGCTCTCTTTAAAGGCTGATTCTAGCAAAAGTACCTACCCCATTAAGTACCAATTTTTTCGATGATTATGAAAGCTGAGAAGTTGGCGCATTTTAGAAGCTAGCTTAAAATCCATGAAATCGTCTTTTTAACCTCTTAATTTAAGTTTGAAGATTTCGATGATTATTCAGTCAATAAAATTTTTCCTCCTCCGACCTACATTTCCACAACTTTTATTAAAGTTGCGAAGCTGAATATTTTATGCATAAAAGTACGGGTCATGAAGCATCTGATGCAAAAACAAAATTATGAAAAAGTGTTGTACTTTTTTTTCTACGAACCTTTTTAGGGTGGTTGGTTGAAAAATCTCAAAAAATCAGAAAACACGCCATAACTCGGAAACCGTAAAAAATCGCGGAACATACATGGGGGTGATTCGGATACCCCACGACACGAGGAATCTAAATTTTCCTTTTGGACGACAATCGACGGGCCACCCTGTATAGTAAGTCTTATAGAAATACAATTACAAACCATTATTCTACTTATAAATAGGGTCAGCTGCCGTACTATGAACCAGACTGTATTTAATTCAGAATTTTAATTATTGCAAAGTTACTACTTACTTTTGTGTACTAACTAGGCTACACGCATGAATGGTAGAGAAATCACCAAAAACTTATCGGTACCTGGTTCATAAACGGGTAGCTCGCCTTACCTACTTGTATAGGTAGGTGGTATCCGATTTAGTCATAAATGCCGTAAGATGTCGCTCTCGCTCGCTATAATGAACGTATAAAGTTGGTTTATTTTATAGTATATTGCAATGGCTCATATTTTCGACTAGATTTATTTATCAATATAATTACTTCTAGTATATTGCATTTTAACATAATCCACTTTAAATAAGACACGTCGGTAAATAATGTACTATTCCTCATTTTTAGCATCTACATACTTATTCCTAACACTCTTTCAAACAGATACATATCTGACTTGCTTATCATTTATTGCAGTTCAAATCTACTTTATTGCTTCTGGATATGCAATTTGTTATCGGTTCTATATAGTATAAATAAGTTGGGCAGTGACAAGGGCATATATTTTTCATTATCTAATTATTGCAGGACACTTGGATTTCAGGGTATCACATAACTTGCGCTAAACTACAACTCCGCTAAATCACTACTTATTTTGTTCTGGTAGGTACTTAAACAATTTATATTTCATTGCAAATAACGTTTTTCATGTGGTGATTATTATATATAGATATCAAAATACATTTAAAATATATCAATTCCTACTTTCAACACTATAAGTTGGTGTTATATGGCTTAAAAGGCATCTTTCTTCACCCCATAAATTATACTTCAAATTATTTTTATTTATAAATATTTCATATTTTTCTACATCGATATTATGTCAAAGTACTTATAAACAAATACGGCAAGACACTATAGGTACTTCCATAAATATTATGAGTTTCAAAACCAATATCACTAAGTATTCACTCCCTACACTAGTCTAATTTATTAATTGCTAATACATGCGTAAATTAAATTAAATATGACACTAGTTTGAACACAAATCTAATAAATATTGCTTATGGTTAGTTGCACATACATCTATCAACTTGTACACTTACTAAGTTCTTTTATGTTGGAGTAGAAGTACAGTGGCTGAATGATACGGACTCGAGACACTATATTACGAGTAGGTAGAATAAAAATAAAGTATCAGATATCGTAGGTTTCTGTTGTACAACTGGCCACAAGTCAAGTAAGTGCGTAAACCAAAGATTAAACTACTTAATACTGCTACCGTTACATTAGTCATTCATAGAGATATGCTCAACGGGTATCTGAAGCATTTAATTAAATTGTGTTGCTTTCTTAGGCCCAGAACAGACGGGGAAACGCAACTACTACTAAACTGCAACTGTTAACTACTTTTAACTTATGTTTATGCTATAGACTCCTTCGAAAAACCACTCATGAAGCAATTGGTTAGAAACCATTTCTAACTAGTTGCATCATGTGTGGTTTTTCAAAGGAGTCTATAGCTGAAACTTAAAAATAACCTAACAGTTGCAGTTTCGTAGCAGTTGCGTTTTCCCGTCTGTTCTGGGTCATAATGACTTAAGTAGAACGCTGTTAACAATCACATTGCATATCAAATCTAATTAATTTGTGATGATTAGTTTCACTACATATATAAAAAAAATATTAAAATGAGACCTCACTCTTATTGACAATTTAAACTAATTTATTTTTACATGAATAAAATGGTCCTTCGGCTTGCAAGTTAATCATATTTGTAATGTGCCTTAGTCATGTAATATGTATTTGTAGGTAAACATGTTTAAATGCGCAAAATATCTTAACAAGTTCAAAAATATAATATCTTATACCCATACTCCATGTGGATTCTTATTGGTGGGTGCTGCATTCTCCAACTGCCTGGGGGACCCTATTATACGCCGTGCACTACCAGCTTTACATAAACCTAAAACAATCACAACAAAAATTAATTATTAAAAAAATCATTGATTAAGCGATTACGTATAGTTACCGCACAACTCGATTGATCGATATTATTTTTCGATGGCGACTTATTAATTTCACCTTCGGTTGATTGTTCGAGTAACACCATAATTAAAAATAAATGCATACCATCTAAAGGATGTCGAAGTTCATCAACACTGCCAGACAAGCTTTGCAGATTTGCTTCCTTCATTTCTTGGACCAGTCTTTCAACTTGTCGTTTCTTTTCCATTATTGCACTTTCGAGCACACCGACCTGAAATATTAACTAACTATTATAGGGTCAACGAGAGAATGCGTTCCTGACAGGTGGTGATTGACTTGCCGATATAACTTTGAGGCGGCTCTCAATTTACGATAAAAAAATGTTTTTGTCTATTCGCCCAATTAACAAGTAACAAGCTATAAAAACTACATTATTATATCAAATTATGAACAATCACGGTAAATTTGCAGATTATCAATTAAGAAAACAATAATTATCAAAAAATATACTGCGCTGCTACAAGGTTTTGGCAGCCATTAATTTTTTTAGTGATGGATGTGACAAAAATAGCGGTCAAAATTAACGAAAAGTAACGATTAACGGCTATGTCTATCAAATTAATAGTTAAAAAAAAATAAAAAACGCGCTTTTAGCACGCAGTAAAAATTATAAAATAATAAGGATATTTTGGACATTCGAAAGAAATCGTGGAGCGTTTATAAGTACATAATCCTTTCTCTTTTTGGACAAAACGCTCCACGTTTTCTTCCGAAAGCCCGAAATGTATTATTATTTTTAGTGCGTGCAGTTATTTTCGAAATCTGTTTTTTTTTTTGCTAGAACTGGCCGAAAATATGTTATCTAATCTTGTTTATGTAGTGTAGAGCGTGCTAAAATATACATACATATATACCTACTCTCGAAAAACATAACTCTCCTTCTGATTTGGCGCAGTCGGGTAAAAATTGCAAACGAGAATAACGAACCACATTGTGATATTAATTTCTGGTAGGTAATAAAAAATATCAGTTACGTAAGGTTACATCACTAGTCACATGTGTCAGGAACGCATTCTCTCGTTGACCCTATAATAGTTGCAAAATATTTCCATTTTTATTCTTTGAGTCTATTGTTTTAAAACAAGTGATATAACGTACCTCGCGTTTCAAATTTTCGGCAGTTAAATGATTAATTTCAGTGGCGTGTTTGGCTTGTTGTATTTGACTTTGAAGGTTTTCCATTTCTGCTAGCATTGATCTTTCTAGCGCTTGTCTGTAAAAGTATTATTTGATTTTTTATATTAAATGTAACTAAATGATATTTAACAAAATATTTGTATAATTTGTTAATATTTGTAACCTGTTTTCCTGTTGGCGACTGTTAATAAGTCTTTGTTCATTCTGTATCTCCTCCATAAGTTTCCTTATTTTGTTCTTACATTGCAAGAGCTCAGTTTCACAGTTAGCCAGCTTTGAGCGCACTAATACTATCTCAGAACGAATTGTCTTTTCATTTTGCTTTACAATTTCACTTTCCTCTTCAATGTATGTCAATGCTTGCACCTGTAGGGATAGCCATATTTCTATCACGTACGTAATATATAAAACGCAAAAATCATACTTGCATTATATTAGAATAAGCAAATATGCAACAAGAGTGTTGCAAACTACAAATTAATCAGTTCAGAAGCATTTTCCCATGCTCCAGATATTAAAACTCAAGCTAGGTTACGACTCACTGGCACTGGTAGCTACTTCGTATCGTAATAATGCGAATAAACCCATAAGGTAGTAAGCATTTTTTTTCTTTGCGTTACTAGCCGCTGTATTGTACCTACTTACCTGTTCTGAACTAATACGCAATTGATTATCAGCCGAACTTATCTGCTGCTGCAAAAGTTCCACTTGACGCTCTTGCTCACGACCTTTGCTTTCCCAGAAGCCAATCTCAGCATCATACTGTAAAAAAAAACTGTTTTAACAAACTGATCTACGCAAATGAATGATAATTAGCTAGATACTACAAACCTATCACTCTCGTATGAGAGTTCGCTCATGCCCCTGTAGTGGGGATATAAAAGGGCTGATGATGATGACTACAAACCTTTATGAGGTCAACTTGCTGGCTAGATAGCTTTTCCCTTTGATAGTTGACAAGAGACACAAGTTCACGGTATTGGTTGTTGTAAGTAACGGCCTCTGGTCCTCGATTCTCGGTATTCTCCTCTGGCAAGTTTACTGGGGACATATGAGCCGAGCGGTTACCGCGCAGGCGGCTTGGGGATTTGCGCTGAGTTTGCGATGGCGGCGGGGGCGAACGGTAAGGCGGCGGTGGCTCCCTGACATATTCACATAACAATTAACGTAATTATAGGACATGACTTCCAGCTCCACATAGTTTTGGCATGTGTAAGAATAACTTAATTTTTTGACATGAATATATATTTAAAAACATGCTTATTAAATAAATACCAATAAATGTACGACATAGAACTCATCATTTAGTTTGCGTTTTTGTTTTGTTTTTAATTGTTTGTTTCTGATACTTACCTGAAATTCATGATTTAATAGAAATACATATATTGCGCAAATGCTTATATTTATCATTTGTAAATAGATTACAAATAACAAACAATCAAATTGATATAAATAAGGATTACTATTCTTACCTATAAGGTGGTACGTCTTTCATGTTAGGACTGTCAGAGTCGGGAGTTTTAGGCTGTTGCACACCCTTTACCACACCAACAGGGTTCCCAGGAGATATATTATGGATATTTGTGTTATGTGTTGGCGTTACATTAATTCTATTAGGCGAACCTTGATTCTCCAAGACATTAGGATTTGATGTATTGTGACTCCTATCAACACAGAGAAATGTTAATTTTTTATTAACTTATTATAAAACACCTATAGCTCTAGCAATGAAACTTCATTGACATATGTTACGGTAAGTCATTCATTTTTTTAAAGCATAATAAATCAGAATTGAGCTACTTAAGTTGTTATTGTGTATGTGATGTGAATAACATTATTTAAAAATAAACCAGTGTCATTGGAGCTTTAACAATGTATTAAAACTGGGATACCCCATAATATAAGTTACTCTAGATACCAATGCAAGATAAATCCTAAATGGCATTACAACACATCTTTATACAAGCCAGAACAGCTACATGATTTTGTACAAGCCAACTGGCTATAATCAAAACCACGCAGAAGAAAGTCAAAGCTTAGACACTCAATTAATATTAAGAATCATAAAAGCCAACCCCACTTTATGCTTAAAACATGAATATAAAAGAAAGCTATAAATTGCAGACATATCAATTATATCAAATGTAAAAAGATAGATTTCTAATCATTAAAGAGTTGTGAGAGAAATTACCAATTTGAATAAGGCTACACTTAATGATTGATTATGAAAAAAAAATTTCAAATTCATAAAGCACTGGCAGAAGAAGGCCTAAACGGCGAATGCTCAAACAACAAGAGTCTGACTTTTAAATAAAATGAATGAAATGATGGTAGAAAATGTTAAAATTAAACAAACCCATTTCCATTGGGAGACCTGCTATTATTAGTTGCCAAGGATTTTTGATTATTGCCAGGGTCAGACCTCCTCAGTATAAATTGTATATCATTTGAATATTCACCCCACTTCATAAGAATCTGTAAACAATTAGGTCGTATAAGAATAATCAAGCTCTCATTTAGGTACCAAATATATGACACATTTCTATATTTAGCATCTAAATATTATTGTCTCGATATGTTAAACCCAATCTTTCTGAATAAATGAACACCAGAAACCATATAAGTGATGTTTGGTTTTGGAAGTATCTATACTCAACAAAATATAGGTAAAATCTTTTCATAGATACCTTCAAAGGGAATTCCTGTGGAGCCAACAACCGCTCGTTGTTACGCCATCGTTCAATAAGAGTAAATCTGCCCACTTTTCCCGTAGCATGAGCTAACGCAAACACTACATCCTGCCAAAAAAAAATCAATAAAGGCAACCAACACACAAACTGTAGTTGAAATCGAAGATCTACATTGTAGAACACGTAAAGACGTCTACACAAAATAAAAGAATTGAGAATGGTCGAACTGACCTGGCAAGTTGTGGTTTCTGTGACCCCACAAACAATCCTTTGTATCCCCTCGACCCAGACCTTCAACTCCATTAAAATTATACAATAAAATCTTAAATTCCAAACACTGGGCTGAACTAAGACATAATTAAAACTTTCGATTTGTACAAAAGCAACTCGTTTTCACACGAATCTGAATGTAATGGAACAAAACCATTCCAATATAAATACAATAGAATTAGAAAACAAGCAAGCAGAGACGGTGAGAAATAATTTTCGTTCTGAAAAATGAGACACAATGACACAACACGCCTAAAAAGAAAAATGACAAACTGTGTTTCGTTCCAAAATAGATGTAGGCGTCTATGGTACGCATAGAGATGTATGTAGGAGTCGTTGCCGTCGTCATCAACCAACAACAACAGCAGCGGCGAGCGACCAACGAGCGACGGATCGGCATTGACGATGCGGTTGCATTACATCACAGGGTTGCATTTTTAATAGTTGGATAGATTTGATCGTTTGATCATTGCATGAGTCTGTCTATTACACGTTTGTTAGCATCGTAGATAGCACAGGTAGACAGATACAATAGCTAAACGACTACTACTTATGACTAGAAACACGCAATGAACTGTAAAATTATCAGTGCTACCAACATAACGGCTTCAACTTTATGGTGAAAAAGCAATGAAAAAGTTTGGAAAAATTAACCATAGATCTTGTACAAAGTTTTTTTTTTATTGGCAACGTAAGTAAAGTCCTTGACGTAAGTTGATAAGCTTGAATTACCTACGCGGTAAAGCTCCGATAAACAAATTTAGATTAGGCTCGGCTCTCATGTTGCTTTTTAAATTTTTACATTTCTACTTTTCTACATTTCGTGAATTCCACTTTCGAGCAAAGCGATTGGGTGATGTACCTTCAAGATAGGTACCTACTTACCTACTCGATAAAATATTTATAAATAGTTAGGTAGGTACTTATTTACCTAATATTGGTAGGTAGCGTAGATACTTACTAACGGAAATTACAACAGCTTTTTATTCGTCTGTGGAAGGTCTAAGGTCTGTGGTATTAAGAGGGTATTAATATACCTACATTTTAAGTATTCAAACCATTCAAATCATTTTAGAAAACAAGTTTCTTTATTCAAAACAAAAGTCCTCCGGTGTCAGGGTGTCAGTAACACTTTGACATGACAGTCAGTCAATCACAACTTGATTTGTGAGTTGCGATTGAATTTTCAATTCGATTAACTATATTTTTCGTTAAAAATATTGTGAAAATACACACACAGAACACGCTTTTTAGAAATATCTACAAACGGTCTGTTTATAATTTATCACCGCACCCTTAAATCATTACTACCTACTTGCCAGTTTAATAAAACTACATAATATCAAATAATTTTCTTTCATACGATTTTATCTTATAAATCTCTCTCATGGCTGCAGAACCGCCAGCTAATGATGAGGACGAGGTAAGCAACAGATAGAAACCGCTACCTACCTACATTTAAACACACTTCGTCCTTCTAAGTAGGTACTTTGAAACTAGAACAAAGCTGTAGGTACATTCTAGACTTTATTCTATAGTCCCACCTAGAGTAGGTATGATACAATTTTTATAGTGAAAGGTCAGCTGAAAGCTCTGAAGTTATTTAAGAAGATACCTTTATAATACTTACTTGTTTTCTACAGGAGTTAGCATTTAATGTAGAAGAAATCCAAAAGATTGTGAGAGACACTATAGAACTATGTCTCGGAGGAAATACTTACAGTCATTCACGAACTCCGCAATGGATATCCATTATAAATGACAAGACGTTGAATAGAATTAATAAAATGAAAAAACCTTTCAAATATATCAGTAAGTTACCTGTTAGTTAACGTTTTTAAGATATCTATCTATCTAAGTATACTAGCAGATGCCCGTGACTTCATGCGCATCTATCGCCATATATCCTATCTACCTCTATGTCCACAGTGCGGATCACGATAACCCAAAAAAATGGTGCAGCTCTACACACAGCTGCTGCGTATTTCTGGGACACGCTCACTGATGGAACCTGCACCGTGCGTTGGGAAAACAAATACATGTACTGCATTGTAACTGTATGGGGACTTGCACTGCAATTATGATTAGTAAAATATTACTCAAGGAAGCGCCTACATTTTGAATGATTTGGTTTGGGAGATAGCAGTTCACAAACGGCAGCTATAATGTAGGTAGGTACAATTACTTTTCATTTCATTTTTAACATGTAGATAGGTTAGCTACTCGTACCTAATAGCTGGCATATATGAAGCACCTTAGTTAAGTTAATAGCATATTGAATTTAGAAATAATTAAGTAGGTAGGTACCCAAACCTTTCAAAGCCTATTTTATATTACGCGTGAAGAGCGCTTCGTAAATTTGTTTATTCTTCTTTTTTTTTTACTTTTAGTGAGTTTTTAAGAAAAGAAATAAAAGAAATGCCTGGAGCACATTTTAGTATTTTTATTTTTGGTAAAATTTACCACAATACAAAATAATTAGGTAAGTATAGAAATAATAAATAAAGTAATCATTAAAACATATAGACAGTACATAGAAACTATGCATTGTGATAATTGGTGCTTTTTAAGCAATTAATACAATAATTTATAATTATAATAATACAAATGACATTAAGCGAATGGCATTGTGTACAATTAAAAATAAAGGCATTATTTTTAACACAGAAAATAATATCAAGAGCAGATGTTTGTCAGCTTAAGATACTTAATGCAAAAATTAATAATCACTTAGTGATTTCGTCTTTCGAATGTTTTGCATAAACTAAATAACTAATTAATAATAAAATGCACATGCACGCACATTTCAACCTAAGGTTTGATGAATTTGAGGGGCGATGTGCGCGTGCACTCGGGGCAAGACCGGAGCTTGCCTTTTTACAAGAGTAAGACGACGGGATATACCAATGTACATCTGATTGTGTACACTACTTTAATAGGTAGCTAAGTAGCACTCGCTGCAGAGGTAGAACTAAGATCGAGTCCAAAAGTGAATTGCGTACAAATAACACGTTCAACGTTAACATTTCGCTGGTTAACAAGGAAATGAAGCCACAACGGAATGCCAGTTCCAAATATATAACTGAAGAGAAATGAAAAAAAATAGCAAATAGAAGGATATTAGTCATTTTAAATATTCCTATTATTTAAGTGATTAAAATTATCCGTAATTTTATTATAAATCGATGTAAGCTTTAACATGAGTGACTCTCAAAGGCAACCAGAAATTAGACACACCTGCACAATTAGATTCACTTCGATAGTGTTTAAAACTATCCCATTTGCATGTTGAAATTCTGAAATTAGTTATTCATTATCCATTTATTATTATTAGGTACTTGATTATTATTAAAATACAGCTAATGTTATTAATTATTAGAGACAAAAACTTTCTTTTGAAAATTAATAACACAAGCTGTCAAAACAAATATCTATTTAAAACATCTTTATGGTTATGGTATATTTAATTTGAAAAATGCGTCTCAATCATTACTATTTGACGGGTACATAGTTAAAACACCTATATTTTACAAGTTTACATACTGTTTGCAATCCATTCAGCATATTATCCTGCATTATTATTTAACAAATAGGGTACGGTACGGTGCGAAACAGAGATGCGAAGTGTAGATTTGTTAAACTTTCGAAAATCACTAACATGTCGATGTTTGAGGGCGAAAATTCTATTCAAACTCCTGGTTTAATAAAAAATTATTATTTCATTTATCTATATATGCAGCAGCATTTTTAATACATATGTTCTCATAAAATCTTCACCCTGCATTACTAACCAAATCCAGCTATATTATTTCATGTATGTACTATATTATCTATAAAATACTTGGGGACATATTTCAATAACTGCTTTTGTTCGATGCAGTAGTAACTAATATATTTCTTAATATGTAGCTATTTATACAAAGTTGTATTTTGATTACGATGGTGCCAGAATTATTAGCTTTATGTTTTATGTATTTAAAAACGGATATCCATTTATTGGATTTGTTTCAGTATAAAGATTTTATGTCGCTATCTACGGATTTTGTTATTTTCACTGTTTTATTACTATGGAGAACATAGGTAAACTAGTTTTAAACGAATTCTTCAATACATAACGCAAAGCATATTCGATTAAACTTGGTTCCTACTTTAACTGTGTCAAAAATATTAAAGCTATCCGATGGGCCGTTCCTAAGTGTTATTGAAGCTGTGAGCCATCTCAGATTCCCGCATGTGCATTCACACCACGAAGCGAACACCTAACCTATACAACGTAAACATGTTTATAAAGTACGATCTACCGCTATGACTACAATAAACGATTTGTCGCTTAACCTCGTTATTATGACATAATTTCTCTTATTTACAAATTAGCTATACAATACTCTTTAATTAAAATAACTAAAATGTAACATTGTACTCGTAACTTTGCTACCCTTTCGAATGTACTAATTTCAGTATTACACATCTAAATCTCATAATATGTACATGTACAGTACACTTCCTAGTTAAAAGAGACTGATCACAAATTAAAAGAAATAAGGATAAAAATGAGGAACAATAACATACACTATGCACTAACCATTTCCACTTGTGGGCACGGGGCTACCATACGTAATTATATCACATCGAATAAGTGGACACACTTAAGCCGCTCACAACTAATCTACTGTTATCAATCCAACTTTAAAAAATACAACTTAATATTTACATAAAGTGTAAAACTTATCACAAAATAAGAATTTAAGTAAAAAGTAACTATATTTTACATTCCAACAACTATAAACACTGGGCAGATTAAAAAATAAAGAGATCATTACAAGATTCATACAAAGTTGATTGATTACTGATCTGATGGTTTCCAATGGCATTTATCATCCACAACAAAAATGAAGATGGAAAAACGCGATATGTCATTTTTACTTACTGCCTTACACATTAAATTATGTACATATAAAACTTGTGCTCAACCCAGTATTTCATTTCATGCTTTTTCCACAAAGAATCCTAAATAAACAGATAGAATAATTAGGAGATCCATTATAGATTTGCAGCGCCCTGCAAAATTGTGATACCCATAGTAATTTCCGCTTAGATTTCCATCACTCTACAAGGGTATGTGGAAAACTTTAGAAGGCCTTTTGAAATTACAGTCAACTAAAGAATTCGCCAGCCCCTTGTTCTGTCTCATGTCGTAATTCATCTAACCAGATTTAAACAGTCTGGTAACACTCGTAAATTTGCAGGAAAGAACCATGTGTATTACTTATGTATAATTTTGCTATGAGCGATGCCACAGTATATAACTAGTTATTCACATTCAATTTTACAGATACCTATTATATTTGTATTTTCTAGTATATACGCCTAATTCTTTTATATGTATGGGAGTAATGTACTTCTAGTAGGTATTATGCTCTCAGATATTATGCTAAAAAGTTGTTTTGGCTAATCTGTCTTAGACATTTTTTTTTATAAAACGTTATATTTTACAATAGGTCGGATATTCGAACGCATACACTACCCACAAAATCATATTTCCACAATGTTACCAATTTTGCTAAGACTTTTCATCCAATATGTCCTTTGATTTGACATTTTTCGATAAAATTATTTTATTATTTCATAAAGTTAGGTAACAAAGTGGACGGCAAGTTATTAATATTCAATGAAATGTACTTTTTAAAACTTTAGGTTAATACGCGCCCGAATATCTAAAATACTATTAAATTTAATATCTGGCTGAGTCTATCATGATGTTGTTAAGAGCATATCGTCACTGTAGCCGTAATTGTCTCTTATCATAGTTTCAGTTAAGATACTTGCGGCATTTCTTCGCTCCGCAAGTGCAAGGTATTTTGACCTCTTCAAATGGAAACTTATAGTCGTAGGTGAGTTCCTCGCCGACAGTGATACGTCGAAGTGCGAAGATCAAAATGTGTTTGTGTCCGTGAATGTCCACCACGCGAGAGTAACAGTTGGGCTAAAATTGTAACAATCAATCACGTTAGAACAATTCGTTAGTTATCAATTGCATATAGAAACAGCGTTCTTTACTTTAGTTATTAAATGGAGCTCATAATAGGACATAGCTAGTTAGGTAGAGTAACTTTATTACGCGTAATTTTTAAGCTGAAATAAGTTTTACGCACGGAAACGTAAGTACGTATGATCGTCAAAGGTCATAAAAGTTTTAGTTAGATTATCTTGGAAATTATGCTACGTATAGTGTTAACAAGGTGACAGTTACGCGGGCAAAAGCAAGTAACAGAATAATTTAGCAAAAGCACTTACGTCACAGGAATGGTTGATAAATCTGGCAGCGTTTCCTTTGAGCGTCGCATCCACAACCAAGTTATCGTCGATGCGGAACATGTAGCAGCCGCCGACGCCTCGACGCCCGCTCATTGCTTCGTATTTCTTTTCCCTTTGATCGGCAAGAACGGCACGAATAACTTCTCCTGCGTACTCTATTACCATATCACCTGAAATTTTAATATTTCGATTATCATATCCGCTAAAAACATCCTACGTGTAATTTCATACAAAAAAATTTATTATATTTCAACTTTGGTGCCTGTCATAATTTAGTTCTTACCTTCTTCAATTTCTCGCTTGCAGAATAGTCCACGTCCGTGTATGTGTGATCTGTAGACGCCAACAGATGCCTTTGCGGTTTCTTTAAGTTGTCTAAACCTCATGGCCGGTGGTAATGTTGCTAACCGTCTACAATATAAAAAATAAGTAAATAAGAAGTTCATTATTAGACACACACAAAGAAGGTAGAATAGAAACGTGGGAATAAAATGAGCTCGACTAACCTAGAGATTGAGCTTTCTCCTTCCTGGCTTCCAAAAGGTGGAGGTTCTTCTCTAAACGGCGACGCCATCCAACTGAACATATCGTGGTTCTGTTTTCTGGCGATTGGCCCTGTTCGTGCACTGCCCCAAGGACTTTCTTTGAACCCTTCACTTAAATCCAAGTCATTGTCCCAACTGCTAAGCTGTCTTCCTTGTCTTATCTTATATTTAGTACAGCGACTTGCCTGAAAATTAAATAACACGGAATAAGCACCCTTCCATCCATTTATGAAAAAACAAAGTTTTCAAAATAAGATAGTATAACTTACCCCTGGTAGCTGTTCAATGAGATAGCGGAGCGCATTGTTATTTAGTCCCAAAAGATGAGCGCCGGATAGACAGGATGGCAAATTGTATTGTAGAAGAGGCAGGCCTGACTGTTTCCTGGCGTTTTGTACTGCTTCCACGACCTTTGCCCATAAATCAGTGAGAGAAGACGATGTGTATGAAAACCCATCCTCCGAAGCGACTTCATAAATCAGCTTTGGTCCATCATCTTTTGAAGGGTCTGGTGTATGTTTTGGCGGTGCTGTCTTGTTTTCTTTCAATATTTTGTTTTGTTTCTTGGAAGAAACTTGTTCGGTATCAGCCTTCTTATCACCTAGTGGCCTCTTTATGACTTTACCCAGAGTAGACGGTGGTGTTGTTACAGTGGGAATTATATTAGGTTCCTTTTCAGTTAAAACTTTTGGTGGCTCAACTTCGATCATTTCTGCATCCAAATTAGGCAATGATGGCATTTTTGGCTCCATTTCCATGGTTTCTACTTCAGCGCTTTCTACACTGATTGGAGTAGAACTGTTCGTGTTAGGAGGCTGTATTTCAGATGATAATTGAATAGCTATAGCAGCATCTCGATCTTCTTTTTCACGTTTGGTTCTTTCCAAAGCCATCATGTGTTTGGATTCCTCAATCGCCTTTTCTAAATCACTATCAATAGTTTCATCTTTTATGTTAAGATCTGGCATATCATGGCCCGCAGTCCTTTGTCTAGCAGGCGTACTAGCTTTTGTGGTGCTTGTGACCTTTGTTGCTTTACTTTGACTATCTCTGTGTAAAGGCAAAACCCTGTTCATTGGTCGCATAGACATCGGATTAACCACATTTGTAGGTATCCCAGATTGTTGGGTCGGGGGAGCCGTGGGTAAAGTGATACTTGAACTGTTCTGTGATGGTAAACTGATGGTGTTATTCTGCACTGGTATGCAAATCATGTTGCTAGTGTTATTTTGGTTTTGCAGTAAATTCGCATTCGATTGGAGTGGGAAGTTCATATCTGCGGCTCCTTTGGAAGCTATTTTAGGATCTACAAGATTGTTCTGAACTGTAATATTGACCGTGTTGTTGCTAGAATTGACGTTGATATTCATAGGCGCACTGTTCGGTATTGCTTGAAATGGTACATTGATCATGGTGCTATTACTTTCGCTCTTTTGTTGGAAAGATAATGGATCTGCCACACTATTAGTGTTATTCGTGACGACACGAATATTATGCTGCTGTGATACATGTTGATTCATAGTATTTTCTAAGTTGGCACTTCTATTTCTCTCTGGCAAGTTGATAACTCTGCTGTTTTGTGAATTCATTTGCATAAAGCCTATCTGGTTACTAACGGATATGGTATGATTCTGTTTATCATTGCCGACTATGTTTACTTTGCAGTCGTTATTTGCTAAGGATATATTCGATGATGGCCCCATCAGATTCTTACCCCTGATAGGTTCTGGCGTGAACTTTGGCTCGTTAACTTGCAAATTAGTCCTGTTGATCTGATTTTCCATGTTAGTGATTTGGTTCTGAGTTGAGTTACTCGTGCTCATGCTGCATCCATTGATATTTATCTGAGTTGTGTTGGAAACTTGACCCATGATTGAATTCTGGGTACTACTGAGATGTGGCTGTGAGTTTATCATCATGTGATTCGACGTTCCAGGGATTAGGTTCGTAATGTTGTGCTCCGAGGAGTTGTTGCAACTCATTAACATATCATGACCAGATATGTTACTCTGATTGTTAGAGCCGTACATCCCACTATTGGTAACAGAATTCATCATCATACTGTTAGACATGTTTGTGTTGTTCATGTTCATGCTGTGAATCATATTCCCAGAGTTCATGTTGATGTTGTTTGAGCTCATGCTCGGACATATCTCAAAGGAAGGCTGATTTCCAGAAAATTTATTGTTGCTGGCGCAACTTCCGCTGCATGTGGCTTGAATCTCGTTTTTGATATCGGGAATGTTAGGAACATGCATTATCGAACTGCTCATAGGATTGTTGATTTGCATATTATTGCCAATGTTGTTATGCAGATTTATATTATTCAGGCTATTCATGTTATTCATTTGGTGTTGCATCAAAGGTGTATGCGAATCTAGATTTCGATTATTTTGTATCTGAGAAATAGTGTTCTGCATATTTATGGAATTATTGTCATGCCTATTGCCATGGATATTGGACATGGAACCGGAGTTGTCCATCTGATTATTCAAATTGATGTTTGCATTGTTAGCTGACATATGATGCATGTGCATATTATTTTCCATTTGTTGCCTGTTGTGCATTTGGTTAGACACATGGGTATGCACACTCATCATATTGTTGTCAATATGAGAGCGATTGCTCTGCATCTGCATGACATTGGGAAGCTGATGGTGATGGCTCACGTTGTCTATCTGCCTGTTCTGCTGCATACTCAATTGTTGGTTCGCATGGATATTGTTATCAACTTGTGGCCGGTTGATGCTGTTAATGTGGTGGTTCATCTGTTGCATGTTGTGCATCTGGTTGTTGTGCATGTTATCCATTGATCGGTTTGTTTGAATCTGATGGTTTATATTGTTGAGCCCATGAGACTGCATGTTATCCAGCATCAGTCTATTGTTTTGCATATTGCTCATATTTGACATGGGTTGCTGAATATGCATGTGATTCATGTCACTGATTTCACTTCTATTCATATTGTGGTTATTGCCTATAGAATGGATGTTCAGTGATTGGTTGATAAGATTGCTATTGTCCGCTGTATTACGACTGGAGAACATACTAGTTTGATTATGAGCTTGTTGCTGGCCACTTACAATGTTATCATGAAAAGATCTGTTAGTTGACCCTTGACTTATTTGCTGCAATTGATTGCTATTATCCACTTGTCGGTTGTGCTGGATTTGCCCATTCAAAATATGAATTTGATTTGGCGTCGAAAGTTGGTTTGTATCATGTGATAGCATTGGCATGTTGCCATGTGTCACATTAGATGTACTTATTTGAGTACTGCTGATATCGTGCTGTTGACCTATTTGAATATTATTGTCGCAAGAGACAGTTATGTTTAATCTATTGGACGAAGATTCCTGGCAAGGTATATTCACATTTTGTAGCGCATTATTGCCAGAGTTTAACATTTGTACTTGTCCGTGCGTAGAAGAAGAGTTATTCATTAGTCCGATTGTATTCTGGTTACACGATACGGATATTGTATTCTGGTTGTTCTGCATTGGCTGTCGCAACACGTTGTGAGGTATAATACTAATTGACGGCGTGTTGCTAGCATTTCCAGAAATGTGGCAGCTGTTCAATTTGTGCATGTTGATTTGATTGTTCATATTGTCAGAGCTATGTTTATTTTCACTACCGGACATATTTTGGAAGTTCTTTTCTCCATGATGTGAGTGCGACGTTAATATTTCGTGAGAAAAGTTCAAGTGGCCGCCCTCAGCTTTCGAGAGAGCGTTAATCTTACTCAGTTTCAGTGAAGTATCCGCATCAAAGTTGTTACTGATTACCGACGAAGGCGGGTGCACGTTTCCTGCTGATATCTGTATTACGTTGTTTGACGTCGAATGTGCCAGGGAATGATGGCTAACATTCAAATTCGAATCAAACTGGTGAGAGTGAAGACTTACTCCAGATATTTGGTTATTATTTGACATCAAACAATTTTGATTGGATTTTTCATTTTCATTGATCGTCATGGATCTTCCAGTTAAAACATTAGTGTGATTGTTTGCAGAGCTGGTGTTCGCAGCACTGCTTGCCTTAATCAACATATTTTGCATTTCAGCTTTATTCTCTCCATGTACAGTGGTCGTCGAGGGGTTCATCTGACGCCAGGGTGTAGGCGACTTTATCGCCTGAGTGACACTTATAGTTGGTAAACTGGTGGAGTTCGGATGATCTTGTAAATTGCCACTTATCTCTATGACGTGGGAATTCTCTATTTTTATATTATTCTTGATAGCTGGAGGAGCAATCGAACTTGAAACTATTGGCTGTGACAAAGGAATGGATTGTAGTGTGAAAGATGGTGACGATATCGGCAGCGATTGGGAAATAGCCATGACTGGATGTCCGCTGGAAGACACGAGCGTTACATTCGGTGACATGGAAACATTCGCCTTCGAAACACTTCCTCTTTGAATACTCTGCGGTGTCGATAATGTCATGTTGTGTATCTGAGATGTTATAGGATTTAAATTTTGCCTTCCCGTGACCGATATTCCTGGTTGTGTTCCGGTTGGAGAAGCAGTCGAACTTAATTGAATAACTTTAGGCGTCTGCCTGTTGTTGCCTGAAGATTTATCTGGGAGAGGTTGGAGTGTCAGGTTAGGCACGGTCGCTTTGGCAGTCTTCATAGTTTGTGGAGATGACTGAACCGATGGCGCAGCGACCACGTTCTGAGTTGAGGATTGCGCACCTACTCCGTCGCCGACATTGTTAACAACTACGTATCCTGTAGGCACTTCTACAATGGGTTCTATTTTACTAGCTTGGAAGACTTGTGTAGTTGTGGCTGAAAAACTGCTGTTCTGAGCTAGCACTCCTTGCATCGCTGTTGACACAAATTGCTGCGAAGACATCACTGTATTTTGCACAATTGTCTCTAATCCATAATAAACTGGTTGCGTAGCTGTTAAATACATACAACCAGATGAATCGGTAACCATTTCCAGTGTCGGAGTCGATCCTAGTAATACTTGGTCGTTGCAAAACTGTGGTAAAATGGTGCCTTGTGGTAAAATAGTAGCTCCCGGTGCAGAAGAAATTAATGTGTTACCTTGAGAAGATAAGGCATTAGGAATTATAGTAGTTTGTCCATTACCGATTCCACTCTGAGGTACTACAGTGGCTCCTGCTGTCTGCAAAGTGTTGTTAGGCAGCAGAGTCGCAGTTTGAGATGTTATGTTTCCAGGTGTCAGTCCCTGTAGCGTACCTTGAGGAATAATAGCAGCACCGTTTTGAGTATGAATTGTTTGTGGTAATAAGGTAGGTCCATTTGGGCCTTGTGAGATTATTCCTTGAGTTTGAATAGCACCCTGAGGCAGAATGGTCGCTCCTTGCTGAAGTGCTTGTGGTAGTATTCCTACATTTCCTTGCGGCAATAGAACGGGGATGCCTCCACTTGGCACAGCAACCAAGCCACCCGACTCAGTTTGTTGAATTTGGAATGTCTGCGGTACTAGCCCACTTTGAGATATGAACTGAGTAGGACCTGTTTTGAAATCTCCTTGAGGCGCGATAGTTGCAATATATTGCATGTTCTGGTTTTGCTGCTGCGATAGTGCTTCCACATAGGCCGACATGATGTTTTGATTAGAAACAGGCTGAACTATGATAGATGGCTGTCCTGTTTGACTATTAGTTTGCAGCTGTATGACGGTATTTCCTGCACCTAAGGGAGACTGGTTAATGGTTGCAAATGTCTTTTCCAATTTAGTTTGCCGTTTCATTTGCGCAGGCTTCGGCACGGGCCGTCCCCTGCCTCTGTTTGTAGCTTGGAACATAGGTTTCGGCTGCACTGGGGCAGGTTGCTTCTTTGGAGATTTTTGCGGCGTCCCTGGCAGTATCAGTTGCTGTTTATTTTGTGCATTTGGCGAAGAAAGTCTCTGGGTAGTCATAGTAGGGACGACAATAGTGGGATTGCCTTGAATCTGTGGTCTAATCATTGGTTGAATATTTTGAATTATTGAACTATTGGGCATGCCTTGAATTGAATTGACTGGTAATGAAATTGAAGAAGCACTTGCAAGATTCGGAAAACTGGCAACTTGATTTTTGCCGTGTATCATGGGAGTTATGTTGGCCGATGGGTTTGATGGTATTGTTAGCACTTGATTTGAATTAGACGATAACACTTGTATTCCCCCAGGTCCAGACAGAAGCTGTGCCATATCTGCCCCACTTTGAATATGCTGTATATTTGGATTACCGCTTCCAGGCTTTACACAGATATTGTAGGGAATAATTCCAGGTTGAGTGATTATTTGAGGAGCCATAATCTTTTGATTGTTGGCCGAACTTGTTTTCGGAGGCAGTAACATCTGCGGCGTCACTACAAGTTGCGGTGATGACATAAGTTGTTGATTTGTCGAAACTTGTACATTAGTTGTCTTACTTTGATCAAATATTACAGTTCCAGATTTCATCTGTTCTGTAATAGTCATTGTCATTTCATTGGAAGGTCCTGGTGACGGTGTTTCTACAATGGTACCGTTTATTGTTATTTGCCGAGTGTTAAACGATGTCCGCCTAGCAGATATTCCTTCGGCTTTAACTGTATTTTCGGTGCCACTGACAACACCAGTGTGAATGATCATTGGCTGGGCAAAAGCCCCTTGGAAAGCATTTTGCAAAGTTGTCAGTGTTCTATTTTCAGGCGACTTAGGATTTTCACTTTCGCTCTCACTGGTAGACATCATGTCGCATGACGGAACGTGTCTGTCATAGGATTCTTTATTCCTGTAAGTGCACTGACATCTGTCGCAGCGAACTAGTTGCTCAATTTGTCCAGAGCTCCCAGATAGATCATCCAACGGTCTCATGACTAACTCTGGCTGTCCACTTATTGTATTTCCAGCTATCGTCACTGTATAAGTGCTTTCGCTTCCACTTGCTCTATACAAGAATTGATTTGTCTGATTTCTTGTATTATCTCCACTAGGATGATTATTTTCAGCACCATCTAACTGCTGAATTGGGGAAAAGTCAGTATCCCGAGGGCTGTTAGGTCGAGAACTGCAGTTGCTTTCAGATCCTGACCAATCAGCAGTTCCGTCTAGTTGTGATATAGGACTGCATTGTATTTTTGTATAAAAGTCAATAAAATCATATTGACCTGCAGATTTGTCTGGTTTCTCAGTACCACTTTCTTCTTTTTCTTTAGGTGATGTTGTTCGGTAATTTAGGCCAGAAGTGTGTGGTGTTTCCTCACACAATGTTGTTCCTTCTGTGACGGTTTCTTCCTTTAGTTTTTTGTCATCATTAGTTTCTGTCGTTTTCATGGTTTCAACGAGAGAATTCTCAACTAGAGCTAGTCTTTGCACTGGGCTAAGTTTGCCTGTCACTGTTGAAGTTCTGCCCATTTTACAGCGTTTGATTGTCGATGTCAGTAAACTTGTGTCGAATTTATTGTTCCACGTTAGACTGGTGGATCTTTGTGTGCCGCGACCAGTCGTCAATGACTTTAACGTGTGGTTTTGGAACAACATTTCAGATTTACTTCTCTTCAATTCCTTGCTTCCTGATTCTAGGCGAGCATTGAGCAACTCATCAATAAAGTCGGATTTATCATTACTCTTATCGTCGGTTTGACTCATCGCACTGTAGAATTCGCTTTTCAAGTCCATAGCTACCAAATCCTCATATGGATTGGGAAATATATCTTGCATAGAAATGCCGTCTAGAAGGTCGTGGTTCAGATCTTCAAATATGGCATCTTTTAGTTCAGGCGGAAGGAGATCAGCTGTATTTTGCGGCTCCTCCTCATCTTGTTGTTCTTGTTTGCAAACATTTTCCAATAAATACTCCACAACCTGTTTCACAGCAAGATCTTCTAAGGTCACTGTGTTTCCTAATTTAATAGGAGATTTGTCGTTTTTCATCATTAGTACGTTTTTATTTGAATTCGTTTTAATCAAGCTGTCATGCCAGGCGCCAATTTCAGCTATTACTCTTTCGACCGCGTGAGACTCCATGGAATGGTCGACAGTGATATTCACACCAAAATCGAATCCTGGTAAAGGTTCTGCTAGTATTAGCTTGGTTTTGATTGTATATCTTACGATTTTAGATGGCTTTTTGCAAGACCAGAAAAGACGGGTGCATGAAAAGTCCACAGGCATCAAGAATTCTTCAAAGTCGGATACGGACGGTACGATTTTTCCAAGACTGTGGACTGTCAAAGAGCCCAATAAGAACTGTACTTTGTTAATTTCACTATAGCGTTTTTTCTTCTTGTCCAGTTCTACATACACCGGTCTTGTTAATTCAAAGTCTGCATCTTTTTGAAGGCTCTTTTTTGGAACGTCTTTGCCATGTGTTGGGCAGAAAACTCTTTTATCATCCATAAAAGCGCAGTTCTCTTTTCTAGCGCACGCGTAGTGATACGTTTCGCTGCAATTCTTAGCGCAGCATCCAACACTGGCACCTTTTAGTTCACAAGCCGCACATTTTATCATTTTGCCCCTGGACATAGCAGAGTGTACATTCTGTAGAGATCCATCGATTTCTTCAAATACTTCAGCTGACCAAAGAGCACAATTTGCATGGATCCAATCGTTCTGGCCGCAATAAAGGAGTCTCCCTTCCATAGCTGGTGTACCGTCTCCTACTACTTTGCAGAGGACACAAATACGGGAATCGATAGGATAGAATTCCAATAATTCTTCTTCCAACTTTTCGCGATCTGACTCCAGTTTTGGTACGATTTGATCTAAGGGTCGTTCAATAGAAAGCACTGCCGCTTTTAGGCTTTTGTTGTCGGATATTTCTTGGTCTCGTAAAGAGTCTGTATCGTCCTGTTCTCCCTCCACCTCCAGGTTTGGTTGAAGGCAATTTTCTTCACAATTAAACCAAGGGAATGTTTCAGTAAACAAATCTTTGTAAATTGATTTGAGTTCTTTACTAGAAGTACGCTCAATCACCTCTTTCATGTCATGGTTGAAATCTTTTAGTGACACATAGTCATCACTGTTGACCCTTTTCTTGATATCCAAGAGAGATGGGGAAACAATCCTATTGGTATCATCAGCGTCACCACCACATGAGGGTCTTGCGACGGCTGGACTTAGGTCCTGTTCACTTCGAGGCTGAGGGAATATCTTCATTGGCTCATCATCATCTGAGATTGCCTCGTATTTATCATCATGAACCGTTGTCGGTAGCATAGTAGTGGCCTTTTCAGTTTTATTCTGGGGAGGGCAATTCTCGTGAACTTCGATACACGGGGTATCAAATTCTGTCTTTGCCCCATAAAGTCCAGTGGAGAAACATATCTCTTTATTTTGCATTAGCGGCTCTTGAAGGTTAACCACTTTGTGAGACGTATGAGGTATTTCTTCTTTTTCAATATCGACATTGGTGAGTAAAGATGAACAGTGCCATATATGTGAGACACTTGGATCATCAGTTTTACCCGCCAGAATATTTTTACGTCCTCTAGAAGTGTTCCTATAAACCTTCGTCTCGGATGTCTTCATAGATTCATCAGCACTGTCAAAGTGTAGTTTACGAATAGCTTGAGGTGACAACATTCTGTACGATTTATTGGGTACAGGAGTATTCTTATGAGGCGTTAGTTTCAATAACGCACAAGCGTTTTTGTTCTTAGCAAGTAACTTCAGTAAATGAAGAAGTCTTCCTTTAAGATGTTCAGTGAGCATTTTGCGCCATGGCGGATCGTGAGGCATACACTTGCAGCAAATGTACTCAATCGAAGGAGGCAACGCTGACAGGAGCTGATAGCCTTCGCCGGTCAAACCTTCACAGCTAGCGTGTACCCATCGGGCACACCATCCGCATTCCATCATCTGAAATTAATTCAACCAATAAGCTACTTCATGCCTCGGACTACTTAAAACAGTTGTACGAGTAAATTCGTACTAAGATGTATTTGATTGGTTTACCTTGCTATCGAAATCATTATCTCTGTAGCAAGCTTGGCAAAGAGGGCAATAGTTGCCCTTCTGCCGTAGCTTGAAACAAGGGCCGCAGAAGGGAAGGCTGCCAACAAACTTACTGACGCGGTTACTATCGCAACTCTTGCATTTCAGGCAAGCACTGCAAATCTGTAATTCAAAACAGTATCTTTCTAAAAACGCAGGATATACAGGGTGTAACAGAAAGGGTATATAAAGCCGAAACACAGCGATAGTCCTCATGAAACTGAACAACTTTCCTCAAGGAACATGGGTCGTAACTCGAAAAAATTTTTGGACCGCCCATACTTACTCGATCAGCTTATCGCGCATTTTGTATGGGGAGGCGAATTTTTTTTTTCGAGTTACGACCCGTGTTCCTTGGGGAAAGTTGTTCAGTTTCATGAGGACTATCGCTGTGTTTCGGCTTTATATACCCTTTCTGTTACACCCTGTATAATAGGTAACTGCAACATTTTTTGCAAGTGCTAGGTCAGTATGTTATACTTAATAGAAGAATAAGTATGTACATCTAAATGTAAATATTCTGTCAAAAATTATTTTTATAACTTTCTGCCTCATCACCACCTTTATTGAGCAGCAGCAATACTCAATTTATCTGAATAGGTTGATCTGTATGTGAACATTTCAAAATCTATCGCAAAAGTGTATCTAATAGTCCATACAATATTGATTTCCAAGCGAAAACCATAGCATAACCAAGACATATTCAGCAACTTATTCTTATAATACCTACACATGTATGTATAAACCCATGAACTTACTTATCCTACTAATATTATAAATGACAATGTGCCGATGGATGGATGGACGTTTGTTACTCTTCACGCAAAAACTACTGAAAATATTTTGATGAAACTTGGCGATATTGTAGCTTAAGTTATCAGAATAGCACACATTTTGAGATATCATAATTTTTTTTCCAAGATATTATTATAAATGCGTACGAAGTCGCAGGCAGCCTCTAGTAGGTAATAATATTCTGCATGCTACAAGTCTACGTAAGCTTTTTCGCGATGTACCTAGTTGGGTGACAACAACAGAAGTTTCATATTTCATTAAAGGTAAAAATGAAAAAGTGTGTCGCTGAGCAATCTCAATATAAATGCAAATACAGATTTGTAGTTGTCATATCTTATATCAACGTAATATTGCTATTTCACAGATTTAATTTCCGTTTGCAGCTAACAAGTAGCTAAACCAATGAATTTGCCGCTTGCCTTAATTCATGCGAATGTCGTATCAAGTAGATACTTTCTGGTATTTAACAGCCATTGGCCATTTAAGGCTCCTTTATACGTAATTCATTGCCATATATGTAGGTACATTTACTAGATTTGATATTTGTAAATCAAAGTTATTCGCGTGGGCAAAACATTATTGAATAGTATCAGGATTTTTTTTCCAGTCTACACACAGCTTAAGCATATATTTTGGAATTCCATGTAGTTGATTTTGATAAAGTTTGGCACAGCACAGTAATAGTTCATCCATCATCATCATCATGTCAGCTTATGTCCACTGGTGGACAAAAGCCTCCCAAGGACCTCCACAACGACCGGTTTTGTCAGTTCATCCATATTCCATAGTTCGGATAAACTTATGGAATACCTATATTTTGTTCTAGTTATATTATTCCATGTTCCAACATACCTAGATTTATTTACACAATGTCACAAGCTAAAGTGTATTAAAATAGTTTAAGCAACTTTTCTACCACTTCTAGAGTACCACTCCTTGGTAGTCCTCTATACATTTGTGATTATTTTAAAAACAATCGCCGAGCAATATGCGGTTCAATAATATTATTAAAATCGCAACGCAAGGACAATTTAATAGCAAACAATGACATTAAAGCAAAATTATTCTAACATAAAATCGAGAATTTCTGTGTTAGATAGAGGTATGAAATGTTCATCTACAACCTTACATTTTAATAAAGTCAAACCGAAGCTGATAAAAAATATATACGCATATCAAACGACGTTTTGAAATGTTCACGTTAATGACACGTTCAAGATCAAAGGTTCAAGTATACCTAGACTAGAGAATACCAGCCCGAACTCTTTCTTGGTACATAAGTAGAATTTCGAAGAAGGTTACTAGTTACAAATTGAAAAACTTACTTGTGGCCAATCACTGCGATGGTCAGGTGGCGCGGCGGGCAAGCAGTTGGCGTGGTAGTGGCGGGCACAGCTGCGGCAGCGCAGTCGAGCGGCGGGGCGGGAGCATGCCGCGCAGGACACGCAACGAGCACACATCCAACCGCTGACTCCCGGCGTGTCCTCCGCGCACCAGCTGTGATACCACTCGCAACAACTCGAGCACACCAACATCTACAAAATTTACAGTGTTTTTGTTAAAATTATCTTTGAAATCCTCTAATCTCTACCCTAGATATCAAAAAGTGGCGAAACAATGTTAAATACATAAGAAAGAACGTTACCTTTTCCTTTCCTGCACTTCCACACAGATAACATACTCTAGCAACAGTAAAAGATGCTGTAGCGATGAGCCCAAATCCAGAATTACACACTTCATCTGGATCATAGCTTTCCCAGAAATCAACACATATCAACTCAGGCCTATTCTGACCACATTTCTGAGAGCGTCCTCGCACCTACAAGATAAAAGTCATGGTTAATACTAAATTTAATACCTACAATAAACATTAATTAAATTATAACTTTTAAGATGCTTACATTAGTAATTGTAGCCAAAGGTTTCATTATAGCTTTCTTAGGAACAAAATCAATGACCTCATCTTCACTTGACTCGGATTTGCTCTGTAATTTCACAGATATCTGAGTATCCGACTTCTTTTTCTTAGATTCTACGACGTTGTCTGTATCTGTATCTTTTGTGGCGACAACCTCTGCCACAGGTGCCTTGTTTACAATATCAATTTCCGATTCACCGCTCGACAAATCAGGAGTTGACAGATCTTTTTCAATTATAGATAATGAACTGCTTTCTTCATCGATCGGCATAGTTTTGTCTTGTTTCTCCTTTTCTTCTTGAGTTGGGAATGTAGCGATAGGCTGACCCAACACTATCGACGCACTTCTACATACATGTTTAACCCTAGGTCCTTTTAGCTCCACCTTCTGTCTTTTCGGGTCCTCAGTTTGCTTAGATTCATTCTTATCTTTCTTTCTTACTTTAATTCTAGTCAAGCGACGCTTTCTGTTCGCATTGAAATCTTCATTATCTTCGGGGCCAGCCAGAAGATCCTTTTGTATCTTTTCCTGTAAAAATATAGAAAATATGTTACTTGAGCTAAAAGTTCATAAAGACACAAGGTAGTATTTATATCTGAAGTAGTAGGTTCTTCTCTATAATATTATAGGGTTCTTTATTTTATCTAGAAATTATACATACCTCCACTTTTTCCACATCTTCATTTTGTTTCTTAGTAGATTTTATGGAACCAAAGATCTTATTTTCTGCTTCATTATTACAAAGTGCTGCAAATATGGGCTGACCAGCAGGGGCATTATTCTGTATTCTCAAAGGATTAGCCTGAGACAAGGTAGTAACTTGAGCTGAACCAGCTCTCATGTATGGTGGAAGCATAGATGTCAAACTAGCTCGTATGTTTGTTGGCACCTGGAAAGCTTTGAGACACATCTTGAGCCAGCAAGCAGGGCATCGAGCCTTGTTTGTGCATCTCACCAACTTCCATTGCTGTGACCGTACTATAGGTGGTACATGACAATTTCCTAAAAGAGAAAATAAGGGATTACTATACAAAATTAAAAGTAACAACAAAATCAATCAAAGAATCGATGAAAGATATGCACTAACCTTCTCCTTGCAAACACTGCAGTACAATCTGCCCAGGCCTTGGACATAGCTTTTCCTTTTTGAGTAACTTGGAAATAAATTTACGACAAGACTCGCAGGAATATATGCCGAACTTTCGGGCCTGCTTGACGAATCTGTAGAAACGTACAGCCCCACAAACTCCGCACGTCACAGTTGTTGGTGGATTATTATTAGCTGATAAAAATAAAAATATACGTTAAACATTTCAATTGTTTTATGTACCTAAAGAATTGGATGCAACTAAGATCTTAATTATGACTACTTCTTTGTTGAACTTACGTGTTGGAGATGACGACGCTGATGAAGAAAAAGGTCCATCTAATCCGGTAGCAGGTTGTGGAGGCGGATTCAACTGTAACCTAGCCTCTCTAATGATTACTTTTCCTCTAAGAAGCTGTGATGCAGAGGACTTTTCCTTTTCTGGACTGGGTGGTGCCGGATTTTCATCCTCTTCACCACTTACTGGAGGACTATCACTTTCCCAACTTTCCTCAGACTCAGAATCACTACTGGTGCTACTAGAGCTACTTGCATCTGAAATATCCATTAATTTTCTCATTGCATGACCTCCTTTTTCATCTTTAATGTTATCGTCAGATTTCGTCTTCTCTGGATCTTCCAAATTCGAATTCTCATCTTGAGAATATTCCACATCTTTTTCGTAAGAGAATAAATCATGTGCCTTCTTAGATCCAGACAGGCCTGGAAACGAGTTAGTTGTTTTATCTTTAAATAAACTGGAAGTTGGCAGAGCATGTTTGCCTTTAGACTTCTCACTTTCTGTTGGCTCTTCATCAGGCGTGTCATCATCATCTGGCATGTTGTTAAATACAAGCCTCTTCAATTTTGGCTTTTTAAGTAACTTGCCTGAGCCTGACCCATTTGTTGTACTACTTTGATCTTCACCATCAATAAATCTCTTGTTTGGCTTTATAACGCGAGATGAGTGTGCACTCCTCATAGGAAGAACAAACTTTGAAGATGTCCCAGTGTCTTTCTCAACAGGTGAGGAACTTTTAGGCGGCGGAGACACACAGCGACTCTCAGAAACATTTGAAAACTTGGTCATTGGCTTGGACAAGGGATTCAAATTTTTCCTCAGATAGCCCTCTTGGTGTTCTGATGTAGATTTTGAGCTCAAGTCAGTGAGCTTGGCTGGTTTTAAGATGCTGTTAAACGTAGAGTACTCTGTTTGTTTGAAGGAAGACTTTTTCTTGATGATGGGCACAAGTGGAGCATGGTGCTTTAAGGGAATCTTTTTTAGTGGCAGAAAGATATCTTCGCAACTTTCAACTGTACCAAAAGTAACTGTTTTCTTCACAGGTTTAGGTTTGTCACTTTTTGATGGATCCATTTTGTTTTGAGATCTTGTACGCACTGGAGATTTTGAAGAGTCACTGTCTGTTTTATCTATGTTATCTTCTTTATTGCCTTCCTCTCTAACAGTCACTTTAATTTCACTGGAGGCGAGCTTCTCGTTTTCATTATTATTTTCTTTCTTTTCTTCTTCCTAAAATTATGAAAAATATTTATTTTATTTTTTATTTACTAGGTGATTATGATGCATTACTACATTTTTCATAACTAAGGAAAAAATATAAAAAAGGTGATTTTATTCAAAATAACATTTAAGTGGGTAAGAATAAAGTAAGTATGTGATAAAATTTTAAATGAATTCTAATAATTAATATTCAATATATTCTGGAAAACATTCCTGCCAGTTTCAATACTGATTGTGCTACACATTATAGCATTTTCAATAGGTCAAAAACATAGACAATGACTTGCTAAAACCAGTTTGGAAAAACTAAAGTTTTTTTTTCAATTTTCCTCCCCAAAATGTTTAAGAATCTAAGAAAATTGCGGCTTGCTACAGTCTAAAAGGACCCTAAATTAGTTTTTAATAAAAATTATAATTACAGCTAGGGGCTGCCCGCGACTTCATATGCATTTTTATCATCATACTTATCTCAGAAAAATATCATGACATCTCAAAATAATATAGCCTATGTGTTATTCTGGTGTATAAGCCAGCTACAATATTACCTAGTTTCATCAAAATCTATTCAGCAGTTTTTAAGTGAAAGAGTAACAAACATCCTTCCATCCATTTGCAACATTGACATTTATATTACTAGTAGGATTGCAAGTGTTCAATATCTAAGTCAGTGATTATGTTGCAATAAACACCAGAGATGTTGTAGTCAACTAGAATAATGCAAATTATGTGAAATTATGACACTTAGGTATTAAGCACATAGTAGTCATATTTCATGACTGCTTAAGTTTCACAAAGCAGTAGGATTTCATAGGTAAATTTTTTAAGTTTAAAATGAAGTTTGTGAAATGACAAAATTATCGAAATTATTATTTTTCAGCACCCATATATATTTTAAGACAATTGTTTATTATGCCTGTGTAGGAATATTTCAAAATACTTGTACTTATCTAGTTTCAAGAATTGAATAATTATCTTGACTGACAAATGATTTTATTTCTCAAGCCAGAGTTACTCAAAACAAGAACTTAATTGATCAATTAAGTTTTACATATAATCAATTTTAAGTAAGACTTTTATAAATAATGCTTAATACAGAAAGAAATATAAAGATTTATGAAGTTCAGACTTTATACCCTAATAGTTTTTAAATATAAAGATTCAATTTATCATAGTTATTGGTACAAAGAATAGAATAGAAAATATTTTATTAAGAACCAATCAAGAGAGGTTATAAGTAGTACAATGTCACAAGTAGGTAATTTTTTAATGTCATGTACCTATTTAAGTTAACTGCTCTTTATAAATAAATATAGTAGATCAAATTAGTAACAGTTTTTTCATACCAGACCAACTAGCAAATGCTGGGAGCCAACAAAATACAAATACGACAAGATAAGTACCTACTAGAAGACCCCATACAAAATCATAACTAAACTTTTTTTTTAGAGATATTATCAAGTGAATTTAAACATGTACTAAACTAGAGGCTGCCTGCGACTTCGTACGCATTTATCGTCATATCTTGCAAAAAAAAACTTGGTACATAAAATAATATAGCCTATATGTTATTCTGATGTGCATGCTATAATATTGCCAAATTTCGTCAAAATCTGTTCAGTAGTTTTTGCGTTTAAAAGTAACAAACAAACATCCATCCATCGGCATAAACATTGACATAATATTAGTAGGATATACTATTGTTTTAAAGGGGTCAAGCTAAACTATAGCTTTTCATCAGCTGGAACCTGTGTTTCCATTTACCTTACATGAGGAATATTTCACACAAACCTTTTAGACCAATTCTAATTTTGCAATGTAAGACCGACCAAAGAACACTTTTGAGTTAGGTACCTACTATTTGAGCACTGGCAAAGGAGAGGCCTAAATGGCGGATGCTCCGCTGACAAGAGTCTAATTCTTAAATGAAAATGATGAATGACCTACTATTTGAATGGACTTGCAAAATCCAGTTTCGGAGTGATGCGGTGTCACCAATCTAGTGTGATTATGATTTATGTTAAATGTATGGCTTGGCAACATAATATGTTTGAAGACAGGTAGGTACATTCAATCTATTCGCACTATACTATACATTATAAGTAACAATTAAAACTGAACATGAATGTATTTTGTTATAACCAAATATGCCAAATATTGAACTAACACAAGGGATAGAGGACACTATCAGAACAGTATAGGTTAGAATTTGGATATCCAAAACAATAAAAACCAAAACTCAGTTATCTACAAAATGCCTAACAAAAACGAAAAACACGCGTTAATCTAGTCATATAACCATAAAACGTATTAAAATCCGAAATGTCAAACCAAATAGGTACCTATAGGTACGCCAGTAGCTATGTACTATACTTGTTTGGCTGGCTACGTTTTTATAGATACGATTTGCGCCTCGATCGACTTGTGATTATTACGTAAACATAATATTTCCGTATGTACACCGCTAAATTTATATAACAATCCTCATAACAAAGCAATGCAAATAGATATAACAGCAAATGGTTTAATGTAAGTACCTCTTTATCCCCAACAAAATCGGTGGCAGCCAAGCCGCTAATGGGCGGGTGACTTTCTGAAGCAGTCTCATGATAAACAGCGCCAGATAAAACACTAACACGTTTTCTGTTCTGAAATTTGAGTGGTTTCCCCGGGAATCGCGACCTTCCCATTTTGATGTGCACGTAAACGAAGGACACTCAGTGCGTTCCCAGCGATCGCGAGGAAACTGGCGCGCATGCTCCGGCCCGCGCGCTCCTCAACGCCATTCCACTCATTTATGCAATGTGTACGACAAATTACGACGCAGTTCTCATCGCACGCACGCCCGAACATAAACACCACTACAACAGTTCACATTATTGACAAAAATTATCACTTTACACTCTTTTTGCCAAATACTACTTAATCCATCATAATAATGATTTGACTAATCGTTAACGCTGCGAGACGTAATGCTTCCATTCAGCATAGCGTCGACGTTTAGTAAAACAAAAGAGAACGTAGAACGTATTCTTGATTCGATTTTACAACACTGTTCAAACGGCGCATCGGTCGCACAGAGTTCGCGTTTTGTTCCATTTGCTACCACACTAACTCAATAAACTGAAATGAATCGCTCGTAATTTGACAAAGATGGCTGAATTCAACAATAGCGAGCTCGGGTGATTAACGAGACGAGGCGCGAGGCCGCGCGCGGTGTGAACGACACCTGGCTCTCGGAGGCCAGTTATGGATTTTGAACCAATCGCGACGTTAATTCGGACCGGTATGAAAACAAACTCAACAAACATGTCGCTCGCTAGCTGCCTGACTCGCTCTCTATCACACCGAATGAATACGCTTGCTCACTCACACTTCCAATGTTTCCTTTCAAAATGCTTTTCTTTACATTCTAGGGATGGGTTAGTGAAAAAAATATCGCATTTAATGTTATCGATTGGAATTGAAATAATGTTCGGTTTATTTACAGTAATAAGTCAATAAATAAATATTATGATAATGCTTGTGTTTGTTCAGTAATTTATTTACTTATTGTTTTTCTTATTGTTAAAGGGTGTTAGATACTGACTTAAAAATCTCTAATCATCACTACTTATGATATAACTTGAAGTATAAGTACATTTAGGTACAATGTTTTATTCTTCATCGGAGGTGTTTGATTCTTTTTATCTTATTTAGGGAATGATCGAAATTGTAAGTTTATTCTAACCAAACCTAAGCTAGTGTTATAATTTTTATTTATAGAAAGATATCGATATTTTTATTCATTCATCGATGTTTTTTCAAAGCTATTGGCCACACTACGGTTAATGAACTGGTTTTATGTCATGCACGATTATATTTTAAAAACCATAGTAATCAAAAATTAAATACCTACCTACTAGTAATGAACTTCTATTTCATAGAAGTGCCTAAGTAGGTACCTACCTACTAAATGTATCAATATTGTAAACGTAGGTAGGCATTTGTTTAGATATGAAACCGAGTATGAAACCAATTTAGTAGGAGAGAGAACCTAAACAAGTTAGTTAACCTAATGAAAAGTGACAAGGAGACGGGTTCCGTACTAAAAGATGAAAAACCTATTGTTACCTAATTGCTTGATGAAGTTTACACGCGGATACGAGAGCAGTCACAAAATATCTTAGCAAAATATCAAAACAAAGTGGTAGGACGTAAGGTTGTCCACAAGCAATAAGATTTCTATAGTTTTCTGTCCAGCCGTCAGGAAAAAAAACCTACCTATTTTGAGAACAACCGTATTACTCAGCGAGTACTGTTTCCTTCCGATACTACAAAAAAGTACCTAAGTATATTTTTTTCCATTTATTGGTCGAACTATTAAATAATGGCAACACGTAATACCTATTTGGAAAATTGAAACTCTTATCAACTTTTGATTAAAGAACTTCCTCAGAATATTTACATTTGTATACATCTACATAAAATACATAAATAATGACTTTATGTAAGTAATTTGAAATCAAAGAAATAATTAAGTAAGCCTTTATCTCAAGAGACGTGTCTTTTTTTTCTGTCTACAAGGAAGGATTATGGTACGGAACTCTTCTTAGAATCAGACTCGCACTTGGCAGGTTTTTATTTTTTCATTCGTTCTTGTGGTTTGTTAAGTAGATAGGTGTATGTTCTGAATTTAGTATTAATGATGTGTTTAATTTAAACCTAATTAGTATACTTGCACTAAATACCATGTATTTTGGCTCAGAAAAATGACAGTTCTCTTCTCGCGAATCGCGTCAGACAGAGTCGCTGTTTCGGTATTGCTACCTCCGTCTAAAGGCCAGTAGTGACAAGGAGAGAACATGTGAAAGCGATATAATCTTTTGTCGCGGGAGTGACACCGCTGCAATTATTTTAGCGAATTTTCAAAAAAAATATTTTGTTGTAGGAATGCTGCTACTGAGATAGCTTTGCTGTTCAGTAGCTACGTACGTACGTAATAATCTTGATGTACCTAGGTAGGAAGGTACATAAGTATTAAAAAAAACTGTTAAAGAGAGTAAAGACTAGGTACCTACACTCTTGTCGATATCGTATACCTACTGTGCAGTGCATGGGTCTGATCTGACTAATGTTCCAAGACTTCCTAGATTTTAAGAAAAACGTTAGACATAGCCACAGACAGCCATTCTTACTCTACATAATCAAAAATTCAAATTAAACAGACAATAAGTAAGGAACAAAAATGTTGAACTTATTCTGAGTATTGTATAAAACTACACAAAATATTCAAAATACGCTATTAATAAGTCTAATGTCCCATTAAATAAACAGTTCACTAAAGAGAAACAATTCTAATGCATAAGACGCAACGCAACGGTATAGCAGGAATTAGGGGAGTTATTCACTACGGATAGGTAGGGAGCTACCTACTGCATACATACAAACATGTACTTGCAGTATAGATATAGTGAGTACTAGCACCCTACCCGCACCCCAACAATCAACCCCAAAACTCTACCGGTCGATCATGCGTAAAGGGCGGAGAAGGGATGCTAAAAGGGAAGAGCTTGCCGGTGGTTGAACTTTACTTAGATGTAGGTATATCTAACTATACGTAAACATTCAACGAAGTAATACTTGAAAATAAGTAACTAATAAAAATCGATACTGACCTCTAGCGTGAGTTATGGGAACAAAAAGTTCCTTGTTTCAATGTTTCCTGAAATAAGTGCTAGCTGTATTTCCTCGCACTTTGATCGAAGCGAGAGCAGACAGTTATATTTACGGAAAACATTCACTGAAAACTCATCACTTATTAGATTTTTTATATTCACTTCACTAGTTTATACAGCTAAAAAACTTAAAACTAAATATTCACGTCAAAATACTACGATATAAGTAATATTTACATCACTTTTATCGCACTGGTGTTCGTGCGTGAAACTGTAGTAACAAGACTGGCGGAGAAGCGTCGCGCATGCCGTCGTCGTGAGGGACACGGTGGTGTAAATATAAAAATGGACAAACTCCCCTTCAGCTCGGGAAAGGATCACACTGATTCACAAATCACTGACTCAACTATAGGTAGGTACTTATGTTTGGAGGAGTTCATTTTATTTTGAATGGATTTTAACGACTTATTGCAGTTGTTTCTATTCCCGATTCAAATTTAAGCGGTCTCAACTGAATGGTGTAAACTTCCGTGTAGCCCTTAACAAAAATATTGATCGACGCGACTCTCGCCGCCGCCACCGCCGTCTGCGGACATTTTTTAATAGGGGATCGTGTAAGACGTACATCAGTAGATATCTGAATCCGTTTTGTACCGACATTTTAGACCCATATAGCAGGTAGATATTTTTTGTCAGCGTTGGGTATCGGTCGACCTTTGTTTGTAGGTGCATTACCTAAAGTTTTTTTTTACAGGATGATTCGCATGTGTTTAATGATTCAACTATGATTCACGTTTTAAAAGTAGATACATATACTTAACTTAGTGCCCGTTACACGGGGGTTTAGGTACCTAGGTTTAATTAAACACTAACTTGTAGGTATGTAATATGTAGGTATTTTAGTTAATAAAATAAGCTAATTTTAGCTCGTTATTTCTTATGTATCTATGTACCTACACACGTCCTAGTATTTTATTTGGAGTAAGTAATAAAATACTGTAGTCGATAATACGCTACGCCTCTCGTTTCTACATAGTTCTAAATTTAACAAAAAAACATTCCTAACTCATAGATCCAGACCTCCAGAAACATAGTTTAAGCCTATCTCAGATGGGATTTGAACCCACGACCCCAGAGTGGCAGTATGGTATGGCATCGCATTGCATTGCACCAACTGAGTCGTCATAATTTAAAGTAGGACAAGATTGTTTTCTTCCCTTTTCTAAGTAGGTGGGTTGTTTTTATGTAACTTGTGGCGCCAATAAGACTTCGTACAATTTTTTTTACATTTCAATTTGGTCCTTCGAGTCTGATTCTAGGTGCGGGGTTGCCAGTTATAGCCCTAAGTTCTCAATTACAAAATATTAGGCAACTGTGTATTTAAAAAAAACTAACAGGAGCTTATATTGAATATCTCTGTAAGTATTATTTGTCGTAGTCATCTGGTTGAATCTGCTATTTGATTGAATCACTAGCGCGTTCATTGAATGACGATATTCAATTGGACAGCTCGTCAAGATGTCGTCGTCTTGACTGACTCTGACCGTCATTTATCAAAGTCATCGAATGGGATATAGCCGACCTTGTAATAATTGGTTAATGATGACCAATTGCTTATTAGTGTGTGAATACATGCTGTAACTAGTTTTAATCAAATAACGACACAATGCTATCAGCTGTGCCAGCTGTTTGACGCCATATTTGTTTTGGTGACTACTAACGCCGCAGTGGGAGAAAATGAAATTACAGAGCGCTATGTTCAAAGGGTTATAAGTTGTTGGAGGTTGAGTGCCGCTTGTTCAAATCAACGTTCGGCCTAGTCATTCAATGAACGCGCTAGTGATTCAATCAAATAACAGATTCAACCAGATGACTGCGACATATTACATACCCTACATCCTACAAGGTAGTCAAGTAGATAATATTATAAATGTCAATGTTGAAGCCAATAGATGAATGAGAGGATATTTGCTACCTACTCTGTCACGCAAAAACCACTGAACAGATTTTAATGAAAATTTAAGTATAATATTGTAGCCAAAGATAGTAGCTTGCACATCAGAATAACCCATAATAAGATTAATAAGCTATATTATTTTAAGATAATTTACAATAAATGCGTATGAAGACTGGTCTTGTTTACTTAAATAGGATGCCAATGATGTGCCAACCGCCAACCAATGTGACCTTGGTCGATTTGAAGTTAAAATCGACACTTACAATAAGTAGACGTTTAGGTTGGTCGCCCAAACATTGTCTTAGCCACAACGCGTCTTGATTTGACTTCAAGCCGACCAAGGCCACCTTGGATGGCGTAAGGCGGCGATTGTGTAGGGTTTTGGTCAACATAATCTTTCATAAAGATTTTCCACTATTATTTTATCAGCTGTAAGCAAAATTTAATCTTAGTTCATAGAGCTGTGAGAGGATATTAGTTTTATTTTATAATAAAAACTATGTAGGTGCTCTAAGTAGGTACTATTTTCATAATAATCATCTACACATCATACAAAACTTTTCGACTTTTTAATTTAAATTTAAAAATAAAGAGATATAATGAAATGTTCAAAAATAATAAATACATTATTTGTTTAAACTTATTTATTGCTTTTACTTTATACAATTAATTAGTAAATGTACAAATTAGTATTATGTCGCATGGGTTCTGCAGTATTAAGACAAATCAATGGTCATCATGAAAATTATCCAGGGTACTCTGTAGTTGGATTTTGTTTATTGGCAACGGTGGTGGAAGGGTCTTATCAACGGCAGCTACTTTTGATTTCATGAATAATTGTTTAAATAAAGCCTTGATGTTGTTATCATTGTTGATACCAAAGTCCATTTCTGCCTTGTCTACCTGCTTTTCAAGAATTTCCACATTTTCTTGTAACTTCATTACCACTCGATCAATTGTCTGTACTTTCTTGGATAACAAAGTTACTTCACTGCGGAACTTGCTGATATCGTCTGCCACAATAGAGCTGCAGTGGCTGTTCTTAACTTTCAAAATCTGTAATACGCTGGACAATTCCTCAAGTCTGGTGAGCATGTTATCTATAACATCTTGAACAGACTGGAACCCGTTCGATACATCCAGTTTCAAATACGTGGCGTAATCTTTAACTACTTCTTCCAACATCTTGACCACGTTTATAGGAATTATGCACCGAAGTCAGGATATAAATATTCCAGAAAACTTACGAATTTATCCAGCTGATCTGTCAAACCTTTTGTTAGTGCTCGCAAGGTAGACGGAAATAAGTGAAGAATAGCCACCATTAATTCCATGATTTTGCACGTATCATCTTCAAATCTTGAAAGTAAGTGAGAGAATAAACGTAGGACCTTGGTTTGCCGTAGTGATAGCTAACGAATTACGAAATTTTCGTTTGCGTTTCGTACTACTACTTGTGTTTTGTAGCTATTTACGCCGTTTACGCCTTCGCCCGCACTCGCTCGCACGGCACGAATGAATGAAATGAACGATGAATGAATGAATTGCAAAAGAGGAATGTTGCCAGCCAGAAGTACCTAGTTGGTAACAAGTTTTTCACGTTGTTTAGATAGAACAGTGCCATAATCGAGTAGATTCCACATCTAGATTCTATGATATTTTACGTGTATTTTAACATAATTTATCGAAAATTAAACAAAATCTAGCCTAAAAGACTAAAGATAACAGACCCTAAAAAGATTGGTGTTGTTAACGAAAACGAATATTAACGCAGCAACACTGCATTGTGTTTGTCAAATAATGGACGACGAGTTCGTCTTTCTTTCATCTATTTTGTGTTAAATAATGCGAGTATTGTTTCAAATGCAATGCTTCCTTCTACAGGCTACTTTAAAGCCATTAACTGTCCATTTTATGATAGCGGTTTGTGTGAAAGACCTTATTGTCACTTTCGCCATGTTAAAAAAGAACTTTTGACGAACACATCCAACGATGGAATTGAAAGTGGGGCGATCTTGCAGAAACTCGTATCAGCAGCGGTGCAAAAAGTTCTTCAACAAACAGAGGCTCCGGCGGCCACATCGTCTTCACCGCCTGTACCATCGGAGCAAAGTGAAGAGCCTTGTAAAATTAACAACACGCAGAATAAAGTCACATACAATCCAACTCCCATCGCCGAACTTAACAAAATCGTCAGCGGCGATACCGAGACGAATGATGATAATGCAGAACAAAGAAAGAAGCACATACCAGTGCCTTATACTCCAAGGAAACCAACCTGTTTGCCTATCAAAAGAGCAGCCGAAACGAATGGCTCTTCAAAGCCATTTGTTTTTAATCCTCCATCAGCTAAATACACCCCGGGGAGTACCGACAGTGCACAAGTAGATTTATATACACCTAAAGGAACAGTTACAGAATCAAATGAAAAATATTTACCAGGTGTTGAAAAAGATTTACAAGAATACACACCCAATGAGACACCAGTTGCAAGTAAACATAATTATATCCCATCTGATAGACATATCAACAAAAAGAAAGTTTTGGAATATAAACCCACTAAAGTAAACAGCAAGAATGATTTGCCTTCAGTAACCTATCAACCTACCCCAAAAGCTCTTGTGCCCTGTTTTTCAAGTGACGAAGAAGAACAGGAGCCTAAAAAGCAGAAACTTTCAAATGACTTCAATGATTTAGATGATTTGGGCCCCGAATTCGACATTTTAGACCAAATTCTGGATGAAGAAAAATCTCGAGACAAGGATAGTGAACATTCTGTTGAGGTGAAAGGTCAACATGAGAATGATGTCAAAAAAGGGACAAAAAGCCATGACAACAAACATCGAAAACATAAAAGCTCATCTGATAAAGGTAATGATAAAAAATCAAAACATGAATCTAAATCTGAAGAAAATAAGAAACATTCATCTCATAATAAAAAAGAAACATCTAAATCGTCAGACAAGAAAAGCCATAAAAGCTCTAGTAAAGACAAGCACAAAGCAAAAATTAAAAAGGATGACAAAGATACAAAGAAAGAAAAATCTACAGAAAAAAGAAAGAAATCAGAATCAAAAAGTTCAGATAAAAGTTCAAAACATTCTGAAAACAATTCTCCTAAACATTCAAAACACTCAAGTAGTAGTAAACATAGTTCTAGTAAAAAGGATCATAAAAGTAGTGATCATAAAAGTGAAAAACACAAAATCCAGAAGGATAAGAAGGAGCATGATACATTTGATACCAATGATTGTGATAACGCTGACACAGGTTTTGATCTTGTCAATGAGGAAGAATATGAAATGTCTGAATCTGATGAGGAAACAATAGCTTTAGAATGCAAGCGTATTTTTGAAGAATATGTTCCTGCTGAGAAGAAGCCTAAAACAGAAGACGACTCTATTACAGATAAATTTTTAGACAAGGTCAGCGATGAAGAATATATACCTGGCAAGAAACGAATTTCTAGAACAGTTGAGCAAAATGTTAAGATTATACCAAAAGCTCCTTTGAAACCAGATCACAAAGTTAATGCAGCTAGAATAATGGCTGAGAGATTGGTCAAAGTGAAGGAATACATTACTAGTACTAGAAATGCCATTAACTCTTCTAATTCTGATAATGCAACTTCAAAACCAGATCTCCTCAAAAACACAACAAACATTACTAATTCCAAGATTCGTATTGCGCATGTACCATATGCTTCAACTATGGTAAATGCAAAAAGAACCATTACACCGAATACTGTTACAAAAGCTGAAGAACCATCCACAAGTACAACAATAGTACAAACTGTGAAAAAGGGTTCTCAACGTGTTGCTCACATACCCAGTGAGAAGTTTATTGATCGACCTGGTGTGCTCGAGCCTCTTGCATCTAAAATCCCTGCAAACATTAGATCAAGTTACTTGAACATGATGATAGATGAATGTCTGAAAATTTATCTCACTGCGCCAGATGCCTTTGCTAGAGCTCAACATGAAGAATTAGCTACAAGCAAAAAATGTTCAACTGTTCAAATATACAAAAACTCTGCTGTACTTGCAGTAAGTCGTTTAAGAAAGGAAATCCAGGAATGTAAAGGGGTCAAGAAGTCAGGACTAGAGTGTTCTACATTACAAAGAATGCCTCAAACAATATCTGGTAGTTCTAGTAACATTGGCTCTTGGAGTATAGAAAGTAAAAATAGGAAAATGATTGATAACCAACAGTTTTCAGGAATTAAGTTTTATAATAACATAAAAAAATGGGTTTTGACAGAAGAACAACTTCAAGAGAATGGTTTTCCAAGGCCACATCCTTCAGGTGAAAAGGGTAGAGCTATTATTCATGGACAAAATAAACAAGCACCTCCCAGGGGATTTCTTAGAATGTGTCGTAGATGTAAAAAAGAGTATACTGTGGATAAGAAGGGTTTTTCTGCTATTAAAGAAGAATGTATTTACCATCCCAATAATAAGTACAGGGTTCGTGGAGAAGCCAAATATCAGTGCTGTAATCAAGATAGTAGTTCAGATGGATGTTGTATAGCACCCTGCCATGTTTACGAATATGTGGACTTTGAAAACTTGAAAGGCTACATTAAAACTATGCCTCCGGACCCAAAATGTGAAGATCACGGTGTATACTCTTTAGATTGTGAAATGTGTTATACCACCCATGGCTTAGATCTTACAAGAGTAACAGTTATTAATTCTGCTTGTAATGTAGTATATGAAACTCTAATTAAACCTTTGCACCCTATCATTGATTATAATACTAGGTATTCTGGTATTACAGAAGAAAATATGGCTAATGTCAAAACAACATTGTTGGAAGTTCAAGCAACACTCCTTACTATGTTTAATAGTAAAACAATATTAGTGGGTCACAGTTTGGAGTCTGATTTTAAAGCACTGAAGCTAATTCATGATACAGTTATTGATACAAGTGTACTATTCCCTCATAAAATGGGGCCACCATTCAAGCGCGCTTTAAGAAACTTGAGCTCTGAATATTTAAAGAAGATAATTCAGAATTCAGTAGAGGGCCACGATAGTGCTGAAGATGCAACTGTTTGTATGGAGCTGCTAATATACAAATTGAAAGAAGATTTGAAAACTAGATGATGCTACCAATTATTTAATTTGTGTAACTTTTTTATTATGTTTAATGTTTGGGGTATTTGTGTATGTTATGCATATAAGAAGTAAATAAAATATTAATGTATTTACAATCAAGTTCTGTTTAAAGTACAGAACAACAGACTTGAGAGCCAGGTTCGTTTATAATTATTTATATTAAGTGCCTAATTCAGTTCATAAAGTTTATCGTTTGATTTTATTTATAATACTACAAATTGGTGTTTCCACATATTTTAGAATTCAATTTAGCAAAAATATAGCAATAATGAGAAGACTAAAATAATTACGTATTAAAAGATTTGTTATGTACCTAGTTATGATTTATTAAGTAGGTATTAAATAAGTTAGTCATTTACAATAAAATTTCATACATGATTGATTTTGTTTTATTTCAAAGAAGCAATGTAATACATGGATTTTACTGAGTGAGTGGACCAAACTCCAGCAAGCAATTGTTTACAAATGTCCTCTCATTAACATTGCTCATAGTGTGCACCCCATTCTATTGGCTGTCAGCAATACGTCACGTCAGCAATGCACAGCTACACATAAGAGTTAATAAAACAATAAATAGAAACAACCTTTACCTTTGTAGAATAAGTTCTAAAAAAGTATGCCTTCTATGCACAGACTTCTATGTGAAGTTTTAGCTAGGGGATGGCTTCACTAGTAAAACAAAGTTTAAAACCAAAAATTATATTTACTAAATAGGTACATATAGTTATACGCAACAAACATATTGTGTAACTTTTAGCTTTTATAATAATTATAATAAACTGTTTAAAAAAATATTCATTGGGACAAATTATAATAATATAGGTAGGTAAATTCATAGAAATATGTTGGGACTGGACTAGGCCACATATTATATACATGTACTAAATTTCATCACTGATAGTTACCGTAAAGGCGATTCTTATTCTCAATCTTTCTGTATGTTGCTTGAGTTTCTTACATGCATGAGTAAAGAAGTACCGTACGTTACTTAAATCCATGATGCTAAATAATGAAGCTACCACCAATATAACTGCATAGGAACTATATTTCATATGTGGCGTCGTAAATCGCCCTAGGGTACAATCAATGCAACAAGAAAAAAAAATGTTTGATTATAAAACAAATACTTAATTATATAGTTAATTAAAATATAAAAACTTCATAAAGTAAGTTGTTAACAAAATACATACATAATCATTTTTTTTGTAAATTATTTATTAGACTAGTACTTCCAGAATACACTGAAACCATGGTAAAAGTCATGAAAGTAGGAAGATTCATAAGAATGTAGATACCAACCTAATAATAGTATCTAGAAATGTACTTGCATTTATTTATGGGTACATAATTGTAATAAAAAACCCTTAGTTCTTGTAATACTTGTTCAATCAGTTTGGATATTTCCAGTTGTTGTTTATAGATAAATTGGTATAATGGTTCAAAAGAATGGCAAGATTATAGTGAGACTATTTTTATAATGCTATGTGAACTGCATAATGTAACCTATAATTTATACAATAAAGACTATTCTATTCTATTCTAAAGAATAAAGTACAGCATTTACAAAGGAATTGTTAAATTGTTTCGTTATGGTTTAACAAGGTTAGATACACACTAGAGTCCCAATGAACTTGTAGGAGGTATTGCCGGTAACGGGCGGGGCTAGTAGTGCGTTCACCCCTTTTATTGAGATCCCTATTCCACCAGCTAATCTATAAAAGATTGTTCTACACATGCTTTCACACGTTTCTCATATTCTCGACGGTTTTCCTTATACAACTGGGCAGCCATCGAGTTTGCAGGTGAGTTAGGGTTGGGGTCACTTAAGAGAGACTGAAACAAAATAGTACTCAAGTTATTTTAAGACTTGCTTAATTGTTTTTATCATAAAGTTTATTCTTATTGGAGAGAAAACATAGTGTTAATATTATTACCTGTATAGAGGTAAGGATAGCAGAGACATCATATGTAGGGCTCCATCTGTTTTGCAGTATATCTAGGCAAATGCCACCATCAGCATAAACATTTGGATGGAACATTTTTGACACAAACCTCACAGTGGGAGGTTTGTTGGGATATTCCTCTGTGAATTCAATTGTAAGCTTAAATGTGCCATCCTCAAATGGAGTGTCGTGGGGGCCAAATATCACAGCATTCCAGATCATGATGTTGTTGTCTGTGGGAGCTCCTGACACTCCTGTTGGTGGATCCTCTTGTAAGCTGTATCATAAACATCTTATATAAAATACTACTTTATGACAAAAAGTCCAAACAAAACAATGATGACTTAAATAACGAAGCCATACATATCAACAATGAAAGTAAACCCACAACAAACAAATCACCTATATTTGTGCACTAAAAGCAATAAGCAACTATTGGTTTACACAAAAAGATCCCAAACAACATAGTAAATTATCACCAATCTGGTCCGATTTGCAATATACTGTGAATAGAAATCGATGGAAATGACAGTGATGTAATTTGATGATTCAGCATCACATGAGAAGTCTAATATAAATGTTGTTTGGAAAATTATTTGATATTTTTAATGCGAAGGGTGAGGAAAGATGACTAAGCTTCTCATAAATATTTGGGTAGGTACCCACCGTTTGAAATCCCTCATCAAGCGTCTTCTGGCTGGCGTTGACATTTTGATATCAAGTTCTAAAGTAGGTATTCACTCTAGGTAACTTATGTACAGCTGACTAATACTGTAACAAAACTGATAGATTTTTTTCTTAAACCTAATTTGTAATGGTGAATTCTAATTAGTCCTTCGTCAACACTGGATAAAGAATTTTTTGTCGTAGCTCCAACCAACTCACAACTCACGGCTAGTCTAATGACAGCTGTGTATGTATTAGTGTTGCCGCTCGATAGGCCAATATCGATAGCCTATCGATAGCCTATCGATAGGTCGAAAACATGTACCCTATCGATAGCACAATCGATAGTGATATTTTTTTCAATAGTATTGCATTCAGTAAGCAGGCATAATGGGTGGTAGAATATAATGACATGACCATATTTAACCAAAACCTCTTTTCTAGTACTATCTTTATTATATTATGTTTATTAATAAAATTAAAGTTTATTTATAATTATAATATCTTATTTATTACTATATTTTTTCATTTTATATTTTACTGCCTGTATAATAATGATATCCTGTTTTATTTTTGATAATTTACCTAGCAACACCGCCCAGAAGGAAAGATGGCCGCGGCGCTGTATGTATGCATTTCACGAAAGATATTTTTGGAACTAAATTTGACAGGTCTATTTTCCCTATTATCACTATCGATTGTGCAAAACTATCGATACAATCGATAGTATCGATTGTATATTCAATATTGGAGAGCAATACTATCGATAGTATCGATACTATCGATAGTTTATTGATCGGCAGCGATCGAAACTATCGATACTATCGATAGTATTGCTGTTAACCGATACTATTGCAGCGCAAGAGCAATCGATACTATCGATAGTATCGATAGTATCGATTGTGCTATCGATAGGGTACATGTTTTTGACGTTTAACAATCGATTGTAAAACTATCGATTTTTCGGCAACGCTAGTATGTATGTGACAGTTAAGGCAGACAACACAACAGCGCAAAACAGAGACTACAGAGTTCTCCACTAGTGTAGTTTGTTTTAATATCGATATGATACAAGAATCATTTTCAAGGTGTTTCATTTCAAGGCAATATTTTTTAAGACACACTATCCCAGATTTTTATCCTCATCATCTCATGCTAGTATTTGGGTTTACATTGGGTTTACACATGTTCTTTGTACAGTTTCTTTGTCTGACATGTTCATGACGTTCATTCTCCAGGTGCATTCATTCGTCTGTGTGTTTGCTGGCTACTGAAGACTAGGCTGTATGGTCTTTCATCCTTGCTTTTCAATGGACTAATAACAAAAAAAATATTGTCTCTGGCTGCTAGTGTTACGTCAATGTCAATAAGTCATTCATTCATTGGATTCATTGCATTATTTACTTTACGTAAAAAATTGTAAACCCAACCCAAACGTAAAAAATCTATTGGTAATTAAAACATATCAAATGATTTTTTAATATGCGAAGTACTAAATAAGCCTTTCAGTTCAATTGATGAAAGTAGATTAAGTGCCAGCTGAGTGGACGTGCTCAAATTATTTTGTGTTTATTTCACTCGTTGGAGGCTGATTCTATTCTAATAAAAATTAATATGAATGAGCAGGGAGCCAAAAAAATTCTCTTCAATAAATCTTCGGTAAGAAAAATGGCGTGATTAACCATCAAACTACATATAAAATAAATTAAAACTCAAAATCATTTATTATTTTAAGTGAACTTGTAAAGTTACCACTAATTAGGTCTCATATCATTTCAAATATCTACAGTTTACAGTTTTATACAGTTTCACCTTTGTTTCAGTTATTGAGCTTAAAAGCTGAGCTTCTGAAGAAACAAGAGGAGGTGCAAGAGAAGAAACGTTTGCCTCAACATAAAATAGAAAATTTTAAACCTCCACCTCCAAAACCAGAGGCTGAAGGCAAAAGCTTAAAGGATAACAAGAAAACTTTTAAAGATTCATTGAAGGAAATCGACCTTGAAGAATTGGAAGCTTATAAAAAATCTAAGTTAGTATACTTAGGGGCTGTTTCACCATCTACAGATAAAAAACTGACAGATATTTTGTATCGGCCTCTTTCTAAAACATTATCTTACAAAAAAAAACAAAAAAAAATAACAAAAAAAAACCAAAAAAAAATCATTATCTAGCCATTAGTGTTCCACTGCTGGGCAAAGGCGAACTTTATGTTTTATGAAATAAATATAGGTTTGTCTGTCAGTAAAATTTTATCTGAAAGTGGTGAGCAGGCTCACACTAGATAACATATGTTTACTAATGATGACAAATATTATTATTTAATCTGTAAGCTTTCTAGATTGCATGTCAAGATTGCCTTAAGTCTCTCCCAAACAGTTCTGTCTTTCATTGGTGACAAGATTTACCAAAACATTTTTCCATTAAAATAAGTAATTTAGTAATTCTCTTTGACATTTCCCAACTGTACAGTGATTTTATAAGATAAGTTATAATATATTTTTTTACAGGAAAGCTTTAGAGAAGAAAGCCGAATTGTATGAACACCTGTCCAATCCCATTGGTGAATCACATTTAGCTGGTCAGTTCCTAGTAGACTTTGGTACTAAAAAACTTCAAGATACTACAAATGCTGTAACTGAAACCGAAACTGTACATCAATTCAATGAAGATGATGATAGCGACTGGTAATATTGAACTCTTTAATACTTTATATTTTAAAGATTCTATGTTCTGACTCTCTCTTACTACGCTTTTTTAGTTTTATTTTGTGACACGGAGTAAAAAAATATTTATAATTTAAAGAACTAAGTGCTCATTTCATCACTTATAGATAAAATTAAACTGCAGACAAACCTATGACTGTTTCATAAAACATAAATATAAGTCAGTTAAATTCTATCTGTAATAGGTAAAACAAGCCCTAATAGGTACTTTAAAAAATGTTCTAACTCTTCTTAACTACACTTCTTTATTGTTAATTAGATCAAAGCCTGTAGAAAGAATTAAATCTGCAAAACCTTTTTGTTATTATGTTTAATTAATGTTAATATTTATTGTTTCAAGGACCGAGTTCACAGATTGCTTGGGAAGGACACGCAAGTGTCTGAAATCCGACTTAGAATTTTATAAAGAAAAAGATAATGAATTGAAAAGGAATGTCAGTAAAGAAGCTGGTGGTGATGATGAAGATAATGTGGTGAGTTTGATGTACCTTCAGTTGAACCTTCTATTTTAGGGTTTTGAGTGTTGCAATGGAACATCATGGGCCTTAATCCGTACGATGAAGACGACACTTAGCAGTATCTTTTTAAAAGTTACAATTATTAAAACTAGAAGATACTTACACAATATCTTATTTAAAACATAGCTCTCATTAGTTAATTAAGAGCAGGCTCTTGTGGGTGGAGCAATCGCCGTCTTTGCCTTCCTTCTGCCAACAATGTGACTTCTTGACTGTTCAACATAGCTCTATTCTAAATTTTTTTTACAGCCAAAAGACACAACTGAGAAACCATTTTTAGTTCAAAAAACAAATGACTATCTACAATCGCTTCGTGAAAAATGGGAGGCAAAAGAAAGAGAACTTATGGCGAAAGACAAGGACATACATTATCAACATTTATTATTTGATGGTGAGTTCAACTCTAGCCTAACTCGATTTAGCTAAAAATATATAAAAGATGAAATACGATGAACATTTGATTAAATCTTTTAGCAAATTAGGTTGCCGCACCTAGTTTAATAATTTTACTGCGGTCATTTGATGAATTCTCAAAAAAGAATCTACTTTGAAAGTATCAAATTATATTTGTATTGTTTATTTAATTACAAGTCAATAATTCATATTTCCAGAGGCGCGTATGCACGGCGTGTCATATTTCGCCTTCAGTACGGATGAAGCTGAACGTAAAAAGCAGATGGAGGAGCTGATTAGGATCCGAGAGGAAACCCTACGCGCGCAGAAAGATGCTGACGAGAAGAGAAGAAAGCAGGACGATTTAATGGCCTCAAGGCTCAAAGCATCAAGAGCTTTGAAGCGCCTTCGAGCAGGCTTGCCACCGGAAGATCCTGAAGGTACTTTTATGCTTCGTTTATGTTATTCATTCAAATATGTAGGTAGGTACACAATTTTATATGCTGTATTTTGACTTAGGAAAAATATTGACAACATTCAACAAACAGAAGTTATTTTAACAAAATCGGATAAATCCGAAATTTTATGTTACTTACTCCAAAACAAAGATATTAGAGGTTTTTTTATTAACATATGTGAAACATTTTTGTGTTTACCTAATTCCGAATAATAAGTACCTGCCTCGTGCGGCTCGTGTCCTTTTCGGGTGGTTAAAGACCTGTTCGAGAAGTTCTTCTATTGTATACTTACTTATCGCTAAGTGGGCTGCCCCGTATTCTATCTACTTATACTTCCTCTTGAGCAACGCTTTGTACCTACTAGTGTATGTTCGAAAAATAACCAAAAAGTATTTTTTTTTCAGAGAAAGAAAAAGATTTCAATACATGTCTTCTGGAATTCTTGAATCAACAAAAACAAGAAGCGGAAGCTAGAGCAAAGGAGGAGGAGAGAAAAATAAAAGAGGAACTAGAGAAAGAGAGACAGAAACTACGGGAAGCTTACGTTAGAGAGTGGGATCAGGGCAAGGAAGGCGTCAGAGATACTGTCAAGAAGTTCAAAGAATTAAGTCAAGAGGAATATGTTGAACAGCAAAGAGCTAAAAGGCTGAAGGAATTTGCTCCACTGCCGTCGTCATCAAGTAGTAAGTCAGACTCATCTTTTGATAAAAGAGGCAGAAAAGTACACGCAGAGCCATCTAGCAGTAAAACATGGGAAGATGTAAGGCCTAATGTAAAAACTCCACCGCCGCCCATTATTACCGACTTTGACGAACAGAAAGGTTTATATTTTTCTACTTCGAAAAAAGCGGAACCAAACATGAAATATAAAAATTTTGTGAAAGCACAAGAAGTAACCCCGATTGTAAATGAATTAGATATTGACGAGCAGACGAATGTTGAGGAAAGTAATTCTGTATCAAATCACTCGGCGATACCTCCTCCCCCGACATATGACTACTATGGGCCACAACCAAAGCATAGAAAATTTTCAAAACCATTTGAATCAGATATTAGAGAAGCCTTTGCTCAAGGCACCGCGAGCCTTAAGTCCAAATCGAGCAATCGAGAGTTACCCCCACAGTATGACTTTACTCTTGAATAGCTAGAATTAAAGAGATAAATAAAATAACATAATTGTAAACTATGTGTTTTAATAAAACGGCAAATTAATATAAATACAAAAATTCTAAATTTTTCGTCGAGTAAAGGTACATTTTAATATATTTTTATGCTAATATCACAAAACTGAATACTATAGATGCAGGTAAGTTTTAAAATGCCAATTTTAATAAAGCTTTTAGCAAAGAGATCAATATTTTATAAATCATCTAAAGATTTACATACACGTACGTAAAATTACATAAAACTTATGAAATATTTTAACGAATAAAACGGTACGTAGGTTATGTGTGGTTATTTAGGTGTTATCGGATAATTAACTTTTTAACTAGTAACTAGTTTTTAACTAGTAAAATGTGTTAAAACCTCTGAGATTAAGATAAGTGAAGGTGCTCCTTTATTTGCAGTCAGCTAAATAAAAAAAAACGTGAATGTTTGTGCAGATGTGGAAAATTTTTAAACTTTAAAATATTACTTTTTTTTTATATTACTTTAAAATATTGCAGTAATTTAAATATAAAAACTAGTTCGAAATTTCCCACCACGACGCGTATGAAGTCGAGGGCAAAAGCTAGTTGTTCATACGTCATTTGTTTCTGAAATGTCTTTGGCAACCGTGTTGGCAACTTTTATGACTTGCCCGCCCTTTCATTACCATAATTTAATGAAATAAGTCTTCCAGCAGAAATGCTTGATCCTTTTTTAGTTCGTGGTGGGAATTTGATTTGATACTTTAAATTAAACTAACGCTTGGCTTCACATAGTATAGGTGAATGAAATAATATTATTAACTAAGTAATTCTTATTTTAACTTAAACTAACAAATAAAATGCTTTGAATTATAATGACAAAATTAGTAGCAATTCTTATACTACTATTTTTTGCTTTACCTTTTGTATGTGTTGTCGGTGTAACGAGTTCCATAGTATTTTGATTATTTGCCTGTATTGGTGGTTTGGTAGTTGTCGTTATGATTGTGTTTGTTATTGCATTGTGCACTTTTTTTTCTGTTGCTACTTCCATTTTGGTATTTTGTTGGATTACTGCCGCCGTAGTTGCTGCAGTCATTTTGACTAAAGCGCTATCAGGGGCTGTGATTAAATTAAGAGCATTCCCATGATTTTCCGTCGCGTCATTCCTAGGAGTTTCATTGGAATTCGGTATCTGCAAATGTACCGATATGCTTGTTGGTTCGACTAATTTGTTTCCATGATCCTTAACTCTGTTGGGATCTTCTGTACTTTTCATTGCTATTTTCTCTTCGGCTTTTGTAGGTTTGACGTCAGGGATTTTAACAGAATTTTCATAACCCTGATCTTGTAGTAAAATATTGACTCTGTTCGGCTGTTTAATATCGATTTCTAACATAGCTGGTGGAGTTTCGTCGGTTGCTCCATTATTATGTTTACTCTCGACTTCACTCCGTACGGTAGAGATTATTGAGTCAGGTCTTGATGAAATTATTGTTGTTTTTGATTCCGTTAAATCATCCAGTTCCAAGTAGTCGTCTTCTAATATGGGAGGCATAGGAATATTCACTAATTGAACATCATCATCATCATCATGCGTAGGAGTATTATCGAGTTGTTGTTCGTCATCTGGATTGACTATTATAGCTTTGTTATTTTTAATTAACTCTGAGGTAGCGGCAGCTCGTTTGATAATACGTGATTTACTAACTAGTTTAGAGAGTATAGAGAAAGCTTCTTTTTCGCGCTCTTCGTTCGCGCCATTGCAAAGATCGCCCTGGCAGGGACAAGTCATTCTCCAAGTTTTAGTCGAGTTGCAAAACTGTGGATAACATTCATCTTGATAAAGTTTCACACAGTATCGAGATTCCATGTAAGCTGAGGACAAAAAGAAATATAATCAATATTCAAATTGAAACGTTGCATGTTGTATTGTTGAGGGTTCCAGTTTTGTTTGACTCACTGAAACTCTATGTCAAGATACATATTTATACATAGGCTGCTGTGAAAGACTAAACTTCTAGAGTGTCGCTTACCGAAATATGCAACGCGGAAAAGTGGTAATTCCGGTGTGCTTTTTTGTGAACCTTAAGGCTGGTATAATGATGATAAGAAATATACTAACGCGGTGAGGTGGCAACGACAGCGCAGTGGTTGTAGCCGGGCTCGCATTGGGTGACGTGGCGGGCGGTCGAGCCGCACGGGGGAGCGCGCCGGCTGCGGTGTACCTGCTCCGCCAGCGGACCGCACCAGTAGCACTGCCTGGCTCCCACTGCTGCTACTGTTACCACAAATATACACAGGAAGGTATCTCTGCCTGTAACCTAGCTGTTATACCCCCATTCATAACTAATTTAATTGGTAGGTAAGCTACGGTCACGTGTAACCTAGCTGTTATACCCCCATTCATAACTAATTTAATTGGTAGGTAAGCTACGGTCACGTGTAACCTAGCTGTTATACCCCCATTCATAACTAATTTAATTGGTAGGTAAGCTACGGTCACGTGTAACCTAGCTGTTATACCCCCATTCATAACTAATTTAATTGGTAGGTAAGCTACGGTCACGTGTTACTTGAGAACCTAGAGTAGCCTTTTTTACTGGAAGTAATAAACTGAATTTTTAATAAATTATTGTTGGAAATAGGTTTGATATCGATTGTGAATTTGACGTATTTATTTAACACAGTTTTTGTACCTTGAAAGTTGTTGGCTAGTAGTGTTGTTAGTAAATATTTTAGTGTTGTATTGTATGAACGTTGTGGCTGGTGTGTAGTTATTTATTCAGAGCCTGCAGTGAGCTAGATGCGGAGTGTTGATTATCTACTCGCTACAAGTAGTGGCCACATATTGGCGTACCTGTCATGGTCAATACAAATGTTGGAACAAGGGTGTATTGTCTCTTATCATGTAAAACTGATTATAAACATATGAGTTAATTATCTGAGAAACGACGAAAAAACAGTCCAAAAAAATTAATTTGGTTGCAGAAGCCCTGTGCATACATTTTTATAGACGAAGGTACGAGTACGTATGATACTCGTAACTTGTGAAAAAATGTTTGCCTTAATTAAACTGGTCAGATTGTGTTATGATGAAAAGAGAACGAAATATGCTAAAACAACACTAAAACAAGATGAATAATTTCGCAGATGTTCTAGTTTCCACCGTAGCCAATGTCATTGTAAAAGGAACGCTTTTAAATTCTGAATTATAAAGTAGATATTAATCATTATAAAGTAGATATTATATAATGATATGGATTGGTAAAGAAAGGTATCTTCGCCTAGTAGGTACAAGCCTGTGAATACACATGTGGCGTTCAAGGCTGAAACACATTACTTGTATAAAGTTTATGAATACTTAAACTTAGTACGACACGAGTTTCGAGGGAGTTATAGACGCAGTTAAATTGAAATTTTATTTTTCATACTTGGACTTGCGGAAGTAGCCTTATCTGAGAAGGAAAAGAGATATATCTTTGTTTACCATAAAGTTTCGTGGTCTATACAAACCATGCTATAGAATACAGTAGGTGTAATAGTCCTAATATCACTTGTGTCTTTGAATAATAACCTAATACTTTATGTACTACTTTGTATGAATTAAGTAGATACCTAAAAGAATCAAAAATCGTTTTAGATTTTTTTATGAATTAATTATCCATACTTCCATACTAATATTATAAATGCGAAAGTAACTCTGTCTGTCTGTCTGTCTGTCTGTCTGTCTGTCTGTTACGCTTTCACGCCTAAACTACTGAACCGATTTCAATGAAATTTGGTTGAGAGGTTGTCTAGACCTTGAGAAAGGACATAGGCTATATTTTTTCGCGAAAAAAGCCTTAAGGGGGTGGTAATAAGGGATGAAAGTTAGTATGGGAGATCGTCATTATTCAAAGATAAAACCATGAAACTTTATATTTAGGCACTTAATACTAAATCCATACTTCCATACTATTCATACTAATATTATAAATGCGAAAGTAACTCTGTCTGTTTGTCTGTCTGTCTGTCTGTCTGTCTGTCTGTCAGTCTGTTACTCTTTCACGCCTAGACGGCGGAACGGATTTTGATGAAATTTGGTATGGTGATAGATGATAATCTAGAAATGGTCATAGTCTATAAATAATCACGCCATCGTTCTTAGGGGGTAGGCAGTAGGTAGATAACTAAATTGAGTTAGTAATTTTTAGTCATTTTTGTTGGGACTTTTGCTCTTTCACGTCTAAACGGCTGAACGGATTTTGATGAAATTTAGTAAGGTAATAGATGGTTACCTCAAAACGGATATAAGATCAAAACGATCACGTCATCGTACTTAGGGGGTAGGAAGTAGGCAGAAAACTGAATTGAGTTAGTGATTTTTTTTATGGTTTTTGCTGGGAGTTTTGTTCTATCATGCCTAAACGGCTGAACGGATTTTGATAAAATTTAGTAAGGTAATAGATGGTTACCTAAAAATGGATATAAGATCAAAATGATCACGTCATCGTACTTAGGGGGTAGGAAGTAGGCAGAAAACTGAATTGAGTTAGTGATTTTTAATCGTTTGTTTTAAAAGTTTACCTCATTCACGCCTTAACGTCAGAACGGATTTTTATAAGACTTGGTTTATTTAAAGATAGAATCCTAGGCACGGACACAGGCTACTTTTTACGGCGGGAAAATACCTCATTCCCGCGGAAATCTAGCGTGATCGTGTTAAGAAGCGCATGAAGCCATAGCTACTGAAATGATTTTGATGTTTTTTTTAAACTGAGTGTTAGGTACTAAGACTTCAAGTTAGTATTTAATCACTTTTCTAACTTAGAGGGTAGGTAGGCGCCAAAATTTATGGAATTTATGATAAAATTTTGATGCAACTGTCTTTATTTAACAGTTTTACTTGGATCGAAACTTAGCGACATTCCATCACAGTACTTAACTTATGGGGTAGGAAGGTACCAAAATTCAGACTACTTTTTACTTCGGGAAAATATCTCATTCCCACAGGAACGTATAGATAGCTACCTATCTACAACATTAAAACTCTGTCTAGAATCACATTACGCCAAAACTATTGATCTGATTTGTATACATCGGGGGTTGGCAGGTAGGTATATTAGTAGTATTTTAAACCGATTTATATTATTTACTTTTTATATTTACTAAGGAAACCTTCGGAGCTATCCATTATGTGCTTAGGTTGCTTTTGAACAAATTTTGATGTGAAGTTGAGGACCGGAACACGATAGAGGGACATTGTTGCAGGGGGACTTACAGCCGGGAGAAAACAAAAAAACTTATGCGGACGAAGTCGCGGGTAAAAGCTAGTACGTAAATAAATATGTGAGTTTCCAAAATGATAACAAATTAAAATCCATAGTAAAAGTTGTGTTTATTATTATGATTACTTAAATACTATAAAATATAAATACATGTTTTAGTATTTGCAATTAATTATAAGAATCTTATATATTAGTTGTTTTTATTAGTATAGGTCCTTTACCTATAGGTACTAATAAAAACAACAAGATAGGAAAAGGTTTTAGTTAAATACCTGTAGACCAGCGTTTAGCGGAAATAGAAATATCACGAATACAAAATATCTGGAGTGCAAATCCCCGTACAGATATGTTACGCTTTATATTGTAATATATTGGCACGGCAACTATTTCTTTCACTGAGATCGACTACGACATTTCAAACTCGTGTCGGATTTTATGCCTCGAAGATATCTACATAATATTGTAGTAGGGATGTGAAGGTATTTATGTGCTCGACCCTAAAGTTCAGTAGTTGTGTAAATTAACCAAACAAAATTGTATCCATATGTACATTGACTTTGGTCGTAGAAATAGTTACTTATTGTTAAAACATACAGCTTAAAATTTAAACCTACAAATGCTATTCAATCCAGTGTACACAACAGGCTATAAAGTTTAGGCAATTTGTCATGAAACTTGGAAGCTCGGAGTGTAAGAAGGAATTTCTGAAGTATTCAGAGAGTATCTGACTTAGGTACATATGAAGACTACAGTCATCCACTCACCACTCAACATAATGAAAACCGCAATGCTCGCAATAGACATCCTCGCTGAAGGAAAGCCAAGCCTTGGTCGAACCGTCATCTGAGTCAGAAAATGGTCTTTTTAGTGTTTAGTAGCTACGTTACTTGCACTCCAAGTACTTTCATTACAGCTTTCAGATGTCTAAAAGTTAGGATGTTCCCCATATATGTATGTATACTATAACTAAGTAGGTATGTATTTAAAAAACAATCGCTTAGGCAATATAAAAATATACTTATCTAATAATAGATCAAAATTTAGCTCTTTTATCATTTAACTCAGTTCATTCAAACACGATATGGTACCTTTAAGATGGAATTTATTAATAAGCAAAATTAACTAAAAAATAATCAAGTAGGTAAGTAAATAACTTTTTGCTAAGAAACCTATTTAAAAAAGTTCGTTCTGAAATCCTAACGTGTTAGGTAAATAAGTTAGTGAAATAAAAATAAAAGTTAGCGAGTACCTTGACAGTTTGAATGGGTGTAGGAGCCCGCGTGGCGGCCGCGCCGCAATGAGTGTGATGTGGTATTGCTGACCGCCGCCGCCGTCGACTCGCGCCCTAGCACGCCTCCTAGCACTCGCGGTTAACTTTACTACACACTCGATACGAACAATTACCTACCACATCGACTCAAAGGTGACGACATGTTTTTGTACAACTCTTAATATACTGGTTCCGTTCTGAATATGAAAATGGGTGAATCTTCAGAATCGAGAATTTTGATGTCCGGGGGCTTAAATCCTACGTTTCAAATTATAAAGTCAATAAAATATGTTTTAAACTATAGATTAAGGTGTTATCTACTTGGGAAAATAAAAATAATACATGAATTCAAATCGAAAGGTATTTAAAAAATAGTTCAAAGCCCTAAAAATTGATTCCACTGACGTGTCCGCTCTCCCGATTTATTCAGAATACCTTAAAAATCTTTATTCATACATGTTTTTATTTTATTATAGAATAGTTAATTATTACGCATCATAATAAATTTTACACGTATTTTACAATTAACTGAATTTCTCGCGTCATTTTAATTTTGTCCGGCACTAAAGTGTGATTACCTTGGCACGTCACTAAATCGCGCATACGACCCTAGTCGAGCCATTTGGATAGGCGCTGCCTATTTTCACGCGAACTGTGAGATGCATTTTATGTATCGAGGGGGTAGATTATGCGTGAAGTTGTACCATTCACGAAATACAAAGATAAGTATCTGATTCCCCTGGCTTTGTTCTGTACGATCATTGATTACTATGTTCATGTTTTCTTATTAATTTTGTACTACAAGACTAGCTTGATATAGCTATGAATAAGCGCATGGGTGCCCATTATCTAGCCTGGAAACATCATTACGCTAGTTAAAACCAATTTATGTAAAACGACAAAAAACCGATATTTCTTGCTTCCACTGGCTTGATTCCACTGGTTTAATGACCAGACCATACTAATAAAATCATACAGTTTGCTTAAATAACGGTTTATATTGATTTCTAAAAATGGCGTTATGTGTAATAATGTTTGACATTATTAAAAAAACAGTTTTCCACATTAAGGGAGGACGTTTCAAAGCTCGGTCACATATTTAAAGATTTTGATTTAGCAACTTCACAGCAACTTGTATTAATAAATACCCAATAACCTTTTAAAGCCTAAATTCGAAGGTACGTTAACTGTTTTTAATTTTATTTAACAAAATTGAAACTTTTTTATACTTTATATTGCATTATTATTGATTCCCCTGGGCGTAAATTTTTAACATCAAATATCTTTGGATCCATACATAAGAAATGAGTGCCTATTCAAAATATTTGTTTATTGACCTCTCTAATTTGTAATTTTATTCTCAATTTAAAAATAAAATAATATTTAAATTTTACCAGTGGAATTAACTAAAGAATCCCAAATCGAAGAAACACCCAAATGATACGCTTAGGGGCAACAACCGACAGTAGGTACTAAGCAGTTCCATCTAATTACATAGATTTTTTCTGTTCCATGTAATTACGTAGTACTATACAAATATTACATAGAGAGGAACTTTAATGCATACGTTTCGGGGTTACTAACTCCGTCACTGCTGATAAATCGATCCTATTCTCAATTTACCAAAGATTTTGTAATGTCCGGAGTTTGCAGCGCACATATCACAGCAGGCGTCTCTCTAAATACAAAATTTGTATTTAATACTGGTCTCATCTCACGTCTATAACAAAAGAGGACGGTGTGCAATGTGGTGGCATAGAATACCTTATAGGTGGTGGTGCTCGGGAGGGTATTCGAGATTAATTAAGAGGTCTATAGTGAGCGCTAGAGACCTAGCTTTTAAAGGACCTACTGTTAAAATTATTTTTAAATTATACCTACTTACTTACTATATTTATTTAAAAATCTGTTAATTATCAACTTGTCACCTAGAGAAATAAAGTTATTTATAGGTTTTTGCTCATAAAAACTAATCTTTGAAATGTTATGTGACGTACTTTATTCATAGTTAGCATTCTGTTTAGGTACTTAGCAAGTAATGGCAATTTCTTCCAAACAAGTTGAGAGATATCTTATTCAGCAGTAGTGTGCTTCTTTGTGTTCTATTAATCAGCCTAACAAAGATGGAATACCTGTGGTTAGGTAAGTAAGCTTAGCGAACTTTGCGAAACTTCTCGAAAGTAGGTAACGAACTTTGCAGACAGAGATAAGGATCTTGGGAACCATTTTATTATTAATGCAAATGAAAGATGTGAATTAAAATACTATTAATCTTGATTAGATTCTCTACTAAAGATTGTACGAAATTCGCCAGACTCAATTTAAACCTTATAATAAGCCACTAACGTTTTCGATCACCGCAAATTCTGTTTAGGGACTAAACTTGACTTTTTAATCATCCGAGGTATTTCAGAGAATGTTGTTGAATATAATAATCTTGTAATAGGTATTTTAAAATCAAGAACTAGTTTTAAAATAAGTTCTTTACATATTTCTTACAAATTTCATAAAATAATTTTACAAAATACGTCCGGTACACAAACCGCAGCTTTTACTCAGCCAGTTGACCGCAACCGGGATAGGAAAAGTTAATGGGTATTTTGTTTATATTTAAGTACACGTAAAAGCCATTTCCTTTCGTGTTTTCCTACAAAATAAGGTCTCTCTTTAGAAAATACGATCGTGCGGGGACAATAAATTGAAGCATGAATAAACACTCACCGAAATAGATTACCCACGCCGCCGCCGACGCCGCCGACGCCGCCTGTGCGTAGATCTACATTACATGCTCCTTACGATGTTTATTTTTTCGTAGGTAGCTATCATGTTATATTTTCGAAGATATTCTGTTTGTTCGCAATGCTGCTATTATAATCTGATTTGTAACTAATTGTGGTAGTAAGTAGAGTAAAACTATTTTTAATCCATAATAACCAAAATTGCTTATTCTCCTAAGAAATATAAATGACCACCTCCGGGTTTGTAACACGTAAACTCGTGCTGAAGACGACTATAGCTACTAATCCCACATTTAGACATGGCTATAGATACGCCCTAATGGCCTGTGCTAATGGACACAATACAATGAAAGGAGGTAATTGTTTGATATTTGAAGTATCTATCGATTTCAGTGTAAGGAACTTTGAAACATACAGAATGAATAATGAAGCTATTGCATTGTAGGGAGATGTAGGTCATCGGCGCATCGGTCGGTGCAGCATGCAGTCTGCACTGCGACACTGCACCCCTCACGTTAACGTGAACCCGCCTTCCCAAATGTCACATAGATAAGTATATTTTTCTCCCAGAATCAAAATTGTAATTATGTCGATACTTAAATGTAGGTACTTAATTTTTACGAACACAAATTAGATATCCTCTTTAGGTGGTATGCTTATGTTTCATTTTACACTTCCTAAATTACTCGGTTTTTATATCTATATACAATCGTTTCACGTGATAACGAGTACTTACGGTTGGCTACAGTAAATCACTATTTCCGTGACTATGATTTCCGTAGGTATAATTATGTAACTTTATCTCTAGGTAGGTACAAAGCATTGTTTAGGGAGACGATAGGTAAGGTCGACATCGGTCGGGTGGCTTCTTGCCGTATCGCACCGGAATCACCGGAATGTTGTAAATGTGTCGCGATCAAGCCGACACGGCTGAAGTGACACTTGTATAACAAGATTTATTGGAAGGGTCCGCCGGCGGGCGGGTGGCGCGCCGTTCCGTCTTCATTTGGGCGCCGCCGTACACGACCCGCTCCTCGACCCACAAACTAATGACACTATTTGTACAGATTTACTCCCTACCTTCTTCAGTACGAACATTGTTAATCTGGTGCTTATTAAGATATTATATTTAACCTCCTATATTTCTGAGTTCATCATATTTATGAGCAAGTATTACTACTTACAAATATAAGTACCTACTTTTCTTCCTTGCGCTCGAATCAATTTGAATCAAACACTAAAGCCGTGCCCAGACATGTATCTCGGTGCTCTTCTTTCTCCATAATTGCTTATTATACAATTCTAGTAGGTACGCGCTTAATAAGCGCGCGGTAGCGCGCTTTAATTGGTACTTACGCAGTATTACAATTTTATTGCATAAGTACCAATTAAAGCGACTTCAGTAGACTTAGTACTCAATATAAATCTTATATTATGTTAGAATAAGCTACATACAATACAATAATGTCTGGCCATCATCGTTGTCTGCTAGCACGTCATGACGTTATTATATGCAATATCCGCCAGTTTAATTTACTACGTGTGTGTTCATGACAGTTAATTAATTTAAGCTTTAGCAGCGGTATGAAACTTTTTAATTAAGGGATACTAGTAAATAAGAAACATTTTTGTATCTTTATTAAGGTTTCTAAATGAAAGATAAAATCTATATTTATTTATAAAGCAAAGTAAAATTCTTCGATACATTTGACCTTAGTTAACGGATAAAGTTAAGAGGTTGGTTTATCGACCGTTTACAGTTTAATAAAAGCGTTAATAGGTAACTGAAACCACAGAAAATTATACCCACAAGCCCGCGCCGCGCTAAGACACAAATTGTCAAATTAAATATCGAACCGGATGGGAGGTAGTGCGTAAAAGCCCTAAAAGGTAGAGATGCCAACAAAATAAATTTGTATTTTATCTAGTGCGTATCATGTGGTTTAAAGTGTGCTCGCTGGCGATCAGTCGGGAGATGAGACTATTTATATTATTGTACGGCAAGGGCGACATATTGAATCGCCCATGAACTTATCGTTAACAGTGCGTGCCATTATAGTATTTGCTGCACTGGCCCACTTCGGCACCCCTTACTGAGTTAGTTCAAGTCCACGAGCAATTTATTAACATTACATTGGTATGTGCCATTCAGGACGAGACATCGTCCGTCGTTGACACACTTTATATTTGATGTTGTAACAATGTTATTGTGATCTACTTACCCTAATATTTATTTTGTGAAATAAAACATGTCGTACCATAAACATACGTCATTAAATGAAATAATTAATACTTTTCTTTTCGTTAACGTATAGACACGTAGGTATTTAGCGTATGTACCTCCTACCGTTACTGCTCTTATATTACATAGTACATATTGCTAATAGGTACTTATGTAACGCTTAAACTGCTTGAACGGTTTGCCGTTTGATATGGAAAACGTTAACGTGCTAGACGCTTCGGCGGTTCTCGGCGGAAGGATCCTGTCTCAAAAATAACGCTTCACTTTATTTGCAGATATGAAAACTCTCTCGAGTTTGTTTATAAATAAGCATGTTTACAAAGTAGCTCGGCCAATACGACAAACATTTCGTAAATGAAACGTTGGCGTGTTGCGTACCTCTACGTTCAGGAGTTGCATTATGTATTACCCCGCAGAGAACGGTGGCAGGTGCTTGATATGTACCTACGACGAGAGATATATCGTGCCCCGAATTTACCTTCTAGTTTAGAATACTAGTTTACTTTATGCTAATGGTGCTTACTATTTGTGATTTTCGAACGGGCCCAAGTCTATTAATTTAAAAAACCCCCGACTATAAAAAGTGACAAATAAAATACTGCTAACTTAGCATGGCACTCCGTGACAAGACGTTGTCATGCGTTTGTCACGCTTTCGTCTCTGTCTATAGTTTGTGATGTGATAAGGACAGCATACGTGAGATAATTGTCGCTATTATTTCATAAAAACTTCTTTTTGTCGGGGGACGTGTTATTCATGAACATGAGCATGAACTAGTAGAGTGCCGTAAGGTTTATACCTCGGAATCCAGGGCCAGTCAATGAATCTTAATATAAACCTTGAAAATATGTTTTTATATGAAAATATGTTATAATAGTAGGTATATAGAAAAATGTAAAAAAAAAAAAAATTTCGCGCTCTAAATTATTATTATTATTTTTTTTTTTTTTTTATTATTATTTTTTTTAGCCTAATTCTTCCCACTGCTTGGCAAAAGCCTCTCCCATGCCTCTCCAAACACTCCTATTATTAGCTGCTTCCCACCAATCGTCCCTAAATGAGCGTAGGTCGTCACTCCATCGTTTTTTGGGCCTAAAATTATTATAAACAATTATTAATTTTTTGGAGTTTTGATTGATTTATATTAGTCAAAAGTCATATTTTAAAAAGAACAACTATTACAAACTTGAAAACTTGATCTTGGATCTTTAGGGACTGCAGGTATACCGATGCACCATTCAAATACTACCTGTTTTGGTCCATTAGACTATTTTGCTTTAAACAGCGACTTAGTTTTTGCCTTTATCACTCCCTATTTCTTAGTCAGGCTGAAAAACAAACGCCCTACTAGATTACTTCTCTTAACTACTCAATTTTGTCAATTTAACCACCTTAACTCAACTTCTAAGTTTTTGAAATAATCCGACTTAGGTAAGTCTTCGATGTCTAATACCCCGAATTTGTTGTTTTTGCAAAACATGTTATACCATTCTGGATTTGGAATAGCACAAGGCAGTTTTTAAAAACATTTGTTCATTAAGTACCGAGTAAATATTTTTCGTGGCAGCTGCTCAAAGTCGAGTTATTGTTTTTGGGAGAGAATTAAAGTTAACTTTGACAGTTAATTTGTCGATGTTCCACTTTAATCATCAACGAATTATTCTCGCCATATCATAAGTAACTATCGAAGAAGCCTTTGACGTACTTTTTTTTTTAATTAATTGAATATTAATCGCTCTCTGATACTAAAACCATCAAAAAGTGGTTCTTTTTTCAAAAATCACTAAAACGGGTTTAACTCGATACTCATAAGACTTTTCTATGGGCATGTAAGGCTTATTTGATGCACCTTAAGTCCATCTACCTCCGGTGTCAGTTTGCCGGCCTATTTTTGGGATGTGCGGAGCCGGAGATTCCTGCTCCTGAAACCGATACGTATTACTTTGTATAATTGTTTTACGTTCATTAAAGCCTAAATTAGTTTAGCTAAAAAGTAACACGACATTCATTGACTGTTAGGCGGTACGAAGTTCGGGGCCCGCCATGAACAATACCGAACAGCTGCTGTTATCCCCTCTATTCTCCAACCCGACCTTCATCGGTATACCTGCAGTCCCTAAAGATCCAAGATCAAGTTTTCAAGTTTGTAATAGTTGTTATTTTTAAAATATGACTTTTGACTAATATAAATCAATGAAAACTCCAAAAAATTAATAATTGTTTATAGTAATTTTAGGCCCAAAAAACGATGGAGTGACGACCTACGCTCATTTAGGGACGATTCACCAATCTTCCCACCGGAAGCAGCTAATAATAGGAGTGTTTGGAGAGGCATGGGAGTGGCTTTTGCCCAGCAGTGGGACGAATTAGGCTAAAAAAAAAAAAATTTAAAAAAAAATTGAGAGCGCGAAAAAATTTTTTTTTTACATTATTCTATATACTATTAAAAACATATTTTCAAGGTTTATATTAAGATTCATTGACTTGCCCTGGATTCCGAGGTTTGACCATTTTTATGCCTTACGGCACGCACTCCACTAAACAACGTCCCAAAAAAGTAGAGTGAGGCTCAAGACGTCCAAATGAATCTTTGGTCAGTTGGAGCTCTTTGTAAAGGACACGAAACTTGCTTATATACCGAGAAGAGAACACTTCGATAGCGTGTTTTACGGTACATGCAACGACATCTATGAATTTAAAGTAGAACTGAAATATAAAAAGAATAGTGAAAAGAGTTTGAATATATAACTAAAATATAAAAAGAATAGAAAAGAGTTTGAATATGTAACCAAAATATACAAGCCTAAACAGGAGGCTTAGCATACATGCAGCGACAGTTATCTCACGTCATGCTGTCCTTATCACATTTAAAACTATGGTCAGAGACGTAAGCGTGACAAACCCATGACAACGTCTTGGTCTTGTCACGGAGTGTATGCTAAGCTATGCCTATGCTAAGCTAGCAGGTTACACTAATTGCCAAAGCTAATTGCGACCAAATGTGTCAAAAATGACATTGACACTCTGCCGACACACAACATAACACACAACAAAACAAGATTTAAAGTTTATTTATAATTATAATTTCTTTTCTAATACTATATTTTTTCATTTTATATTTTAATGCCTGTATAATTATGATATTCTGTTTTATTTGTGACTAGCTTTTACCCGCGACTTCGTCCGCATAAGTTTTTTTGTTTTCTCCCGGCTGTAAGTCCAGCAACAATGTCCCTCTATCGTGTTCCGGTCCTCAACTTCACATCAAAATTTGTTCAAAAGCAACCTAAGCACATAATGGATAGCTCCGAATGTTTCTTATTCCTACCCTATAAGTTAAGTAGTGTGATGGAATGTCGCTAAGTTTCGATCCAAGTAAAACTGTTAAATAAAGACAGTTGCATCAAAATTTTATCATAAATTCCATAAATTATGGCGCCTACCTACCCTCTAAGTTAGAAAAGTGATTAAATACTAACTTGAAGTCTTAGTAACACTCAGTTTAAAAAAAAACACCAAAATCATTTCAGTAGCTATATCGTCATGCGCTTCTTAACACGATCACGCTAGATTTCCGCGGGTATGAGGTATTTTTCCGCCGTAAAAAGTAGCCTGTATCCGTGCCTAGGATTATATCTTTAAATTAACCAAGTCTTATAAAAATCCGTTCTGACGTTAAGGCGTGAATGAGGTAAACTTTTAAAACAAACTATTAAAAATCACTAACTCAATTCAGTTTTCTGCCTACTTCCTACCCCCTAAGTACGATGACGTGATCATTTTGATCTTATATCCGTTTTTAGGTAACCATCTATTACCTTACTAAATTTCATCAAAATCCGTTCAGCCGTTTAGGCATGATAGAGCAAAACTCCCAGCAAAAACCATTAAAAAATCACTAACTCAATTCAGTTTTCTGCCTACTTCCTACCCCCTAAGTACGATGACGTGATCATTTTGATCTTATATCCGTTTATAGGTAACCATCTATTACCTTACAAAATTTCATCAAAATCCGTTCAGCCGTTTAGACGTGAAAGAGCAAAAGTCCCAACAAAAACGACTAAAAATCACTAACTCAATTTAGTTATCTACCTACTGCCTACCCCCTAAGAACGATGGCGTGATTATTTATAGCCTATGACCATTTCTAGGTTATCATCTATCACCATACCAAATTTCATCAAAATCCGTTCAACCGTTTAGGCGTGAAAGAGTAACAGACAGATAGACAGAGTTACTTTCGCATTTATAATATTATATAGTCATAGTAATATAGTAAAATATAGTAATAGTATATAGTATAATATAGTATATAGTATGGATAGTATGGAAGTATGGATTTAGTATTACCTAAGTGCCTAAATATAAAGTTTCATGGTTTTATCTTTGAATAATGACGATCTCCCATACTAACTTTCATCCCTTATTACCACCCCCTTAAGCCTTTTTTCGCGACAAAATATAGCCTATGTCCTTTCTCAAGGTCTAGACAAGCTCTCTACCAAATTTCATTGAAATCGGTTCAGTAGTTTAGGCGTGAAAGCGTAACAGACAGACAGACAGACAGACAGACAGACAGACAGACAGACAGACAGACAGACAGACAGACAGACAGACAGACAGACAGACAGACAGACAGACAGACAGACAGACAGACAGACAGACAGACAGACAGACAGACAGACAGACAGACAGACAGACAGACAGACAGACAGACAGACAGACAGACAGACAGACAGACAGACAGACAGACAGACAGACAGACAGACAGACAGACAGACAGACAGACAGACAGACAGACAGACAGACAGACAGACAGACAGACAGACAGACAGACAGACAGACAGACAGACAGACAGACAGACAGACAGACAGACAGACAGACAGACAGACAGACAGACAGACAGACAGACAGACAGACAGACAGACAGACAGACAGACAGACAGACAGACAGACAGACAGACAGACAGACAGACAGACAGACAGACAGACAGACAGACAGACAGACAGACAGACAGACAGACAGACAGACAGACAGACAGACAGACAGACAGACAGACAGACAGACAGACAGACAGACAGACAGACAGACAGACAGACAGACAGACAGACAGACAGACAGACAGACAGACAGACAGACAGACAGACAGACAGACAGACAGACAGACAGACAGACAGACAGACAGACAGACAGACAGACAGACAGACAGACAGACAGACAGACAGACAGACAGACAGACAGACAGACAGACAGACAGACAGACAGACAGACAGACAGACAGACAGACAGACAGACAGACAGACAGACAGACAGACAGACAGACAGACAGACAGACAGACAGACAGACAGACAGACAGACAGACAGACAGACAGACAGACAGACAGACAGACAGACAGACAGACAGACAGACAGACAGACAGACAGACAGACAGACAGACAGACAGACAGACAGACAGACAGACAGACAGACAGACAGACAGACAGACAGACAGACAGACAGACAGACAGACAGACAGACAGACAGACAGACAGACAGACAGACAGACAGACAGACAGACAGACAGACAGACAGACAGACAGACAGACAGACAGACAGACAGACAGACAGACAGACAGACAGACAGACAGACAGACAGACAGACAGACAGACAGACAGACAGACAGACAGACAGACAGACAGACAGACAGACAGACAGACAGACAGACAGACAGACAGACAGACAGACAGACAGACAGACAGACAGACAGACAGACAGACAGACAGACAGACAGACAGACAGACAGACAGACAGACAGACAGACAGACAGACAGACAGACAGACAGACAGACAGACAGACAGACAGACAGACAGACAGACAGACAGACAGACAGACAGACAGACAGACAGACAGACAGACAGACAGACAGACAGACAGACAGACAGACAGACAGACAGACAGACAGACAGACAGACAGACAGACAGACAGACAGACAGACAGACAGACAGACAGACAGACAGACAGACAGACAGACAGACAGACAGACAGACAGACAGACAGACAGACAGACAGAGTGAGTTACTTTCGCATTTATAATATTAGTATGGATAATTTACCTAGCAACACCGACCATTTTTTCCTTTTTACCGATATCGTGTATTTCCAAACCCTGACACTGGCAAAATTGTCCTCGATGACAGAAGCCATGTTATGAAATAATAATAATAATAATAACAAAATATTGTTTTGCAGACTTGTTGGGCCCCTGGACAATATTTTTCGGGTCCTTAATGAATTGAAACGGTTTAAATAGGGATAGTGGTTTCAGATGTTAACTCCATGAACAATAATAAACAAGGATAGGCACAGCGGAGGAAGGACTCGCAATGACTATTTATAAGTGCAGGATGATTTCGTATATCCAGTGTACAAGTGACAGGACGTCCGAGCTACGATTGCGCGGTTCTCCCGACCTTGGTTGAACTGATAAACTGTTGTTCCATTTGTTTGTTACGCATGCGTGCGTACACATGTACCTACCCATCTTTAGGTATATGGGTATCTACTTAATCTTGAAAGGCTAATCTTGAAACGCTTATTTGTAAAGGTAAATTATAACCGCGCACTAACACTTTTTCAAACCTAAAATTAAACGTGATGAGCTAATTATCTACCTAAAAGGTTTGTGCAGAATCTGTGCTTGAGTACGACTTGCACTTGTCTAATTTTGTTTTATCTACCTAAGTTGCTATTTCAGTCAGCAGAACACGTAACGAGTAGAATAGAATAGTTTTGAAACAAAGATAAATGAGCTGCTTACTCGTATCAGGAAGATACTTAATTTTCTCTAGTACCATAACTAGAAAGGTACCCATTAGATAAATTAGTTAACGTAGACCAAAGCTTAAAGTTTTATATAAGTCACCACAAGGTAAGTTGCAATTACGAGAGCAGCGCATACCAATCTGGAGTCGGAACCGATGCAAGGAATATTTAATATTTTAATGCTAAAGTTGCGCCAACTTTGATGGCAAGGGAAATAAGCCTGAGCTAAAATTAAGCATCTATCATAAACGAACTTCGTTTTAAACTTTTGCTCAAACTTTGAACCTTACTTAAGTTCCTGTACTTATATACGATAGCATCAACTTTGCACTAGTAGTAGAACCCTTATGGAGAAAATAATACACTTACGTACCTACTCATATTGTACAGGCTGACTGAATTTACCGTACCTGTTAAAACACTCCTTAAAAACCACTGTGACATAACTCATCTTTTTAAATTAACCTCTTTCAATGCCTTAATTTTCGTACTTACCGGTATTAATCTTGTGCAGTTAAATCATTTTCACCATAATTTTAAACGAATGAAATGGTGGCTGGGTTAGTATTGTGTGGTCCTCGGGCATGGACGTTCAGTGTGCTTGGCTATAATGGTCGGGAGAGGAGCATCGGAGGTGGCACGGAGTCTGTTGACAACTTTATTGAGTTTCCACACTATTCATACCGGCAGCAACGCTTGCCGCCGACAAGCCTCCGGCTACATTCATATTCTGCCACTTCAACAAATCCGTGAATCCGAATCTGCTGAATTTATTCACTTATTCATAATTTTCTGTCGAAACTGCAATTTAACTGAGCTTATTGCGAATATGTAGGTAGAGGTACTTCATACATAACACAATCTGTAGGGAAATCAGTTCGTGCATGGAATAAAGTGGAGTTAATATTATTTTGGTAAATATATGTACATAGTAGGTATTTGAGTCAGTAGCTAGGCAGATATAAATCATTTAACCTAGATGTAGAAAAGACCCCTTAAGCAAGTAAGCTAAGTTCAAGCTAAAACTGTCCATAAACAATGTGCCATTGTTTTCAAATTTAAATGGCGAACGTTTTAATGGAGTGTGTAGCTTTAATGAACTATTCTGCAACTGACTGTTTCACAGAAATAAAATAGGTTTTGAAAAATCGAACGTTTAAATTCCTAGAAATTACCTACTCGTGTACATTTTATAATTCTTCGCGTGAGTTGTCGAGGCTCCGCGCTCTCGTATCAAAGATCTAAGGAACTGCCACTCATAATAGCCTTTAGGTAACTTTTTTATTTGAAACTATCTACATATTTAACTTCACCTATACTTAATATTGATTTTTCCACGAGTTAGGTAACTAAAACAAACATAACATTTTAACAAAAATAGTAAGCTATGAGGTAAGTAGAAATAAGAAACCTACATGCTATTAAGAGGATTTTTTTATTAAAGTTTACTAAATAGAAAGCGAGCTGTTCAGCAGCGAAATGTGTTTGTGGTGGTCGCCAGGATCTTGTTTTATTTACTCACTAGCTAGAATATAAGCACAGCAGACGTCCAACTCTATTTGTACAAAATGAAAAAACGCAATAAAAAACGCAATCCTACATCCTGCCTGCCGTAGGTGCCTGCTGCTGTTAGATATTGCTTTTTGTATAATGCATTCATGTGCAAAGCAAAAAGTCGTCCGAATTTTTTTGATCTATTACAATATACTTAAGGTTCTTTTTTGTACAAATTGAAAAGTGAGAGTTATGGATGCTGAAAACTATAAAATAAGTATTTTATTACCTATAAATATTTAACAAGACCATTATACTGGTGTGTTACGTCATTGCATCATCATAAATACAGAGAATTCCATAAAAATGTTGGTATAAATAACACCGACGCGACGACGCTTTGATTTCTTACACTATTTTCTGCATATAAAAGACATCTTATAGAAAGGTAGACAAAACACCAGTGGTCCTTTGTCTTTGAATTTTAGCTCCTGCAATGGAAAGCTTTTGAATTTGAACTCCTTATAGCAGACAACAAACGACAACTTTATCTGGCAACCTTCGAACTCAAGCGTTTGAGTTCTTAGATCCATTGTTCGTAGTGTAGAAAACGCACGAACTCTGTTCTTATTAATCTCACGTCCGGTTTCTGAACTGTTGTTCTCTTTTCAAACTTTACCCACCCAACGTACGAGTTAATACCTATGCTGAGGATTTGGGAGCGTTCAAGTATTACGCATCGCAATTTTTGAAGATTTTTGAGCCCCCCTCCACCCCCTTGTAACGCACCGTAACGTTTTTCTGTACTCCCCCTCCCACTCTCTAAACGTTACGTAACACTCAAGTGACCATTTTTACCCTAAAGTCGCAAAAAAGTATGTTACAGATTTTATCCTTGGTTTAGTTAAGGGATTCCCCGTAAAACTTAAATGAAAAGGGTTGCCAAATTTGGAGTTTTAATTCCCTATTTTTTTATTAAAAAAAAAAACAATGTTACGTAACGTGTTGTTAGAAAGACCCCCTCCGCCCCTGTAACGCATCGTAATGTTTTACGAGACCCCCTCCCCCCAAATTACGTTACGTATTACTCGAACGCTCCCTTTTCTAATTTACGATAATATTATTATCGTTAGCAAACGAAATTATAGCTTGGCAGTAAGTATTGTAAGGTACCTACAAGATCTAAAAAGTGCAAAATAAAAATTTACCATACCGTATGAATGAGTCTGCTAATTGCAAAACAAGACAATGAACAAATCACGAACATGTGAACGATTAATTAAGTTCAGGAAGTACTTACGTACAGTAAAATTGCGTTCGATCGAGAGATGCATCGATACGATACAGGTAGGATTAATTAAAATTGTACGTATTAAGAAATCTGTGTATTTAATGGTTAAGGTATAAATAAAGCTCAACTGTTATGATTTTGTAAATATACCTACGATAGTTATGCATGGGGATGAGTGAGGGATGAGCAACCGTTGACAAGTTCATATTGTAAAAAAGTTAAGTATCTAAGTACCTAAGGTACCTAAGATGTCGCGACTCGCGTGTTTTGCTGCAATCACAGCAGTCTGTGGCAGTACTTGAATATAGCTGAGCATTCCACTACCGCTAATACCTAATTATCATTTGTAGAGGTTTAGTAAAATGCAATCTGCTTTAAAACAATTTCCTTTTAAAGCAAACTGGCTATTCTTTTCTTTATAAATCGTTATAATAACTGTATTTAACATAATTGTTTAAAAGAACGCCTTTCTGCGTCATAATTTTCCTACTTCGCGGTAGGTAGGTAGGTAAGTAACTATTGAGTACTTAGTGTTAGTACCTAGGTATTTGAATTTCGTAGTAACTACAGTTATAACTACCTACACTTCTTTTTCGTATAGTTGAGTGATCTCCACGATGATTTTAAACAAGTGGAAATTACTGTACGTAGATGCTTTTAATACCTTGTTATTTCCAGATATTCCTCCTACGTGGTATTTCCATCGTTAGTCTTTCACGAGAAATATGTGGAAGGCGCAGGGATGTGAAAAAGCAGGAAATACCTACAACTTTATTTATATGTGTTGAAATGATTAAAATAAATAATATATCTTTATAAATATATAACATGCTTTTTATTCTCTAATGTAAGGTAAAAATAAAATAACTGACATCTTCTTAAACCAAAAAAAACTCTTAACTCAACCTAACAACAAACTTATAACAAACTTAATCTTCATTTCTAACCTAACCTTTAGTATAATAACAAATCAATATCTATACAAATATAACTTTTAATTTTTACTAAATCTTTCATTACAAATCTTTTCTTTAAACTTGTTTTTACCTCCTACAGGAGAGTAAACATTTTCTGTGTATTCATTTTGCTGAATCCCTCTAACAACTAATCTTGCTTTATAAACATTATTACTTTTCTTTCTGAAAACCCATTTAACATCAATCACTTTTTTATCTATTGGCCTGTCAACAATTTTCCAAGTTCTATTTTTATTTAAGCTTTTTATTTCTGAATCCATTGCAACTTTCCATTCTTTATGTTCAAGGGAGTTCGTCGCCTCCTTAAATGTACTAGGTACATTCGCATCAACATAGTTAAACATAGAAAAAACAAAACAAACAAAACAAAACAACAAACAAACAAAAACAACAAACAAACAAACAAACAAACAAACAAACAAACAAACAAACAAACAACAAACAAACAACAAACAAACAAATAAACATAAACAACAAACATAGTTACATATATAAAATGTGAAACTGGACTACCGTATCTAGAAACCGGATTTCTTTTTCTTTTTTGCAATTCTACTTCACCCTTGTCTTTATAATTTAAAAATAATCTTTAAAAGTAGTCTTTAAAAATAATTACCCTTGAATGTTGATTTGAATGTTGATTCAAATCAACATTCAATCTATCAACATTTACAAGATCCTTTGCAGCATTATTAGAATTAGTTCTTTTCATCTGCATCTACATAATTTTCATCAGTTTCACAATCAGTTCCAACCGTTTCACTTGATGTCTTAACTGTTTCGTTTGATGTCTTAACTGTTTCATTTATACTGTTTTTCTCATCATCTAGTTTCTCTAAGCAAATAAGTTTAGTACTTTCTTCAACAACCTGTACATGTCTAGCATTAATTACTCTATTATTTAACAGAACTCTATAACTGTTATCATGCCTGTGCCTTATCATCCCATTTACTTTTCCTCAATACTTCAGGAACCCTTACATAGACTCTACTTCCATATATTTTTAAATGATCAACTTTTGGTTTTGTTCCAAAAATATCTCTTAAGGAGTTTTATTCTCTAACGTATTTGCAATTCTACGATTTTTTAAATATGCTGCTGTTTTTATAAATTCAGGCCAATACCTTTTGTGAATTTTAGCTCCTCTCATTAGACACCTACCCTATATCCATAGCAGATCTATTATATCTCTCCGCTACTTATCCATTTAATTCATGAACGTAGGGAGGACAAGGTGATAATTCAATAGGTATTGACCTTTACCCTTTTGTATTACAAAATTATAAATTTCCTTATTTAAATATTCTTTACCATTATCACACTGGATTTTCTTTACAGTTTTGTTGAATTTATTTTCGACTTGGTTTACAAATTCTATAAAACAACTGGCAACTTCAGCTTTACTTCTAATACAGAATATCCTTGTGTATTTACTATAATCATAAATAAATGTGAGAAAGTATTTTTCTCCATAATAACCAGTTACACTGTGTGGCCCATTCAAATCAGTATGAATCAACTCTAAAATTTCAGTTGTCTTAGTTCTATTATTTTGAAAAGGTGCATTTACTCATTTTGCTTTGATTGAATACAATTTGAACATTTCATAACAGTACTCTCAATTTTATCAGGCACACCATCTATTAATTTATCATTTATCAATTTGTTTAGATACTGAAAATTCACATGACCCAGTGCCCTGTGCCATCTGAGTTAAATTTACTGAATGTACATACGTTTCATTTCTCAACACAACACCTTTTATGCGATACAAATTGTTTACTTTATCAGCAACAACAATTAATTCTCTTAAATTGTTATAAATTTTTGCATTTTCACTTTTAGCTACAATGGTGCAACTTTTTGTTATCTTTGAAAAACTCGTCAAATTTTGCTTTATACCCAAACATTTAGACATTCTTCAAAGTTACTAAGTTCTCATTATAATAATTCTTAAAACAAACCTTGACCGTACCAATTTTGCTAGCTTTTAACATTTTGCCGTCGGGTAGCTTTACATTAACAGGATTTATTAATTCAACAGAGTCATAGTAATATGACCTGTGATCCCCGCGCCGGGTCTTTCCTGCTGCAGCGGTTGTCTATTGCTATCCAGCGTGGAAACGCAGCTGGGGTGATGGGCACGTTTGCACCGGGAGAGACCAGGGGTGGGTTATTCCCGGATTAGAGTTATTTAGGTTAAGTTTAGTTTAGCGTTTGTTTTTTTGTTTTTTTTTTATTTATTAGAGTGTAGTATTTTTTTTTTTTAATAACATATTCACATGTTTTTATTAAATGTTAATCAATATGTTGAAGTATGTCAAAGGATAAGGGAATAATGGTGTTTTTTTTGTGTTTTTATAATTTATTTTTATTTATATACTTAATTTTGATATTGATGAAATGAATTAGGTTTTTTTTTTATGATTATTTAGTTTTATAGATTATTTTGTATGTTTCTTTATTTTTAAGATTGTTTATGTTTTATTTTCGTTAAAATGTGTTATTGTAGGCAACTAATGTAATTGGATTATGATATAAAATGTGAGTAACTGATGATTCAATATAAAAAAAACTTTATATGAATCATTATTAATAATATGATCCGTACATCCACTATCTAAAAAAAAGTGTATTTCACCGTCATCGTAGCATTGTTGTGCTTCAATACATCCCCATACTTGGTTTATTTCCAAATCACATACTTGAGCTGACCATGACTGCGACGAAAAATTGTTTAAAGATTCATCTCTTGACTGACCTTGACCGGCGAAATGATATTGACCTCGACCTCCGCTCTGAAGTTGACCTCTGTAGCTATTATTTGTTTGCCCTCTGAAGTGATGTTGACCTTGACCTCGGAAATTGTTTTGCCCTCTGCCTCGACTAGAATCTCTGTAAAATCCTCCTCTGTTAAAACCTCTATGTTGACCTTGATGTCCTCTATTATATAATTGACCTTGCCAGCAATCCTTCTGGAGATGACCTATCTTCCCACAGGTAAAGCATTTAGCTGTAGTTTTGACTGCAAAAGTACTCACATTGTTCTTCTTGTCCGACTCACTAGTGGCGATATTCATAATCATAATATAATCATAATCATATTTATTCTTCTCTTTTATTTTAGAACATTCATAATCAACTGTTCTTTGTTCTTCTGGAATCACATCAAGAAAGTCTCCAATGTAACTATAACTTGGTGGGAGCGCTCTGAGCCACCTTGAACTCATTAGGTAATTGTCTTCTCAAAATCAACAAAAAAATATTCTACTGTATTGTAATTGTTCATTCTAATATCTTAAATTTTCCCTCTACATATTATTTGCATAGCCGTAGACTGCGTTAGATACATCTTATCAATTTTCTGTATCATTTCAAATCAGTGGCGGATTTACAAAATTGCAGCCAGTACGCTATTTAATTTTTGCCGCGCCTACCGTCCTTTGAAATTCAATACTTTATTTTATTTAGTTGTTTTTCGAGACTATGTATGTTTGTTTTTATGTATGTATAATTCTTTGGCATTCTCTATAGCCTATAGGGCTTTATTAAAATATGAAATTTAGATGCGGGTGGGGTAATAGCACGCTACTTAACACAGTGACGCAAGAGGAGTTTTTGTATTAAAATGCCACACTACGACGTGAGAGAGGAGTTTTTGTATTAGGACACACTAAACTACGAGGCCAAAAGGTATTCTTGTATTAGAATTAGCCTTGTTACTATACGAGAAGTTGTTGCCCGCATGACAGAAAAAACATGAATGGAATTATAGAATTTGGGGGCTGCCGGCCGCGCATGAAAATCGAAACACGCTTTTGGGAAAAGGGCTCTTATGGCAATGAGTTATTTAAATAAATAAAATGGGTACATGAAGTTGTTTATAATGTTACAGTGCGTTTAGTAATCTTTTATTTACTTACAGGCGTAATGTGTGTGTATAGATACATATAATAATAAGTTAAATCCGCCACTTCAAATGCTGTAGTACACTCACTAATATATTCCAGTTGTTTATCAGAAATTGCGCTCATTATTATAGTTCTAGCTTTTAAACCCTCCTTTTCAATTTGTCTTCTTTTTCTATTTTGCTGACAACAGCCTCTTTATAATCTTTGTATTCTAACAAGGTTACTAACCTTAACTTCCAGCTTGAATAATTTGCCCCATCAAAAATAGGTATTATAACGTCTTCAATCTTTGCGTAAGCCATCTTGAGTAGATCTTATAATATTATCTAATTATGTTTTTTTACGACAAAATTTGTTTTTTGCATAATCTCAAAATTTCCAATTATATATTCCAAGTTTTCATTTCACTTCGTTTTTCTCACTACCTACACTGTTTTTACTTTTCAACTAACCACGGATTAACAAACAGTTAATTAATAAACAGTTCCGTTAAATACACAGAAGGCTTTCGTAAAATCGGTGTGTCGGTCGAGGTAAGTACGAGCATGATATTTATATTAGGTAGGTACCTACTACAAAGGAATTTCTATTGATACTTGTTAATTATTTTGCACAATATTTGCTGTGAGCTCGTATACAATATAAAATATTGAAAATAAAATGAAAATCTAATAACGCAATTATTATTTTATGTTTTCAGGTCTGTAATTTTATTTCCATGTGTTATGGACTTTTACCTACTCAGTGGTGGCTATTGACGTTTATGCTTGAGCTTGATTTGGGCGGGAATGCGAGTTTCGCATCAAACTTCAAACTGTGTGGGGGTGGTTCTCCACTCATGCGTAACAGCTCTTAAAGAAGATAAGCTTATAGTTTACAGCGTGTATGTAGATGTATTGTAACGAATCTAAGTATGTCACCAGGTACGGTTAGGGTTCTATGAATCCTTGATAGAGTTATCTATAAGTTATGCGGCAGTACCGTCTACCTGCCTCACCCATACCAACACTTACACCAAACCTTGTTAGAGACCAAATAGGTTTACAGAGTCATCTCATTATGAGTTAACGTATTCGGGCGCTGTCGTCCTTGATGTCAGGCAAAATTAATTCGCAGCACCTTTTAACTGAGAGTCAGTGGAGCCGGTCCCTTAGGGCGAGCGAAATTTATACGGCACATTGCCTATTCAAAAAGGTCTCCTGACAAAAATAAATGAGGAGCCCGTAGTGAAGGTAAAACATAAATGATGCAATGTTTCGACGTGCTGTGTCGCGCATCGATTGCTCCCGGCGCGCGTCTCCACAGACTCTCGGCTTCTTGGAACGTAAACGTCTAATTTTGGTTTCAGAGAAACAACCTGAATACGTACACAGTGATGATTGGACCATTTTTAAAAGGAATAAAAAGTAAACAATTTATATATCCAGGTGTTGTTTTTACTAGAAAAGGATACGTTCGCAGGCGTTATACCTACCCTATTTATTATTGAGATAAATTAGTCGAATTTGTACAAAAAATAGTTCTTATAGTACTTACGTATTTACCAGCTTATTGGTTAAGGGAAAATATATTTTTTTAATTCGACAATACCCAAGAAAAAGTGTTCATGCAAAAATGGTTATTTTAATAAAATAACAGCCTATATTGTAATAAGCAGGTATCTACTCAACATGCGGTACCTGTGCCCAATGAAGTACTTACTTATAGATAGATACTACATTGTTCGCATGTCTGTTACAATGACCGCGTTATCCCAACTTAATCGAATTTTACCCTTCAAATTGAAAATGGCTTTGCGGATACACAATCAAATAAAAGGCTTCAAATACGTCATAGGCAAACATAAAGTACGAGAAAGGTAAATAAATGTTAGTTTAACAGTGTGCTAGTTAGATACCTAGATAGTTATAAGCACGTATAAATAATTACGATGTCTGACTATTTAAATCACCTGTAGCCGTTTTGAACGACAGGTTTAAAAAATTACACTATTTTAAAGTCTACGTAATCTTTTTGGCAACTACTTTTAAACTTTGAACACATCGCCCTTTAGTTTTCGCCTTCACCCTTTCAAAAGGGTGTAGTCGCGTTTAACGCAAAATATACCCTACTACAAAAATATATTGTACGTACACCGATAATATCAATAGTCACACTAGTTTCATTGTTTACAGTTCTACGTTTCCATAAAGGGATCAATCAACAAAACAACGATAAATTCCAAATTCAAATTCTATTACATAATTAAATATCAATGATATGTACCTAAATCTAATTATTAATGGAAAGCATGCGTTTACATTTAAAAACCCGAATGTGTAACTACCTACTTATGTATGCCAAGTACAGTAATGCACTAGCACTTCTGTTCATCAATTAATGTAGGTAGGTACTTATTGAAAAGATTTTATTTAACTGACTTTTCTGCAACTGATAAAAAGCCTATAAAAGAAATTAAAGATTGTTTGAATTGATTTAAAAGCAACATTAAAAAGTGTAAAAAAATAATCGCATTAATTGCTATCTACTACGACTACGAGGATAAGATGACCAAAAAAACGATCCACGATTACTTCGATACTTTATCCGATCTCATTAATGCTATCACGATGTTTTTCCGTAGGCGTACATTTTCTTGGATTGGTAATTTGTACGATAAAATTAACCTGTTTTTTTGAACAAATTAAATTGATAGTTAGTTAGGTACGATTACTAAACTTTAGGTAGGTATTCGTTTGGTAAATATTCCACCAAAAAAGAAAATCTCTTCATAAATAGGCATGACGACAAAAAAAATGTTTTAGGCCCATCACATAGTTTATTTTTAAATATTCGACACGTATTTTTTCTTTTTTCTCTTAAACTAAAAATTACAAAGATACACTGGGTTAAAGTTGCTCGTGACGTCACGCTTACATACGATTTTTACGTAGGAGTGACGTCAAAACCCCCCACTCCATAACTTTGATTCTCTGTATCTTTGTATTTATTTATGTATTTAATCAGGTAAAAATTGTGTTTCAAATATTTTTTAATAGCCTAAAAGACGGACTAATTATTTTTTGAATTTTTGAATGTAGTCGTCATCCCTATTAGTCCTGAAAACATTCTTCTGTCAATTATTATTTGAAATCGCCCAAAAAGGCAGGAAAGTCTAGTGCCAAACGAAAATTGCAGATGTCCGAAGCAGGGCAGTAGGGTAATTGGCTGGCGAGAGTCAGCGCGCCGCCGCCGCCGCCGCCGCTCGCTGCCAACTTGTCACCCGATTAGGCGGCTTCACAGGACGACAGCTTTTATGCTGATTAACAAATTTCGGATTGGTTTGAATTGGTACACTTAATTTTTATTACACACTCAACGTGGATAAGAATAGCATTTTTAATTGTATTATCCATAGTCTGAATGCTACACATTCTAAACTCCAGAATAGTTCCTAGCGTGAGTGTGTGTGGAATGCCACATCAAGCAAGTTAGATGTAGGCAGGCACACGAGACTCGTCGGCAGAAGCCGGCGCAGCGTTCGACTACACGCGACAGTTATGTAATTATTCATCCGCTCCGTACCTCCCGAAGTTTATAATTAAAACATGCACTGAATGAGCTGTGGGAAGGGACTGAAATGAATCCAGAATGGAGACAAGTAGTGGACAAATGTGTCGACCAATATGACAAATTAAATATATAATAAAGGTTTCTGTATAGCGTACTGTTATACGGGAGTCCGGGATTAGAGTTTTAAAAAAGATTTTATTAAATTTAAACACTTTAATTGAATTTTGAAAAAGGAATTAGAATTAAAAATTAGAACTAGAATTAGAATTAAAAATTAGGAGCGAGTTCTCTCTCTGGAGCTTAGATCTGGACTGAGGTTGCCCCCGCGGCCCACATACTATGGCATAAGCAGCTATGCTGAGTAGGCATACCCATCAGCATAACCCCATATAATATTAATATATAACAGTACGTACCTACCTACCTATTCCGACGATGATTTTTATAGATACGAGTAGGTATATAAAATAGAGATCATAATACATATGAAATAATACTTATGAATGACTTTGAATAGGTATATTTAGTTGAATTATACGAAATATAGACTTCTCCGAAACTTGTTATTTTAATAAACATAACTATAGACAGATAAGTACCCACCAAGGCTATAACCTCTAAAGGACTTCTAACGAATTCCCAGTGATACAAACTGCAACAAGTAGGAAACATAAATAAGAACTTCATTAAGACTGATAAGCAATATCCAGAGTGGAATTGAGTTGTTGTAAGAAGAGGTGAACGGACTCTCACTGAATTAACTACTTACTTACATCAAAGATATTGTTAGTAGGCCTTATGAGTTGTTCGGTCGTCAGAAAGACTATTTATATAGGTAGATTTAAACGCAAAACTTATTTATCATAAACACTTATGGTAGCTGGCACTTTAATAACGCAGTGACGAGATTATAGAAGTAGGAGGCGCTGATATTCACCGTCGCTGACTCTCGTCCTCTACTTAAGAATGTAGCAATATTTCCTCAAAGGGAGTCTTTGCTAAAAGGCAAGTCATTTCATCTTTAGACACAAAATAAAATTGCTTATTACATAAGTGTCTTCTGCATTGAAACTCACTAGGTACTTACCTCTTAGCGAAACGGTCTAAGGCTGTCGGCTCCTCATCGCACTCATATATCACGGGGGAGACTTTGGAACTTTTCCAAACGACGCGAAATGAAGAGATTATGTTTATAGTCAAAAATATATCTCTATAAATCTTGTTGCAGATTAAGTAAATGGGTCTTGAAACAAGATAAATTGTGCTGTCCTGTTTATGGCCAGTGCTTTCTCATAACGCATAGAAGCGATAAGTAAGTTTTTAGATATTTGTTACAAGTATGAGGAACCAATTAAAAGTTCCTGTCTAATTCTAAACGAGTACCAACAAATGTAGGTAACTAAAACCTGAGTTTTACCACGACAGTTACACGACTAGTCCATGCACACTGCACAACTTTTGAAATTCGTTTGTTCACAACTCCACAAAGCCGTTCGAAAATGTAGGTACTCCTAACGGAGTAGATACCTACATTTTCGAGTATATACTACTATAATAATACATGTACTACACTAATAATTTTGATACCAGCAAAGAGTTAACTTTAGTGGAATCAAAATTATTTATCGCGCCACGTAAAATGAACCTTAGCTGACAGATGCGCATTAGACGAGTTTTGAGTCTGACGTTTGTTTTAAAATACCATCGCGGACAAAAGTGTTTAATTACAGTCATGGTTTTACGCACAAATAAAAGAAAAATATTATTAGTAGTATTAGTAAGGTGGAATATAAATTAAAAAAAAAAATACACAACTACCAATCAATATTCGATTTAGTGTAAAATGTGTAAAAATGTAAACAAATATTCGAAAATTTAAAAAAAACACATATTGTTCTTCCATTAAGTCTTCATGGGTGGCGCGAAAACTAGACAAGGACGCGGTGTTGATGCCAGAAGTGGTCATTTTATTATAATCGTTGTCGTCACTTTCATAACCTCTGGAATCAGAATCATCATCCCCTACGTATAGTCTATAAGTCAACATACGTAACCGCGTGCGAAAGACTCTTACAAGAATGAAACTATAAATAGCCCTAGCACTTTCGAGCATAAGTGTACCCATGCGCGAACAAATGATTTTCATTTGTTTCTAAAGTTCTTTTTACGTGGCGCGACCTTATACTACACTAGTGAAAAGTTCACATACAGAACAAAATTAAATAAATATTCATTTAAGAATGAATTTTTGTATAGTTAAACTAATGATTTGAACGAGTGGTCGCTAGTTCCTTTGTGGGTTCCAACCGGGCTACAATAATTGTACGTAGAAGAGCAAACAAATCAGCAGACGCGCTGCCTCGCCAGCCCGCTCGCCTCACCCGACGGAACCTTTGCCAACCAATATAAAATAATGACCAAGTAAGTATATATTTTATAATATTGACATATTTTAATACCGGTTTAATGTCATCTGAATATTTGTAACCCTGTTTCTGTTTTAAGTGGGCTACACAAAACTAGTTCATTAAGTAAGTGTATCAAGTTTTTACTTTTCCATCAAAACAGACAGACATCAAACAGAGGTTACTGGAATAAACTTAAAGGAAACTGTGTTGATGGTTCCTGATATAAAATCATTAATCTAGTAGCACTCAGATAATCAAAGACGGGGGTGCTAATGAAGGTCATTATCTGATATTCTGGCAGATGAGTAATGCATGGCGCGCGGGCCGTGGCTGCGGCGGGCAGCGGCCCGCGGAAATTGCCAATTAATGTATCTCCCTCACCGCACCCCGCACCTCACACCATACCCCTCACTCACACATTAACCACCACCTATGCTTCTAGCTGATTTCTTATCCCGATTTCAAATAAAACCTCCTATCTTTGATGCTCTTTGCCCTATTTCGCTACAAATACAAAAAAAAACTTTTCAGTAATTGGTTGGGTAACAACCAGCAGCGTGAAGTATTACAATATATAAAATATATTAAAGAACTACCTAGTTACACTATAGTCTTTCTCGCTAGTCGTTTAGTAATATATCATACAGTTTATTACCATACTGATTTCTAATAAAATAACTCAAACAGAGTTTCTAACAAATTGCAAAGAAAAATATTTTTCTCCTTCAGTATATTTAGTATTTCACGCGTTTTGATTTGTTTGGTCCCTAGTTAGATGAAATGCTTAGTAAGGATCTATTCGTTTTTTCCACCTGAATACATTATTTGGAAATAATTATGCGTCTTCCCTTCCTTGTCTCCGCCGGGATTCGTTCGGTAAGTAATTATTCATTCTCCGTAAATCGGTTCTTAGGAGCATGACGTGACTGCTTCGATATTATAAATGTTTTCTGCTGAATAAAAGTACTTTAACAGTAAGTAATACAAAGTAAACAAATGTAAAAAATCATCGCCTTTTAAACTCAACAAAGTTACAAAGCGTTTTATGGATATGTTATATAAATGCATTTAATGTTTTAAACGGTCGATAAAACGCTTGTTTTGTCGGTACTTACCTATATATATGCATTACGTTTTTAATGTATTAAAATGTGGCTAATTTTTAAGATAAAAATGGAAGTTAAATTATTTCTTTTAAATAAAGAACGTTTCTTTTTCTTTTTCGTTTCTTTTAAATAAAAAACATGAACAACGTCTGGTTATTTTTGGATGAGTAGTTTATTACATAATATATTATCATATAGCAACAATAAAGGTGAAAAACATGTAAAACTTAAAATTGTTCGTGTTCCGTAGTACATACCCGCGCCAGGGATATGATGCGCGAAAATCCCGCGCTACGCCAGCCGCGGCGGCAGTCCGCTACGAGTCGTAGCCGCGCCCGCTACGTGCGCCGATACTGCTACACCGTAGCTCGTAACCGTTGCGCTGCTGAATCTCGCGCGGATTGTGTCCCGATTATTGTCCTTTTGCCGTAAGGTGCTGTTTATTTAATTAAAATGCATTTTTTTCTACTTTTAACTGTGTAGAAGAAATATTATTTTATCATGTTAGTTTACTAATGAACAATTAACTTTGTTATAATATTATAAACACGAAACTTAATACCATACGTTCATTAAAAAAATATCTTGGTTCTCAAACACATGTACTTATACTTATTCAAAGTTCAAAACTAAATTAATTTACAATATAAATTCAGATTTCAACATCTAAGTAGTTGCTTAGAGTGTCAAATTGAATATTTAATACAAATAGGCAATTTGCATTGGAATACAACTAGGCAAATGTTGTTATTGGTTAAAAGTACTTAGATAAAGCTGATACATCTAGAGAAACAAGCACAAAGACTTCAATATTGTTTTTATAAAAATGAAGATGATTAAAGAGACACCTTATTTCTAAGATAATTAAATTCCTAATTCTGTTTGTTATTGAACGACGATGCTATTCTAAATGAGATTATCGTCAAAAGGAAATTAATGAAAGAGCGGGAGACATGTTTACGATACTTATTCCTTTTTATAATAACTCGTGTGAATATCTAATGTGGAGTTCAAGAATATGCCTAGAATTTACTAGACCTTTGAAGCGTCTGAAAGAAACTTAGGCCAAAATTGTCTTATACTTTTAAAACGAGTTTAGAATAGGTAGTATTCCTTAAGATATAGGCATATAAAAATCAGACATTTAAAAATAAGTAAAGTTAGTCTTGTTTTTGGTAACCTTTCTCATCCGATAACTGCGAAGGGTCCCTAGTGACAGTTACACAAATAGGCAGGTGGTCAAAACACATGAAAAGCTATAGAGAACCTTAAGTTTTTATCCGCCTGGAAACGTTTTGGAACAAAATTAGCAACTGCTAATTTCGTCTTGGAACGAAACTAGCTGACTTGGGTTCCAGATCGTTCCGGGATCTAGTTCTATTAAGTACATTATATGTTACTAAAATATTATATTTGATTTCAGCTATATAAGACCACCCAGAGAAGAATATATGAAAATGATTTCGCCGCTATATTTGGCAGGACTGGTTTTTATGGTGATTTACACAAACTCGAATGCATCTCAACCTACAGGTAAGTACTACTTTAAGAACAATTTATTTTCTAACATTTTATATTTTGTCAAATACTTAATAACATAAAATGTGATACTCATTGATGTTTAAGAATTTAAGAAGTGAACAAAAAAGGACTTTTGTTATGTATTGTACAAAAGGCTTTAACAAGACGTTTTTCTGAAAGGAGAACCATATTTATTTTGTCGCCGCCACCACTGAAATCAGTTGTTTATAGGAATAAACATCAAAACCAATATTGGATTTTTGTGAGAAACGGTAAAGCGAAAGTATAGTAGGAATGCTTTTGTTGGCTTTACGTTCACAAACACCTGCACAAGGACACGGTAGAGCGCCCAACCGTTTTAGGACACAATAGATTTTTAATTAAATTTGATTAATTTGTCTTCTTTAGTCAACCTTTTCAACTGCGACGACTTTGATAGAATTTATCTACTTAATTATAATTATGTTTTAATTCACAATTTAGTTTTTAACCTACATCACTTATGCAAATGCGAAATTATAAGCTACAGCGAAATATTTTAAAAATATTTGTGTATTTAAGTATAACAAAATAAACGATTAACAAAAACAGGAGGTATAAGAATTATTTTATGTCTTACACTATAAAAGAGATAGAGGTTACAGCCTCTTGTGTCCCATTGTTGGAAAAATGCTTATTCGCTCGTCTCCTGATAGCACCGCTCTTCTGCCTAGAAAGGTGTCAAATTCGTGCCGCGGCCTTTTCCGGGATCTGCCGCGACACCTTTTGCCCGTTGCCTTTACGTGTTTGCTAAATAGGTCATTTCACATGCGACAGACGTGATTGGCTTAATCTCAATTCAGCCTGAAAGCTTTTATATTTATAGTGCTATAATTTCATTCTTCTATTTTAATATCGTGGGCCAAAGAACAAAACTATAGGTAGGTACCTACTGTATGCAATGCATTTTAGTTCCTTTTTAGGATTTCGTACCCAAAGGGTGTAAACGGGAGCATATTACTGAGGCTCGGCTGTCCGTCTGTCTTTCTATCCGTCCATCTGTCTCCAGGTTGTATCTCGTAAACCGTTATAGCTAGAGCGTTGAAATTTTCACAAATGATGTATTACCGTTGCCGCTATAACAACAAATAAGTAGATACAAAAAATAGAATAGTAATAATAATTAAGTGGGGCTCTCATACATACAAATGCCTTTTTTACTCGATATCAATAATGGCTACTGGTAAACATTATCGTAGAGAGTAGGTACGGAACCAGACGCGCGCGCGTCCTAATCTCACTAGGCCGATTTTTTTAGAATAAAACAGTTTGAATCGAAGCTGTGATGGAATTTCGAATCAATCGAAAAATGAATGTAGAATGCATTAGAGCGTTCTATTGTTCTTTTTATACCGTGTCGGGTGATTGTTTGAAGTGTGTGCGTGAAATGGAGTTTTCATTGTGGATTATGGACGCGGCTGCGGCGGCGCGACGATGGGCTTCAAATCAACAGCCGTCCGAGTGACACTTGAACAAACCACTAGCTCAATGAATTATGTGAAAATATGGTTGACCTGCCAACTTTTTATAGATGGATTCAAATGGAACTTGTTATTTGTGTTTAATTGCATAACATAATAATGATGTTATGAAAAAATGATCAAAAGGAAACAAAAATAAGGAGGAAGTCTTACAACTTGTGAAAGAGAAAAATTGGTGCTGACGGGGATATCGTAATCAATCACAACGGCAACTGTTATAAAAAAGAAATGAAATGAAAGATAAAATCAAGTGACTTTTTTTAAAAAAAGATGAGCTTTAACAGATTCAGGTACTGCGTATAGTACTGTAGGTACCTAGATAAGATTATACTTAAATGAAGATTTAAAATCAAAACTCACTGAATGCGCCAATCAGTAAATGTCACATAAAAGATAAAACAAAGCCTTAATTATAACTTTATCCCAAAAGTTAGACTAATAGCTTTTTATTAATATTACAAATCATTTTCCCAATTCAATATTGACCCACCTTCACGATGACAATTACAATGAAGTTCAATTTATTATTGAAAAAGTTTTGGGCACGAATTCCCCCGGCGGCGTCGAAGTCCACCCTATTCATCTGAACCGCGAATTTAGCTATATTTTACAGCTCTTTGTAGAACAGACATATGTATGTATTACTTGTTTATTTTTCATAGTATATTACTTTATATTTTATATCAACACTGTAGGTACGTGAATAGATAACTTTTTATTAAACATTTAAGTTGATACCTAACACATTTATCTACTTGGCGGGTGTAAGTTAATAAGTACGGTAAAATTACCATCATAAATTCGTAGCAACGTGATGCTTTTTTTACTAAATTTCACGCGTGATTTATTAAAGAAATATGACAACATACGGTCGTCCAAAGCAATTTTTATACAAAGTGGACAGCTTAGTTCCGGTCATTCGTTTAATTACAGAATAGGATAACATGTATTTACGGATTACATTTGATCCTCTGACATAATTGCTTTCCGGATTAGTACATGTGCACGGAAACAATAGAGGTACAACACAAACAAAGGTACCGTTAGTTGCTACAGTAGATATTATGCTCGTACCTGTTCCCCATATTCGAAACTAAACGATCAAAATTGCAGTTTATTGGAAGTTTGTGATTGAATTTTGGATACTGTGCACGGAGCGAGCATAATTAATAAATTGAGGTCACTCGTTGATGTGGAAATATAAACGAAAATTTACAAACAGTTTCGTAGGTAACTTGAGAACACATTTTTGTCTACCTACCCACGTACCTATAAGTATAAAAATAGGACGTAAGAGTACTACTTAGGCAATAAGTACTACAGCTGAGTTTTAATAAATATTATTTTATTATTCACTAATTGTAGTCTCTAATTTGTGTTTCTATTTCTACATCCAAGTCATAATCGCTATCGTTATTATAAACTTAGTTCCAGTTACCTATTGCAATCTGTACGGCACACATTTGTTTAGTTAGAAACAGCTTAAACAGTTTCTGGCTTTTGTTGAGTTGCCAGTTAGAGCGGGTTGTTAGCTATTGTGTTTGGTTTCAATCCGAACGCTTATGGCGGCGGTAGACAAGTTGTTTGGTACCAACATCGCTACGACTACGACCACGGAACATGTTTCTACTCATAAAGTAAATTTTACGTTGCAAGCGTTTTAGCTTTTAAATCTAATTATCGTAGTTTATGTGGCCTTAGAGCGGTTGCGCATTACATCTGATTCTTATCCGATCCGAAATGGATCCAAGAACTATTTCGATACTAAATATCCCATGTCGGATAAGTACCTATCGGACATAGTGCGTATCCGCTCTTAGTATTTCCTTCGAGTCTAGGTAACATCTAGGTATATACTTGCCTATACCAAAGTCTGTTAGATTTAGATCCTTTGGGTCTCTACTTACTTATAGCTTTTTAATTTTGTGAAGACCACGGCCTTTTGAAATCGATAAATAACGTTTAGAAGCTAAAAGTTCTATCTAGTATAGGTAGGTATCGTACTTTTAATATCCTATACCTCATTTTTGATTAAGGATGATATTACTTGATTTTCAAAAGCATTAACTAAGACAAAATATTATCTGTGCTCACGTGCTAATCAGCTTATTACCTTTATGTACCTATGTCTGTTGTTGCTACAGATGCTGCGCCCCGGCGATGCTACCAGTGCAGCGGTTCGGCGTGTGACGACCTGAGCGCCGCCCTGTGTCCTCTAGATCGCCCCTACTGTGCCACTTACGCTGCAGAACCAAGTCAGTCCCGTCTCATTAAGTTATTCCGTATTTATAGTTACCGGCACTCTAAATTCCTCTGCTGTATAAAATAATCAGTACAAAGTCTCCAATAGCCATCTCTACGAGTAGGTATTATCCATTCATTGAACTACGTACTTAGGTAGATACTCGATGTTGCTTGAAAAACTAATAACACTCGTTCTCCTTTATTGATGTGTTTGTAGTGACCTCTTTCAATTGCTATGCGTACGTGTTTTCTATTAATAATACCTGACGAGTAGTCCAAAAACTGGGAACGTTGACATAAATGTACCTACTTATATGAGCAGGTAGATACAATCTCGTGTAGCTCACATGTTATATGCCGCTGTCGTCCCCAGCGACCTGCGTTATTGTTGAAAAGTTTAATGAAGTCTCAACGTTTTCACTACCATACATTCTGCACATTCCTACAAAAAGTTAAATTGGAATTAAATTAGACATGATTAAAATAAGTATTTCCATTTGTATTTAACTTTTAGTACTTATTCTGGTATTCGAGTTAAAATCTGTATAAGTATCTTTTGGATCGTAAAATATTATAGTACCTATCTGCCTAAATTCTCACGAGTATCGGCATACAGACTAAACGGGTTTATCTTTGCTGAACACTTTGTTAAAAGCGTAACTAAGTAGGTAACACATAGTTGGAGAAATTGGAGATAACGTAAATGCACTACTCTGCAACGTATGTACATTCTTACTAGGCATATAAACTAATTAATCTTGTTCCCAGATTTCACATCCACTTTGACGTGCGCTGCCGGCAACGGGAAGCTCTGCTCATTGGTTTATTTGGAACAAAAATACGAAATGACTTGCATCTGCTCCGGTAATCTCTGCAACTCGCATTTCACAAAGAGGATGCAACTAGAGATGATTAATTTCTCTCGCATCAATAACAGCCACATAGCCGATCTCACTGAGGAATTCTGGAAACAATCTCATCTCAATAGCAACAACGACACTTATCTGTACCAACTGATAACTGTACAAATATCCGACGTTTCAAGTCTTAATACGTTGGAAGTCTCGGAGCTGACCACGTTGAGCACAACCCGCGGGACCACCCTAACTCCGGCCCTGATATCACTGTCAAAGGAGATGCCGCAGGCCCAGGCCCTGCAGCAGCAGATGACGGTGCCCTCCGACGACGACGAGGACGAAAGCGAGGGCAGCGGCACGGACGAGGAGCGCCGCGTGCCCGCAGCCCCCGCCGCCGCCCCTGCCGAGCCCAGCTCGCACCTGCCAGCCGCGGACCAGAGCTCAGCTCCGCCTCTCCTGACCGCCCTTCTCGTGGCCAACACACTCACACTCATCACTATACTCATATAAACATTCCATACCGACCTACGACCCAAACTTTTTACATTTTCTCAAGCACAACACATAGAACCGGTATAAGTACTCTAAGAATTTTTATTGTCAACCTTTGTGGGAACAAGTCAAAAGAATTTTGAAACTTCGTTACAATTTTAATGAATTCGAAAAATATAATTGTACTTAGATATCCAACACAACGGACGTAAGTAATAAATGTGTTCTCAATATTAATCTATTAATATTCAATTTGTAGTTAGGTAGTTTGTAAGTAATTTAATGCGGAATGAAAGTCTTTATTCTTATTTCCGGTCATCTTCATAATTATTAGGTTCGAAAAACGATTCTAAATCAATTTCGAGTCCCAAAACATAAACCGAAAATCAATTTTCTTGCTCAGCGGTTATATACCTATTTCATAGTAGTAGCAGGTACCTACTTGTTAATTCAATACGAAAGGTTAACAAAGTAGGTGTTATGGTGAGAGTAGTGGTGCATATAATGGGAACCTACTTAGACAATTTCGTTTAGAAAACTTACAATTACAATAGGTACATACAATGCACTTCTTATATCAAATTACATACACCTACACTATATTGTTTTATAATCAATTAAGTAGATACACGTTACCAATTAAAACCAAAGTGAGAAAAAACGTAGGTACTACATAAACATTTAAGTAGGTACTTACCTACCCACTCTATCAGTTAATAATATAATAATTAAGTACATTTAGAAATTTTATGAACTACAATAAACGTATACTAACATTACAGGTACAGAGCTGTTTTATTAAAAAGTAAAACATCTTGATACACTCGTGTATAAGGCCATACAATTATAAAATATAGAAGTACCTGACTGTTACAGCAATAATGAGAGTACTTAACATAAAAGCATATTGAGTGGCATAAAAACAGTTCTCAGAAAATATGAAAATCAAACTGTTCGATAAAATAGAAAGGGAAGAATGGCCAAAGCCGTACATGATGGACGGGGAAAACTAAAAAATTGACAGCTAATAACAGAGAGCTACTTAGTAAAAAGGAAGGGTTGTTAATGAAAATGTTGTTCAATAGATGACCGTGGGGAATTTTTTTGAAGCCTCCAGCCTCCAACAGAAATTGGACGCGTGTCAATTTGTTCATTCGTAGTTTGAAACAAAAATTCGATCTAGGCAGTACCTACTCGTACCTAATTACTTTTTATTTTTTACATAAAATCCAATGACGCATTCAAACTTGCTTTAAGCACGATATTTTACTTCATTACTTTTTAAAATACCCCATTTAGAGATAGGTATTTCATCATGAAAATCCATTCTGTTGTTTATGAGTTTTTTTATATTAGGTCTTTACCTATGAAATTGCCGTTTTGTATGAAAAAATTCAAACGATTTTTTTTCATATAATTTTTATTTGTATTAAGTGAAGTAATTACCCATACAATCAATGCATCTTTGCCAACGCAGTGGCAGTTTATTAATGCCCTTCTTAAAGAAATCAGCTGGACGAGAGGCAACAAATTCTTCAAAGGCGTTTTGAACTGCCTCTTGGTTATTGAATTTTTTTCCAGTCAAGAAGTTATCCAAATTCTGTAAAAAGTAGTAGTCTGTAGAGGCAAGGTCCGGTGAGCACGGTGGAAGAGGGAGAGCTTCCAACCCCAGTTCTTGCAACTTGGATACCGTCATTTGTGCGGTATGAGGTCGCGCGTTGTCGTGCAGGAGCAACGGAGACGAGCGATTGACCAATGCTGGTCGGAGACGTGCCAGCTTCTCCATCATTGTGTTCAATTCTTCACAGTACACATCTGCAGTAATACTCTCCCCATTTGGCAAGAAGCTGTGATGAATCACACCGGTGCTAGACCACGAAACAGTAACCATCACCTTTTTAGGGGTAAGTTTTCGTTTAGGGCATTGTTTAGGTGCTGAACCAGGATCCAACCAACTTGCTGAGCGCTTACGGTTATCAAACAGAATCCATTTTTCATCACAGGTGACAATGCGGTTCAAAATTCCTTCATTTGTGTGTCTGTTGAGCAATGCACGGCACGTCTCGACGCGTACTTGGCGCTGGCGATCATCGAGTTCGTGGGGCACCCATTTGTCAAGCTTTTTTACCTTGCCAATTTGACGCAAATGGACCAATATTGTTTTGATGCTAACGTCGAAAGCTGCTGCTAATTCAGCCGTAGATTGAGTATCATCAGCTTCCACGATCGCCTTCAATTCGTCTGCATCGACCAAAGTCTTCGGACGACCGCGGGGTTCATTTTTCAGGTCGAAATTTCCAGAACGGAAGCGAGCAAACCAATAACTAGTGGTTCGTTGGTTTGTAGTGTTAGCTCCGTACACGCGTCGTTGATGTTGCGAGCCGCTTGTGCCGCGTTGCTGCCACGACGGAACTCATATTCCATAATTACTCGAATTTTTAACGTATCTATCCATGTTGACGAAAATGCTTGAAATGCAATGAAAATGTAACACTAACCAATAAACAAATGACTGTTTTTGGAAAAAGAATTCCATATTTTTAAAATGAAATTAATTTGAAATTAGAATTCTTAGCTAAACAAAAAATATTTTTAATTGAAATGGCCAGTACTGTAAAACGGCAATTTCATAGGTAAAGACCTATTATAAAAGCGCAGAGGGGTTGAATAAATAGGTAGGTACTGTACCTACGTAACCCGTGATTAGATAATATTAGATTGCGAGATGATTTTATTCGTTTTCCTTCCTGACATTATGCTTCTTTCCGGTTTCCTGATTTATTACTTTAAAAACTTTGCTTTTTTCATTTTATACTCTGTTACGCTGATATATACCTACGTAAACAAGTGTAACAAATTGGTATCGGTTATTTAATTAATTTATTAGAGAATATGCAGAAAGTGTAACTAGATTGTTATGCCTCATTATCTACTCGTATTATGGCTCACTTCATTAAGCCCGTAAGCAATAATACAATTATTTTGAAAGCTGGTTCAACTAGTTATACATAATACTTATAGTATTTAATGAAGCCGCACCACACCGCGTTGTTAGAGTTCCAAATAACGGTGAGTTGAGTCAATAAAGGCATTTCTGCAAGGAAAAGGATATAATTCAGTTTAGAAGACTTATCAAAGTCTTAACAAACAAGACAGGCGATATTTTAGTCGTTCAATGAAAATTCTACACCTATTTGTAAATTGTGCACCAAAGGCGCACCTTTAGATATTATTTATTCGGACTTTATTATCACCACAAAGCGGTCTGAGTCGGTACCAGCAAAATCTGAGAGCACGGCACTCGGAACAATCGGTTTTTCATAAGTTTGTAATGGTTGGAAATTACAAGCTGTGACAAACGTTGCGCCACAAACTTCCTGGATAAGCTTTGTCTCGCTAGACAGAACAAAACCGTTCTCCAGAATGTCATTACAACATTGCAAAGATATTTTAGAAACTTGTAGTAGGTACTCCAGGCTAAAAACTTAAATGCAACATTTTCCCTATTACCTACGTATTAAACATAAACAAATAAATAGGTAGGTACTTAGTAAGTTATTAAAAAATAAAGACTATTAGAAACCTAAAAGCACCAACGAAATCAAATTAAGTGTGAGGAGACTGGTTTTCCAGACGGATAAATAATCCCGCGCCGCCGCCGCCGCCGCCGCCGCCTCCGCCGCGTCTTCCCTAGCACCATCCAATCAACAGCTCAGAGTTCAATAAATACGTTAGAACGTGTCACATCCGCGAATATCTACCCCCAGGCAAGCAGTCACCGTTACCCCTCTGATTGCCTTTGTTTATTGGTTTACTCAGGCAACCTAGTTCGATATTAAAATTACAGCTCAATTAAAGTCTGGATGTAGGAATGGTATTACTATAGGTATCTATCTGCCCATAATAATACTATTCATTATTTACCTTCAATATAATATTACAATCCAGATATTGAGCTTAATTTTTTACACAAAATATTCAATATGCAAGTGCTACTTCCAATCCGGTCTTGTTTCACAAATTAAATTAAAAATGTTGAAGCTCGTTTTTTGCATCATTTTTACGCGAGAATATATTTAAAACTTCCTACATATTAAGTACATTTTCCATTTTGTTCGGAGCTCTTTTATGCTGCAGATACCTAACGACTTGTGAAGTTGTAAGAATCTAGAAGTTTGAGTAGATAACCAAGTAAACTCAGTTGGTGACAAGACATAAAGGTAGGTACCACGTAGGTACTTATAGTGCGAAGTATAATTTGCGAGAGCATATGATATGAGGTTGTAAGTGGGCAGTCGGTAGCAGGTGCAGGCAGATTTTACAGGGTAACAATACTGTGACAGTGCTACGAAATCGCATCACAACGCCGCCGCCGCCGCGCCGCCGCGCGCCGCTGCCCACCGTTCTTTCTTACAAAAACTCTAATCATTTTACAATCTTATCTTCTCATCTCGCCGTCTCTCCTCTTTCTCCATTTCAAAATAATACAGAAATAAGTAGGTATAATATTTGATTAGAATTACAATTTCTATTCAATATATTAGAATAATCACTTTCGTAGTACCCTCGTAAACTTATTCGTAGCACCTACAATAGTAGAGGAGCATAGATATTTTTAGAAATGTAGATAGGATACCTACTTAAAGTTAAAAAAGACTGTCATAGATTCTTGAAAGAAAAGTAACAAAAGCGACAATTTACTCTGCCGACTGCATTTATGCATTAGATAAATGATAAAACATGCTTAGGTAGGTATGTACTGTGAAAGCACCAAACAAACGCCCCCGGCTCACATTGCTAACAACTTACTGGCCAAAAGACATTTCCCATGTGGGATGGCAGACCTACAAGCGTTCATTTAAGTAGGTGTATGAGGAGGTAGACTGTCTGAAATATATCCTACCACATGGGTAGGTAGGTACATATAGGAACACCCTGTGCTAGTTTTGGTTTAAACGTTTTAAAGTTCTATTCTACGGTAATAATTGTCTACATAAGTAGGTACCTAAAGGAATCTACTAGATTAGTTGAAGAGAGCGTTCTATCGCTCGAAATATCGGGTGAAATATTTCCGATTCGAATCGTAAACGGATCGTCACTTTGAGCTGATATATTGTGAACATTTCCGAACAACTTACCCTTTTTTGCGATGGGCCCTTGTTCCCTCGTCACGCGATGTGACAGCCAAGGGATCCGAAACAATTCCGACTTTCGCTCATTACCTACGGGGGATCAACCTACCACTATTGTTTGATCGCTAGCTATTAGATTCATAATTTACCTAGTAAACACACCTACTTAGATTACAATTATCCACGAATTTAATTAAGTACCATTTCAATTATAATTAAATAAGTAAGTATATACCTACTGATAATTTGCACAGAAGAATGCAATAGGAATATCGTATTGCAATTCTCTACGTGGAAACGAATAAACCTACTTAGGTAAGTAAATAAGTACTCGTTCTTGGTTTGCGGCGGTATGCGGTAAAAATTACTTGAATATTTGTTTTGTCGGCTTCGAGTTCGCTCTTTTTCCTAGCGTTGTTCTCTTGTTACATTTTTTGTTTTTCCGACGCGGCCCGCCAAAGTTTGTACGTTATCCCTCCAACGAAATTCAAGTCATCATTCAAAGAAAACGTAATTTAGACGAAAACAGAAACATTTCTTAAACTTCCTTCCGTTTTACCGCATTAACAAGTCAGCGTAGGTATCTAATATAATATCAATATCCTTTGTTGTTAGCTTGTTTTTGTAGGTTGGTAAGTAGGTGACTGTAGGTGTGCTACCTTTTTACTTATTAAGTACCTAAGAACTATCAAGCAGAAAAGCAGTCAATTTAAATATCGTGTCACCTTTATTATCAATCGCCTTTGCTGCAATTAGCGGTTAGTATGATGATATCCATAACAATTTCAAGTGAAACCCAGAGTTAAGTCAAATCAATACAAGTTGAGGTTGCGAGAAAATGTGATAATGTGGTTCGGAGCTCTAACGTTAAATTTAAAAATTTAAGGTAAGGTAAGCTATATTTATATAGGGTTTCGTTTAAATTAATTAAAATTTGGCTTGGTAGAATAACACGACCTCTCCGAATTAATATTTAGCAGAGGGCAGTCATATGTTAGCCAACTCTCGGGGAGCAATTCCGTGAAACTGGCACGAACTTAGAAAGGAGTATGTAGGTAGGTACTAACTTCTAGTGGAAGATGAAATATCGCTCAGGTCGGTGTGCCGCCGCCCTCCTACCTCCGATCACAACCCCTCAGGTGCCTTCCGATTAATCTGTCGATAAAACAATAACCGCTGCCAATATCACCCCTTTAACGCTTATCTAAGGGAGGCAGGCGCGGTCCTAAAGGGGGGGTCACAGGGGACATGACCCCCCCAAAATCTAACGTCAAATTGAAAAATCTCAACAATAATAAAAAAAAAAAAGAAAATTTCTAGCTATCCCCTAACAGCGATAGATTTATAATTTGCTGATATCTAGTGGTATTTTTATGAACTACGTACGATGGCCAAAAGAACTTGGAAATGACATCTAGTTTATAGTCTGATCCTTAATCCGAGTCACAAATTGACAAGTGCAACTGTCAATTATACCAAAAAGGGTGACCAGCTACAATAGTGATGTTCAGCAATCTATAGATTTAGATGTTTAGTCGAGCCTAATTTTTTTTTTGCAAAATTGTGTCTTGTGCAATAATGTTTTTTTTATTCCAGATACCTATTTTTTATTAGTGTAGTGAGTGACCCCCTCCAAAATTTCAGGCTACGACCGCGCCTGAAGGGAGGCGACAGACGTTAGAAAGACAAATCGAATTTGTGGCTCGATTCATCCAATGCTGATAGATAACTATCGGGCTTTCAAATCAAAGTCAATAATAATAAAGTAGATACAATCTTGCTACGACAGAACCTACTTTCACCTAGCTTGATTTTATAAAGTATAACTACCGACTGAATTCAGTAAAATAGATATTATTTAATCATGTGAAAAATGTTCATACACGGGCAGTGTTCGTTGACACAGTCAGTGCAACATAAGTATCTATTCGGTGGCGCAGTCTAACTCAGACTGGCAGTAGTGCCATGCCTGGTAGTGGAGTGCCGTAAGGCATAAAAATGGTCAAACCTCGGAATCCAGGGCCAGTCAATGAATCTTAATATAAACCTTGAAAATATGTTTTTAATAGTATATAGAATAATGTTAAAAAAAAAATTTTTCGCGCTCTCAATTCTTTTTTAATTTTTTTTTTTTTAGCCTAATTCGTCCCACTTCTGGGCAAAAGCCACTCCCATGCCTCTACAAACACTCCTATTATTAGCTGCTTCCCACCAATCGTCCCTAAATGAGCGTAGGTCGTAACTCCATCGTTTTTTGGGCCTAAAATTATTATAAACTATTATTAATTTTTTGGAGTTTTCATTGATTTATATTAGTCAAAAGTCATATTTTAAAAAGAACAACTATTAAAAACTTGAAAACTTGATCTTGGATCTTTAGGGACTGCAGGTATACCGATGAAGGTCGGGTTGGAGAATAGAGGGGATAACAGCAGCTGTTCGGTATTGTTCATGGCGGGCCCCGAACTTCGTACAGCCTAACAGTCAATGAATGTCGTGTTACTTTTTAGCTAAACTAATTTAGGCTTTGATGAACGTAAAACAATGATACAAAATAATACGTATCGGTTTCAGGAGCAGGCGGGCAATTCTGTTAAATTAAGTTAAGCGACCTAACTATAGCCAACAGATTAACATTCTACAGCAATAGGTCACAAATTTGGTATTCTCTTATGTGCCACGAAATAGTCGATTAGTAGTCTCTAGAGGGCTTTGTCATTCATTTGTCTTTGCGAATGATTTAGTTGTCGATGTTGCCAATATTTAATAAAATTATTGTTCGAAGAAATTGATCAACCGATTGACAGATTTTTTTCGACCTAGAATAAGCTTAGACATACTTTAAAATACAGAATATTTATTTCTATAAGATTTACATGCATTTTTTGCATAAATTGCACGTTAATTTTCGAAAAAACACCGAAATAGTGTTTGGGTGACCGAACGACTGAACGACTGAACGACGGACGACCGAACGAAATGCCATTAGAGAACAACTGTCAAATAGCGAAGAGAATACCGTTTGGAACTGCCACTCATGTGACATTGCGGAGTAGAATACCAAATAAAGCGTAAAGTAATAAAATGTACGGCCGATCGCTGTCCACTGTCAACTTATCTGTTAAGAGAATACCAAAATGTGTCATTTCATACAATTCACATTCTAGAGAGACACCATTTTTCATTTGGTAATCAGAAGAATACGGGCCCAGGAATCTCCGCACATCCCAAAAATAGGCCGGCAAACTGACACCGGAGGTAGATGAACTTAAGGTGCATCAAATAAGCCTTACATGCCCATAGAAAAGTCTTATGAGTATCGAGTTAAACCCGTTTTAGTGATTTTTGAAAAAGGAACCACTTTTTGATGGTTTTTGTATCAGAGAGCGATTAATATTCAATTAATTAAAAAAAAAGTACGTTAACGGCTTCTTCGATAGTTACTTATGATATGGCGAAAATAATTCGTTGATGATTAAAGTGGAACATCGACAAATTAACTGTCAAAGTTAACTTTAATTCTCTCCCAAAAACAATAACTCGACTTTGAGCAGCTGCCACGAAAAATATTTACTCGGTACTTAATGAACAAATGTTTTTAAAAACTGCCTTGTGTTATTCCGAATCCAGAATGGTATAACATGTATTGCAAAAACAACAAATTCGGGGTATTAGACATCGAAGACTTACCTAAGTCGGATTATTTCAAAAACTTAGAAGTTGAGTTAAGGTGGTTAAATTGACAAAATCGAGTAGTTAAGAGAAGTAATCTAGTAGGGCGTTTGTTTTTCAGCCTGACTAAGAAATAGGGAGTGATAAAGGCAAAAACTAAGTCGCTGTTTAAAGCAAAATAGTCTAATAGACCAAAACAGGTAGTATTTGAATGGTGCATCGGTATACCTGCAGACTCTAAAGATCCAAGATCAAGTTTTCAAGTTTGTAATAGTTGTTCTTTTTAAAATATGACTTTTGACTAATATAAATCAATCAAAACTCCAAAAAATTAATAATTGTTTATAATAATTTTAGGCCCAAAAAACGATGGAGTGACGACTTTTTATTTTTTATTTTTTTTACGTGGGGAAATCCATCGTGGATACCCTTCGTCGCGGAGAAAGACGAAGGGTTATGCCGGACTCCTACCGGCTAAAACCCCACGGTGTTTCTTCTCGCCGCCAAGTGACGGGGACACGGGAACGCTTCCGCACACATCCGCGAACCCCGTCGGCGGTGTCCGCCAAAGCAGACCCCTCTCGGGCAAATGCCCACCCTCTCTCCGCGGCTAACGTGTCGAAACACCACACACGTCAGCCGCACCTCCTCGAAGACCAACCAGTGGTGAGTGACGGACTCTCCGATTCCGCCACTCACGGTCTCCCCGCAGCGAGCCAGATTTGTGGCCCCGCTACATGCCACACGGTCGCAGAGGATAGGGAGAGCGGCCTCCGGAATACCGACACTCCTCTTCCCCTGCGACCCCACCGCGTCCGCCATCAAAAAACGGTGGCGACCCCGTTTAGGCCGCGGGAGGTAGGGAAAGCGGCGCACCGTGATACCGGCAGTCCTCTCCCACCGCGGCCTCCACCTCTCAGCAGCTGGACTGCCCATACAGCCCAGCCACCCGCCTCAGCTGCGGAACCCCCCATAAGGCCCGCAGCCTACGCACCGTCTCAACAGCCTGTGCCGCCCATACAACACAGGCTGTCCGCCTCAGTAGCGCCACCCAATAGGTTCGCCACCTACAAAGTACCGCTCAACCCAAGCCCGACCGGAAGGCATCGGGGAGCGGTCCTCCTCGGGTTCCTCTTTGCTTCCCAGCAGATGACCAGTCCGCCGGTACTGAGCCCCCCCGCCACTACAAGGCGAGAACCCACCGGGGGGGATGGAGTGACGACCTACGCTCATTTAGGGACGATTGGTGGGAAGCAGCTAATAATAGGAGTGTTTGGAGAGGCATGGGAGAGGCTTTTTCCCAGCAGTGGGACGAATTAGGCTAAAAAAAAAAAAAAAAATTAAAAAAAAAATTGAGAGCGCGAAGAATTTTTTTTTTAACATTTTTCTATGTACTATTAAAAACATATTTTCAAGGTTTATATTAAGATTCATTGACTGGCCCTGGATTCCGAGGTATAAACCTTACGGCACTCTACTATGGCTTAACATTTCATTGAAATAAAATGACTATCTACTGTCTGTAAGAGTTAATCTTAACACCTATATGTTTTGATATAACGACCGTATATTTAGTTGCTCATTTATTTTTTAGACGTAAATATAAAGCTTAAACAAAAAGACAATGCAGTCGGGTAAACAGTTGATAAATTACTTAATAGGGTATCTACGAAAAATGAATACGACTTCACCTACTTAACAAAAGCTATTTTTTTTAGAACTCGATGTACCTAAGTAGGTATAATATTTATGTATAGAGGTGGCCCTGTCTGTGTCCATAATCTGTAGGTACGACGAATATAGTATCTAATAATTTCAAGACAGTCGGTAAACTAGTTGGCCTACCCCACGGGACTACCCCTTATATTTAATGTAGGTACAGTTGGCAGGGTTTCAACATTTACTACTTACCTATCCTTCTTACTGGATTTTTCATAGTATCTTTAAATAAAAAAAAATAAAGTGGGGCATGAATGAAAGTAAAAAATACAAGAATGTTTTTTCCATCACTACGTTGAGCGCGAATTGCTAAATGTTGCTAGTCATTGTCGAGGTATATTACATGAGCACCTGCCAGTGAAGCAGTAAACATACCTAGCTATAATATAGTTTAGTTATCTTTATCAATAGGTTTCTTATTTACCTACTTTATTCAATGTTTTCTCGGATTACAAACAGTATAGTCGTTTTCTTAGTTGAAATAGAAATTCAGATTTGAAGAGAATTGAACAAAGAAGTGATTATCGTGATCCTATGTAATGAAAATCGCAAACATCTGAAACCTCTCTGAAACCAACTTTCAGCAAACAGCGGGCGCCATCTCTCTTTCCTCAGAGGTACTAACAATATCATATTCTTATTGTGTGTACCTACTGCTATTTGTTAATTTTGATATAAATTCTAAGCACAAAACAAACATGTTTAGCACATTGGTCCATCAAAATATAATCATATTGTTTATTTGTGAATAAGTAATTCCTAGTATATAGTATGATGCTATCAGGTATTTCTAAGGCAAGAAAGTAGTATTGCATGTTACCATCAAACTATATTATCATATCACTAATACTGGTCCAAACTTCTATATATAACAATACCTATCTAAACATGATTGTTATTTACTAAAAAATACCTACTTTCTACAAATAATAGTGCTTCCAATGCCTGCTAAACACGTGGGTATATGAGCTACATAGAGGTATCACTACATTTATGTTTTATTTTCTATTTATCATCTCATCTATCTATAGATCTTCTAGTACTAAAAGAAAATATTTAGTGCTTTCTTAAAGCAATATATTTATAAGTAGTAAAAAAAAATAGTTACCACATAAGTATAGAAGTAGACTGGAAAAGATAAAAGACAAATCAATATTATACAATGGCCCAATTTAATAAAGATTACAATCAATATTATTTACTGAATTTTACATAACATACTTATAACTATGATAGGTACATTATTAAAATTAATAAATATCAATCGGTGGAGGTCGACCAAACAAGAGCTTCCATGAAACAGGTTGTACGAGCTGCGATGACAAGTCTGATTTATCATTGAATAGAGGCAAAACATCTGTCAAATTCCTAATCATCTCATAGGAATCTGGTATGTTGTCTCCTTCTGAACAATATTTATATATAACCAAACAAGATATATTTCTTTCATTTGCTATGCTGTATAACAGAGTGGCAAATCCTCCTCCAAAGATGTGCAGGGAGTCATTAGAATGCTCATGTTCTGACCAATTCAATGTTTCAATCTGCTTCTTGTACAAACAGAAATCATTCGCCACATACCGAAATGGTGAAGTAAGGATGTGTTTTTTCTCATGAGCAAAGCTACTAGTAAGTATAATGATATCCTTTATTCCCTTATCCTTGAAAGTTTTCACTACATCTTCAAGGAATTGGCGTGCATATTTATAAACAAGCGGGGCCCTTACTTGTAACACGACTATATTCTTGGATGGGCAGGAATAAACTTCGCAGCAAGAGGATAATGCGTCCGACTTCAAATCATAGGGATCGTATCCTAGCACTGGAATAAGTGCACGGCTGTACACTGATGCAATTTTTTTCATATCCAAACTTGAAATTAGCAAGTCACAGGCCAATTGACCAACGTTACCCACTGCAACACTGGGTATTATAAAACTGTATCCCTCCAAGTCACAGTCGATAGAAAATTTCCAGATATTATTAAGACTCATTTTTAATCTAATAAGCACACTGTAAAAACTTTCTTTATAAAAATATCAGAATTATTTTATTACCACCTTTAGGTAGCTCTTCTTTCTACAAACAAAATAAAGGTTATGTTTTTTTTTCGTTCCGACGTTGTTTTTTTTTTATTTTGAATCCGCGGCAGCAGCCCAGGACTCTGGCTCAAACAGCCAAAAAATGTTTTCTTTGGTCTGGTCTAGGTGGTCGGGTTGTCTGGAAAAGGTCTGTCTACACAATCTTCACAGCAATATTTATTTACACACATTGATTTGTAAGTAAAGGAAAAAAATCACCCGGTAAAGAATGTTGATGCACCATGAAAAATATCCCTGGGTAACCAATGGGTGATACAGTGAGGGTAATGTGGCAACACAAATTTTCATTGCTGCCAACATGCATGACATTGTGTTCCAATGTAATATTCGTTCAAGATTCGTTCGTTCGTTTTCATAGACAAACGTTCGTTCGTAGAGTAGAGTAGATCCCTCAAAAAGTAAAATTCCCTCTTTTGTTTATGTTCTTATAAAATCACTTCTCAGCATAGAGAAATTAATCACTACTTCTCAGCTTCAGCTTGTCATTGCTTATAAAAAAAATCTCGAAATTTTCAAATGCCTTATCAATAATTTTAGTTTTAGGGACATTATTGTAAAGCAACAAATTATTTTTACGGTATATTCTACCTATTATGACAGAAGACGATCCGGTTGATTCGCAATTGGAAGACTTTATCTTGGCCGAAACACAGAAGCAAAGATTCCAGGTAGAGTATTTTTAATACCCACTTGTCTTTATTAAATTAGGTATATCGTATCTTTATTATTTTATATCGTGTTTTAATTCTTCTGTGGTTAAGGTGATAAGCGACATAGACACAGACTTTAGTTTCCGTGTTCTGTGCGTAATGTGTTCTTTACATATCCTTTATTTTTCCTGTAACCATACGAGTGAAACTGACCTTTGTCCTGATTGCTTTCTTATTGTTTAACTTTATAATTACAACCTCTAAGCGAGCCAGTGAGGCTACAATGTTAGCACATAGGTTATCTTTTGCACTTAACAGCCTCATGGCTAAAGCCATTTGGCATTTGTAAGTACTGTATTCAAAGGCTGTCATGTGGGGTTGCTATCAGCATTGCTTCGATTTCAGCAAGGTGCCAGCACACCTAGCCTAGTCTCATCATTTAGGTAAATGCACACTAATCAATTAAAAGTACAAGAAAGGAAAAATACCACTTTCGAAATTTAACCGTTTCAGATCTTACAGCTAAGATTATTGCTGTTTGTTTTGTGCTTACAGTGTATTCTTCTATATTACAGGTGTTGGTTCATGGACTTACTGATACTTGCTGGGACACTTGTATGGGATGGCCGTCAACACGGCTCGATTCTAAAACAGAAGTATGTATAATGAACTGTGTTGAGAGGTTCATTGACGCAACCACATTCATAACTAAACGTTTGATGAGCACTACCAAATACCATTCTGACGCCCCGCTCGAGTTCCAGTAAATTGAGAAGAGAATAAGTTTGCAAGATGTTTTCCAGTCTTAAAAACTTCTTACATCGTCATAAGAGGAAGTTTATTATCACAGGTGCCGTTTTCGGTGGACTGTATTTCTTAACAAGTTATGCTCAAAGAAAACTAAGGGAGTGGCAAGAAAATGAAGCCAAAAAGTTTTTTGAAATGACAAGGAAGAAACAGCACTTTGAAAGCACAGAACGTACGTGCAATCAAACAATACTTTCATTATCGAAAATTGTCACAGATGGCATACTTGTGATACTTAACACTGAAGAAATAGTGCAAAAGTTGCAAGAAAACCCTGATAACAAGGTCACATTATGGGAGCAACTCAAGGTAATGATATTCACTAGAATATGTGTCCTTGTGTATGCTCTCTGCATACTACAAGTGACCCTCAGAGTCCAGCTCAATATTATTGGAGGATATCTATACAGAGATTTCACTCAGGAGGAGGAGACGCTTATAGACAGTCAGCTTCAAGCCAAATATCTTTCACTTTGCCATCATTTTGTTGGACCCGGGATTAAAGACCTCATAAGGCAAGTGGAGAGCGCTGTGAAGAGAGTGCTTGAACCAGTTCCTTTAAAAAAGAAAATAACTCTACAGGAAGTTGAGCAAATGTTTTGGTCTATACAAACAGTGTTATGTACGAACACCGCAGAAGGTGACCCAGTCAAGAAAATGGTTCACTACTTAGTTGGTCATACTGACATCACAGAGCCTAAGCTGGACACAATTGTTAAAGAGACTATGGATGTGTTGGAGAGTGACGAGGTGACGTCTATTGCAATGTCCTCGGTCAGCCGAAGCTTCTCAGCTGTAATTGATGAAGTGGCAAATTTGTTTGTTTCGAAATCCTCCCCACTTAATAAAAACCATTTAGAAACGGATGATGCTCATATTGTGACAAATGGTGCACTGAAGCTAGGAGCTCCAGCACCAAACCCTTTTGTTGATGTTAATAAGGTAGAATTACACTTTGTCAAATTACTGCCAGCAATCAATGAACTTGTTACCAAGAATACTTGCAGAGATAACACCAACATTCCAGACCTGTTGACCCAACAACTGACTTTGAATGATAGGTTGAAAGTTTTGGGGGCTAACATATATGAAGAATTCAGTTGTGTAGATACTTAGTAGTATAGATTTACTTGTAGTAACTGTACTTGCTGATGTGTTGCAGCGCAGCTAAGTAATTCAATTTATCTATAAATAGAAATGCTTTCAAGAAAGACTATCTAACAGTTTTTTTCCAAAACTTTTCAAAAAATTCTATTCAAAGTGTGGCTACAAATATAAAATTCACCAAATGGGGTTCCCTAAATAAAATCTGAAATGGCTGCAGAAAACGAAGAAAGTTATCTTTTAGTTTTTGAGATACCTTCTTTGGTAATACATATATTCAATCCAAATTGGTTCAAGGCAGATGAGGTGAGTTGTAATATTATTATTATACTTGTATAATTATATTTTTATAGTATTGTTATGTTTATGGAAAAATCGGCACACTAATGGTACCTCATAATGATTGCCATTAAATTGTTGTTATAATGAATACATTATAAAATCAACAAGTTAAAACATCGAAATTTTGTCCTAAATTTCAAACTAAGAAGGACATTTGGTAAATAAATTATATATAATTGAATGAAACAATTCTAGGTGGCGACAATGAAAATTCCGATAAATCACTTGGTTTCTCGGAATTTCATTGTCACCACTTAAAACTATGTGGTGACTTTAAATTTTATTTGTGGAACACCATGCAACTCTCTTATACTATTATCGAAATTATGAACGCAAGTCGCAAATTATTTGTTGTTGTTTAACTATATTCATTATACAAAAGCTTGTTTTTCAGAATTATTTCTAAATAATAATTTAATGGGACTAGGTATCTGCGACCAATAGATTATGTGCTCTTCTTACTTGTCATATTTAGGTACTAAATGAAAATATTTTATGGGTATTGGTATAGATTGAGATAAGCTATAGGCTAGCTTAGAGTGGAATCACGAATAAACTATGTCTCCTAGTTATGGCAATATGATTACTTATATTTTAATAATTAACTTAGATAAATAAAGGCAGATTTTGTTATACAGTGTTCAGGTTCGCATGGAATAAACGGAAACTATGGATTACGTAATGTTTTTATGTGAAAATAGGTTCAAAACGAATTGTGCTTGATGTCCTTTCCATTGTTTCCGTCTGATCCATACATAGCATTTGAGAACAGCTTTGCGCTGCTTCGCGGCAGTTAATGCCTAGTGTTTGCGTCTGTAAAAGTTTGTACGTGGAGGGATCCGAAGGTGTCAAGCAGTTCGCGGCTGTGCAACCGATGCCAGTGGACAAAGATTGCCCTGGCACTCTTATATCATCGTCTTGATCACGTTGTTGTGCCGCTCAGATGTGCTTCATAAGATGTATTAATTAATTCTGTATTGTTATTGTTTAATCTTAATTCTGATGATGATTTTATTATTTTGGGAGAAGTAAATAAAACTTACCTTATTTGTTTATGGGAATCAATTTCTTTTCAATCCACCAACCATTTCCAACTCGCCGCGGCTCCTGTTGCATTCCGTACTCCTACTGTATGATCAACTGTCAAACATTTCTAATCCAAGTGATATAAATAGTGCTCTCGTCATGTTTCCGATTCCTATGTTAGACAACAGCAGGTGTTTTATAAAATAAAATGACATATCCCTGTTTCTTTTGTAGATTTTTAGTGAACATTGCTTCAGCGCTCTTCAGAAGTTAAAAATAAATCATTGAGAAAGTAGCCCGATTTCCGTCTTAGCATTTGAGTATTATGTCAAAGAATGGTACTTTGACTACTTTAATTAAAAACAGTTATTTCATTTCCTTCAGATATCATTATATCGATGTTAAGTGGACCCGGTCTGTTCTATGATGTCCATTAGTGTTTTCACCATTGCCAATACCGAAGGGGGTGGCGGCGGCGATTTGTTTGCCATGGGTTTCAAATTAATAGGCAGAAAAAAGGCAGCAGCTTTTTTTTGACGAGTATGACAATTCTTCCTAAATCCTTAAATGTTTTGGTATTCAGCAGTTGGATTTACAGGCTATCGAACCTGAAACTAACTTAACTTTTAGTAAATTGAAAATGAAGCTTTGTTTTTACGGCACATCCTGAATTACCATCCTTATCAGAGATAGTGATTAGCGTTTGATTTTTATTATTAGGGAGGTACGAGTTGTAGATGTAGTGAATGCTTGGTAGGTAGTGGTGGTCCAGTGAATGCATTACGTATGCATGCAGGCAGTGGTGGCGGAGTAAGCGCGGCGGAGGCGGCGGCGGTGATGCGGCATGCGCCATGCGGCAAACGATTGCGCGCGCACTCCACCACGGGCGCCAATAACGCGTTAGAAGCCGGCGAGCGCGCGCCTCTCTTTCGCCGTATCGAACGTAGGAACACATGCGGACTCCCCTAAATAAATCTCGCTCAAATTTTCTTGTTTTTCAGTTGTGATCAGTGTTCATTTTGGTATATATCAAACACGCCACACCAAAAAACTGTCATCGAGAACGTTTAAAGTGCAGCATATTCTTATCAGTTGGGGACGAATCGTACATGTAAGTAAAATATCAATACGTATTTCTGTTAAATACCTATCTGCTTTTTCAAAAATATTCTGCTTTCTTACAAATAAGTATTTGAGTTTAAAATGTTTCTACATTTTTCTTCCAAAAAACCTGCCTCTGACCTAGTACTGCAAAATACCTACGTCAAATGTTTGAGAGAAATACTTATTACTACGGCCATGTAAAATGAAAAAAAAATGCTGAGTTCTTTTTCCATATTGCGTAACAGTTTTATCATTATCAAGAGCGAATTGTTTTCCACATTCGATTTTTACACACATTTAAGAGTTGAATAATTTTGATAGATTTTTTTTAAATTTCTAGAACATGTTTTTGCTCGAATTTAAATAACGATAACACTAAACGAATTAAAAATACGTAACAGACTTCAATGAAAACGTTTCCTGTCAGCTTTTTACCTAAGTACGGCAATTAAAGTATACAAACTAGACTTAAGACTACTCTCCAAAGCAACAACGTCGCTATAACATTGACGCAATGATGCTTCTTAAAAAAATATAAAGAAAAGTAATTTTACCGAAACTAGTAGCACAACCTAAAGGCTCGCGCTCTCCTGAAGGTCTCAAAAAGAACCTAATTTGATTACCAAAAACCTAACGCTAGGGAACTAGAGTTTAACATGCCTGCTTACTGAGGTATAATAATGTTGTTACGATTAGATTAAACATGAATGCCTACGTTTTTCAGCAACTTTTAATTAGTTAATTAAGCTTCGTAGGTTTATGTGGATATTAAAGGTATCAGTGGTTAAATAACATTAGCCCTACGCTGAGGGTTGAACTGCAAGTGACAGAAATAGGTGGGTGCGTACTTCAGGTACCTACTTACTCTAATTTTTTATTGATGAAAAACAAAGGATTACATTGTATGCGGTAAGGTACTATTTGAAGCGGAAAAAGCTTGGGTATTCCGCCCTAAAATTTAAGATGATGTACTTATACCTATCTACCTACTTACTTATATCAATTACGCCTACCTTTGCTTTATCTTCTTTTTACGTAGGAAACATACGTACCTACAACAAAGAGCAAAGTACCTACCAACAGAAACAATGTATTTTGCTTTTTTTAGAAAAAACAATGATGCATATCTGACTAGACGTAAAATATAGATAAACCGGATAACTAATCTACTTGTTACTAATCTACAACTAATTTACTTGCTATTTAAAATCCCTGATAACAAAAAATTATGTACTTATATAAAGAGAAAACAACCTACATATATCAGTGTATAATATCTGAAACCTTTCGAACAATTAGTTTTTTGTATGGTTTTATATGCACAACAGTCATACAGATCTAAACAATACATTATTTATAATTACATGGTTGTATGAAAACTGTTCACCTACCTGCTCTCTTAATCCTGCGTTGATAACTTTTCACTCGTAAGAAAGTATTCAATTCACAGCCAGTTAAGAAAGGTCAATTAAGCTAAAGCTTCATTACACCTACAGCTGTCACTGTTATTGTCAAAAATCCGAATACTATTGCACGGTAATACGTTAATTAATAGATTATTTACTTTTATACAACATTAATACCTACGTGGTTAAAAGAAGGCTAACGCATGCTTAGTGTGTGTGTTTCCTTATTACCTACCCAGAAGAGTGTCTCCTATGTTCCTAGATTGTATCTAACCTTGCTACTATCCATCAATCCAATTCCCTGGTCCTTAGATACTTATGATCAATGAAACATTACAATTATGATGCATGCCGATTTGTTTTGCTTGACAAAACAACACAGTGAATAAACAAAGAAAAGTGGCTAGCATTGCACATCCGATTACCAACTAACCTAGGTAGATAGATATATTTCTCTATTTAACTATTCTGCCCCCGATAGTTAAAAGGGCGCATCAAAATTTTTTTCGTAAATTGATTTATTTATATTGCCGGAAAGAAGACGCATCTGCCTATCTGATTCATTTTTTTCTATCTAGTTTCCTTTTGATTTTAGCAATGCTAAAAAAGGCACTTCTGCATATTTTTTTTAAAAAGGCGAAACTATGTAAACCTAAACCAAAAAGGCACATTTACGTAATTCATTTGTTTTTTCTTTTTATTACGGAAGTTAAAAAGCCGTATATTTACAATCATGAAATTAAAAGGGCACAAACAACCACTTGCGCCTTATACACTAATTGGATATTACTTTTACACTAAGAAAAAAAGGCAGCATCTGCCACTTGCGCCTTTTCTACTAAGTAAGGTTTGTTTTAGCCCGGACGCATGTGTTAATATTTTTTGTTGGTAATAAAACTACCGAAGAACGCGTTATTTGGGTGAAAGTCCAATCTACAATAACATGATTAACAACGAAGTTTTATAAATCCTTATATGGATTTATAATAGTAAGTTACACTAAGCATAGATTACGTCCTAGACGAACTTGTAGATGTCCTTTTAACTTAGCCAAAGATAATCTAGATCATTATGAATACTTAAGCAAAAAGGCGCATTATAACCAAATACGCCTTTTTTCTTCGAGATCTAAATACAGGGAAACGCTCAATACTTAAAATAAAAGTACTTCAGTTATTATTTCAGTGATAAAGGACGCATATGGCTATATACGTCTTTTCAATTTAGGACAGTGATTTTTTCATGTGTCATACTAAGATATAAACGATTTTTCGATATTTTTTATTAAATTATTTTTAAATATGCATTTTTTATTACTCGATGTTAAAGATAATTATCTTGACCAGTATTGACAATTTTTTTTTAATTTAAATATCTTTATTATTTTGAAGACAGCAAGTAATTTTCCGTTTCATTTTTTCAAACGCGATTTTCTCCGATTTGACATTTTGTTAGATGCGTCTGTTTAACTATCGAGGGCAGTATTATGTAGGTAGGTGGATACTTATTCAAAAAAGTATACCTATATTCTATCCGCTACTCAAATTCAAAGGAGCAAATAGAAAAACACATCCAAAATTCCAAGAAATCAATATTTAATTATGTACCAATATACCTACTTAGCGCATAGATAGAATTGATCACAAGTCGATATGTTCGACATTATGGTGCTTTTGGTAACGTCTTATTAAAAAGGTACCTACTGAAATACCTACTAAAAGTGTTTATACGTCTGTGGATATACCCAAACACTTGTTGTTTGTATGTGTATTTATACTTTAAACTATACGAGCACGACGACCGACGGACGGCAACTTTTGATGTTTGTGACGGGGGCAGCTGAGGCTTCGAAAAATCTCCAAATAGGTAGCGATCGCATGTCACACACAGTGGTGTCACCACGGTGTCACATAACATTCGGTTTATCACGTTCATAGTGCGTTTACATCAATATACTTCATCTTGTTTTAATACCTTTACATAATGTGTCCAGTTACATCATTTATCGTAAATATGGTCCTGGTTTAAAAACCATTTCATCAATAAAGGACTTTATTAAAACTAATAAAAAGGAAAATTATTGACTCGCCTTTGTTAGATTTAGGTACCTGTGTAATTTTCTAATGAATAATCTATTTATGTAACTAGGTACATTTTATTAAGTAGATTTTTTATTATGAAAAATATTAATATCGAACATAATAGGTAAATAACGAATAATATCTACCGAACCAATAAATACTAGACAGCTACTAGAAAATAAAATATTTTTTATTATTATTTTATGTAACATAACTACCCACATTATTATCACGTTGTTTCCGCTTGTGACGTCACTAGCGGGTGGTTATTAGGTACAACTCTGGCGCTGAACACTGAATAATTCAAAAGTAAAAACTTGTTTCTACTCTTTACTTCAGCAATTAATATTCAGGACAATTAAGGATATCATAAATATAATTATCAGAAATTAGATACCTATTATTGATATGACAGATTGTAACATTCACCCATTCGTGTAATGTCGCCAAATAATGTCTACTTTTTTTAGATTAAATTAAAATGTTCTTCTGAATTCCTTTGCGGCTACACGCTAGCGATTATTGATATTACAATTAAATAGTACCTCTACGATATTCCACTAGGGGTGAAATGTCAAATTAATAGGTATTAAATTATATTCTGCGCTCGAAAGTGCTAACAATTTGAGGGACTAAATGAAATGTCAACCGAGGGATGTGCGTGTTATAAAAATAGGCACTCAACACAGTAAAAATGTATGATAAATCAACGACTCACTCTTATATTCCTATGGGAAATATTTCATTAATAAGTGCGTAAGTACTTCATTTCTTGTCATTTACTTAATTACAATTAGTCTAATTAAAATTTGGCGTTATCCGTTGGAAGGACGTGTTCTTTGAAACCCTTGTTAATTTACTTATTTACATTTTTAACCGACTACGGCGAAGCCAAAAGGCATGGTAATGGTTTTTTTTACCTATGTGTATTTAACTAAACATTCTTCATTAGTATCAAGACTTTGATTAGTTATGATTAATTTTAGTCACAGACATAACGGGCATTACTTATTACGATATTTTTTCCAATCTAGTCTATCGTAGCACTCCCGGCTCTTTTGCGTACCTCATCATCATCATCTTCAGCCAAATGCAGTCCACTGCTGGACATAGACCTCTCCTATTGCACTCTTCGGCTGCTCGAGCATCCAGCTCCTGCCAGCCATCCTTCGCAACTACAGCCTACCTTTTGCGTACTTACCTAATACTAATACAAATTTCATTTCAATATACTCGTAGATACTTAAATAATAAACCTAAATAAGAAATAAGAAAAATAAACCTAATGGAACTGAGGAAATGCATTTAGTTAAAAATTAACATATAAACATAGCAGGTCCTAGGTAACCATAGTGAGACCATGCCTATTATTGAAATGATTATTATTGTTTCGTTTTATCGTCGAGCGTAACAGTAGCAAGTAGGTAGATAGATGACTATTTAATGACGCTGATTTATTTTACACAGGTATTTAAAAAATATAAACTTTTATGCTTTCTTGATTGCTTTATTTACCTACTATAGCAAACATTTCCGTACCTATTAAGCTGGCACTTTACCCTTGTTTTATTTAAGAATTTTGGGTGTTTGAAAGTTAATTAAGTATTTTAGATAAGTACTAAACTAATCTGCAAAAATGTACTTATCTACTAATATCTACTTAACGTTACCGAGAACACACTTTAAAGATATAGCCAGCTGTAAATACCTCCTTAAACAATTGGAAATGTAGATATATTGACGAGATAATGATCTTGAGTACATTATCTCGTCAAACAATACTATTTATAAATTAATGCATTCAAATGAGTGATTGCTAGAACTCCTAAACGCTCGCAAAATACTTAGATGCATTAAGTTCAAGGTGACCAATAACATTGGTATATGTACTAAACTAGATGAAACGGGTGTTTACCATGATGTGAAATTGCTGGAAAATTGGAATGGAATGAAAAGCCGAAAAACGTACTCAGATAATTTTGTTGGTTTTAGTACACTTTTATAATGCGTATTGTAGAACCAGACAATCATAACCACGGTTTTAGATAAGCTGCCATAACTTTTTGGTAACACAAATATAGATAACTCGTTTTTGGGTTACAGGATGGCTAATCAGTCTAGATTAAGCCAAAGGTAATTCACGAATCTTTCTATATTTACCAATTTTTTTCAAAGGTATTTGATCACGAGAAAAGTAGCGGTTATGCAGGCAGACTTATTGTCTTTCGGATGTTTAAGCAAAACAACATTCGAATCTTGAAAACATCCAGTAAAAGGCTGACAAAAAATAAACATAGAAACGTTTAACAGGAAATTATTAAAGAAACCTGTTATATACTTAAGTATTATAAATAAAGTATATTTTAAGTCTACTTTACGTACTCGTACAGTTGAAGGCTACAAATATCGTAAACACCGGCTTGTGTCTCTGCTTTACATTGTCGTTGAGGGTTTATCCCATTCATTACAGGGTTACAAGTTCACAGTAGTATCTTTATTTATAAACTATTGACTTTACTTGATAGCAACCCTATTCATTTTGAAATTATCGTAACTTTAACTCATGGTAAGGTAATACTTTAAACCGGAAGGAATTGTTTAAAAGCCGGAGAGTTCCTCTGTTATTTTCTCTTTGACGTCTCGTTTCCAAGTGTCGTGGATTTTTCACGGTCTTTTGTCGTGGGCTCCAGTGGCAGAACATTTTATATGATCACACCTGTAAAGAGAGGTTCTCTTCTACACATTGTCCTCCGATTAAAAATCTGACCAATACACGACAATTTGGAACTATGGCTCTCTGTCTAAGTGCAGGTCATTGTTAACAGCAATCCATTCCATTTACAACTTAAATTTCAGTATTTCAAAAATCTTATCTCGGCTCTGTCTGGTAACATCATAACATGGCGTTAAATTAAGGCAATACCACGCAATACCTAACTACGAGTTTGAAAGGTAGGTACTATATTGGTTTACCAGATGGCCTCATGTAAAATGATCGGCTTTCTTATCGCAAAATAAAATATGTAATTACCTACTAGAATAATAAGCAGTGTTATCAAATGACTTACAATTACAATAAAATGTAGATACCTATTTATTTATTGCACAACGTGATATGTACGTGTACAGCTTTAAAGTACCTAGCTACTGCTAACAGCATAATATATTACTAATAATTTAATTAATAGGTAGCTCCAATCAGTAAACTACGTCATTATTGTTTTTATTAACTATATTCGCTAGCTAGCGAGTTCAGTGAAAATAGAAATTCAACTCACTAATGATATAGATAGCAGTTCTATAAAACAATAAGAGTAGACTTAAATGACCTAGTTAAACACGTTTACCTATTCATGGCATGGTGGAACCGTTTCGAATGTAGTAACAAAGTGTAAATGCCACAGTGGAGGGTTGTATATAATATGAGATGATACGACGATAACCTATACACTTTTTCCTATTCAGAATTTACATGAATCGCACTTTGATAACTTTGATAAGATTGCGCGGCGCGCGTTTAGACACGCTAATTGCGTATTGCTACACACCTACACTGCACCAATCGTTAAAACTTCTTATCTAAACTAAAAATACTAAACCAGATATACCGATAAATTCAGAAATTGTTCAAATAGCAAGTGGCTCGGTATAATTGTAACAATTGGTAATACATCATGCAAAGTTACAACCCAATTAGTCGCGAAGTCGACTCGCAATAGGTACTTTTTATTTTTATAACAAGCGGTTTGAACAGGGTGTTTATGTACCTACTTCACTAAAAGCAAAAGACGTTAATCCGCCCATGAAACTATCAAACTCCAGAACATTTAATTAGTTAAACACCTACTTACGAGTACTTACCTACTTCTAACCCGCCTGCCAGTAAGGGTTACGTTTTTAGCGCTTATCTTGTATGATTGAATGCTTGTTAAGTAATATCTATTCTTTATTATCAGAACCGCTAAACGGATTTTCACACTTGAGCTGAAGTCGGAGGCATGAAATTGAATGCAAGGTTTGATAAATTATTATCTCTTTGAACATGTCTCCGAATGCAATTCTGTTTATAATGTTCCAAAAAATTTAAAGACTATCTACCGTGCTGATATTTTTTTTAACTGTCTACCTCGTGGTTTACCTAATAAGTATATTTATATCATCATCATTTGTTAGACGCCCACTACTGGACGTAACCCCTCCATAGATTTCCAAAGCTGCAAACTTTAGTAGGTATGCTTTAGTGTAGATACTCTAGACTAGACTAAAGCGCCGCTATTATTGTATTACCGAATAGGTTCACCAACATTATAAAGTTGCCAAGCGTTTTTGACAATTTAAGCTAAGATACAAATAGGTAAAGTCCGCAGTCACTTGTGGACAGAACGGTACTAAATTAGCGTGTTCGAAATAACTGTCCGCTCTAATAAATAGAATAAAGTTCGAAAACCTTAGTGCACGAAAGATTAGGTAGAAACGAATAAGTAGGTATCTATAATAAGTAACAACCGCATAGTATTTTATAAATATAGGAACAATGTTTGTTTTGTAACTTCAATACCTATTTAGGTTACCTATTAGACTTGGCGTAAGGTGATTCCTAAACAGTCCTCGTAAGTTATTGAAAGATCCGGTAGTATCAGGTAGGCTTACAAAGTGAAAAACATGGCAGGTAAAGTAAACAAAAGTTTACGGAAGTGCAACAAAATTCACATGTAGCATAATTAGGTAGGTACTATATTGTTCTCTTTTTTAACTAATTCTAGAATAGGGTATCTTATAAGTACCACATTTTGGGTTTTGTTTGGGAGACGCGACATGTGTCGCGCGACCCCCAAAACTTAGAAACGTGACACTCGTTTAAATTCTATTGATAAAATTGCTTTTCCAGAATCCTGAACAGCAATGTGGAGGTAGGAGTTGGTACTGATTGATTATGGATTGTAAAGAATCGAGGTGGGGTCGCGCGGGATAGTGCGATGTGGGGGCGAATGGCGCGTGCGTTGCGGCGCGTGGCACTGCTGCTGCCGCTGGGGCTGACGGCGCTGGTGCTCGTGCTGCTCCCGCGCCCCCCGCCGCTCGCGCCGCTCGGTGCTCAACACCTGGTCACGGTGACGCCTTCTCATCAAAATGAATATACACAAGTAAGCGCAATATTTAGCTTTCATAAACGGATCAGATACTAACTTATGTAGGTATCTACCTACGAACTCGTCTTATCTTCTTTTGTTCTGTCTGTTACGATCAATTTTCAAAAGTCAAACATTCTTTCCGATCGATCGCATGGGAACCTTCTCTTCTCGTTGATTTAACTTTCATAAACAAATGAGTGTCTGATATTTTCATATTTATATTCTCATTACTTCAGCTAGTTAAATAGCTATGTTTTTACAAAGTTCTTGCAATTAATTTACGTAAAGTGAAGCATGATATGTTGCATAAATAAAATAAAATAGGTAACTACATAAAACGAGCGTGTCCCCGATAAGAAGTCCATATTTTCACTTAAGCAAGTAGGAACTTACCACGGAACTTACACAAAATTTGAATTGCAAAACGTGTAGATTAGTTTCGTCGTTAATTTAAAAAAATTCTCAATTTGTTTCAGGCACCGATAGATAATGAAGTGAACAACAATAAAAAGAAAGCTGCTAAGCGGCTATGGTTTATGCGAAAAGGAGAGAAACGCCCTGATATAATTAGCGCAGATGAAGCAAAATTGTTCCCAGAGGATGCTCCAGGAGAAGACAGGTAATAATTTAAGTATAATGAGGTAGGAACATGTATCTCGAATATTATGCAGGTTCGTATTGACCTTCGTATTTCCCAAGTTTTAAAACAACAAAATATTTAATCAATTTCTAATTAATGAAATTGTTTATGCTTTACAGAATTGTTGACCAGCTAATGTATACGTTACCGGACGAAGAAGATATCCCTGTAAAAAAGATATTGCTGGCGAATGGATTAGGAGCGTGGGGTGTGCCAGAGGGTCGCACGGAGTTTCTTCGGAACAAGTGCCCGGTGCACCAATGCTCATTGACGGCTGACTCCAGAGATGCAGTCACCGCTGACGCTATTCTCTTCAAAGATCACCACACGCCCTTCAACGTTAGGCGACCAATTAATCAGGTAGCTAGGCTGTTATCAATGTAGCTGTTATTTTTTTATTTTTTTAAATATGTAGATATCTGCAGAATTTTTTTTTCTGGATGCCTTTCACAACATAAAAATAACCTTCTACGTTCATATGAATTTTTCAGATTTGGATTTTGTATTATTTGGAATGTCCGTACCACACCTCGTCGTTAAGGCCCACGTCGTACAGTGTATTCAACTGGACGGCGACCTACCGCAGAGACTCCGATATAGTAGCACCCTACGAACGCTGGGTCTACCACGACCCGGAAGTCACCGAAAGAGAATTAGAAAGGAATTACGCTTCTAACAAAACCAAAAAGGTCAGTAAATTAGTAACTCTTATTTTATTTAACAATGCTTTTTGGTCACAGGTGTATAAAAATACTTTCAGTTGCCTTTTGGTGATAGATGATTTTCAACTATCACAAAGCTAAGCTACCTGTCCGACTCGCATTTGGCAGGTTTTTTAATAAAACAGAAATTAGATTTATAAAAAAAACTGTAAAGGTAGGTAATTAAAACGTCGTAAATATATCGGTCGGCCTGTTACAACATTATCTGATCCAGCAAACGACTTTTGAGCATTATTTGTACTAAAATATACTCAGTGGAAATATTTGACGCAGTGAGATATAGATGATGAGCCACTTATTTACTTCTTATTAACTTATTAGTGCGCATTCAATCACCTTCTTGTGAAAGTGATATTTCAAATTTTTTTATTTATATACTTATGTATAAATTGAGTGACTTGTAAGACGCAATTGGATTACGGCCAACGTAAGTAGTCACTGTTTGCAAGACACACATCGTCACCGCGTTTCAGAGTACAAGTAACGCCATCTAGGTTGTTTCAGAAATAATTGTTTATTAATCTATTGAATTATGGTACCTGTCATCGTAATAGGGACATTCTCCGGATGAGAATAATGACGGAAATTGTTGTCATTGTTATTATGCTTTTCGAATTACTTACATCGAGATTTCTAACTTCACAACATAATATATTTTACTTGGACCCATTTATTTAATTAAATAGCTTCCGTTTTTTTTAGAGGCTACTTGATTACCAGTTGCAGAAACATAAAATTAAACTAACTGAGAAGTTAATCTTACTTGCATACTATCTTACTTGCACCAATTCTGTTAATTAATTCAATTAAATTGTCATATTGTAAATTTCAATTTTTTTAACCATTAAACCGAGTTTGGTGGTGTAACACATACAACTATCGCGTGTGTTATTATTTGGCCTTGAAATAAATGTAGATAATAAAGTAAATTTCCGCAGGTGGCGTGGTTCGTGTCGAACTGCCACGCGCGTAACCGCCGGCTGCAGTACGCGCGCGCCCTGTCTAAGCACATCCCGGTCGACATCTACGGCTCGTGCGGCACGCATCACTGTCCTCGGACCGACCCCAACTGCTTGGAAATGCTAGACAAAGACTACAAATTTTATCTCGCCTTTGAAAATTCCAACTGTCGTGACTACATCACGGAGAAGTTTTTCGTGAACGGTTTGCAGTAAGTTTCTTATCATTTTAATTATAAAGCTAGCTTATATTTTTGCAGAAAACGATGAAAATAATACGTTTTTGACTATGTATTTCAGACATGATGTATTGCCAATCGTGATGGGTGCGCGAGCTTCGGAGTACGCGGCTGTGGCTCCGCACAATTCTTACGTCCACGTGGAAGAGTTCACCGGGGCGGAGGAGCTCGCCGCTTACCTACATCGTCTTGATGAAGATGATGCCTTGTACAACTCTTACTTTAAGTGGAAGGTCAGTTTTACTTAATAACTTACCTATATACTCCATATGGTCTGTCCTTTGCCATAAAGGTAAACGCTTTATACAAGGTAAAGCTTATCCACTTACTCATGCTATGACATAATATCTGCAGGGAACCGGTGAGTTCATAAACACTTACTTCTTCTGCCGCGTGTGCGCCATGGTGCACGCGAGCGACCGGCGCCAGCGTAACGCGCACTACATGGACGTGCACTCGTGGTGGCGCGAGGGTGCGTGCACGCGGGACGAGTGGCGGTCCGTGGCGCGCGACAACGGCTAGCAGCGACTACACGACGACGCGACGGTCACGCAGCGGGCGCGCTCCGACCACACTCCCTCCACACATGAACGCCGACTTTAAACAAACCGCGTATGGCCATGCGACGATTCATTCAGCGATCCAACGCAATTTTGTACCTAATTAATTACCTACTTATGAAATGAAACTAAGGTATCAAGTTACTTAAATTGCCTTTCGCGTATAGGTGTTAGAAATTAGAGAAAAGCGTCTATATTCTTACAGCTAAAGGTTAATTGTCCATATTTGAAGTTAGTACCTAAGCAGGTATCTAAAATTGATAGCAATACTCTAGCTGGCTAGATTTAACAATTACGTACCTACTTCATTTCTTGAATAAAAGAAGGCGTTCTTGGAACCTTTCACGAGATGCATCTAAGTAGGTATTACTTACATTTGTCACAGAAACACCAATAGGCTTTAAAAGTATAAATAAATATATATTTTGTTACAATTTGCTTCACAAGATATACTTTACGTAGGTATTTGTAATATTTACCTACAAAAATCCTTCCTCAGTTACTTACCAAGTAAGTAGCTAGGTACATACACATAAACGCACAGAATCCGTACAAAGCACCAAATTACATATTGGTACCTACTTATAATACTTATATATAAGGTATTACCGTAATAATTATAGTATATTTTTTAAATAATTGTTGCGTTCTCATACATAAGTTTAATCCATTGAATTGGCACGGACGTAGAATGCTTACTCACTCGCTACACAATAAATTCTCAAAATGTCATAAAAACCTAGGTACCTACCTATATATCTAGTTACTAGGTATATCTAGTTACTAGAGGTACCTATATCTTCACTAGAGTCTAGTATGTTGTGTATAAAATAAAAGAAAATTCAAAATCACTTTACACAAAGTAGATAACGGACGATATATTAACTTGAACGATATATTATCAACAACGAATATGCAAATTATGGTGATGAGTGTAATAAAAGTTAGGTTCTTGCTGTGTATAATAGGTACATATAGATAAATATTTAAATTATCTAATTACTTAAATGCCTTATGTCACAGAATACCAAATAGGTAGGTCTTATTATGTATAATATTCAGCGCTCCTACCTACTTTTCATTAAGTAGGTAGTTCGAAATAAGGTTGCTGTTATGGGGCTGTTTACAAATGTACCTACCTACTTAAATGAGTAGTGATCGAACGAGACCTGATAGATAGCTAGGTGTCTTAATTAATGATTAAACTAGGTGATTATTTTTTTATTTAAATGTACTTATAAATGTATAGTTACTTTGGTCCAGGCATAACACAAGTATAGATGTAAAGTGTTTGAATTATACGAGTGTGTAGATAAGTAGGTAAACTTACCAAAGTGAGGAATAAAAAATTATTTGCTGATTCTGTTTGAATTTGCAATGTTGCTTTCTAGAATGTTAAACCTACCTACATAAAACCGTCTTACAAGTTTATGAATGAGTGCATTAATTATATGACAGACAAATGCTAAAACCCAAAGTGGCCTGGATCACAGTATGGATCTTTCAGATCCGATTTAGAAGATGAAAATATATGATACGTGCACACATTCCACGTTATATGCACAAATACTTAGTATACATCTACTTACTATAATTTCCTTTAGGAATATTTAATTTAAGCAAAAATTGGCTACAAAATGTTTGTAATGATTGTGATTTCAAAAACTTTTTATTTATTTTGATGCTGTTTTTTTACCTACAGCTTTTCGTTGAGCGTTCTCCCAGAAAAGGAACACGTTAAGGCACAAACAGATACCAAACTAGCCATATAGGTATCTTACTTACTTAAGTAATAAGTAATTACTTACTTAAGTGAGTACCTAATATTTTTTTAATCTTAAAGCCTTGAGCTTTTCAGCAGCCGCTTTAATATTTTCCGAAAATACCCATAATATTTTCCCTTCCGTATGTACTTTTCAAAGATTCTACCATTACGTAACCATGGTATGGACATCGTTAAGTAGGTATACATAACGAGATAACTAATTTTAAAAGTCGTAATTTGAAATGATGGTAGGTATGTATGGTGGTGGAGTGCTGAAGTTTTATTAATTAAACCTGACGGTTTCCCCAATCACCGATGGTCACGAAATGAGTCAGTCTATTTGCGCACAGTTCTTACTTTGACGATTATCGTCTTTCGTCTTCTTATAGGTACCCTACCTATTTTTGTGATATTTTATTTTATACATATCACTTGCATTTTATAGGTATTGTGTTAGGTATTGTTTACCATAACCTTATACTTCTGTAAGAAGTTTTATTATGATTAATTATTTATTAAGTAGGTATTTTAATTATAATTGTTGAAATGTTATAGTTTCATTGTTTTGTGTGTAAATACTTAAGTATGAATACTTATTATTATAAGATTAAAGTTAACTGAGTAAGTATAGTTACTACTGAGTCATTACTATTGATCGAGTACCTATTTAATTTATAGTATAAGTGTTGGTTGTTTTGTAAGAATAATAAATATCTAAGTACCTAGGTACTAAACTGCATTACCTGCTGACTTAACCATTTCTTTCAACAAAGTATTCCTTCAATTCGTTTAAGTCCTATTTTGTAAGTACCTACTTGTTTTTGTAGGTACTATATCTACCTTGTTTCTTTGTTTTTGCACATTTTTTATTGTATTTCGTAGTAAGTAAGTAGGTAATAGATACTATTTATTTATTATTCTGTGCTATCGTCAAGTTAGTTTAGTAAATAAAGTCTTAAAGTTATGTTTTTTATTATGTATCTATGTACTAAACTGCCTTTGACTCTGCTTTCTTTTTAATGTACGTACGTATACATACTTTTTGAACTTTACGTTTTGACTTTTTGTTTATTCGTCAAAACTTGTTTTATGTAGATAGTTTTCCAACTTATGAGGTACCTACCTAACTTTACTAACTATCCCACAACTTATATGCTATGGTTCCTACCTACTAAGATACCTACCTACCTATCTACAAAATTACTTATCAATCAATGGTAATAATGTTATGTATGTACCTACCTACATTTTTTTATTAGCCAAACCTACTTGTATAACTCGTAGAAAATTGCAATAAAAATAGCAAATACCAAATATGTATCTATGTACTTATCTACAGTAATTAATAAATAAATAAGTTACAAATATTTACAATATGAAAAACATTGGCTGTCCTAAATATTTGTGTGGTAGATTTAAGATCATTAGGAATAAAGAAACTATCTACCTGCGTATAGCACAAACTACAATACCTACCTTGGCTGGTTCACTTTACTATCCTTATGTACCGTACTTATCTAATAGAAATGACAGGTCTCTGCCTCGAATTCGAGGCAGTGGCTTCTTACTCATCAGCTCGCAGTGCTCGATTTAGGTAGGTACATATTGGGGGCAACAAATGAGAGAGCTTTTCTAGCCATTTTTTTTCGAAGTTTGTCTTAAAGCCATAATTAGGTATTCTACAACAGGTTCTACTAAATCCGGTACTGCCAGCTTGTTACTACTTCATTAAACTTACCTAACCTAACTACTTATAATCATTATTAATTTATATACAGAATTAAATTATTATTCCTGGTTATATCACTTGGTTGTTATAAATAAAATAAATGATGAATTGTCGTACAATTTATGTTTCTTTATTAATTAGCATTAATTTTTATGTAATGAAATTACAAGAAGCAAAGGAAAAAAAAATGAAAAAATATGCAGGGAGCGACGACATTTATATACACTGACACAACAAGTACATAACCAAGGATAAAACATCCTTGTACACAACACACAACGTAGGTCGCTTATAGTTAAAGTTTAGTCCGAGAGTTTCACGAGTGTTTAGTTGAAGAAAAAAAACCAATCCCCTCCACATTTTAAAAATGAAAAGTACTGCCAAAGCTATAAAAAAATGAGAAGTAAAAAGACAAGTAAAAACAGACAAGTAAAAAGCAAAACTTTTTGCTTGTATGTTTATTAAAGTTGAAAAAACCGCCATTTGTTTGTTACCATTTAATGTGTTGCCAAAGACAGGTTGCCTGCTATACCTTTTTATTGCTTCTTTTAAAAATATATAAAATATATTTAAAAGAAATGTTCTAGATAGAAATTATGAGAAACGTTTATGTGAGAGCAATCCTGCCTTTATTTATTAAATATTTTTTAATCTTGAGAAGAAATTATGGATTAGAGCTGGCAGCACAGTCAATATCTGTCATGCTGTGCGGCTGTGCTTCTGGCTGTGCTTTCTTGAGTCTTGTCTGTTCGTTGTTCGTTCGCTCGCCGCCATTTTGAGTTTGAGGTGTTAAACGTGAAGAAATAAAAACTTGGTTTTATGTATTTCCATAAATATTAGAATTTCATGTTACATCGCTCTACAATATTAATAGAATTGTTCTAAAAATATCACTCAACGATGTCAGAACGCAAGCGGTTGCTCACAGATTTAAGAGTGATAGATTTGCGTGCGGAATTAGAGAAACGTAACCTCGACAAAAGTGGTGTTCGTGGTGTACTTATTCAGCGTCTTTCAAAGGTATGGAAAGATCTCAATAGTTGATTTAAAAAATTGTTTTAAATTATGTACTTATTGAAATTTTAACATATGACTACGTTTTCAGTATCTGGAAGAGGAAGGACACGATCTAACCACGTTTAGGTTTGATTTGATCGGTACTGAGACAAAAACCAATGCCTCTGTGAGAACAAGACGGTCAGAAAGTACTGTGGAACAAGAGAGTGAAGAAGCGCCAGCTATGGAAGACATGATCGTTCAAGACGATGCTGGCGAGGAAGAGCCGGAGCAGACGGGTGACACGGCGAGTGAGCCGGCAGTGACTGACGCCGGCGACGCTGCTTCTGCTGACGGTGATATGGATGTTGATACTCCAAGCAAGAACAACAGAAAAAGAGACATTAAAGAAGAATCAGAAGCAACCCAGCCTAAGAAACCATGCCTTGAAAAGGACGAAGACCCTAAATTAGAAAACAATACAGATGCGGAGGACAGCATTAATCTTGATTTAGGGGAAGATGAATTGCTCAATGAGGAGGTATGTTTCTATTTCTTTCAGGTATCTGTTATGTTATCACCGGGAGCAGATAAAGTGCCAAAAAGTTATATGATGGAAATTGATTGAATTGTTTATTTGTTTGACTATAGTGCAAATATAATACATACATAATATATTATTAGATAATAAATGTATTCATTTTTATTTTTTTAATAGTCATTACACATCTAACATTCTTAAAATGTAGGAAAGCATTCCAGCTTCAAGTAGACAAAAGTGTTTGGAAAGTTACCAAACATGCCATATTGACAATAAATCTATTTCTCTTTCAGACTGACAATACTACAAAACATAAAAAGGGTAAGTGCTGCAGAAGGTAATTATTACATGTTTTAGAGAAAATTTTCAAAAAATAAGGTTATTTGTATGTGTATACAGTATGTTTACACCTTTTCTGATAAAATTATATTGCAAGCTAAGCAGGAGTACTAAGTATGGCGCAACTACACTTTATTGAATGAAAGTAAACTGTAATAAGAAATGGCTGCTCACTCTTTGAAGTGCTGCTGCATAAGGACATGGATACCTCACTTGAAGATGTGAACACTATCCCGAGGGCACCACAGAGGAAACAGCAACTCAGTGCTCAATGAAACAGTACATGCCCTGCTTGTACACCAAGAAGAATACACATGTGATGTGTGCTTGGAGATCCATTGATGGTTTATAAATGACCTGGCCATAGACCCTTTTCCTGCTATAAAGGTTGCTCTACCTCATTACAAAACTACAGGCTCCGGTGACTCTGTGTACCTTCCTGCAATAATTCAAATCAGCTTTATTTTCTAACAGGCTGTCCTCATTTTTTGGTGTACAACACCCGTATCTCGATAAGTGTTATGGATACCATTATCTTCTGAACTACTATCCTACTCCATTATAGACAAAAGTGGTGCTAATATAAAATCAAGTTTTCAGGTCAAAAGTGTTAAGTTATTTCTTCATGAAGTGTGAAAATATGAAGATATCTTGAAATCTACTTGCTGGAAAAAAGAGGGGGAGGCAGAGTAGGCCGCTCCCAGAGAGCGACCTGCTTTGGCTCATGACTGCTACTGACGTAGATGACGGGGGCCATGAAGATGCGGCGGAGACAGCACGCAACGAGTCGACACCCGACAACAGAGCTTCGACCGCGGACTCTTCGGCAGCTGAAGATCACCAAGTAAACGCCGAAGCCTCTGCCACTAGGTTGGTGAACGCTGAATGGCCGTCGCGACGTCACTCTGCGCACCTGTTACTTCGAATTATCGACATCTAAAAATATTTATGATATCACTACAAAGTTTTGCACCAAAACGTGACTGAAGACTGCTCTCCGTACTGAAGAAACCGGTTACTACACAGTTTTACCTGCTTCCACATCGAGCTATTCTGCAGCAAGGAAGGTTCAGAATGATCACAGGACAATGCAATAGACTTCACTTGTGTTTGCGGGCAACACGATCAAGAGACCAACTGAAACCAGCATGCAAGCCTTCAAGTTTGACTTTCCAGCGGGTTGCAGATTTTCCAAGCGGTGGAGTAATATGGTGCAAAACTTTGTAGATGATAGAGTGTGTTATAGAAACATAATACCTACTCAAAGATTCAATTTGTACCTATTGTAAAGCTCTATGGACTTGCAAGGCACTTAGACTTTACTGATACTAGTTTTATGATCATATTACTTATATTCGCTTCCAAATGCAATGGAATAATTGGTTATTTCTTTTTTTCAGCAATGAGGATGATACTGCAGACAAAGACCCGAAAGGTGAGTTGTTCCTTTATTTAAATTTTTTGAAATGTTTTTATTATAAAAATTTATCACTTACTGTCACTGTATTAAATTAGAATATCAGAGAAGTCTGAAAATCGAGAGATTTTTCTGTAAAATGTAATTTACTCAAAAACTTAGCGACTGTTTATGTTTAAAGATCTTTATTTTTCTCAAAAGAAATACATTTCAATTACAGAAAAAAAGTTCATAATAAAATATAATATAAAGTAGTTTTGACATGCTTAGTACCTATAGTAACGATCACAATTATCGATCTACCTACATGTGAATCTTTGCCTAATCACAAAGAAAAAATATCAAAAGAAAAACAACAAAAATGTGTATCTTATTGTTATGAAAACAAAGCAAATAAATAGCAAACAAATTGTTAAATACATAAATTTTTAGCAGCCGATTAAAAGTAGTAAAGCATATACTGGTGAAACTAGTGAGTGAGGTGTCTAAAATATAAAGAGAATATTAGAACACTAGAAATTGCCGCGTTTAGTTGGCGACACAGCGAAAAACATACTGCTGGCCATTTGACCAAGTTTGTTTTTCCTTTGGTTAAAAAATGATCTAGTCTGGTGTAATTCTGAGACAACATTGCACATTGAATGAAATCAATTTAAATCTTTTGATCAATATACCTCACTTGAATGTTTAAAAAAGCTGTGCTGAATTAACTTTTCTTCCTTCACCTTGCTGTTGTGAATGTCTTATCTTGTTTAATGTAACCGCCAAGCTGCCGTACACTAATACAATGTCGATTAGACGTAAATGGAAATAGCTATTTCACTCATTTTTGTTTTGCAGTCTGATGCTTTGTTTGTAAAGGGAAAATGATTTTTTTTACACTTAATAACTATACAAATAGCCAAGTATTTTGACTTAAATGACTTGTAAAATGACTTCCTATCAACTATTTATTCACTGCCACAGTAAAATTGGATTAACCGGTCGCTGAACTAACCGCAAAAAAAGCCTGTTCGGGATAGATGATGAGAGGCTGGGCCCATCTGTGGGACTGTAATGAGAACTTATTTTTATAGATTTTTGTCTAAAAGACATCTTAATTACTGACCAGCTTAAGCGAATTATGTTACCTACAATAAATATCAGTAACATCTTATAAAGACTCATCAACTAGAAAAGCAGAAGTGCATGCAAGATTTGGCGAAATATTTATGTCCTAAATAATAATTCTGCCAATTCTATTTCTGATTTCAATATGATTATTGTTTCAGACAACAAAGGTGATGGGGACAAAAAGGACGATAGTAAAGAGGGTGGCGCTCGTAACCTATGGGTCAGCGGTCTATCAAGTGATACCCGCGCCAAGGATCTCAAGCAGCTGTGCACCAAACATGGCAAAGTAAGATTTTATCTGTTCTCCAATCCAATGCAACATTATCAATATAAATCTTAAATTCCTTCCTGTCCAGTATGCTATTCGACTCTGCTCTGGAGGATTTTGAATCCAGGCTAAGAAATACCTTGTTTGTCGTCTTTGTTTTTACAACTGCTATCTATTGACTTGACTATAACCGATACTGCCTTCTCATGGTTTTTAAAGAAAAATAACATTTTATATTCCAATGTTTTATCAATCTATGTTCCATAATAGCAAGATTTTACCTTATTGATAAGGAAGTATGATTCATTTTTATCTATATTATATTTTTATACTTGAAGGTGATTGGTGCTAAGGTAGTAACTAACGCCCGGACGCCAGGCTCACGCTGCTACGGATATGTTACTATGGCAAGCGCACACGATGCTGAAAACTGTATCAAGAACTTACATAGAACTGGTAAGAACTGATACGCAAATAACTCTTTCAATCCGTCCTGTAGATTATATGACATAAAACGTTAAAGTAAGGGTTCTAGTTCTTAAAAACTGTTGTATGTAATGTAACCGGTATGGTTTGTTTTAAATTTCAGAGCTTCATGGAAGAATGATATCAGTTGAGAAGGCTAAGTCGGAGTCTGAGTCGTCCTCGCGGCGACAACCCTCGCGCAACGACAGCCGTCCCAGTAAAGACGAAGGGAAGGAAAACGAGGTAATGTGGCCCAAAGTGCAAGTTTATATATTACATACATATTACATACGTTGACGAAAGTACTAGTATTTCAACAAACCATTTTATTTATAGGAACGTAAAAAGGATAACAAAGGAGACAAGAAGAAAGATGACGGTGACGAAAGTGTCAGGTCTACATCAAGGACACGTGAAAAATCACATCGATCTGATAAGGTATTTAATTATAGTGTTTACGCCACTAACTCGTAATTTAATTGTACTTTAACTTTAAAGTAATAACATACTTATTGGTTTACTGTTACCTACAGGATAGAACACGACGTAGTACAAGGAGCCACGAACGCAGGCGATCACCAAGAGAAATTCTTTCATTTTCTAAAATTTGGGTAAACTCTGATTGTTGATTTTCCATTGTATTAATCCATATATAATGGAAAATATTTTGGTAGTTGTAGTATTGCATTAGTAAAATCATATCGCGTGTTGTTAACAATCGCAATGCATTTGATTGTATACAGAAAGAGCGCGATGTGGGACGAGCGCGGGAACGGTCGCGGGCGGTGCGCGAGGAGGAGCGGCGGCGGCGCGTTGCCGAGGACGCGCTTCGGGAGCGGGAGCGGCGCCAGCGGCAGGAGAAACACCGACTCGCCGTCGAAAGGGAGAAGCTGCGCGCTGAGAGGTACTCACTAAAACTAACCACCTAATGCCGTTACAGTCAGTTCACATGAAATATCACTATAACAGGCTTTTATATTTTTAGTAGTACTAGTGGCTGCTCGCGACTTCGTACGCGTCGTCATATTTTTATAATAACACAAAATATCTGTCAATATAGCCTATGCGCTATTCTGATGTCCAAGCTAAGTTATTGTAAAATTTCATTAAAATCTGTTTAGTTTGTTTTTACGTGATGAAGTAACAAACATCTATCCGTCCATCGGCACAAACATTGACATTTATAATATTGTAATGGGAAATAAGTTTTTTTAGTTTTTTTCTCTTTGTTCATAAGTGTAATACGTATTTTCAGAGAGAAAATAGAACGCGAGAAGAATGAATTGCTGCGGTTAGAGCGTGAACGACACCGAGTCGAACGGGAGAAGCTTGAGTTGGAGCGACTTGAACTGAAAAGAGCGCAGTTGAGGTAAATAGATGTTGTGTTTTAAAAAATACTTCAACAAGGTACAATACTAATGTTCTACTAGGAATACTCAATACTCAAATGTTTATTGCACACCATCGGTTTAGTAGGTCTTAGTGAGTCTTAACAAGAAGCAATTTCATCAATCACTTTGTAAAATATCTCCAACAATCGATAGTTTCCGTAGCTTTGAATTTGTTGCGTTAATGACGCCTGCACACCCATGCTTTTTGAACAAACGTTTATCATAATCATAAATACTGTAAATCTAGGTTAGAAGAAGAGCGCAGGAAGCGTGGGTACGAAAACAGCGCCGCGTACCGCAAGCCGGCGTCGAGCCCGCCGCCTGAACCCGCGTACGAGCGTGAGCGGCACAAGCGCGCACCGCCACCGCCCATGGTAAGTATTTCACCCTTCTCTACCACAACCTGCTCCAATTTTATCCGATATTCAAAGGTTTTAGTGCACGCCAAAGCATCTACCACAAGTTCAACTGGTATTAAATTGATATTGCAAGAAAAAACAATAAAAATCGTATCTGTACCGCTGTATGGATAATTTCTTTCTCTGCTTAAATCTTGTGAAAATTATTTTACGTCTATTTTTACTAGATACGAAATTGTATGATTCATCTGCCTTTTTTTATTTTTACAAAGTCACGAGCCGTCGCGACGCTAAAGGTGCGTATAAACTTGATATTATTAATGTTTGTTGTAGATTTTTAAATTGCATGTAAGAAATGTGTCTTTTCTTATAGAGGAAGTCGTGAGTACAGATGATTGTATTTTAACGTGCCATTACGTACAGCGTTAAGATCGATGCAGATACATTAATAATTCAACTACACTGGATTAGCACATAACTTAATTATTTCATCCAAGGACCTTTCGTGCTGCCGCGTGCGATTGCATTCTGTTTATTAATTGTATGACCCCAATAGAGTTCAAGATTATACGCACCTTGTCAAAAGGCGCTTATAAAACTTGTAATGCTTGCCTTCATGTTATAGCTTGTAAACGTCAAATGTACCGCGCCCTAACCATATATGGCCTCAACTAAAGGCCTTTTTCCTGTCATGCGTCTTTTGGTCCGCATGCGGGTGATAGCATTCTACGGCCACACGCATGCAGCCCGTAAAACAGAAAAAAACATGTATGGAATGATATTATTTAGGGGTCATGCGGACCAGATCCGCAGACGGATCAAAACACTCGTGACAGATAAAGGGCCCTAAACCTGTCGTATTAGAGTGTAGTTGATTTTTGCAATATTGTCGCAGTCGTCAAACCGCGGGCAGTTCGAGGCGCCGCCGCCGCCGCGTTTCGAGATGTCGTCCAACTACGACCGCGGCGCAGACAAACGGGAGCGGGACTACAAGCGGGATTACCCAAGACATGTCTCCTGTAATTCAACTTGTTATTTTATATCACCACAGTTTATTCAAAGCAATTCAGCCTTTCTTCAGTATGTGACCTGATTTTTCTCATATGGCAATTTTATTTCAGCAAGTAACATGAAGTACCCAAGTAATGGCAACTCTACAAATGATGCTAGACAACCAATGCCTCCAGGAACTAGACCTAAAGAACCAAGGTATGTACTAGTTTTTGTTCGCGGCTTGGTAGGCGTGACATTGACGGTAGTTTTTGTTCCATAATTTCGTAAATAGTTAAGTGCAATATTATCGAACGTGGTCCGTTTTGCAGTCGTTCATATGATTCTCGTGACAGCCGGTCGTACCGACCTTCACCGCCCGGCAAGCCGGAGCCGCGCAGCTGGAACACTTCCAACCGATACCCCGATGCCTCCGCACCGTCTAAAGGTAAAAACCGCAATTGTTTGTTATTGCCCAAAATAACGAAAACTCCTTTTTTTAAGTACCTACGTCAGGAATATCCAACAGACGAATAGTTCTAAGCAAAATGCTTGGGGCTTTGTTTCTTTGTTTTTCAATTTTGATTGCGTAAGTATAAAAAAGCAAGAGATGTTGCCGCCACATTTTTGTTTAGCTGTCTGTCATGGTACATGTATGATTTACGCGTTGCCATTTTACATGTTATTGTGAAGTAGGTACCGGCGAGACGTGGTCGAACAGTGAGCCGCGCTACAGCGGCGGTGGCGGCGGCGGCGGCGGCGCGGCGTACGAGACGCGCTACCCGCCCGCGTACCAGCCGCCGCCGCCCGGCGCCTCCTACCCCGATCGCTACTACCGGAAATACTAACAGGTAATACACTCTATTTCAATCGTACACAATGCAAAGTTCAAAAATCAAGATAAATGTACGACGGCGAATTTCAAAGTGTAAATATAGCTTTTTCAATTTCTTTTCCAGATGGCCAGTCAACGGTACAGATTTTGGGATTCTTGACGAACCTTTCGTGAATCATTCCTAATTTTAATCGTGTAATTGTAATTCAAAATTGTTAAAGTTGGTTTTCCTGATACGTGGTATATGCGCTTGGACTTATATTCTAGATTAGGATATTTACAATTTCAAGCTTACAATACATAATTAAGCAAGAGACTTAAAACTGTGTTATTTATTAAGCAACAAAAAAATATGATTGTGCATTTTATGAAAAAGCATTGAGACTCTACAAAAACTATTTTTACATTAATATCATAAATAACCTTTATTGTATGAAGGATATAAAGCAATACAGAACAACAAACACCAACAGGCGGCCTTATTGCTAATATGCAATATTTTCCAGGCAATCTTAGGGTAAATACAATCAATAATAAAAATAGGCTAGTAAACTAAGCATATACAAATATTTGAAATGTTTTGTAGTTTAATGTTTGTCTCAGAATTATGGTAGGTAATGATAATTTATAACTCGCTAATCGTACAATTTATGTTTAATACGACTTGCATGTTCTTTCGTTAATTATCTACCAAAAACAAAGTGACTTACCCATCCGAAAATATCCATAAATGAAGAAAATGTGCGGTCAATATTTGTTTGATTATGAGGAAAATAACCCATTTTGACGTTTACATATAGTTGCTAGTGTACAATTTTAATTTTGCCTGAAATGGCTAGTGACCTTACTACAATGGTAAGTTTTGGCGAGGTTTTGTCTCACCAATGTAGTTTTGTAATGAATATTTTTATGGAAAAACCAATGTTCAAGGGCTATATTTCGAGGAGACAACAAGACGGCGCAACCTGTCCGCACCACGATGACAACATGTATGCAACCATGCCCGGTGGGTGAGATACCCTTCATACGGCTATACATATACATTTGTTTGTGGCGAAGATGGTTGCGCCGCCCCGTGGTGTCCCGGTGATCGGTGAGATATAGTCCTTAATCGGAACATACTTACATTAACCCATGGACATGTTAATCCAATCTCTAAGATCCTTAATTATTTTTTTGTTTTCTCTGAGAAAAAGCAGCCTTGAATAGCAAGTGGATTAAATGGTACTTTTTATCAAGCATGTATATTAATGTACTGTAAGAGTATTTCTGGTATTAAGAAATGAATTTTTTAACATAAATAATGAATTTTCTGTTTTATTTAAATGTTTTACTAGTATAATTATAGCAATAAATGCTGTGTCACTATCTAGGGTAACTGTTAATAAGCAGTCAAACTATAATTATAGTTTTTAACATTACTTAAATTTTGTTTTATTTTATCTTTTACTATAAATAAACCTTGAGAAACAGCGAAAGTGTAATGTATGTAACAATAGTAATAAAAATCTCTCTTTAAGTTGTTTAGGATTAATCCTATTTTTGAATTTAGAATTTTAACGTTATGTAGGTACATTGCAACAAACGCCATTCAAACTATATTGAGAGGCCACAGCGTTAAACGTAAGTTCGTATACACCAAAACTATACTATCGTTGCCTTTTGAGATAAATTTGTGTGCTATTGTAGAATTTTTACGATACTATATTGTAAGTAATGAAATGAAAACTGATTTGTATTGATTTTATTCATAAAGGATTAGATCAATAAACATACACTCAAAGTCAGTATCTATGCATTATATAAAATTATAATTAGGTTTTAGTAAACACTTAGGAAAAATGTCATCTAGTCTAGAAGAATAGAAACCAGACTGATGTGTTAGCAAAATTTGATTTTGCTTAACATCAGGTACCTACGCCTACATTCTAAAACTAAACATTTATTAGGGTGGTGGTCATAAGGTACGGACGGCGGCGTCCGAAAGATGCATTAAAACTCATTATAAATGTTTCAACATCAAAGAATGGCGACCTAAACACATTTATACAAAGTAAATTTTAAAATAAATCAAAGGAGTAAACATTTTAGATTTTTACGACTAGTTGAACCATCTTTTAAGTATAAAGTTATTTCAGCCTGAATAAAGATCCTTTGACCTTTGCCTACTGTTTTTCATTGCGGATTTCACAAATCCCTCAGAATTTCTTCTACGTTATAGATTAGTTACACTTATTTCTCTAAAACCCGAGATAGATTTTAGGTATTTAGATTAAATTGTTTTGATTTGAGTCTGTGTTTGCAACTTATTTGCATACCTGAGAGGACCTAAGTTTCTGTAAAGCAAAAAGTTCAAAGTCACTGAGTGTTTTAATTATTTAAAATTGGTACTTTGATCGATAAACGTTTTCGAAAGCATATTATATTTAAAGCTAATACTATAAACTGTAACATTGAGATAAACAGTCCATATGCTTTTCAGCCTATTCTAAATTCTGACTTTTGTTCTGAGTTCACCCATTTTGATTTCAAATCACATTTCCAAAATAATTTTCATGACTTAGGGATTATATACATATAATATAAGAAATACCTAACTTAGGCAACAAATTGTTTGAATATTGGTTTTTTGGAATAACTTAATTATCGAAATAAAGAGGTCTTACCCAATAAGTACGATCATAAAGAATATAATTCCACCACCACACGATAAGTATTTTTTCAAATATCGCTATTCTGCAGCAATATGATTATTTTTAAAATTAAAATTGCAAAAGTAACAAGTATACATTACATACATAAGATAGGAGCTTCTATCTAGTACCAACATGTATATTAGAAAACATTGCCCACATTACGTAGATAATTAACATTTTCAACAAAGAGTGTGGTTTGCGTGGGCACAATGTTAATATTGTTGTCATAAGGTGTACACTGGTATGGCCACACGGTATCATGCTCTTTAGGAGGTATGAAAGGCTCTACTTCAAGTGACTTCAATGCACCAATGGCATCTTTCTGACCCTGAACTGCAGCTAAACGCAGCAGCCTCGTCGCTGTCACAGTATCGCGAACAAGACCGCCTCTACCTTGACCATAATATACGCCCAAATTGTAAAGAGCACCTGGATGTTCTAAAGCAGCTGCAGAACGATACAGCTCCATTGCCTGTAAACAACAGTTTAAAACTTGTACCCATTCACAAAAGCACACAGTCATGAACTAAAATGCTATTTTTATAGGAATATATAAAAAAAATCCTAAAATATATATAAACTCACCGCTTTTTCATCAACTGACACTCCTAATCCCATTTCATAACATAAACCGAGGTTGTAAAGTGCAGGAGCGTGGTTACGGTTAGCAGCTGACCTACAAATTTCATAGTTGGAATTATTGATACAACATAACAACTAATTCAATAAATGGCAATCTTTGTGCTTATGGATTTTACTCTTTCACACAAAATCTTCTAAACAGATTATATTGAAACTACAAAATTGTAACTTGCACATTAGAATAACTAGATGGCTATTATTTTATGATATAGATAGAGTAAGTTTTCTAAGATATTCCGATAAATGCTGTGAAATCGCAGTCACAGGCAACATCTTAAAGCCAATAAATCACACAAGGCAGGGTATCCAGAAAAGTTGCATTTAATTAGTGCAGTAGGCAATTCAATATTATTTGTTAAACGTACCTGAGCAAGTTCAGGCCATCTTGATGGCGACCATTTTCAATAGCTGCTAAACCCAACTTGTTTTCTATAGAGTTAAGCACATCTCCAAGCTCATCATTGGATGATGTTGAAGTAGCATTACTATCATTGCCATCCTTTGTGCCTTTATTTTCACCATATTGTTCATTTGACATCAAATGCACAGTAGGTGTGATACTTTCAATTAACTTCTCAAGCTGTGACACTGAGCTCAAAAATACTGGAGATTTGTTGACATAAGATACAAATGGGTGAAGTGAAGACATCAGTTTGTTTTTGGACATACATGCTTTCTGTTTCGCATTGTTACAATACTTCAGTTTCAAATGAATAAGCTCACTTGTATACCATCCAACTACAAGTGCCCCACTCTGAAATGAAACATTTCTTAAAATGAAGCTAATTGGTACTTTGTGACCTTGATACTACATTTACACAATTTCTGTCGTTACATGTTATACTTCCCACCTGTTATGGACATCCAACACATGGTAATGTTAACTTTGGAATAAATCTAAAAAATACTTATTTAGACAACTGAAATAAATAACATTGGATTTAGGTAGAGACGGAAATACATAGAATTCGATGCTTTACCCATGTTATGGCACCAATCCAAGACCGATTCAGCTGTTCGAAGTTCCAACGCTTGCTGTTAGTTCCATTGTCACGCTGGTAGGCCCTCCAACACCTACGAGAACGAAACCAACGACATGGTGGTGCTGATCGTTGGCTACTATCTTCCGAAACATTTCCTGCAGAGTTCACTACCCCTGTAGTACTACGCTTGTCGAGATGGTTAACGCTCCTCTCAAACGTGTCTCGAATACGTCGCGACACATATTTCCACATGATTATTAGTTTCAGAATCTTAACTAATGAACTAGAGGACTCCCATGGCAAATACAACAGCACAACATGGATAAATCGCAATTGTTATACAGGCTATGCCTATATTGCTAAAATAAAAAATAAATTGACAAGTTAACGTGAAGTGAACTGACCAAAGACGTTTGTTTGACAATGACAGACAACGTTCCGTCCGTCCGCGTTCTTGGGTACAAAATGGGTACAACGACAAACCTCGGAACAATAACTGCCTAGTTATTGTTCTGAGGTACAAACCGTGTTGCGTCTCGCTCTATCTATTTGAGATATTAATACGTTGGACAAGAACACCGGCACCCTCGCGTGCATTCCTTCATTCCACAGAGCATAATATTTTGATTGATTTTGACCGAGGATTTTGATAGAATCCATTTCACGAAAAAAGTTCCTTAGCCGTGGCTATGCCGCGGCGGCGGCGGCGCTGTATAGCATGTCAAAATTGATAATGTTACCATTTATGAGTACGAAATTTACCTATAAAATGTATATTTCATATGAAAGGGGTTTGAAGATAATGTCCTAGAGTCTGGCCAGCGAGTCGTGGCACACGGATTTTTTCAAATTCTCCATATGGCAACACTTTAAAATGTCAAACTAAATGTCATCCTATGAAATCATTATAACCTCTTCTTGTTGTTGTGCGGCGTGTGAAATAGTTTGTGAGAAGAATTATGGCGAAACCCCTTAAATGCAGTGTCCGGAGTATGTTGTTTACAATGATGGCTAAATATGAACAACGAAAAAGTGAAAACAATCGACGGATTGAGGAAAAAATACGACTTTTAGATGAAATTATTTTGGCAGCAAATAAGTACAGCCAAAACATTTTGATACTTTCCATAGATTCAAACAAAAAGATAATACTTTTGTGTGTAGATATTTATTTTAATTCGTTCGTCTTATTTTGTATTATTTTGTTTTATTTATAGTATAATAAATGGTATTATAACATCTTTTTGCTTTTAATTTTATCTTTATACTATTAACCAAGCATTACTAACGTCGACCGCTCAAGTTCTAAAACTTTATTACATAATGTTATGTTTTCCCTACTTTAGAAATATTTTTTCCTATACGATTCCTCATACATACCCCCATACACATGAGAATATGACTTCGTTTATTTATAAGTAAAAAACTAATTTAATTAAAGTATTAAAATCATTTTGCTGCATTTTTTCAGAGTTACCATGTAAATGATTTTTAAATTTGCCGCCATTTCCGTGTGCCACGACTCGCTGGCCAGACTCTACCTAAACATGTGTATGTACCTTTTTCGACAAAAATGGCGGCAGTAGGTAGGACACTCTCCATACTAAAATCTTCAAACTCCTTTATCAAATAATACTTTTCGCTGCATAATTCAAGTGTCCTGGTCATTCCTTAAGTAAGTTGGTATACATTTTGATAAAAGTATCTATTTACCTGTATTTCTATATACCTAAAAAATATAAAAATTTTACTTTCAAATAAAATTTGTTTTATGTTTCCATCGACGACGTCCGAAGTCCATCTAAGAGAATACCTCGTCTTTGTTTCCTTTTGCGTCCGCTAGATGGCGTGATTCACCCGTCATACATGCAGCGTGGAGGCCCTCTAGCGCCTTGGTACCTACAGTACTTACCACTTGCAAGCCGCCATGATTGATTTTTGTCATTGTTCGTCTCATAATAATAGATGTAGTACACTAGGAAGGCATCACTTCGGACATCGATACAAATTTTATTTGAAGAAAAATTTTTTATATTATGTGTTCCGTTAGACGTCCGAAGTCCATTATGAGAGATTTGTTTGTTATCTCCCGGTGGCTTGAAAAAAAACGCAACAATGTGATTAAGAAATTTAATAAAATGTAAGAGAAATTAAGGAACTTTACCCTTACAATAACACTCTTTTAAAAAATCTTTTAAGAAGAGAAAGAACTAAAACGTAACTTCTATATTTGAAACATAACTAAAAATGTTATAATAGTTAAAACATAAAGGCGCTCAAGGCATAACAAATTAATTAAGTAGCATTAAAATATTGAGAAAGAGATCTTTCAGAAGAAACATTATTAGTTGCAATAATATCTCTTTGGTAAAATTTTCTAAAAGTGAGCTCATGCTGCCAATTCGCTTTAGATAAGATATCATTTATAGGATACTTTTTTGACCAATTTAAAGATGAGACTGCTAATCTCAGGCTACCTGGCGACGCCTGTATCCCCGACTCTAACAGAAGACGTCTAATCCAACCACCAATTATAGCTGGACTTGCACGTCTGACTGGTCTTCTTGTACCTAAAAATTTGTGAATGGGCCTCTAATATTTCTGGATAAGTTTAACAGGAACCTCAACCAAACAACTGTATCAGGGTTATGGTCAGGAGAAGACAACAAGGTCCAGCTAGATTGCTGGTGAGAAGCACTATCTGTCTTTGAGCCAAACTTAGGATGTAATACAACTGAATCATCTTTATCAATAAAATGTTGATCATCGCCATGTAGCAAGGTCAAATCATGGACTCGACGACCTGAACTCAATAACAGTAAAATAGCAGTTCGTCTAGAAACATCATAAAAACTTTGCATATTTGGAGTAGTATTTTTTAAATACCTAATCAAAATTCTAGCATCCCATATAGGAGGATTAGGGTGTGCAGGCTTCGCCAGAGACACAGCTTTCAAGATATGTTTAACAATATGACTTGAAGAGATTTTTATATCTGTTATAGTATCACAAACAGAAGCAATTACTGATTTATGGACAAGAATGGTACGGTAAGCTAATTTCTGAGTTATAAATAAGTATGCTGGATACCTAGCCACATCAGCAGTTTTAGGAATAAGGTAATTTAAATTATTATGATCACACCATAAAGTCCTTTTTTTCCAAATTGGAGCGTAGGTTTTAATAGTGGATGCTCGCCAAGATGAAAGCAAATTTCTCTCCTCCGGGGACCAGTTTCCAGTTAAGGAGTCCCACCCGAAATGAGCCAGGCTTCCAGCTGCAGACTGTTGATCTGTGTTGGAGGTAGGCCCGTCATTGTGTCCACCAGTGTCTCTTTCAGGTCTCTGATCTTCATTGGGCGAGCTAGAGACCGACTCTTTAGATCTGGACGCCAAAAGGGTTTCTTCCACTTGGGTGCTACTATTATGAACTGACCTGATGCAGATTTGAGATGCTAAAGCACGCGTGGTAACAGACCCGGTGGAGGAAAGATCCAGGCAAGGTCGTAAGTCCAGTATTTGCTGAACGCGTCGTTATAGCTAGTGTTCGAGTCGGACAAGTCTAGAGTAACATAGTTTGGAACTACGTAGGCGGTCTCCGAGGCGAAAAGATCAATATCTGGAGTTCCCCAGGTCTGGAAAATCTTTGAAGTTGCCTCGCTTTTTAAATGCCACTCGCTGCCGCGCCGGCGCGGTTGCGCGAGAGGTGGTCGGCTTCGGTGTTGTACACTCTCGGTAGGTGGTGAGGGAGAAGTACAACATTTAGGCTGTCCGTCAATGCCTGCAGTTCCTTTGTCAAGTCCAGTAGTTTCAGTGATTTTGTGCCTCCTTCTTTTTGGATGTATGAGATCACCGTCTTGTTGTCGCTCTGAAGTAACACAGTCGAGTCTGTTAGACCCAACAGTCTAAGTCTTGGATGATATTGCTGCTATGACTGCGTACATTTCTTTTAAATTGCAGTGCCAATTTCTTTGATGATGACTCCATGTGCCTTATAACTTCTCGTTGTTGATTATAGCTCCCCATTGAATGTCCAACGCATCGGTGACTAGATAGTTTACAGGTAGATTGCAAGTATGGATGTGAGTTTTCTGGCTGATGTTTTTTAGCTATCATCAGAGACCTGAAAGAGACACTGGTGGACACAATGACGGGCCTACCTCCAACACAGATCAACAGTCTGCAGCTGGAAGCCTGGCTCATTTCGGGTGGGACTCCTTAACTGGAAACTGGTCCCCGGAGGAGAGAAATTTGCTTTCATCTTGGCGAGCATCCACTATTAAAACCTACGCTCCAATTTGGAAAAAAAGGACTTTATGGTGTGATCATAATAATTTAAATTACCTTATTCCTAAAACTGCTGATGTGGCTAGGTATCCAGCATACTTATTTATAACTCAGAAATTAGCTTACCGTACCATTCTTGTCCATAAATCAGTAATTGCTTCTGTTTGTGATACTATAACAGATATAAAAATCTCTTCAAGTCATATTGTTAAACATATCTTGAAAGCTGTGTCTCTGGCGAAGCCTGCACACCCTAATCCTCCTATATGGGATGCTAGAATTTTGATTAGGTATTTAAAAAATACTACTCCAAATATGCAAAGTTTTTATGATGTTTCTAGACGAACTGCTATTTTACTGTTATTGAGTTCAGGTCGTCGAGTCCATGATTTGACCTTGCTACATGGCGATGATCAACATTTTATTGATAAAGATGATTCAGTTGTATTACATCCTAAGTTTGGCTCAAAGACAGATAGTGCTTCTTCTTCCGTGTCTGTCAAATGCATCTGCGAGCGAGATGCCGTTCTATGGATGCCGTGACGAGATGACATAATATGATTGCAGGAAAATCAAGGAGAAAATCATATCAAAAACATTGAAAAGTGTGGTGTAAGAAAAAGAAAAGCAAAAAAATAAATTTAAAGTCAAGTTCTTTTGTGAACGTGCAAAACGTTAAGAGCTCCACTTATTCCAATTAGATGTTTTAAAGTTCGAATTGCCGCCATTACGATTACGAGTAGCCGAATAGGAATACCATACTACTCAGGTTGATCTGCTGAACTTAAATTATCTTTATTTTATTTGTGTTAGTAAACTTCTACTTACCCTTTAAACAAGGACCCACTCCTTGACGAAAAACTGGAAACGATACCTACCTAGTGATTCTTCTTACAGTGATGATGGGGAAATCTCAAATGTGGACATTACATGTTTTACATCCATTGTATAATACCGATGTCACGAAATAATTCCTGAAGTAAAGGTAAACACAATGAGAGTAATGTGGCAACACTAATTCTCATTGCTGCCAACATGACGGCATAGGAACTATTCGATGAAATGCATTATCTATGGCGTCCATTACACGATAGGTTTTGCTGTCAGTTTTGCCACAGTCATGATTGTGATTGACAAATAACCTACCGTGTAATGCGGTGACTGATGGTGACTGATGGTTGCTGGGAATTGATTGACGATTATCTGGATATTTTGATTTTTGCATCATGCAACTGTCAATCATGACTTTTGAGTGAACGTCTAATGACATTTTGTCAATCACGCGTCAGTCAGCGCGCGAACATGCCCGACATGTATCCATAATTGCTTCAGAAATTGCAGCTGGTGACATAATTACTGAAAATTTCATGTCTTCAATATTTCTATCAGTTGCGAGATATCGCAAAGTTGCTCCTAGTTTTTCTTCAGGAGTTATAGCTTTCCGCATATAGGTATCTTTTTTTTCAAGGTACGGTGTTACCAACGCCAAAAGGTTGTCAAAACACGCATCTTTCATGCGAAAATAATTTTCAAAGTCTTTGTCCTCTTTGGAAACCCGTATATCAGCCAACAAGTTTATATGGGTATAAGAATCTCTTTTTAACAGCCAGTCTTTTACCCGACGCTTTCTTTTTACACGTTTTTTAACCAACATCGCAATCAAAATGGCAACACAGGCTTTTCTTTTAAGAATGTCCATATTTTCTCGCGTAAACACGTGTGTCCTCGATGAAATTTACGTATTGACTGGCGATCAGTCAGAATGACCGTCTAATCGTTAATTATTACCATCAGTCACCAACATTCAAACGTAATTCGTGATTGATGGAATTGACTGACGATTTCATGACCGTCTAATGGCGGCTCTACACGTTAGCCAACATTTTGGCGAATGTATTAGCCAATACGTGTTGGCCATTGTGTAGAACGGGGGTTGGTGATCTATTTGGTAGGTATTGGACTATTGGCCCACGCATTGGCGCAAGATCCGTGTGGTGTCGGTTTTTCTACGCAGATCAAAGGGTTATGGCGGGATTGTGGCACAGTGATGGCCGTAGCGTCCACACGTTGGCGACACGTTCAGTTTGCAGCGAGCGTCCATTCTGTGCGGACGGATTTTTTAGTGAGGATTTATTGATATCGAATACGATTATGGCAAGTATGAGTAATGAAGAAACTTTTCGCTTCATAGAGCTCTATCAAGCTGAAACGTGTCTATGGAATCCGAAAAATAAAGATCATAAAAATAAAAACTTCTTTTTTTCCACTTCTTTTTAATGACCCTTCTCTTATACACACTTGCGTAGTAGCGGTATGCAGAGAATAAATAAATCGCAGCAGCCGTCAAAACCTCAATATCCATTTTTTCGTCCGCACATTGGCCCGTACCGAAACAAACTGATCGACCGTCCAACGTGTGGACGCCATCACAATCTCTCGGCCAAAATCTTTGCCACAATGTTCGCCAACATCTTCGCCATCGTGTAGAGCCGCCGCGCCGTAATGGACGCCTATGGAAAAAAATCTAGTTGCATCTCTTTCTTTCTCTCAGTTTTTGATAAATCCCGGTTTTGGTTGGATTGGATAGATTCAAGCAAGATAGATTTGGCGCCCTTTGTTTGACTGTAAATTATTTTTAATATTTTTTTAATTTATAATAAAACTGCTAGTACCTACCCACTTATATTAATAAAATAAAATCACCTAAAATACATATGGTTACTTACTTACTTTTGAGTTGAGCGCCAATGTTAAAATTGTTGAGCGCAAACCAATAATAAAAAACTGTGACTTTTATAACAAAGTTGAAATCATATTTTAATTCTGATTTACAACTTCCTTTACATATGTAACAAGAAAAAAACATGTGCGGCCGTACAGCTTTGTAAGTATATATAAGTTAAAATAACTATAAAATAGGTACCTACCTATGTAGATACTAATATAAAGCAATGGATTATTTATTTACCTACTTAGGCAGCTGGTGAAAACCTAGTTTAAGTATCTATGTACCTACGTACATAATTAATTAATTAATCAATTAACATGTACATGTTATCAACTTAATATTCAACTTTGTGCTACCTACAGGTCTCTCAACAAAGAGCAAATGCAATGTGCCTGTAGCTATAAAGCAAAAGACAGGGATATTTATGTGAAACCAGACTGGCTACATGAGCATAATGATGGAAAAGAATACATTCCAAGTAACAACATAGCTCCAACAGACGTGACCCCAGTTCTGCTGTCTGCCAGTAAACATAAATATGCAGCAAAATCTGAAAGGGTGTTGAAGCCTATGATGTGGGGAATAATACCCCCTTGGCACATGGTAAATAAGCATCTTTAATTAAATACTGTTTATGATCCAAACTGAAACTAATTTAGATAAGTTCCTTATCTTATCAGTAAAGTTAATCAGTTTTAGTCTATCTTCACTGTTACATTTTCTTTCATTTTCAGGAAGATTATAAAAGACACAATTTAAGCACTAATAATTGTCGCCTGGAAAATATCAGAACATCAAAACTTTATGGTCCTATTTTATATAGTGGAGGAAGATGTGTTATATTAGTTGAAGGTTTTTATGAATGGAAGACAACAGACAAGTCAGCCAAATTCAAACAACCCTATTACATTTATTCTCCTCAAGATCAAAAAGTTCAGGTAGGTTGTTTCTGTAATAGGTATTGACTAGAATCTAGTTGACAATGAGGTACCTTGTTCACTCATTAATTATAACTTTATAGATTGATGATCCTTCAACTTGGACCAATACTTATAATGAAGACCATGGCTGGTCAGGAATTAACTTGCTTAAAATGGCAGGCTTATACAGTGTTTGGCAAAATAATGATACCACAATGGTATCATTATTTTGCCAAACACTGTATGGATATTCCATAATAACAATGGAATCAAATAGTAGTTTAAGTTGGTTGCACCACAGAATGCCAGCTATTTTAGATAATGAGGAGATGGTGAATGTAAGTAGAATAAGATACAAATCTGAGGTACTTATTAAACTTTATTTTGAGTTTCAAACAAGTGACTAAGTTTTGACATTCATAATACCTACTGCATTTGCAGCCAACTATATTATTTAATTGGTTTTCAGGCATGGTTGGACATTGATAATATTAATTCTGACGAGGCATTAAGCTTTTTGAAACCAGTCCATACTTTATTATGGCACCCCGTTTCAAGTGCAGTTAATAATTCAAGAAATAAGAATCCTCACTGCAACAAACGACAACAAGACATAAAAAAACAAAAAGCTTTAACTGCCTGGTTTGCTAAAAGAGATAATAAAAGAAAATTGTCAAGTGAGAGCTGCAACAGTGATAGTAACTTAGCTAAAATACCAAAAAACATGTAGCTGCCAATTTAGATTTATGTGTATCTCCAATGTTTATATATATTTCACAGTAGGTATGTTTCTATTAAAGTTAATTAGGTACTTAATTATTAATGTAGTATGTATGGTACCTGTACGTATACAGCTTCCTACAAGAATGACTCAATCTTTTTATCTGATGTTCGCAGTACATAAAAAATAGTACCAGTAGAATACCTAATTATTCTAATTATAACAGAAACAAACCAAAGGGAATTATATTTGTACTTAAAGCTAAAAACTTTTTCTTATAAAACGCAAAATTACTATCATATCAAACTTGGGACCAGTGATTAATCAAATTGTATCATATAATCAAATCATATGGAGACCATTATTTTGACCATAAATATTTGTTTGAGCTTCTAACTAAGTAGGTAGCATTTTTCTTGCACAAATTGGGCTATTTATTTTTCACGTAATGTAATGTCTCAACATTTCCTTATTTAGATTTTCAAATATTTTCAATCCTAAATTGTTTGAAGTCTGCTTCACACCGAATCATGTTATGGTTTTCTAAGAAGTCAGTGACAAAACTAGTGACTTCTTCTTCACCTAAAACAAATTAAAAATAATAATACAAATCACACTTTTTCCAACCCAAGACCATCTTAATTTAAATCAGTAAATACCTATCTTGTAAAATATATGAAAACTTACGTGGATAATGACTACATTGATATATCAGCCTTATTAAATGTTTTGCCAATGCTTTGAATAAAGCCTTTCCTCTAATGCGACCTCTAATGTAGTAGGGAGTGAGTAGTTTAACAACCCAAGGGGCTACACGTTCTTTACAGCTGACTATGAACTCGGGGGTTTCCTCCAATGGAGAGGCAACATCTTCATCATCGCTGTCTTCCCCAAACAATTTTAATAGCATTTCTTTTATCTATAAACAAAAATCACACATAGTAAACTTTTAAGATAACAAATACTTAAAACATTTATAATTTAGTTAGCTATTTCACTTACCCGACCTAATCGTTTCCTATTGTAGTCCCCTATTTGATCTAACAAGTCAAATAATTGTGTCTTGAGATAGTATTCTTCACATAACCATTTACTAGAAGTGGTCTTTTTAGTTTTTGGTGGGTCTTGATTGGATTGAACAACATCAGTGCTATTAGTCAACAATCCTGTTAGAGATGCCAGTCTTTCATCTAATGATTTCGTTTGTGTGTTTTGGTTCATAGCTGAAGTGTTGTTTGATTCTGTATCAGAACACTTTGAAGAAGAATTATCTATTTGAGCCTTTTTGACATTATCATTCATTGTATAGAGTTCCAGATTATCACATAATGTACTATCAAATATATCATCATCATTTGGATCAGCTTGAAAAAGTTTTTCCAATTGAGCCATTAATTCATCTGATTCTTGAGATTCCACCGACATTTTCACTTCTGGTTGTAATGAATTGCAAGGTGCATTTAAAATTGATGTTGTATTTTCAAGTTTTGCTGTCTCATTTTCTTGGTCAACTTGTGAATTTATTAACACAGGTATTTTATTAGGATACTGCTTTGCATTCCTATCATTTTCTGAGCATTGAGGTATTACGAAAGAAGTATTAGGCTTTTCAGTATTTTTTGAATCATTAGACATTTTGCGCCGTTTCTTTTTAGAATTACAAGTACATACACAATTACATTCCCCCATTTTTAAAGTAGTCTGAAAGTTTTTTTCATTTTCTGGTGCTCTGTGCAGGCATTCATAGAGCTTTCTGTTCAATTTTGATTTCTTCGTATCACTTTTTAACTCCTTGATCTAAAAAATATTATATTTTATAATTAGATTGTATTATAAATAGAAAATTGTAGCTTTATCAGTATAAAGCTACAATTTTCAATTTAGATAGTCTTAGATAACTAGCCAGTATTGTGTTTTAATTAAAACATTTCTTTAAAAACTTTACTTTAACATATTAGTGCTGTTACTCACCACCGGTATAATGCTCTTTCTGTATATTTCTGCCACCATACATGCCTGAGCTGCAGCCATTTCTATATTCTTAGCACACCTCCATATAGCACTAGGCAGGTAAATATTCTTGTTATTGAGTTTTTGATGAGTCTCATAATTAACAGACAACAGCTTGATCAAATATTCCATATAATGTTTACGTACCTAAAATTAACTTATATTACACACTAAGAATTTTAATAAGTACTTAACACAAATCTTAGAAGACAGTATAAAATTCAAAATATAGTAGGTAAATCAACTTGCCTTTGATATCAGTAGCTGAGGTGCAAATTCTATATCTGGGATGGGCATGGTTGTTTGATCATACTGTTGAAACAGTTGGTCGACAATGTGGTCATTATCAGTATACATGTCTTCTATAGCTAGTCCAGGATCCATTCTGTATGTTATAAAAGAAAGAAAATAAATTGTTAGTCATTGAAATAATTTTAAAGGTAGCTTCTCAAACTCTTTTGATTGAGATATCATCGTCAGAGCCCTGAATAGTAAGTAAGAAATATTTCTTTCCAGGCCAACAACAAAAATATTTAGAAATAGGTTACTTAACTTACCTTGTAGAATCACAGGGAGCGCAAGAGAAGGAAATATCAATGTGATATCAATAGGTACACCAATATTCTCTGCACTTACATCTCACGAAATCAATATATTTAGAAACAACATAATCAGACTAAGTTAAGGAATACCATATAAAGAGGATGAGAAGTTGTTGAGTACGCCCAGCGCCCACAGACTAGGGTACCTATAGTTTTACCTATTTAAATGAAATAAACAAATAAGCCGCCGCCGGTCGGTCAGCTCAGGTTCAGGTCTAGTGTAGTGTTGCCGCTCGATAGGCCAATATCGATAGGTCGAAAAACATGTACCCTATCGATAGCACAATCGATACTATCGATAGTATCGATTGCTCTTCCGCTGCAATAGTATCGGTTAACAGCAATACTATCGATAGTTTCGATCGCTGCCGATCAATAAACTAACGATAGTATCGATACTATCTATAGTATTGCTCTCCAATATTGAATATACTATCGATAGATCGATACTATCGATAGTATCGATTGTTTTGCACAATCGATAGTGATATTTTTTTCAATAGTATTGCATTCAGTAAGCAGGCATAATGGGTGGTAGAATATATGACATGATCACATAATAAGTGTATGACGGACGAATATAAAGTAAGTATGGTCAGTCAGTTGGCCAGCAATTTCGAATCTACCACCCATTATACCTTCACACTGAATGCAATACTATTGAAAAAAATATCACTATCGATTGTGCACTATCGATAGTATCGATTGTATATTCAATATTGGAGAGCAATAAATAGTATCCATAAATAAATAGTATCCATACTATCGATAGTTTATTGATCGGCAGCGATCGAAACTATCGATACTATCGATAGTATTGCTGTTAACCGATACTATTGCAGCGCAAGAGCAATCGATAGTATCGATAGGGTACATGTTTTTGACTTTTAACAATCGATTGTAAAACTATCGATTTTTCGGCAACGCTAGTCTAGTGTTGGTTGCCGCTCGATAGTAGTTAATATTTCTCTTTGGATTGGCCAATATCGATTGTCTATCCATAGTTAAAAAATCATGTACCCGCTCGATAGGACAATAGATTGTATCGATATCTCTTTCGCTGAAATAGCAATACGATCGATAGTATCGACAGTTTCGATCGCTGCCAACAAGCTGCCAATCAATGAACTATCGATAGTAATTTTATCTCGGAATTTTATCAAATAGTTCCTTCCTATGCCGTGATGCTGGCAGCATTTAACAATTTGTGTTGCCACATTACCCTCATTGTGCTACCTTTAATTCAGGGACATTAATTACACATGTCCAAATATGACATTCATTCCCACTTCCTCATCACAACTGCAAGTTACAGCAGCTTTAAACGTCTGTGAACCTTTGCTGTGAACACAGATAACTAAATGGTGACTGTAAAAAGTAAAAAGATGGGTTAGATTGGCACACAACCGTAGTGAATGGCGCGAAAAAAGGGAGGCCTATACCCAGCAGTGGGGAGAATCGGGCTGATTTGATTAAAAAAGATTTCACTATCATTATAATCATTATAATATCAATGCAAGGCTTCAATTCGGCTCTGTCGTCACTCACCGCTACTGTGAATCTATGCAATCAGCGCATCATTGACCTTTCTGCTCGTGTTGACGCTATTGAGCAACGTCAGTCTTTAACCACAGACCACAATGATATCACCCATCTGGAGCAAACTATTGCCGATCTTAAAGACGAAATAAATGACCGGGAACAAGATACATTGCTAACAGATCTGGACGTAACGGGGATACCGGAGGAAAAGAATGAGAGCGTCTTTCACATTGTACTCTCCGTGGCAAACAAGCTGGGTGTTGCGTTGGAGGAACGTGACATTGTAAGCGCTGAGCGTGCTGGACCTCCTCAGAAGTCTTCTGAAGATGGCGCAGTACCACGACCTAGACCGATCGCCGTGCGTTTTGTTAGCCGTACACAGCGTGACAATCTTCTTCGGGAAGCCCGCGTACGCCGAGGATCGACCACGGCTGATATGGGTCTTTCTGGAACTCCGTCAAAATTTTACATCAATGAACGACTGACGCGCAGTAATCGCCGCATTTTCTACGAAGCAAGACAAAAAGCAAAAAGTCTCGAGTGGAAATACATTTGGACCAGGGATGGAAGAATTTACGCGCGAAAAGAACATGGGTCCACTCGTCATCGATTGCGCACTAGTGCAGATTTAGAAAGGGTTTTTCGGCGATGAAAGCGTTGGTTTTGTTGATAGTATATAAACTGGCTCAGCTTTTTCCACTGTTTTTGTCAATTATTTTTTTATGTTTTTTATACATAATTGATGCGTGTTTTTCGTCAGCGAGGATTCATTATTTTAATGTGCTCTATATAAATATCAGGTCTCGTTCCATACTAGTCGCAAAATTCTTTAATGTTTTTCCTTTTAGTCACATGTGCCTTCGTGGTAATCATTATTGTGAAGCTTTTTTGATAACTGAAGTTTTATACAAAAATGACTCGTGACAAGTTTTTCAATGTTGGTCTCTATAATCCAGGTTCTCTTGGAAGGGATCACGATGAGTTAGTGGCAACGGTTACAGAAAAATCTGTGGATATCCTAGCGGTAAACGAAACTTGGCTAAGAGCTGGCGAAGAATCTAAAGCGCCAAACATCCCCGGTTATAATATCCGTAGTTGTCCTAGGCCCATAAGCATTCGTAATGGTCGTGGAGGGGGCGTGGCATTCTATATTAGGAAAGGTCTGTATGTCAGAAAGTGTGAGCATCCTGTAACTGCCTCTGTTGAACAAATGTGGGTAAGCGTTCGTATCAATAACAAAAAAATTGTCATTGGCACTGCCTATCGTCCACCATGGCTAAATGTAGATATATTTTTAACTGCTTTGACGGAATCTATCAGCTCTCTTTCCTCGTGCGATAATTTGATACTTTTGGGAGATTTCAATATTAATATGCAAGATACAGATGGCATAAACACAAGAAAATTAAAAAATCTTTTGCAGCTTTTCAACCTCCAACAAGTAATTACATCACCAACACATTTCACTGAGCATAGTTCGTCGCTCATAGATGTCGTGTGCACGGATGCTCAGGTGCGTAGCGTTGCTACTGAGGCTATTGGTAACAAATTAACCAACCATGTTTTTATAAACTGCATTTTTAATTTTAAGGGAGTAAAAATTCCTCCATGTTCTATCACTTACAGACCTATTAAAAATATTTATATGGACTCGTTTGAATCTGATCTTAATCAAATTCCATGGTGCAATGTACTCCAACTATCCAACGTTCATCAAATGGTTACAGTTTTCAGCAATCACATTTTATGTCTGTTTGACATACATGCTCCTATTCGAACGGTAGTAATTAAAAATCACAACCTATCATACCCTTGGATTACGGACAATGTTAAGCTTATGATTAAACTGAAAAACAATGCATTCATTAGATTTAACGAAACCAAAATTTCAACTCATCGCGATTATTACAAAGAACTCAAAAAATTAGTAATTTCAGCCATTTATAACGAAAAAAAAGCTTATTTTACACAACATATTAATCAAAATATTTCTCAACCCAAGACATTATGGAAAAATATAAAAACTCATGCTCTGCCTCCAAAGCCTGATAGAGATATACCTTTGCATCTGCGATCACCCAATGACATAAATGAACACTTTTTGAATCTACCTTGTCCTGAAAATTTCAGCTCTCTTAATTTCATTTTTTTCGAAACACATAAATTTAGTAGTGAGTCTTTTTTCTTACGTGCAGTCACGAAAGCAGAAACATACAAAGTAATACGACAACTCACATCTAATGCCATTGGCACCGACGGGATAAGTTTGGATATGATTTTAATTTCTTTGACTCACACAATCGATATCATTACATCTCTAATCAATAAGTCTATCACATCTTCTTCTTTTCCGGATTCTTGGAAAACTGCAATTGTGCGACCGCTACCAAAAGTAGATAACCCTATCACGTTTAAAGAACTTCGCCCAATAAGCATTCTGCCCTGCCTCTCCAAGGTCCTGGAAAGGGTTGTTTACAATCAGCTCGTGTATTACTTGGGATGTAATGGTATACTACCAGAATTTCAATCTGGTTTTCGTAAGGGTCGAAGTACATCGACAGCACTCCTGGAAGTAACTAGTAACGTACTTGAAGCTCAAGATTTAGGAATGGGAACAATTCTGGTTTTAATTGATTTTTCGCGAGCGTTTGATTGCATTAATATTCCCTTGTTACTATCAAAACTAGCATACTATGGACTGGATGGGAGTGCTGTTGAATGGTTCCGAAGCTATTTGTGTAATCGCAGACAATATGTTGAAATACACAATGAAGATGGCTCTTTAGCCTCTTCTACCGCTAGGGTAGTATCACGGGGTGTGCCTCAAGGTTCCATTTTGGGCCCTTTGCTTTTTATCTTGTACAGTGCTGATATTGTAAACTCGATCAAACATTGCAAGTACCACCTTTATGCGGATGATTTGCAGTTGTATCTATCGTTTAAGCTCGATGAAGTCGATGCCGCTGTAAACAAGATTAACGACGATCTAAACAACATAGTCATGTGGTCCGAAAATAACTCGCTAATCATAAACCCCGATAAGTCCAAGTTTATAATATTAGGTACTAAAATACAGGTTCTAGGCGTAGCCTCTAAATCACCCAATATTGTTATCCAGGGAGCGTCCATTGAGTATGTCCACGAAGCGCGTAATCTGGGTTTGCTAATGGATGAAGAATTACGTTTTGAGAAACACATAGCTGAAATTGCGAGCAACTGCTTTTATCGTTTAAAAGTATTGTATCGTATACGTGATTTTTTGAGCACTCCACTGCGCTGCACCCTTGTAGACTCTTTGATACTTTCTAAGCTGAACTATGCTGATGTAGTGTATGGACCTCGCCTTTTACAAAGAACAAAGGCGCTTATCCAACGCGTCCAAAATGCATGCGCCAGATATTGTTTCAATATCCCCCGTAGAAGTCATGTCACTCCGTATATAAATTCGGCAAAATTGCTTAAAATGTCTTCTCGTCGGTACATTCACTTTGCTGTGCTTCTTTTTGGAGTGCTAAAAACGAAAAGACCGGAATACCTCTATAACAAACTAGTTATCTCGCAAAGGCGACGTTTGTTTCGTCTAACTGTTCCCTCTTTTAGGACGGCTGGTTTTAGGGGGAGTTTCAAGTACGCTTCCTCCAAGATATGGAATGATATCCCCCCTCCACTGCAAAAAATTGAATCATTGCAAAGCTTTAAATTAAGGTTAAAAGAGTATATTTTAGAGTTACAGCTTGCTGGAATCACTGCACACCTGATTGTCTAATTTTTTTCCCCTAAGAACCTCAAAAATTTTGTATAACTTTCTTTTCTTTACTTACCTCCATAATAAGTTAATAATAATAAAAATCGACAGGTAGACCCACCTTGGAAAGGCACATCTGACTGGGATAGGAACATAGATTAATATCGCGTTGCGTCAATTTGCATTTGCACAAAGTCTGAACAACTTTTCACTTTTTTCCTTTTATTATTTTTAGTTTGCTAGGGTTCCAGCTGAAAATCAGTTGCTGTGGCCTGGAGTCGCAGCAGTATACTGAGCTGGATGGCCCTTTCAGTATCGATCGAGACCATCTAGTGTTAAGTCTTTTAATGTACTACATAATCTGTTTTGATTGGTACTGAATAAAATATTTTCTATTCTATTCTATTCTATTTCCGGTTTCTCAACGAGTCGACCTTTTTTTAACAGGTAAGTAGCAGTTATTCTAATACAAATAACACCCCTCTCTTGGCGTCGGGAGTCCAGATCAACCTGACTAGTATGTTATTTAAGAAAACTGGAATCGGGTTTTACGATAGAGTCCATTTCACGAAAGACATCCCCTGGCCAGGGCCAGGGCCTGGCGCGGCCACAGCCGCGGCGCTGTATAGTATAGCATGTCAAAATTGACAATGTTGCCATTTGCGAGTACAAATTTTACCTATATTATTTTTAATTCATTTGTAATTTATCAATTATTATTACTAATCATCGCATACTTCGAGTGTCCTAGTCATGAGTAGGTTAGCATACATTTTAATAAAAATATCTATTTTATTTACCTATATTTCTGTTATGTAAAAAGTATATTTTTATTAAGATAATTTAGAGGTTTTCTACCTACTATCAGGAAAAGGTCAGAAAATCGGGAAAATAGACTTATCTTTAGTTCCAAAAATTAATATCCGGGGGACTTCTTTCGTGAAACTACTTACATTTGACAGATAGCCAACGTGGCGGCATAGGAACTATTAAAAGAACTATTTGATTTTTGCGTTTCCTAAAATACAAAATACGTATCAAGCCGCCTTCTCACTGCGCGTGGTAGCCCGCGCCGCGCCGCGCCCGCCCGCGCCCCGCGCAGTGTGAAGAGCTAGGCGCGGCGCGGCGCGGGCAGGTGCGGCGCGGCGCGGGCTATCCGCTAAAAGTCGGTAACTTCAAAGGCGCGGCGCGGGCTCGCGCGTGTAGGCGCGGGCGCGCGCGGCGCTGCGTGTGTATATCGATAGGATTCTTAAAAATTATGTACCTATGTAGGTAATTATCCTAAAATACAAACAATGATGATCTTGACCGGCTCTTATTGAACGTTGACATCCACCAACGCCTCTTCTTCTTCTTCTTTTTGTTAATTTTATTAAGTATACGATATCCACAAAATAAGACAAAAACGGCTGATGCAACAGCCATGCCTTCTTCTCCAGTGGCATTGCTCCATGGCTGGAGGTGGCAATTCGACTCACAAGACATAGTGCGCTGCTCTCAACAGACTGAATCAAAGTGAAGTTTAGTGGTTTGAAGCTAGAAGGCACGCGCCGCGCCGCGCCAGTTTCCGTTGGGTGGCGCGGTGTGTCGCGTGGCGCGTCCATGCGCGTGGAGCGGCGCGGCGCGGGCTAACACGCGCAGTGAGAAGGCGGCTTTAGAATAGACGCTACGTTGGCCATTGATGTTAGCAGCCAAAAAAAAATATACTGTCTTTCGACTTTGGGAATACAAATTTTCAATGCAACCAACATGGCGGCATAGGTAGTGAGCATAGTAGAGTGCATTTCACGAAAGAAGTCCCCCGGATATTTTTGAAACTAAATTTGACAGGTCTATTTTCCCTATTTTTTGACCTTTTCCCTGATAGTAGGTAGAAAACCCCTTACTTATCATAATAATAATACACTTTTTACATAACAGAAATATAGCTAAGTAGACATTTTTATCAAAATATATACCAACCTACTCATGGAATGACCAGAACAGTCGAAATATGCAGGAAATAACATTATTTAATAAATTACGAATGAAATAAACATAATATAGGTAGATGTTGTACTCATAAATGGCAACATTGTCAATTTTGACATGAAATACAGCGCCGCGGCTAGGGGACTTCTTTCGTGAAATGGACTCTATTCTATGAAACGCACTATAATTCAGTAGGTAGAGGAAAGGCAAAGGCGATGGAAAAAGTACATCGAACCGAACCCTAGCCCAAGAACAAGGAAGGCTCTTCTCCTTGGGCTAGGGTTCGGTTCGATGTATTTTTAGTCGATAGTAGGTTTCGATTAAAGTAGCACCGAGTGAGTGATACCTCGGTATCTACGAAGTCTTTCACGAGATTTTTCTTTATTTGTCTATTGTTTCTATGATTGTTTCATTGAAAATCTCTCATGGAAAAATAAATTAAATTTAAAAAATAAATCTTTATTTTATCGATAGCTGAATAGCAACTGAAACACTAGACAAATCCTCTTTGATTTGGTTGGTTTTTTCCGTTTTCCGAATTTCTATAGTCTGTGGTTTAGGCTTGGTTTGGTTTGGATTGGAGGTTACCTATTTGGTTGGTGATGGATGGTGCCTGTTTGCGGCAACAAACAATAATGAAAGAAACTTTATTTGGTTTGGAGTAGTATTCTGTTATTTAGTTTGTGTCGAAGAAAGAATTCTAACATTTGATTGATAGTTTTCTGTGATTTATTTAGTATCGTGCTGTGTAATTGAGTCCCGAAACCGTTTATAATTTTATGTGTGTGGGCCTTATTTATCTAACATGGAAATGGCCGATTCAAAGACTGGGACTATCGATAAAATGAAAGTAATAGATTTGCGAAAAGAACTAAAGGCCCGTGGGCTTCCATCCACCGGTGACAAGGCGATGCTGATTGCTAGATTGCAGGAAGCAATGGTGCAAGATGTGAAAGATGAGCAAGCAGCAATGAAGTATTTGAGCTCTGATGAAATCGATTCCGATGGTGTGCTTGAAGGTGACGACGATGACAATGCTGATTCGAATGACGATGACTTTACTGAGGAAACTTTGAACGAAGAACTGGCGCTCGCAGATCATCCGCCATCTCCGCCAGTTACTAATACTGAACTTTGTGATGTCGACAAACCCCAACGAAAGTTGAAACGAAAGTTAGTCGTTGAGGACACTGCTAAGGATAAACAATCGGATAACAATGTAGAAGAAAATAAGGATGTGGGAGCTAAGAAAATAGTACTAAACAGAGTTTCTTCTATCACTACTCTACCAGCAGCTGAACAGAAAGTTGAACCGAAAACTTCTAACCTAGATTTACTGACCAGTACAAATGTTACTGCAAAAATTCCCTCAACATTGGATGCTAAAGCTAGGTTGGAGTTGCGAGCCAAAAGATTTGGATTGCCTGTTAAAATGTCTGACGCTGAGAGAAAAGAAGCCAGAAAGCAAAGATTTGGTCAGAATGTGACATCTAAAACTTCTGCATTGACAGATTCTAGTGTGACTGCAAATTTGGAGAAACTTAAAAAACGGGCTGATCGGTTTGGACAATCTGTCTCCAAGTTTATGGCTGATATTGAAAATAAGGAAAAACTAGAAAGAAGGGAAGCAAAATTTGGATTAAAAAAATGACCTATTATTTTGTGACTAATAAGACGAAACAATAAATGTTCATTTGACTTAAATGTATTTCTTTGTTTGTTTGTTTATACCTCAGCCAGTTTCGCTGCTAATTGAATGAAATTTTTCTTTGTTTTGTCAGCAAAATCATTCAATTTGATCAAATGTCTGTTCAAAACAGCAGCGGACCCGGCTTTTATATCCCTTGCTCACCATATACAAAACAACAGGAGGAAATACCAAGTATGGTCTGTCTTTAAAGCATAAGCTTGGCTTAGAGCTTCATTTATCATCAAATGAAGAAACAAGTTTGTTTGGTTATTTATTTGTAGTATTTTATATTAACACGTAAAGTAGTAACACATGATAATATTCAATGATACTTAACAAGTCTCAAGAACATAACCATTACATTTCTTAAAATTCACAAAATGGTAACTGATTAAAGTCTTCAAGTGATATTTCAACTTTTGATGTTGGTTCTGCTTCTTCATGACTGATGTTGAAATCTTGTGGTATGTGCATAACATGTTCCATTTGTTCTTTACGCAAAAGTGCCCATCGAACAGCTGTTTCTTTAGAAAGTGCCTTCCTAAACACCATGCAATGCATATGTTTTAATTTCTCATATTTTATTCTTGTGAAACCTAAGCAGGCTAAAGTATACTGCCAAGTTTTCATAATTTTTGAGTTGGCTCCAACATGTTTGGAATCTGGTGTGTTAATTATTAATAATCCTCCAGGATTCAATATACTCCAAGCTTTTTCAACAGCTTTTATTCTTAATTCTGAAGTAGGTATATATTCAAGCAAAAAACAAAAAGTAACCACATCAAAGTAGCCAGTTTGCAGCTGCTCAACTTTGCCATTTGAACATATTGTACTTGATCCAACAGGGACAACTAGGAAATCACATTCCAGTACAGAATCATTAGCAGGACAAAGATCAATAGCTGTAACATCTAAATACTCATAAACATTGAAGGGGTTGTAACAACTTCCAACATCAATTAACTTTATAGGCTGTAAATGAACCTCTTCTATATTGATGTCCATATTAATTTTTTTAGCAATGGCTATATCTTTCTCTCTGTGTACAGAAAATGAACCATTTAAAAAATAATCTTTGCAAAAGTTCTCTGCCCATACAATACGAGAGAAAGCCTCACTAGCTTCATCAACACTTTTCTTTGTCCAGTGATCAGTAGCCAATTTTTCCATATATCTTGCATATGTCCTTAATAATGACTTATTTTGGCAATGGGTCCTCCAAGCTTCTTCTGCTCCAATTCTTTTAGATTCATCTCTTAAAGAAGTGTGTACATCTTTGAGAAATTTGGCTAGTTTCTTGTGTTCTTCGCTTGCCATTATGCTAACATCTATTTTCTTTCTAGAAAAACTTAATAGTCTCTGCTTCCAGATGCAAATGAATATATTTTTGTAGAATGTTTTCAGGAAACAAACATTTTATCAACTGATCATGACCATCACTTAGTTTACTATGCATTCAATTGGTTTGTTGTTTCTTAATTATTTGTAGTAAATGTGTTTGTTTTCACTGATAGCTGAAAGTTTCCATTTGCATGTAACCACGAGCAATCAAAGATTCGGTCCAGCTCATCCAACCAACACTCCTATGCTATATTATTATTATTATTTCATAACATGGCTTCTGTCATCGAGGACAATTTAATTAATTACTTATACAACCTCAAAATAAAAAAAAATATAGCGAGAAACTGTGGCGGGCGTGTGACAGTGACATTGACAGATAATAGAAAATGACAGTTTTTTTTATTATTTCCTTTATTCTGTCCTCGGATGATTCTGCCACTAGCGGCAAAGATAAAATAAAAATAGGATTAAATACAGGAATTTTAAGTATCGAATGGGAGAGGTTACTGCAGAATTGGTATGAAATGAACCGTGAAAGTACAGAATAAAGTCTTAGTCAAGGCGGAGCCGGAGGGAGGGTTTCAATCAAAATTGTTGGCCACGGTTTTATTCGCGATCAACAAACAATACAAATATAATTTATTAAACGACACTGAACTGTGTCGTCGGTACACTACTAACTTTATCGCACATTTATTGGAATCTCGTTTAACAACACGCATGTATACGGTTTGCACACTTTATTTACACTAATACCTTGTCTTGTCTCTCCATCGTAGCGCAGCTTGTTCTGTTATGCAGTTTATAAAGTTAGCAGAAAAAAAGTCTAAAGCTCAGGTTACCTACAGCGATAGAGCATATCGTAGCTATGTACTAAGGGTGGTATTACATTTATCAAATATCTTTGTCTAACTTAGGTATGCTATCCAATATTTTGATCAAATTGTACATTGGTTGGACAAAGATATTTAAGTAAATAATTTCATTCGTGGTCTTTTTTGTTTGTGACGTCGAATCGAGACTTATTTCGGACATAATTTTACGCAAGTATAGTGTAGGTATAGGTAGGTTATCCGGGTTAAAGGTAACAGTAAATAATTAATAAAAGACACGCTTTTAATTTATAGAATTTAATTAGGGTACATACAAACATTTTGTAATGTTGGAGTAATTCCTAGACAAACTAATAAGCACATTTTTGAGTGGCTAGTGTAAGAAATTCAACAGTCGCCTCCTGTTTTAACATTTATGTAAGTAGATAAATACATTATGATAACAAAGAGGACAGTAACAAACTGGGAAGGTAAATAAACCATCATGCTTTTTGATTTTGCAAGATTATTTCCAACAAAACAATAAATAGATAAAACTGTTGTACAAATGATGACCAAGAGTATTGCACAGTAAAAGTTTTTTCTAGGTAGTATAAACGCTAAGTACAAGTTCCAAGTAGGTATCAGTAAAGTTGGCAACGTTGTGTGTTCAACCTCCGACGACGTGTGGCTATTAATATCATGTTAGAAATTAGGTAACCATTTCACACTACAAACATAGCAATCCCGCCGCGACTATTTTAGTTTCTTATTCGATGCGAAATCAGTGAGGAATTTGCAGGCGAACGACAGTATATGGATAACTAATTGTTTCATAAGAGATACTCAGTCGTAGAGTTCTGTCAACCAGTGTTGTTATGGGTGATAAGGAGAAATGAAGTACCTATAAAGAACATTGTAATACTTGTAAAAACGGCGCGATCGCGATACACTGCAAGGGTATATTGACTACCTAATCAACACTAAAGATCGTCGTATACGAGTATATAAATAAATACCTTATTCGTTTACTTTATAATTTAGCAAGTCACCACTTTAGTAAAACTTTATTCAGAATCTGGCCAAGTGTTTTTTCATAGGACAATAATTAACAGAAGAGAGTGAATTGAAGAAAAGCCGTAGAATAATTTACGTATAGATTCACGTAACCGATATTGTTGCAAACTGATTGCCAACATTTATAAAAAATATTTCCTAAGTAGATAATCACTGTTAAATGGTAAAATATTTTGATATAAGAAATATAGAGAGTGTAACAGGTACCCTGTATTAACGAATCAATTACGAATCTGTATTAACGAAATAACGAATCAATTCTGGAATTTATCGAAATCAGTGTCGAAATAAAAGTCTTCACACTACAATCAGCTGATTTCATAAGAAGACTCATATTTATTTTATTACACTTTAAAATTTTTTGAAATTGTAGTTTAGTTTCACGAGTAACTTATACAGGTGTTCCAGTTTAGAACATGGTACCTGCTACTTTGCATTTTTCATATATATCGGCACCAATAAGTGAAATGGCAAAAACAAAAAGATCATGTTGATCAGTGATAGGTAGGTAGTAAAACTAAACGTGTTGCAGTCTAGAGTTTCTAATTTGCACCTTTTTAACTAGTGTTCAAGTATCTACGCCTAATTTATGTACGCACGTCTTACATCATATAATTATGCAATGAAAAGTAATCATCTATGGAGTAAAACTAAAAATGTCTCTTTAACATGAACCGAAAAAGTGGAAGGTAAGACACGATACATAGTCGTAGGTAAAATGTATTTATATCTGTGAACGTTTTTTCTTTGAAAATTTTGAATAAACGGAAAAACTATATTCACAGATTTAAGCAAACTTTAGGCTACAATATTCTTAAGATTTCAAGCCTTGATTATGACGCTTTTGTTTAAGCTTTCTCACTTGGTCCAGATACAAATAATGTAGGTAAAGAAAGAGAGAGGTGTCCCATGTTTTGCACATGAGGTCTAATGGATAAAAACGACGAAGTCGCGGGCAGTCACAAGACTGATAAAACTAAAAAATAAAATAAAAGTTCCATTTAGGTAAAATATTAAGATTCATGACAGTGATAGATTATATTAAGAAATTTAGCTTAAAAAAACGGGTTAAAACAATGTACAAGGTATCAATCACAGACTCACAAAGTAATTATTAAACTTCATTATCAGGACATAAAACAGTTTAAAACACCGAAATAAAAATAAATTTACAGATGACATTAATAAATAATAATAAGTGTAAGTAGTTTAATATCAGAAATTCATTACCTAAATATTAAATCAGCATTGCAAGATAATACATCACGTAATAAAATAAATAACAGTGTCCCGCCGCGTCTCTGCAGGCATTCCTCGTTATAATTCCTAGAAACAACATTATTGCGCCAGTTTCCCTAATAACGTCGAGTTTCAAAGAAAAATGTTTTATCACTTTTATTTTGAATTATTAAAAATCGATAGATATAGGCATTTATTATTATAAAACTATATTAAGTTCTACCTGGCCCAGACAAGGACAGTTAACGCCTCGACACCGTTCCAATGAAGTTTGACAAACACTGAAGCGGACAGACGCTATTAAGAAATGGACGCAATCACAGTAATTTCAAGTCAAACATTCAAAACACCTTGTAAAATAACTGAACTCCAAACTTCAGAGGGGCTATATTAGATATTAAAAGATAAATCCGAGATAACTCGCTCAAAATTTACAGTCGTAGGATAGTGACCAAAGACCCAGAAACCACCAATATTACTTTTGAGTTTTTTTAGCAATAAGCTAAGTTCGTTTTAAACCCAAGTGAGTCTTAAGTTAAAAATACTAAAAGCTTAAAAATTACAGGAAAACCTATATAATGTCTAAATTGTGACCGTAAAATTCTTCTACTTAAACTAACACTTAACGTGGTTGTATCGACAAAATTACAAATTTGGAAATAAATCCTTGTCTGTTCGAAGATTTCAGGTTAATTTAAAAATGCGGAGCCTGAGCTGTGTTTACACTAACTACGTATATACAGGGTGTAACAGAAAGGGTATATAATGCCGAAACACAGCGATAGTCCTCATGAAACTGAACAACTTTCCCCAAGGAACATGGGTCGTAACTCGAAAAAAAATTTTGCATCGCCCATACTTACTCGATCAGCTGATCGGGCATTTTGTATGGGAAGACGAAATTTTTTTTTCTAGTTACGACCCATGTTCCTTGGGGAAAGTTGTTCAGTTTAATGAGGACTATCGCTGTGTTTCGGCTTTATATACCCTTTCTGTTACACCCTGTATATATATATTAATATTATTATCAACGCGTTATCTTAAATTTGAGTTCTCTGCTCAAAATTAGTCTAATATAGCCGCTCTAGTTGGGGCCGGAGGCAGGATGAAAAATAAAATAATGTTTTCAAAAAACTTCAAAATTACGCGCGACTAGATACGAGAGGCGATGCGGCTTTTTTGCTAAGTCTTTGAAAATAGTAACAGTCTGTGCTAAGCCGTTGCAATTCATACTTAAATGGTTTCCTAATTGCACTCCTCTCATATTTCGTTAACCAGATAGATAAGATTATAATAGTATTTAGTTATGCAAGAAAAATGGGCAGTTTTTAAGTTGTTTTAAACCTTAATTTGAAAAGCGTTTGACGATTATAAACAGTTGATAAAATTACAACCAGAGCACATTCTATTTATTTTCGGGAGGCGTAGAACATTTCTTATAATTATGGCTACAATATGCCCATTTTTCTTTCATAAAAATAATTTATTTTTGTGTTAAAAATTTAATTTAGCCTTTAAATAATGCAGTTTTATTTACTACTTAAAAAGGAATACACACTGATATTTGGCGTCATTCATATCTAGTCTTCATTTTTGAAAGCTACAAAATAAAATATCTTCAAAATCCGGAAGATCGTGTTTAGAGATAGTCCGAATTAAATTAGAATCAATCTAGATCCGGAGGAATTTCCGCTTAAAGTGTGCGAGATAGCCCAAACATTCGCGAAACTTGGCGACTATACTAGTACTGAGATGAATACAAAACTTTCATACTAGAATCGTCACCATGTATTTTTAAAAACAAATTCCCTCCTTATACTAGAAGAACTTCAAATTATATGTATATAGTATAACCCCTGAAACAAACTTTGTACAATTTATTATTATATTTCCACAATGTTTTGGTTATTGTTGAATTTTTGTATTTCATTTTCAAAGACGAAGATTCTATGATGAATGACACGATATTTGGAAAGCCAACAAAACAAACATAAGCATCCATTAATAAATCTAAGGTTAGCGAAAAACAATGAAATAAGTCCAGTAGACGGTGCATCACCGATCAGACCCGTGGCGTTGCGGCGTGCCTGCGATTCCATATTTACAACGGATACTCACTAACAACATCGACGGCCACGAACTTTACCCCTTAAGTGCAATATTGCCGAAATCGCTCGGGTCCGAGCTCGCGGCTTGGATAAATAATATTACATAGACTACCGTAATATCTAACGAATAAACATTAAATAGTTTCATCTACCGCTGTCTATTCTGGGCGATACGGCGTCGTCGCGCGTCGCACGTAGATAGCAGGCCGAGCGGTCGTCGCGGGCAGCTCGTCCCGCTGGAGGCCGCGCGCTGCCAGCTTGACGAGCGGTAGTTCTCGCTCAGAAGGCAGTCCAGTGACTGGTGGCGGTGTCGGTTCTCGTCTTCTGAACGCGGAGTAGCGAGTCGGCGCTCCGGAGCGCGGCGACCGGGGAGCGCCCCGCCGGCAGGGGCGTGCGGACGAGAGCTCGGCGCGACGCGCTTCTACCTGCCCTCTGGCAGCTGTCGCGCCGCCGCGTGTGCGCGGGCTGCAGCTTCCTGAGTAGCGAAACACTAATCTCATTATTTATTCTTGGATTTCCTAGGAAGAGAGACGAACATGAACTTCAAAAGTGGTAATTTGCTTCATAGTATAAATAACGTCAGGAATTGTATGAGAAGAATAACCTTGGTTCTCGGTTGCGGTTTGGCGCGCGGCAAGGGTTGCGCGGCGGCTGGGGGCGCGTCGGCCTGCGGCTGCGGCGCGGGCTGCGGCGGCGCGCGGGGCGCGGGTGGCGGTGCGCGCACCGGCGGCGGCCGACCCAATGAAGCTAGCACTAAGCCGCGGAGCAACGCGGCGCGGGACTCCATCTCGTCGCCCGCAGGAGGAGTTGTCACATCTGGGAATTATTACATTATAACATATATTACTCATGGATAATAACAACTACCTGTTTACGGGTAGGTATCAAAGAAAACAGAACCCATATCAAAATATCCAATTTAAACAATTTACGAAAATGAAAAGGGTTTTATTCAAAAATAGGCAAAATTCATTTCAATTTTTTTTAACTAAAACTACTGCCGGTTCTGTATAGCCGAGAGGAAGAAAACGGCAAGAAACCTTCGGCACAGGGCCATACGTTATGTCCAATATATCTTTTTTTTAAATCAACCGACTTATAAAGTTACACGTTGTACGAATCATTCACGACACACAATAGGAATAATAAGCAGTTAAGAAAATAAACCAAAACAATAATTATAACTTTTAATTAAAACTTCCCTAAAGGAGAGACTAGTACAGACGTAAGTAAGTTACCTAGGAAGCCAGAGAGCAAGAGCTGTGAGTCGGAGTTGTCCTGCGGCGGCGGCGGCTGCTGCGCGGGCTGCGGCGCGGGGGGCGGGGCGGTGGTGGCGCCGCCCGACGAGGACGCCGCCGCCGGTCGTCGCGGCAGTCGCTCCAGCTGCTGGCGAGCCGCCTGCAGCCATACAATTTTAATTTTAAAATATTCTTGCTACTGATTTAAATATAAAAGAAAATCAAGTTATAGTATTTGCGCTAAGTATAGCATGGAGCGAATAACAGCTATTATTAGAAGTTTTTGCGGTTACTCAAGATAATTTGATTGTTAAGGCGTCCATTAATTACGTAAAAGATTACTTATTGGATGTCAATTTCCGAATAGACACTTACAGTAGCTTGCTGGCGTTCAAGTTGCAGTTGCATCTGCAGCTGTTGCAATTGGCTGGGCGTGCCGGGCTGGCCGGGGCTGCGGCGCACGCCCGACAGCTGGGACAGCAGCTCCGCGATGGGGTCCACCACGGCGTCGCGCGACGACGGCGACAGCGACGAGATGCCGCCGCCGGTGCTGACCACATATCTTTACATCAATCACTAATTGCCTATCGCATTTGGGATTCCTGATAGCCATCTCACTACCTCAACAAACTTGATGGTTTCAGTAAAGACAAAATTATATAATATGTGTTTGTTAATTGTCTATTTATTGTTCTGTTCATATTTAATTGTTAGTGGTTGTTATCTATTTCAATACTTAATATTTTATAAAACAAGTGAGATGTGAGATGGGTTTGATACGTGAATGAGATTTCCAAATATCAAATATCTAAATGTAAATAAATAAATGACTCGCGTAGCAATTATTTGTATACTGTATGTAATTGAATTTATTGATTTTTCGATGAAAATGATATAAGCGCCTAACGCACATCATTAGGCCACAAACTGCATGATATAATTACCTGAAGTGCATGTTGGTGCGGCGCGGGCGACCGAGGCCGCGGCCCGCATGCGGCACACGGCGAACTCCCCCATGTCGGATGCCACTCGGCTCATCGTGCAATGGAGTTAAGGAACTCATGATTTGTTTTAAAAAAACACTCTCTAAATCTTACAATCTTAACACAGAATACTAAATAATATTCATATGACATTGTCGCTGCAGATTCTATGCAAAATTCGCTTTAAGCCCGAAATATCTCCTTTGTTTCCTTCTAAACATAACAATCCCTCAAATACCATAAATAACTCTGAGTAGTTGACCTCACATTTAGTATAGCATATATGTATAACTGACATAAAAAATAGGGGGTTTGATACATGTTTAAAAATAACACACAATAAAGTTTAAAAAATAAAATCACATTTAGGCAATATAGCATGTTTAGCTGAGATGCATTAGCAATAAGTAATTTCGCATAGCAATACAATCAACTGCATTTTAAAGGAAAAAAGACCTAAATAGACAAGTCCCGCAACCGTATTAGATAAGATTGGCATGGTTTATAACAACCTGAACTTCTATTCCGAATTATGTGCGATCTTAGTTCTTAGGTTAGTACCAAGTTGTAGGATAGGGCATGAAAATTAATAACATTCTGATTATAAATCAGAAGAAAATGCTAGATTTTTACCGGCCTATGGCAAAGCCAAAAGGAGAGTATAATATGTATGATTCAGAATTTACTTTTAAATTAATTATTTATAAAATGTGTATCTATTTTAAATAATAACTTACGGCCCCTAAAGGTAATTATTACTTAAGTAAATACATAGACCAAATATGGCGCAACAGGCCATGTAAAGGGTTTTCACACGGTTTTTCTTTTTACCAAAAATAAATAGGTACTCTTGTAGATTTAAAAGGAAATACGAAAGTATTTTGTACTAAGAGGGCAATAGCAATTTTTTCTTGTATTGTGGGTTATTGTAACTACAACGCTCCATTTCAAACTACAGAAAGGTAGTTCTAACTTTCATCAGGTTAGATTAGTTCATAATACTACTGAAATGATTAAATAGGAAGTAGGTCGTCAAGATATTTCCAACTGAATTGGAAGCACTCATCCGATACGACACCAAATCAATAATCTATTAACAGATGTTGTAACACATAAACGTTTTATACAATCATACAAGACATCCGCCCGTGACTTAGCTACTATTCTATACGTCAAAGCACAACATGGACTCTTCTTTCCAAATTTCATCAAAATCCGTTAAGTCGTTATTGCTTGATTAGAAACAAACATTTAAAACTCCGAATGATTCAGTGGGGGAGGGGGGGGGGGAACTACTAAAGGATACCGTGTTCTAAAACTCATAAGTAATGAATGGACGCCCCTTAAAATATATTCAATACATTTATGTATGCCATGTTTACTTCACATCAAATATTACGTTTTTCAATGAAGTGATTTTACCTTTTATAAATATGTATTACTTTGGATCGAGAGTCACGTTAAGTTTGCGTCATAACTATTTATTGCTAGTCTGGGAAATTGAATATTCAATTTTAACTCAGCAGTCTTGTACATAAATATAAGCGCGTACCCTTCTAAACATCCTTACATGTAACGAATAGAAATAAGAGATCTTGTTGAGATTGCATTAGCTCAAATAACTCGGCGACAAATGCCGACAATAAAGTAATCAAACAAAACAAGTAGTATGTATGATTCTCATAATTCAAGTAATCGATTCAGCAATTTTTATGGGAAAATTTATAATATTTAATCAAGTTGCTTTAGTAGTTGATTTTGATCATGAAATTGTTTCGAAATATATTAAAAAATCGGTTATAATAATGCAACATACATTTCTGTATAAAATTGCTTATTGATCAGTTCTGTATGTATAATACATAAGACGTAGACTGTCGCGAAGTACATAATAAAGGGTCAATGCGACAATAAGAATAGCTATTGATATATTTATTTATAATTATAGAGGTGATCATAACAGGATGCAATAGAAAGGTTTGTTCAAGGAGGTGGAAGCAGATATGTCAGCTAAAACAAGCCATAAATTCACTAGAAGTTATAAAATTCACTCGGCTGCAGTAACATTTGTCTTTATAATTGAGAAGGGATAGACACTTGTAGAAAAGGGCTGTTAAAGTACAACTTTATTATCTGTTACTTACTGTTACGTTGTCTTTAGGTTTTGTACGGAATGTTAACTTTAATGTATTTTGTGAAAGTAGAGTTTATTGTAATAATTATTTAGTATGACGTATGAATAACTAGTTATTAGACAACAAGTATTTGAGACTTTCCACTTTTACGTTGTTGGAATATCTCCCAAATAGTACTCATTTGTTTCAGTACAATTTTAAAACAGTTCTGACAGAAATGTTCAAATCGGCAAATAGCAGCTCCACACTGTTATTATTGCACTATGACATTCCTTTCTAATGTTTAGTTGCGGAAAATGAAGCATAATAGAATAACCCATAAGAGAGCAACATATTATTAACAATCGATCTAAATAGGTTGCTATATTAAGCTGCTTTTTATTATGAAAATTATGCAGAATTGATTTACTTTCGCAATGCCAACCGATAATATAAGCAAACAGCGTGCATATTTGCATTAGTCATTCATAAAGACTAACTAGGTAATAGGTATTTCAAATTAACGAAATATAAACTAGAAACAGACATGGTTTGGCTGAATAGAGTAAACTTAGATGATTTGTATTGAAAAAGGATATCAGAAATGAGATTAGATCTCTAGGGCCAGTTCGGTGTTCCAGGGTGAGATGACCAGCAAAGTCATCGGTTACAAAATTTGGCTCTCCTCCCGGCATCGACGCACATACTGGACACACCACCTGCAACAGCATCGCTTTAGTTAGAGACAAGGGTCGGCTGGGGACAATTCCTCTAGTTTTAATCTCTCACATCCCAGAAAAAAAAAGAACAATAGAAAATCTATTGTGTCTGGGTTTATAATGGGTCAGTGGGATGTGAGAGGTTAAATCACTGTGAAAATCAATCAACGTAAACAGTTAAACTCAACTAAATGTATATCAATGCATCATACGACAATTTTAACATGTTAATTATCATTTAGAACTTAGTGCTTGATTCACCATCTACGGATTAAATTTATTTGACAGGTATTTTATGCCTGTCTCTATCTAAAATGGCATGTTTTATGAAATAGACATAGGTTTATCCGTCAGTATAATTTTATCTATAGATAATGAAACAGTATTAAGGGTATTAAGTTGTGTCACAGTGATTTTACACCGGAATTGCTCTGCCGGTTACCCCTGACCCAAGGAGGACAAGGTTTATTATAAGTCACAACTAAAGTTACAGTAATGTACTTTGTATTATAATTTCACACTCAATTACCACTACTAATTATTTAAGGATTTACAGAAACAAGTAGTTTAATAACAGATAGCCTATTTCATACTGCTGCTGACCAAAGATTTACCAGAAAAAAAGTAGCTCTTGTCATTTTTTGTAAACAGTTACATTTATTAAAGAGTTGTTGGCTCGCAAAACAAGAGCTTTTAAAGCAAAGCTAAGAGGCAGGTTCTGAATAATCTAAAAGTAACATTCCAATAGAAATATATCATGAGCAATTAGAGTTGAATTATAAAGAAAATGTGATGTTAACTTACAGCCAGTGTGGTGTCAGCATGCTCAGCGGTAACATGCTCTATGAGACCTGTGTCCGTGAAACCCATACGGTTACAGAATGGACATGTGTATGCCTGTGGCTGCTCCAGTGCTAGTGTTTCCCCACCATAATACAAATCTAAAACGCATAATAGTTATTTAAACTTGGAGCAAGACACATTAAGCTTGTCTTAAACCTGAAATAGAAGTCAGTCACAAATGTGGTCTAACAATTCCTTTATTTCATTATACTGTATTATTTCCCACTTCATACAGCTTGAGTTTGTATGTGCTGTGGAATTTAAAACTTCAATGACCCATAATGGCTAGTGCAATAATGATCTCTGTATCTTTGGACCTTGTTATGAAATAATGTAAATAGGTAATGAGAATTTTAATGATATTTTGTGAGATCTGTATATTTAAACAAGCTGAAGGCAAATATTTTCATGTTTTTTTTTACCATATACATATAATTGACTGCTGGCTGATTCATAAGGTCAAACAAAGAGTCAACTTAAAATTATTTTCTGAAAATAACCTAAATCTGATTTATAAAGAGGTCATTTGATAATTATGCTTGATTAATTAACGAAATTAGAACAGGAAATATATGCCATAGGTAGGCCTCATAGATAGTGCATGTCTTAATTTAAATTAAGTTTAGAGTGATAAAGTTAAATAATGCTAATATTTTTGTCAGAAGAGGTTCTGAATGTGTGAATTACAAACACAGTTTCCCTTTGACATAATCTCATTATAATCACTATGAATAGATGCCGCATTAGCTGCATACTAAAGTATAATAAGAAATGTACAATTCACATTTCAGTTGAAAATTTGGATTAGGTTCATGTAGTATCAAATCTAGGCCACTAAGAATATGGGGAAAGGCTTACCAAAATCACTTCTAGAAAGAATGCATTGCATTGGATGTTCTGTGGTATGTTGGTTGGTGGTAGCCCCGGACTCGTAACAGGTAGCGCATAAATCGTAGTCGATGCAAATTAAACATTTGTACCGTCGTCCTCTGAAGTTATTCTTCAAACAAGAGTCACAGCTGACTCCTGGAGACAGGACAATACGGACATCACACACTTAAACTATACGATTTTGCAAGAGAATTGGAAAAATTCTGGTGGATCATTAAATATTTAACTTTTCAACAAAATACACAGTGACAAAAGCATCGAATTTATGATTATCATTCATTCTTCACCCACCTTCATGGCGATTCATTTTCGCCTGAAAATATAGTTGAGACAAACACTTCTTGGCACCAATATCACCACTGCTTTCCGAGATAATTATACTACTAATCTAAAATAGGTAGCACAACATATATTAGACTAAAATACAAGACAGGTATTTAACAAAAATTTCCAAGCAAACCTAACCCAACCAGGCCATAATGACGTCACATAATTGAACGTCAGTGTTGCTAGCTTTGGTACTGTTACTTTTTTTGATGGAAAATAAATATCAGTATCTAGCAATACCACCGTTTTGGTTGCGTTCAATTCAGATTGGGGTCACAGGTGGCATTTTTACAAATGATTTCTTCAGCTCACTCGGTCGAAACGTTTTTTCAACCCCTATCTCTGACGAAAATACTGAAAATTGAAACTGCTATGTAATTGTAAAAGTAAGCTAAGATAATATGAGAATTTGTAAAACACAAAACATACCACTAACGCGGCAGGTTTTTGTATAATCATTGGTTTCATCGGCTCACTCCGTTGAAACGTTTTTCGTAAGTTAAAAATGTCAATATCTTAAGATTTCTAAGCACTATAGAAACTAAAAACTGTCTTAACTTTTAGTAAAAACTTTTTACTAAATATCCACCATACTAATGTTTTATATTCCATGTCTGGTTTAAAAGATATTCAATTGTGTATATTCTGCATACAAACTTCAGTTTAGGGTGACCATGCTGTTGACATTTCATAGTGCTGGGACCGTAGTGAGCCGATGAAACCAATGATTATACAAAAACCTGCTGCGTTAGTGGTTTGTTTTGTGTTTTACAAATTCTCAAATTATCTTAGCTTACTTTTACAATTACGTAGCAGTTTCAATTTTCAGTATTTTCGTCAGAAAAAGGGGTTGAAAAAACGTTTCGACCGAGTGAGCTGAAGAAATCATTTGTAAAATCTTTATTACGTTACCAGGCGATCTGAAATTTTCAGGATTTACTTAGCAAAAGTTTTACTAAATCCTGGTATACATATAAATTTTATATGAATAATTAACACTTTCTCTAATTTTCATAGGTAGCTTGATCAACTGAGTGAGCCGATGTTTAATGCCATATCTTTTGTTCTATCTTTTTACAAATTAAAATATTTAGTTTTACAATTGTTTTAGAACTTTTACTAAAAGTTAGGCATATTTCTAGGCTAGAATTTAGCTGGCTCACTCGGTTCACACGCACACGTCCGAATCTCATTTTTTACTTTTAATTTAAGGCAACATTCACTTATAACTGTCAAATCTGTCATGACAAAATTGTGGGGTTTGTATGGGTATTTATGAATCAATCCATCCGTTTTTTTTATGAGAATCTCGTCTTGTATTCTTGTAATAATTGCAAACGCTACTTTTAATTGACTGCACTGATTCCATTAAGTTTTCCCATGTGTGTGGTATTGATATAAACGATTTCAGTTCTTTTTACGTTGTAATTCACGCGTAGTTAGAAGCAGAAATTGTTGGTAAAAATCTTTCTACATTTTGCGCGGGAAGTCGTTAGTATTGTGTCGGTAATTGGGAAAAAAGAATATCTTCATAACGTATTTTTACTTCATTTATTAATTTTACAATGACTGATGCACTGTGCCATTTAGTTGTCGACGGCAATGAGGTGCTGGAGATAAAATTAGGTATGTATAAGTAGTATAATCATGTTACACATTCAATGCATGCAAAGGAGTTATCACTGTACATAATTTATTTTGTGTTTCTAATGTTGTTTGTTTTATTTCTTAGTACGAAATGCTGAGGATATAGAAAATGACCAGCTTAGTTTTGGGCCTGATATGTGTCACCAAGTATTTGGAGAGAATGAGAACATATTTGGTTATTCAGATTTACACATTCGGTTGTACTATAGTGCAGGCAGCCTGCAGACTTATCTTGGTGTAGAGTACACTGACAAGGTACACACTACTTATGGTTTAGCTTTGACATTATTAGTTGCAATATTGAGGGTGATAGATGAAACCATATTGTACTGTATGTTATAGATTGAACCAAGTAAGTCTGAAGGGATGAAAGCTGACGATGTGGAGGGTGCACTGAAAAAGGTTTTGGCACCAGGATATACTAGTAATATAAATAATTTTGTCTCAATGCTGAAGAAAGATGAATCATTTACTCCATATGGAACTCTGTTGCATGTCTTTTCGGTCAACCCCAGTAAGTATTCACCTAACTTATTAAAACTTTAACAATCCTTTTTTCCACTTAGACAACTTGTAAATGTGTGTGAAGTGCTATGTTCTATTCAGTATGTCCTATGCAAATAAGTTGATGAGATCTTATCTAATAATAAAATTTTGCTCTTAAGATGTTCCTATTGGAATATGTTTTTATTTCTATTAATAGTTATAGTTGTCAGTAAAGAAAAATGACTATGAAAGTCTATTTTTATTTTGAGTGGTTTCTTTATTTTTTAAGTTGATTTATACTTAACAGCCTTAGCTTTCTGTAGTTAGTACAGCTTCACTTGATGAGAAGTATTTCATAGGTTATACATACATACATATGGTGTACTTTTATAGGTGATGGCACAGAGAAACGTACATTTGAAGTGTATTTTTGTGAGACAAGTACTCCAAATTTTCTATCATATCACCAACGCTTGCAAACTTTCCTTTTGTGGTATGTTGATGCAGCATCATTCATAGATGTTGATGATGACCAGTGGACATTCTTTATAGTGTGAGTAAGAGTAATCTTAGCCTTGCAAGTTGATTTATTTAAATTTCATTTATAATTTCCATCTACCCTCATACAATACAATACAATACAAATATTCTTTATTGCACAAAAGATATAAGGTACAGACACAAACATATGTTTAGTTATTAGTTTTTGTTCTATTTTATATTATAAAATGAATTTCTTTTGTACAGTTACGAAAAATATCAGTCTTCAGAAGGTAATTGGCGTTATGCCACAGCAGGGTATGCCACTGTGTATCGATACTATGCATATCCACGCCACATCAGGCCACGAGTGTCACAAGTCTTAACATTGCCACCATTCCGGAAAATTGGTTTATGTGCCCAGCTTTTAAAAGTAAGTGACCAATGTTTTAATTTTGTACATTTTTGTTTCTGTTATTTAATTTGTATTGTTTTACTCTGCATACTATTATATTATAAACTGAATTTTCACCCTGTTAATTATTATAATGATGGATGATTAATTAATATTTTGTAATAAAATAGTATCCACTGTCCTTTACAGGTGGTATATGATTATTTTGTAATATTGCCAGAAGTTGTGGATATTACAGTTGAAGATCCATCACCCGAATTTCAAAGGATTAGAGATTACGTAGATGCAAAACATTGTGAAACTCTTCCTGCATTTCAACCAGCCAAACTCGTTCAAGGGTAACAATCACTTAATTAGCATTGAAAGAGAACTATTGTAGCTAAAAAATATTATTAAGATTTTAAATAATATGCGTTATATTCTAGGTTTACCGCTGACATGGCTAACCAAGCATGCAGTAAATTTAAAATTAACAAAAAGCAAGCAAGACGCGTGTATGAAATCCTTCGCCTGAAAAATACGAACACATCAGACAAATCAGCATATCTCGAATACAGGCTAGATGTTAAGAATCGTCTCAATGCGCCTTTCCAGGTTGGTTTATTTTTTATTGATTTCATGTGAGTGCTATCTTGAAGTCTGATGAAATAATATACGTTGTTTTGTACACAGAAAAAGAAGCTTGAAATGAAGAAATTGCAGAAAGTGTTGAAGCCAGAAGAATACATGGCGACGTTAAGTGCTACCGGCGAGAGTGAGACCCACGGCCGACTTGCCAGCCAGTACCTCGCGCTGGAGCTCGTCTATCGCCACGTCATTCACAGGATGGACATGGACTATTAGAGTAGAACGCTACAACTCACCAATTTCAAGTTGTGTTTTAATCTTTTGACCAGAATAAAGTAAAATATTTTTATTTTTTATGTATTGGTTTTAACCGGTCATCCATTTGAATGTTTTTTCTGCAGACTGCTTTGGACAAAAGGTGTTGTTTCTGAAAAAATATATTGAACTTGAGCACACTTCTTAGCATTTGGTGACTGGTCTCAAACTTCATCAAGACTCTTATTTAATTGTGTAAACTTTTAAGGTTTAGTATGTAAAGTTGTTTAATTGTAAGTAATGGATTTTCATAGCAGTCTACCCAATACATTGTCTGATGCATAACATGTCTTAGTGAAATGCTTATTTTTCTTTAATAAAGTCAGTTAAGTATGAAAATGCCTATTACACTCCTAGAAAGAAGCTTGTTTTATGATAGTAGTTACTTGTACCTACTTCAAATCTACTTGTTACAACATACCTATTAACAACCAACAAAAGGCTTACAAAAATACATGTCTGTGTCGTCCCCCTGATTGATTGAGCAGAATTTCTAGCTAGATTGATTGGAGATACCATAGAATCTACGGCATAGAGGTTTCGTTTTCTATTATTTTAGGAAAATAAAAGATTAAATTAATTTACAATTCTTTATTTATTATGATATTGAGAAAGGTTTGCACAAGCGAATTATTTTTAAATTACTTCATACACACTATCTGTTCTGTATCGCAGGCATAGCAACGCACACAACGGACTAGCTCCGTGTACAAATAATCTCCCAAACAACCACACACAGAAACATAGTAGATGGCGAGCGCGTCAATGGGAATACGGGAATTTAGAATGTAAGCGTCTTTAATGCATGTGCAATATATTCGGTTCCCAGTTGTCAATTAACATCACTCGACGGCCCGCCGGTATTTCTCCTATACTATTTTAATTTTTCTCTCCAGCGTAAGGAACCTTCGGCGCGTGAATCTGATTCAACGCACTTCGTCTGTTTCCTTTTTTGTCCCGGTTTTTCAAAGCTGGAATGTGTGGAATGTGTTGCCATTACTGCAGTCGCCACTGTTTTTCCGGGGCTGGTGGGTATTTTAGATTCTTTCGGTACTTTTGTCTCTTTTGCCTCGCTGCTTGGCGCTTTCGAGTCCTCCGTCTCTATTATTTCTTTTATATCCTTAGCCTCTTTTGTTTCTTTCGTCTCTTTTTTTTCTTTCTTGTGAGATCGCGAGTGGTGGTGTCCACTTGCGGAGGCGTGTCGTCAGTAGGACCGCGAGGTGCTGTCTGCTATATAGTACGACTCTCCGAACCATTCGCTGTGCTCGTCCAGGTATCTGCACCAGAGGGAATGAAATGTTAGGCAATAAAAAAAAGACAAGAAAAATTAAAAAAGTAGCCATTAATTTGAAAAAGATACTGAACTTACTGAATAAACATATCGATGTGCTTCAATATAAGTTTTAATTTGAAATCGGGCATTGGTGAAGAGTTCAAGAAGTCTGGTATCTTGACGAAGAGTCGCGCCAGATGAATTGCGCCGTAGATTCTGCAAGGCAGGTGCTCCGTTCCTTCACGAGAGATGATCTCCCATTTCGCCACCTATTTAAGTAAAAAAAGAATTTGAAATTATGAGTAGATCTGCGAGTAACCGTTTAGTTAACCTGCTGCCGCCAGCGGTAGTTTCAAAACATTCAAGGTTAGAATGAAATGTTTTGGCAACATGGCTCATTTTTAAGCTATTATTAAATAGTTGGTTGATAGCAAGCGTCACAATTCGACATTATAATTTCGCTTGCCTTATCCAGTAGCAGAGAGAGTGGAGTCCGGGTGTGAGAGGGCGCGGCGGCGGCGGTGGGCGCCTGCCCCGGCCGCGACCAGCACTCGCTCAGAGACGACCCGCTGCTGCCCACGCTGCAAACACTCACACATAGCAACCACCATACCTATTCACTATAACTACGTGGACTAAAGCACATGGAGACCATAAAAGTGTTAAGTTTTAAAGTTCTTATATCCTATGTAAATATTGATCGGCAATGAAAAGGTATTTCATTTGTCAGGTAGTTGATAGGTAATTTACTTATATTCGGTGACACGACGAACATTTAATTAAGACAGAGAAGCATACGAATAAGATATAAGTCTGTTCCATACCTGGATGAGAGCGTTTCGAATGTACGTGGCTCGCCCGTGGTCGTGGAGGGCGCGGGCTCTTCGTTCTCGGAGTGCGACACCGCGGACTTGTGCGAGCGAAGTCTAAGACAACGCAAAACACTGTTACTTTGTTATTTTTAACATAATATATACCTACGCCGATTAAATTTAATTTTTAAATACTTATTGAACTTTGTTTAAAAATACATATTTAAAAATTAAATTTATGTAGGTAGGTATATTAACAGTATTTTGCGTTGTCGCAGACGTATAGGTAGATACAATTTTGATAGTGCAAAACAAATATTAATCTACTTAATGCGAGGTCATTTCGCAAATGCGAGAGAGACATTATTTTTAGCTATGACGGTTTTTTGCATTCTCTGTTGATCTGTGAACTTATTGCACCAACATTGTACCTGCTGTTTTAAGTGTCTTCTCGCGTTGGGTCTCCATTGGCGTTGACTGCAATCGTTCCTAGATAATGGTAATACAACAACACCAAAAGCATAGATATACCAGTTTTAACTGGTTCGAAAGACTACTACGTTTGATACCAAACTACGGCGTTGAATAATAAAGTGTACCTCCTAGCAACATTTCCGCTGCGAATCGCGGTGCGGACTTCTCTAGCCTTTGTCGTCGGCGGCTTGTCGTTGCGAGGCTCCTCGGGTTCCTTCTTAGCAGTCAGTTTATCAGCCGGCTCTACTGCATTCTCCAACTTGCCGGTCTGAGGTGGCGGTGGTGGGTCAAAAGCTGAAACAGACAACTCATACTTATTTTTTAGGTACTTTATGCACTTGCCAATTAATAATAAGTATCTTGTTAATTATTGCGTCGATGAATATTACATAAATAAGCTAATACTATATTTACTTTCATATTTACTGAAGTCGCAAGGATCCGGAGGCAAGTGTGCGTACTCAGGAAGCGTGGGGCTTTTCATGCCTTCTTCCACAGCCGCCAATGTTTTGCTGTCTAATGTTGGACAATTGTTCTGCATTATTTGAGATTTTAGTATTTCCTCTTCTTGACTGAAAACAATATTTGTATAAGTATTTGAATACACTTAATTACCTGCTTTTCGACCCGGTTTTGTGACCATTTACGCACTTTTTTAGCTAGCAGTTTATGTAGACAGGTTAGGTACCTGCGAACCTAAATTGCTACATACCTTTCAACAAATTTCCCACAAATCTCATGGTACTGATTTTGCTCCTGTTTGTAAAGGAGATGTCCTCGAAGAACGAAGTCAAAGTAGACACGAAGACCATCCGCCACTTCCCTGACAAGGTTTAGTCTGTAAAGGTTAACAAACACAAATATGCCATTAATTTTTAGCGCTAATATTTGTTGTAATAAATACCTTGTCTACAGTAGGTATCTACAGTAATTATGAGATATAATGAAGTACCTGCAGGATACATCGAGCAGGTCAGGTTTCTGTGGTGGGTCGTGGCGAGCCCGCGCCGGGTGCCAGGCCCCCGCGCGAGCGAACCACTTCACGAACGACTCGAGGATCTCCGCGGCGCAAGGTGACGCCGGCAGCCGCGACAGCTTGCCTCGTTTCACCATCAGGTGGTAGTCAAACGTTAGCCGGTCCCTATACGACCACACAATACTTTGTGTTGAACATACAAAACTTTATTTCAAATAGAAGAATTTGCATAAACCCTATGCCCCGTCGTTAATAAGGCAGTTTAAACCAGAAAATTAATTAAGAAATGTTATAATACATACCTGAGTTGAGATGGCAAAGTGATCTGGGCTCTGCCTGGCGCGTTCGGTGGCGGCGAATGAGGCTGCGAGCCGGAGCCATCCCCGGACGACGAATCTGTATCACCAGTCTCCCCCTCTGTAAAAAATACACGACTCACATTCCCGAATCTCACTTTCTTTTTCGTTGTAACTGTAGACGCCATGGTGTAAACATTTGTCTAGATGCAATTACATTCATCAAAATACTTGACAATCACTCTGCACATAAATCGATAATACAGCGCAATTGCATTCGCATGTCTCGTATAAGTAACCTATTTTTAGGTTTCGGATAGGATGTCGATAACTATCTTCATTAGGTCTTGGATCTGATAGACAATCGCACGTGTGTTTAAATTTTATTGGTACCAAATTGTGTAAAATCAGCGTTCTACAAAGTTAAGTAGTCACGTTTAATATTTCGTGCATTTAATTTGTAATATTAGATCTGTTGTTTAAAATTGGCTTACAAAAGTTTTTTTTTCACACTTTCGAGAAATGCATCTATGTAAGATCGATACGGCGGCGCATCGAAGTTACAACTTAACACACGATCTCTTTAAGTCTGTCGGATTTAGTCGGGTGGTTTTAAATAAATTCGTTCGGTCAAAATGCCGTGTGTAGGCATTCCTGCCGCAATGATTTTGATTTAGGACATCTAGGTAGAGCCTAGGTATTCGGTCGGTTCCTGCATTTCGGGCGACGCGTGAGGGTCGGGAGGGGGCGGCGTGCGTTGCTGGTCAATAACTACGCGCACTGACTGCGTTTAAGTTTTACAGTGCACCGGGAGTGCACTTGTTGAACATTCACCCGGTTACCTCAATACTTACTTGCTTTCTGAGAGTATACTTTTTGACGCAGTATTAAGCTCAAGAGATTTGAAACTACCTACAATTTAGACTGAAGGTAACGTAAAGTTAGATGGTAATAGAAGGCTCATCAGAGTTCATCTATTACCCACGGCAATAATGGACGGAAGCAAATGGTGTTGTAAATGCACGCACATTCTTTGTAATTTTTTTGTGATTACTTAAATGCTTTCGATGTGTGTAAAATTTATGTTAGTAGGTAGTTTTAAGTACTTACCGTCCTATAATAACTAATTACTATCCCGCAACAGGCTTTTCACACAATATTCCCTCATATTATAATTAAGTAGGGTATATTATACGAGTACCTATCAATGAAGAATAAAAAAATGTCTACTTTGAGCATATCACTGCTTAAAACAGTATGGAAATGTATAATTTATTTTCGTGTTACCATCACAGCAAATATGTTTCTTTGTAGGTATATATTTCACGGACTAATCATCAATCGATCAATACTCAATGGGTTGATGACTGACGTAGTACAAAAGCCGTAATTTTACGCTCACGTCAGAATAGTTAACGCAAGAATAAAATACGTAATAAGCCATACCTTACCTAAATTGCACCTCTTGTTAAGAGATATAATCTACCTACCCGCTTTTGATGTACCTAGGTACGTGGTAGGTACTAACACAATAGGTTGCAGACGGTTTTTTAGCTAGGTGCCAACAACCAACGAGATATTGAGAGGGATCTTTAGACGACGAAAAGTTGTTATACCCATTGCTATACCTGTAAATCTTTTCCTCCCAAATTAATAGTTGTGCAGATATCTTGTGTTATTGTTTGTATGAGAGTAATTGATGATACTGGAGATAAGTTAGATTATCTATATAGTATATAATATGTTTGATAAAGATAATTCAAACAATTTGGAGAGAATAATATTGTCTTGTATCTTTGTTTAACTAACCAAATAAAATCTAAGTAAGAAAGTGTATTCTCATTACAAACGTAATTGACACATTCGGGATACGCGATGAATTGGTAAACAACGCGATCCCTTCTGTGTTAATCGTTTGTATGAGCATAGTCGACGGGATCATGGATATGACGATTAAAGTTCTAATTTCCGCTACGTCTTTTGAAAATATTTGTCGTTGCGAGCGTATTGGCGCTTTATTGTCGAGCGGCGTTGGCCATAGGTTTAATAAAGCACGAGGCAACAATAACAAAAAATACATCTGTTTGTATAAATTAACAAGATAACCAATAAAAGCAGTCAACATCCTTGATTATGTGAATCTAAAAATCAATTAATCAACTCTACATGTACTTAAAAAAAGGAAGACATAGCTAGTTAATTGACACGATTGGGAGGTGGGGTTCCCTATTACTCACACCCATTCGTGTCAATAAGCTAGTATGTACAGAATATCAGCGACATGCAGCACGGAATTAATGAAGCCCAACAGGAAACTCGAACTTATCAGCAGAAGAAAGTTCAGATTAAAAAAATAATGATATTTACTTATTTGGAAAGACTATTAATACTTCTTTAGTATAAGCTTTAAATTGTCTTGTTTTTCAACTCTATTTGTGCTGAAATGGAACCGTCACAGCCGCCATTTTGCGCAACGGGTGCTCAGCGCCAGGTACTAGTATTTTATTTGAGCTTTTTGACTTTTATCTGTTATGTTCAATAAAATGACTGAAACACTTTTATCTGTCGTAGGATATGATGTTTAGTGAGCGACTTACCGTCAGGCTGAGTGCTGCTAGAAGAGCCGTCATCACTGAAGCCGTGTCGCACACGCTTTGCAACCCCTGACCCCGTCGTCGAGCTGCTACCCTTTTTTCGTTCGCGGCGGTAAAGATACGCGCCACTGTATGAAAAATATGTATCTATTTTATTGTTTTATCAAATTATCAATAAATGATGACAAATGTGTACTGAGAATAATAATCCAGTATTTCGTGACCTACTGCACTGGAGAAGTGGGACCCTAACATGCCCTCCATGCATTTCTACACTTCTTAATTGTTAATAAATCACTTATGTATAAACTCTATTTAAGAAATAAAATGTCTATCTTACAGTTGGAGTTGTGACTTCTCAGCAAGGTCTCGTTGCAGCTGTCTGTTTTCTTCCGTGTCTTTGAGCACAAAGTCTTCACTAACACAACGGTCCCAAGAAGAGTTCCATCCTTGGAAATGAATCAGGTATTCAACTGTGCGACGTCCACGTTTGTCTTTACTTTCTATTACTTCTAGAACCTGGTAAAAAATATTAAACTTGGTACGTGTTGTTGCTAATTTAACTTAAAAAAATAATGATTACATGGTGTTTTTAATTTTACTGATACAGATAGCTGTATAACAGATACAGCTGTCTATATCAGCCAAATTAAATTAAATCTATCTACAGCTAAATCATCTAAAATAAATGACAATGTATGAAGTTTCATTTTTCTAAAATTAGGAGGTACTACAAAAGTAAAAAACACTGAATTTTAAAGACATCATTTTTAATGTTTATTCATTATTTCTAGTTAATACTAAGTTAAGAATTATATCTGTGGAAAGGATTAGGTGTCACAATCTTGTAATGTAAACACACCAATTGTTGAAATGCTTCTTTGAATGAATGCATAAATTCTATACTATGTCCACATGGTTTTAGATATAAACATATTTGTTAAATGTATTTTTTCTAATCTTGTCCAGAAATGTAACAGAAACAACATCAGTAGTAAAGTTCAATAAGAGACAAATTGATTTCGAATGTTTGTATCCAACATCACAGGTTAAATTTAGCCAATACTTCAGGGCAATAAACAAAATATGAATTATTATATTAGAAAAAATATAAAACACGTTAGAAAACTTTACAAGCATTTTAGGTTATACTTTTAATTGCATTATAGAATCATTGAAATACATTCAGGATCCAAGTTTACAGTTGTCCAAAATGGGGAAACCACTAGAAAGTGTGTTTTACTTCAACCAACCTTCGAATCATACAGAACTTTAGCTTTTGTAGGATCTGGCTCGTAACAGAGGACGCGTTCCCCCTCATTGAATTTGTACCGCACTCCCCTCGTCGATACCATTTTTTCTATTTCCTGAGACACTTTGCCGGCTTAATCTAACTTATTTCTGAAATTGGCGTAGCGTTTATTATTGCTTACGGTTACCACTGCGGAAATATATGAATTAAGGCACTAATTTTGTATATTGTGTCAGTTAAGGCTGTGTTAGTTTGAATGAAAGTATGGTTTGTAAACCCCAAAATTAATTGTCAATAGATAAATTATGTTTGTTTTGGTGACATCAGCTAAGACGTGTGCAATTAAACGTTAGCATGGAATATTAAAATCATTTATTTAATTACGATCCTCCCGTAAACTCCCCGTAAACAACTCTAATTTGACGCTTTTGATTTGACATTGACATGACAGCCACTACGAACAACAAGGTGGAACAAGCAAGGGTGGAACGGAGCGACATTTTCAGTGCTGCCATAACAATACTCTGTAAAGATACCTAACTCTTCTTGTAATTAAAACTTAAACAAATTACCTTTCTAGATAGCCCACAAAATCATCCTGGATTTTGTATAGGACTATATATTGCTTATAAATATTTTTTTAATGACTTTATAGAGATTTAGAATATGTAATTTGATAAGAGAGGACAAATTTTTGGACAACATGAGCCAAAAATTTTGTAAATGTATTCCGAAAAGAATTAAATAGCAACACACCTTTTCTTTCATTTCAAAAGTACGTTCCGAATAACGACCGACCAAGGGGACCAAGACAGGCAGATACCGGGGGGGCAATGAGCAGAGGTACACGCGCGCGCGCGCGCGTTATTTAAAAACTAAAGTGGATTCGCAACTTTCACAAGTTTATGGCAAAAATGATAAATGAGTAGGTAAATTATATTTCAAATATTTTAGTTTTACTTTGTTTCATTCAGGTGGAACTAGAGAAATAACTATCTCCAAAAAATTAAACTAGGTACCAGCAACTTATTTTATTTTTACTTCGTAGGTGTCCGTAGTTAGTTAGGTAGTTAGTCCGTATTTCATCAAGTAGGTACATTAACTTCGCGCTGAAAAGTTTCAAGTGTGATTTCAGACGTTTCCTACAGATTTTAGTTTAACTTAATTACACTTGTATGCAATTTTTGTAGGTGCCGGTGACGACGAATGAATAACAAGCAGTACCTAATCGTCGCAGGCACGTGCTCTCGTTTGAAATATTGCGCAAGTCGCTCACCACCACCACCACCGCTCGCTGACGACGAAGTCGCCTTGTCATCTTTTTGACCAACAACGCTTAATCATTATCGCTTTAATAACGTAGCAAAGATCTTTGGTACTTCCATCAAATATTTAAGTAGGTATCTGAAAATGGCCACCGTTTGGCCACCGCCATATCTCAAAAAACCCAGTCGGTCGTTCTACCTCAAAATACAAGAATTGTTGTTCTTAAACTTATTAATATCCTTTACCTTTGCCTTTGCCCAGCAGTGGGACACAGACGGCTAGATAAGATAAGATAAAATTATATATCCTACTGAAATAGAACTTCTTTGATTTTAACTAAGGAAGGCCCTGCCTATTAGAAAGCGAAAGCCATTTTGTTAGTCAGTGATCTATATGTAACACAGTAAGCGTTGTTACATCGGTGCTGGTGTGAAATGAAACTATGCGCGTCATATTTACCTAATTACCTTGACATTATACGTGGCTAGCAGTGTCCAGTCTTGACGCCGCCACCATGGTATTAATTTCACTAGCATAATTGCACGGAAAGAGCAACATTCATACATACCTATATGAATTTTAACTTTTTCCAAGATCCTGTATCTCTTCTAGCCCAGTGATGTGCCGAAACGAAATCATTCTAGAAATTAAGCAATTTTTGAAGTTTAGTTGCAAGTTAGTTTTTGAAGATTAAAGCATATAATGCGGCAAAATTCTTGTTTTTCAATGTTACTTTTGTTGACCAATAGTGAAGCGGAAAGTGTTTCATATTGGTCGGGCCTTGTGACGACGACGGACGGTATGGCATGTCGTCTGAACTAGTTTCGCATTGAATGCTAAGTAACATGACTATGACGCATCTAATTTGACGCAATGTAGGAGCAATTCATCGAAAAAGAGGTCATAGGAAAACTTGACTGAGATGTCTATGAGAGTGGATTGGAATCCAAGGAACTACAGAATTATCACATATAATGAGAGATAGGCCTCAGTACCTATATGCATTAAAGTGTCATTGCTGTCATCTATAATGTAGATTCTAAATAAACAACTCCTCTCAAAACCACAGGTCAAAACCGTATCTAAAAGAAATGATATTTGTAGCAGACGCTTGTTCAGCTTGTGATGATGACGATGTCTTCCTAGCCGTGGCAACGACGGACACTAAGCGAGTTCGCAAAACCCGGCTGGTTGTCGTGTATTTAAACACTTAAAGGTTCTTAGGTGCCATGGTTAGTTTGATTTTTATTCTCGTGGTGTTCATATTGCGCAAAGAGCGCAACCTGGCAGGAAGGCTATTGTAACGCAACTCAAAAAAAAAAACATGTCTATCAATAAATCAAGGTAAAGGAAGGAGTGATAAAGTCCAAATAAAATATGAGTAGCAATCTACATATAGCATGCTGGCACTGTACGTACACAAAAGTTTCAAGTTTTTTGTCCTAGTCCTATCTATTTGAAACGCAGGACGCAGGTATTAAATAAATAAGTACTTTAAGAATTTGGTTGGTGCAACATTTTAAATTATTTATTTATAAGGTTCAATAATTTGAATATGGTGGGTATTATGAATAAGTATTCCAACTCCAACAAGACCTTGAATTTCATCAACTTTCGTCACTTGTAACTCTTCTCACGTCTGATCCGCGAGCCAGTTTGACATGTTGGACGAGGAGTCTCTTGTTAGCTGTGGGTACTAATACTGGACTATTTACTAATAGCAATATTACTAAAGTGATAGTTCTTGTTAAAGCGAGGACGACATGGCTAGATATGAGTATGATACAACGAGGCGAAAGTGTTGGGGGAATTGCAGTGTAGGTTTTCCTGTATAAGCAGCTCAGTTATTTTCTAAACATGCATACCTACCCCTCATTTCTACGCAACAATAACTCACCGATGTACTACGATATCGTAACCCAATCACAGTATTGAACTAATAGATAGGTACTAGAAAAGCGACAATGATTTATTGGCTGTGGCAGCGATTTCAAGGGTCAAAGTAAGGTACTTGTTGTACTAGTTGGCAGCATAAAGGTGGCATAAAAACTTGGTGACCCGTGACCGAAGCTGTACCCTGACCGGAACAAATGTCACTCTTGATCTTTGACAACGAACTAGGTCGACCGGTCGTCGCGTCGCGTGCAAGTGCAATGTGCGTTCCAAGACAATGTCTTCCACTCTACCTTTTACCGTAGTATACCAACCCTAGATCATTTTGTTTTCTAACATTCTTATTACATTTTAACGCATCTATACTAATCTGTTAATCTGTAAAATAGCTGTAAGTATTTTCTTGAAGTCTACCAACGCATTTAATTAAGTAGGTAGACTTAATTAATTTTCGTTATGGTATGATACTACACCTTGGTATTTAGGTATAAATATTCAGTAGTAAATAAATAGTTAAGGAAGGTCGTACTGTCTCGTCACCGTGAAGGTTTGCCTGAAATACAGGTAGGTATTTGTTCTGTAAAGTTGCGGCAAACACATACAATAAGTGTGACGGTTAGTTTTGCAGTTGCACAAGTAGTGCGCTTTGTGCGATGGCATTGTCCAGCGTCCCCCGGCGCGTGCTCGTACGTGCGTACTTGAATATATTTAAATTTGGAGATGCGGCCGGGATGAGGCAACGTCGTCGACAACTAGTATAAATGCCGTTAGAGCCAACAAGGGGATACAGTTCCACGCTCCAAGCAACCCCGAGCACAACTCAACAAACAAACCAAAATGGCTCTCAAGGTACGGAGTCAGGATTTAAGTGTGTGAAGTGTTTAGCCAATGTGGCCAAGTGTTGTGATAAGCTGAAACAAAAACCAAGTTCTTAAATACCTTTTTGTAGCAAACAATTAAAGCTAAAAAAGCTATTCCTACATATGTACTTAAGTATTTATATTTTTTTTACTAAATTAGGTATTCAATTATGCTTTTTAATATTACAGTTGGTGGCATTTTCTTGCTTGATCGCGATAGTGCGCGGCAGCGTAGCGCCTGCAGCCATCGCTGCAGCCCCAGTGGCCTTCGCTGCCCCCGTTGAGTACGATCCCTACCCGCAATACCGTTTCGGATACGACGTGGCTGACTCTTTAACCGGGGACTACAAGACACAACAAGAACAGCGCGATGGCGACGTAGTGCAGGGCCAGTACTCTTTGGTAGAGCCCGACGGTACCCGTCGAGTAGTCGATTACGCAGCTGACCCAGTGAACGGTTTCAATGCGGTGGTGCGCAAAGAGCCGTTGGTGGCGGCAGCGCCAGAAGTAGTCGCTGAGCCGGCTGTGGTGCCAGCACGGTTGGCAGCCGCTCCAGTGGCAGCAGTTGCCCAACCGGTGGTTGCAGCTCGTTACGCGGCCGCTCCCTCAGTGTACGCTCCGGCTGCCCGATATGCGGCGGCTCCGGCAGTGTATGCTCCAGCTGCCCGATACGCGGCTGCTCCCGCTGCGCCCGTGTTCGCTCGTTACGTGTCTGCGCCCGCGGCTGTCGCTGCCGCCCCAGCAGTAGTAGCACAGTACGCTGCGGCTCCTGTAGCTGCCCGCTACGCCGTCGCCCCCGTGGCCGCGCGCTATGCCGCCCCCGTCCCCGCGTACGCGGCCGCCGCAGCCTACAGTGCGCCCCTAGCCGCCTACACGTCGTACGCCGCGCCCGCCGCGGCCTACACCGCGCCCCTAGCCGCCTACACGTCTTACGCCGCGCCCGCCGCGGTGCGCGCCGCAGCGCCTGCTGCTGTCGTAGCTGCTGCTGGTTACCGCTACCCCTGAATATCTACATGACTCGACGGCTCGAATCATTTGGAAAGAACTGATTGTATGTACTGTATAGTTTAATTCGTGTATATATTTTTTTATGAATTTCAAATGTTAACAATAAAATTGTTAATTTCATTTTGAAAATATTTTATTTGCTTATTTACTAGTGCTAAGCTTTAAACCTACAAACAACCTTTGTATCTATTCTTATTTAAGCACCTTTTTAAATTAATTTGGAAATAGGTATAACTACTTATGTGTTCTTGCGAATTTATTTCAATACTTGCCTATCATTCAATACTTCTGTATAATTTATGTAACTGTCTGCCTAGTCGCGAGTATAATTTAATGATTATTGTATGGATTTATTTAAATGAATTTATTTTGTTCAAACAAAAAAATTTAATCAACATTGTTAGGATCATCCTCCACTTAATTAGGTAATTATCATTAAAAGTAAGTAAATAACAAAAAGGTCTTTAATGTAAAGAATTTTGTTAGTTTTCAACAAATTATGATTAAGTTATATATAACATAATATTGGTCCTGCGCGCGGTCCCAAAAGGGGTCGCGATCACAACCCCCAGAAACCCTAGACATCAAATAAACAACAAATCTTAGGTACGAGATAAACCCTATCGTTAGGCTGGACGTGACACCACGTAATATACCTAAATAAGAATACTACCTAACCAAGAACATGATTACTACCTGGAATTCTGGAATTTACGAGTCTCGTCAGTGGAATATCGCCATATTATGTGGGTATATTCAAGTAACAAGAGTTAAAAAAAGAACCTAAGTACACATATGTATCTACAGTAGAAAAGTACCTTATACAATACGAACAAAGGAAATGTCTGCAACATCTCCGACAGCTAAATAAATCACATCAGGTGCAGGCACGCGTAAAGTAGGCAAAGATTAGATTTTATTAAAATTTTATTTTTGACGTTATTCTAAATGTAAAAGAAAACCACAAGAAAACAAATACATTTAATAAAACAAGGTTGGAATTTGATAATAAGTATTAAGCTAAAAAATTTAGATAATAAAGTATCTAATGGTACCTAAATAGGTAGACTTAATAAACTTGGGTTTGTTTTGTAGTTTTCCTATTAGCTAAAGGATAAGCTGATCTGAAAATGTCGATCAAGAGAAATTAGGTAGGTAAGTACCTATCTACTTCTATAAACTGGCGTAGCTCGTCAAACTAAGTTTAAGGGTGAGATAGATAACTACCAAAAATAGTTTGGAAAGGTACCTAGCTTAGTTGGACAGCGTAAAAACGCAGTTATTGAGTGTTCATAAGCTGAAGCTTATTATATTAGGCTCCTGGCAATACTGAACGAAGCTGAAGCTTGACCAAATAGGTAAACATTTTATTTAATTAACTATCTATTATTTTGTGGCGGAATATTGATAACAACAAGAAGAGTACGTAGAGTAAACTACCTGCTTAAGTAGTGAATACTTTTCAAATATTTATATATTTATTTAGCATCATAATTCGCGTCACTCTGTCGGTAGAGTCTTCTTTATTTATCATATTCAAAACGTAAATAAATACGATGCATGCTACAGATGCTTATTATTATATTATATAGCTACCTACTTGCGCATACCTCTTTAGTTACATAAACATATGTAATATAAATATCGAACGTTCAAATTATGATTCTCTTTCTCTACACTCTAAGATCTATGTGCAATATACCAACTCCTCTGTTTATAGTAGGTACCTACTTACATACCTAGCTACTCACTAACCTACCGCAATAATACTTTAGTGCCTAAGTAAGTAAAACACTTATACTTAACAATACTTTCGGAGAACACCACGAATTCCACTCATCAACATTTTGTATAAGTAGGTAGGTATTTTTATACCTACGTATATTTTTATTTTGCGAAAATGTGTGTAGGTATATTTTATTTTGTGAGTACCTATGAAGACTTTGCTTGCCCTGACGAAATAGGCTAGCCCTACTTAAAGAAAAAGAGAAAACTCGATTTTAAATTTGTTTTCAGATAACAAATGCAAAAAATGCGTAGATACGCGGTAGGTAGGTACCTACCTAAAGAATTTTCCATAGGATATTTGGAAAAGTCCGTATTTATGTACTATAATGTAGGTACAACGGTAATAGTTAGGTATTTAATACTTATAATAACATTACCTGCATATCGTAGGTGAAAACCTACCAATCTTTTTTTTTTGCAACTAATAGGTAAGTATATAGTTACTATTTAATTACCGAGTCTGTGTGTGTAACTCATATAGCTGATTATCGATTTGTTTATCTGCGTTTTTGAACTGCGTTTTGCATTGTACCATCCGTGTGCGCAAGAGTGTTCGCGTAACGCAGCACTTTCTTCAATGAGCTCTCCGTATTGTCCTCACGTTCCTGGTTACGCAGTGGCCAATATAAAACGCGACAGCGCCTCAAGACAGGCACAGTTCAATTTTGTGACTTGCTCATCCACATACCTATACTTACAGACATGGACACCAAGGTAAGTCTTTCACTTACTGATAAAAGTTATGTGAACGATAAGCGAATTTTGATAAATGCTTGTGTACCGATACGTTTTTTGTATTGATATATATTATCCTCGTTTTGTTCGTTTTTAACCCCCGACGCCAAAAGAGGGGCGTTATAAGTTTGACGTCGTTGTCTGTCTGTGTATCTGTCTGTCTGTCTGTCTGTCTGTCTGTGGCACTGTAGCTTCTAAACGCGTGGACGGATTTGGATGCGGTTTTTTTTAAATTTAAGCTGGTATTCCTGGGAGTGTTCTTAGACATATAATATGCAAATCGGTTCAGCCGTTTCAAGGTTATCAGCTCTTTTATCCGCTGTGGTAGGGTTGTAGATCCAATATAACAGCAGATATATCGTGTTTGGATTCGTTTTGATCAGTGTTTAATTCGTAATATAATGCAATAGTGACAACAGATGGAGCTGATGCTGGAGCCAGGATTTCCAGCACTCCATCCATTCTTCAAAAAAGTAACAGCAGATATGTCGTGTTTGGATTCATTTTGATCAGTGTTTAATTCTTAATTTAATGCAATGGTGACAACAGGAGGAGCTGATGCTGGAGCCAGGATTTCCAGCACTCCATCCATTCTTCAAAAAAGTAACAGCTGATATGTCGTGTTAGGATTCATTTTGATCAGTGTTTAATTCGTAATATAATGCAATGTCGACAACATGAGGAGCTTATAATAATTATTATAATAAAGGTTTAAAAACTTTGAAATAAAAATTAAATTAAAAATTTAAAAAACCCCCGACTATAAAAAGTAACAAATAAAATAAATAGTATTTTGTCAACTGAACATCGCATTATATTTAATACAAAATCATAACTTTCATACAAACTTTATTTTGTCGGGGGACCGCTTAGTAGCTGTAAGTACGCAAAAATATATACCTATCATAAGTAATCATAATGAGATATCAAAATTAAAAAATAATAGAATGCGGTCCCACGACGAAATAAAGTATGCATGAAAGTTATCAATTTGTATTAAATATAATGCGATGTTCAGTTGACAAAAATTTTATTTATTTTATTTGTTACTTTTTATAGTCGGGGGTTTTTTAAATTTTTAATTCAATTTTTTATTGCAAAAATTTGGTAAACTAAAAGTGTGTTACCCTGTGCAGTGTAGGAGCACCATAAGATTCACCCAAATATCTTCCGAACAATATTTAAAAACGTTGTAATTTACATTTTTCAGATAATTATCTTAGTCTGCCTGATGGGCGCAGCAAGTGCGAGTGTAGTGGCGCCGGTGGTGGCGCGCCTGGATCCGTTCCCGCAGTACTCGTACGGATACGACGTGCAGGACGCACTCAGTGGCGACTACAAGGGCCACCAGGAACACCGCAACGGGGACTTGGTCACGGGGTCTTACAGTGTCATAGACCCCGATGGTACTCGAAGAATCGTGGACTACACTGCCGATCCTGTGAATGGATTCAACGCGGTGGTACGTCGCGAGCCGCTGGTGGCGGCGGTGCCGGCCCGCGCCGCCGTGCCAGTGCTCCCGCGTCCCCCGGCGCCCGTCTTCGCCCCGGCACCGGCTCCACTGCTAGCACCAGCACCTGCGCCCCTTTATAGGCTACCTAGTCCTTATTTCTAGGTGTAATGATAATTGTATCTATTTGGTGACGTGTAATTTATAATATTTTTACTACCCATTGTTATTTTTTAAATAAATCATGAAACTTTTAAACTGTTATATAGGTTTTTTAAATTGTTTTGAATAGGTAAATAAATGGAAGTCCAGAAAAATAGCAGGCTAATGATAGTTAGACTACCTAAGTAATAGGCCTAGGGGTAGGGGTTAGCGGCTAACCGTTAGCCTGATAAAATAGATCAATCGATGTAGACCACTTAAATTCTACTTAATTAAGACACTTAAAGGAAAAAAAGGAAATACCTATCTTAGTAGGGAACGAATTTGGTTGGTACTTTTATTTCCCTTACATCTAATAATAAAAACCGACCAAGTACGAGTCAGACACGAGTTCCGTACTTGGAGGAATCTCTAAGGTTCCGTAACATTTAGTATTGATGTTACGGGCAATGTGATTAATTGGGCATTATGCATAATGCCCGGGCATTATGAATAATGCCCAATATAAGCGGGCAATGTGATAAATACTATGCAATTAATCACATTGCCCGGGCATTATGCATAATGCCCGTCACCTATTGGGCAGAGTGATAATAAACTTGTTTCAGTACTTTTTTTATTTTACAATGAAACCTTATCTAACCTAAACCTAACCAAAAGTCAAATAAATATGTAGGTAGGTATTATGAAACTTAAAATTCTCATCATTTCTTCATAGTTAAGTTGGGTTTTAGTTAAGGTTAGGATATTCCGGACTCTCTAACTGGTCAAAGGGTGACATGCGCTGGTTTCCCTAAAATGTTACCTAAATCCCTAAAACATAATATGGAAGGGGTTGATGGCTGGCACAGGCGTTGAGTGAGATCTGTGTGAACGTGCTGCTGTGATAACTGGTCATGTTATGCGGATTCTATCAAGCTAAGCCTTTTACTTTTCATCTTCCCGTTTACTTACCTCCTATACCTTGTTCTGGATATTGCAGGGGCAAATTTTTTATTATTTTTTTATTGATTTAAGCTCTATTGAAATGTAAATTTTGATGTTTGTTTCTGTGTTTATGCCTAAGGATTTGTAAAACTTAAATTGAAAAGAGCAACCCTACAGAGTTTTTTGCTACATAGTTTTTTGTTTCTTCTCTGGGGAAAACTGCACTCTTACGAGTCTAGAATTAACTTTAAAAAATGATCCGTCTTAAGTGTTTTCAAACCTAACCTACAGGATTAAATGAATTTTCATTCTCATTCTCATTTTCATTCTCATTTCATAGTTTTTATAAACTTTGGACATTTGCTTCTTCCCAAATTTACGTACGCCCTCTGCGCAGCCGCCGGTTTGTTGCCGTAAATTTGAGCTCAAATTTTTGGTACAGTTTTTACACTTTTATTTTGAAATTGATTCGTAAAAAAAAGTATTAACCCTAGTAATAACAAAAAGGCTAGGTGCCTTATTATTAAAAAGGCACTTTGTTAAATTTTCTAACCTTTTACAGGAAGATTGAGTAGGTCATAAGTAGTATGTTTTACATCATCTTAATTAAAATTAGAAACTTATAAACTTATAATGCCGACATTATGAGCATTTTTTCCTTTAGGTATGCAGCACATACGTAAAGTTTCTAAAAACTTAATTGTATTGAAGTACTTAATAACATAACATACGAGATGCCAAATTATTTTTCTACGCTAGTTCAATAATCTTAATTGCAAAAAATACAAAAACCAAAAATCTACCTAAAGCTATAACCTAAAATTTCTAATTTAAAAAAAAATGTCCACCAATAAGTCTCTGACAATGTTTTAAAAATTTGGCGACTTTATAATTATCACATTCTACAATTCTCAAGTAAACGAACTATTAAAATCAAATTGCCCGATGGTCTTTGGGCATTATTCATAATGCCCGGGCAAAGTGATAAATAGCACAGTTTTGATAGTAATTAATCACATTGCCCGAAACAGCTGGGCATTATTCATAATGCCCGGGCATTATTCATACTGCCCGCATTAATCACATTGCCCGTAACATTGATATCGAATAAAAAAACAATTGGGTACGGAAACCTAAAAAGAAAGTTTAATAAGTACACAATTATATATGTAACCACGTTTATTAGGAAAATTACCTATACTAAACTTATTCAAAATAGAGATTCCAAACTTATACAAACAAAATCAGATTCAGAATTATAAAATTTAAGACTATGTGCAAAACCGCTGTTTGCGTAAGTAAAATAAGTTCAGTAAGTAAATGAAATAGATAAGCATATAAACAAACGAAAGATGTGGGTATCAGGAAGATAAATAAGTTAAATCTAAAATAAATTACGAACTAATCTAAAATAATTATCTAAACTGCCTTAACCTTTCAGTGGTACGGGACGCGTATCGTCGTCATAGCGGACGCTCACTCAGGGGCGCATGACGACCATACGCGTCATATCATAGCAAGTGATTTTGCGTAAACTACTGATTAAGACCTGCAATATTAAAATTATATTACTAAATATTAAATATAGGTAACTTTTTTTGGTATAATCAAAAGGACACCGATCTTTGATTTCAGTTATTTCTTTGAAAATTATTAGATATTTCCCCAAATTTAATAATTAAGTAATTTAAGTTACGATTTACTTACATAAGTCAGTTACGATAAAACTTATTTTCAATTATTTTGTGGTCAAACAATGTGACGCATCTTATGCGTCATTCATTACGCCGCTCCATCTAAAAACAATGCTCCTACAGAAGGACCAACTACCGACACTTCAAAGTTTTAAAGCAAAAAAGAAAAATGAAAATAGGCCGAGCATTGGTAAATAACGACAAACAAATTAAACGTAAACATTATAAAGTCTCTTACAAACCTAAATATCAAAATATTGAAAGCCTGAAACATCCGATTGGCGTGGAACAGGAAGTGTCTTGGTTTGTCCCGGTACCACGGTAAGGCCTTGTTGGCGAACCTTGCGGCGCTCCGACGTACGCACCGGCTGGCGCGGCCCAGGTAGCACCGCGAAACGTCTACCCTTGGGCACTGTTGCCATACGCTTAAAGAATACTTTTGCTTCGTCTTTTAATTCAGGGTCCAATACTTTTACTATGTCCTGCTCTCGTTTCACTAAATCTTTCTGTTCATCAGCAATAACAGTATCAGAAATCAATCGGGCGCATTTGTACAAAAAAGCACGTGTTGTTTCGGAGTTCGCCAAGTCATTGGTCCATTGATAAGCGTCCTGTATCATGTTCAAAACTTCATGCGTATTTCCTTGCTGCATATCACCACTCATTAACATGAAGCACCCGTTAAGCCACCACACAACATTATCGACTTTTTCTGCTTCTCGTTGAAGTTGTTTTGCATAATACTTTCCAAATGCATAATTTTTCTGTTTATTTGACATCCTAGCTAGTTCATACAGTAACCAACACCGCATTAGGTCATTTTCACATATTTCAAGATCCGCTAAAGCTTTTTCCATGGCTTGTTTCAAATTTCCAAATGTATATGGATAATTTGCAATGACAGAGTCATAAGATTTTGGTCGACCCGTCGGGATACCAAACAAGAAAGCTATTCGATTGCGATTACTTTGTTCGGTTAGTCTGTAAGAAAGTCGATGTTGACTGAAATATCCTTCTCCTACCCTTCTATACAATCTGGTTATAAAAGCATCTTTGTTGGGTAAGGTTCGGGGAGTTTTGGTATCAAGGAATATCTGCATACGTTTTGCTTTAGCCATCATGTCCATTATGCGATTCTCAATTAAACATTTGCAGATTTCTTTCAAAAATCGCTCTGCGCTACTAGTCGCAACTTCTTGTTCTTGAATTAAAGTCTGTTTTTTATAGCTGGTAAGATATCTGGATTCAGATTTTTCTGCTTGCTTAATGCTATAATAAGGGCGTTGGGCGCGTATTATTTCTTGTCTTAAAGTTAACGTTTTAAGAGTTTCTTCAATTATCTTCTTTAGTTCTTTTGATCCTTCTGCGTTTGCAGACATTATTCTCTCATCTTTCATTAGCTGCTGTAGAAAAAATTTATCGTAGGCCATTGGTCCTAAATATTTCATAGCAAAGACACGTGATAATATTGTGTGTCGTCGAGCTTGCATTTGGGTCAATTTTTTTTTATATTCTGCTTTAGGAATGCGTGAAACATGTTTTACTAAGTCTGGTTCAAATTCTTCTCCGCGCTTTGCTTCTTGCTCCTTAATTAACGGTAGAAACTCTACCATGACGTTGCCTGCATTTTGCCCAATGCAGTCTTGTATTGTTTCAAGGCCCTGGTTTATGCCGTCCAGAAAGTAAGATGGTTGGCGGCGGGCTCTTAAACCACGATAGTTCATAACCACGGAGCGCTCATAGTCTGTCATAGTGTACATAGCAAATGCTTGTACATTCCGCGCTTTCATGTTTCTGGGTTCTAACTTAAGAGCGAGCTCAGCATCCATAAATGCTTGCTCCGGATTGATCACGTCGGTACAAACCTGACTGCGACCGATGAGCAAGCGAACATCTTCGGGATTCGTTTTAAAGGCTTCGTCGTACGCTTTGTTTGCCTTTTCAAACTGTTCTAGTCGACGTAGATAAGCACCTCTTTCTCGATATACCGTAAGATTCCCATAGAGTTGCTTTTCTTCCATGTTGGCTTGGATTTATCCGTATGTCTTTTATCAAATCAGTTCTCAATCTTTTTAAGGAACAGACGACAGTCTGTAGGTATTTTTTAAATTGCTCGGGTCTTTTCTAACACGCCCTTAGTTCAATAATTATAGAGACAATAACACAATTATGAGTACCTAGTAAATAAGTTTCCAAACTTTCAAATCAAAGTATTTTCACCTATATTTTGTTATCAGTCCGTGGCAACCGTAGATGGAGAATTATTTCAAATATTTCTTCAATTCAAAATAATGTTTTGGCGAAGTGATTATATTTACAAAACTTGATCAGTGGTTTTGATCGTTTTGATCCAATTAATCACAGAATACATTACTCTACTCTTTGATCACAGAACACTGTTTTGATTGATTGATTTGATTGATGGATGAAAACCTAGACCATTGGAGTGGAATCCTTCATCCGCACACGTCACACCTTTGAGTATAGAACTATGGTATAGAATATATAAGGAGATGTCATACCGTCTGGCTCTGCGTGCCTGGTCTGGCGCAAAATGGCTACTTTTTTGTATGGTCTCAATATGGTCTATATCGTTTGACAGGTAATCTATAAAAAAAACTATGAAAAACTTGGGGCAACATTGGCACGCTGTCATAAATTAATTAGTACCTATATAAAAAAAATGGAGCCACTCCTTATATTCCTTCCTCATTGGAATTCATACTATCTATGGCTAGAGTGCGTTTCATACACAGAGCACCCCCTTCATACATAGATTACTTCCTATGGCGCCACGTTGGCGGCATTGAAAAGTACTGAAAAAACATCCATCCATCATCGGTACGATTTTTTAATATAAATAGGATTACTCTATTCGGTGTTGTTAAAAAAAAGGTCAAATGCTAGATCCAGCAGATGATTAGTAGATACAGGTCTCTAGACATGATCTAGACATGCAACAATCTGACTGCCATACCACTGCGTGTATTCGGCGCGTCTATCAAATCAACCTATTATATAGAACAGGCGAAAAGAGGAGTTTTTATATTAGAAAATAAAACACACCGCGACCGAGAGATGTTCTTGTATTAAGGCACATTAACCGAACTTCGACATCGGGAGGTGTTCTTGTATTAGAACTCGTCAATGATTTGACGCATGGGGTGTACTACATGGTCATTATAGGTAAAAATATCTGATCTAACTAAAAGAAAGCCTTTCAAATAATAAGCAAGTTTAACAAGTAGGGTAATAACAGTAAAGACGGAGTAAGTAGAGAGATATATTAAATTCCACAATACAAAGTACCTACTTCTATAGTTATATAACAGTCGAAGGTTCTAAGTATAAAGAATTTAAAAAGATGCTATCAGATTTATGAAGATATGATGGTGTGATATGGTCCATATATTACCAAGATTATAAAGAATTTAAACGTCGAATAGCTGGTAACCAAGAACTCCTGAATGAGGCGGTCGGGGCAAAGCCTTCTCCGGACCGGGAACAACGGTGAGGCCTTTCTGGCGAAGAAGGCGGCGTTCTGAGACCAGGCCCTGATTCACTTTACCGGGCAGCACGGAGAAACGCCTACCCATTGGCACAGTCGACATGCGTTTGAATAATACTTGAGTCTCAACTCTTGTGGTTTCATCCATAACTCTCAAAATTTGTTTCTCGCGAGTAGTTATTGCCTTACGTTCATCAGCAGGCACGGTTTCAGCAGCCATATCTGCACACTTAACGAGAAATGCTTGGAGGCGTTCCGGATCCTGCATTTTCTTCGACCATTCAAAGGCTTCCTCGACGGCAATGCGTACTTCATTGCTATTACCTTGTTGCATTTCACCGCTCATCAAAACGAAACATCCGTTTAGCCACCAAGAAACACTTCCCAACTCCTGTGCTTCACGTTGACAACGCTTGGCATAAAATTTAGCAAGAGCGTAATTCTTCTGAGTATTTAAAAGGCGAGCTAGTTCATACATCAACCAACACTTCATGAATGCATTTTCACACATGTCGAGAGTATTCATGACTCTTTCCGTTGCTTCCTTCACGTCGATAAACTTATATGGATAAGTTGCCAAGACAGAGTCAAATGATGTAGGTCGACCGACAGGTAAGCCCATGAGGAAAGCAATACGGCGGCGATTGCCACGCTCACTAAGGAAGTACGAAAGTCTATGTTGAGCCAAATATCCACGGCCAACAGCTCGGTATAAGCGGTCTGTATAAGTTTCCTTATCCGGCAATGTGCGTGGAGTTTTCGTATCGAGGAATATTTGCATTCGTTCAGCTTTTGCCATCATATCCATAATACGGTTTTCACGTAAACATTTATCAATTTCTCGCAGCAAACGCTCTGCACTACGAGCACCCACTTCACGCTCTTGAATGAGAGTTGCTTCCTTGTACTTCGTTTGATACCTGGATTCAGATTTCTCAGCGCGTTTAATAGTATAGTATGGGCGTTGAGTGCGCAGTATTTCTTGTCGCTCGGATAACGAACGTAGCGCTTCTTTAATAAGTGCTTTCAATTGTTTCGAACCTTCTGAATTTGCAGAAGTTATTCTTGGGTCTTCTGTTAAATGCTGCAAGAAAAATTTATCGTACGCCATTGGACCTATATATTTCATAGCAAGTACACGCGCAAGTGTTAAGTGTTTACGTGCTTCCATTTGAGTTAATTTTTTTACAGCCTCAGGACGAGGTATTCGTGAAACATGTTTGATTACTTGCGGATCGAGCTCGGAACCAAGCTGAGCTTGCTGTTGTTTTATAATTGGTAGGAAGTCTAACATCACTTGTCCTGCATTTTCTCCGACGCAATCTTGTATAGTTTCCAGGCCTTGGCTTATCCCGTCCATGAAATACGGAGGTTGGCGACGAGCTCTTACGCCGCGGTAATTCATAACGACTGAGCGTTCGAAGTCTGACATGGTGTACATCGCCCGAGCCTGCACATTCCTTGCATTCATGTTGCGAGGCTCCAGCTTGAGAGCAAGCTCGGCGTCCATGAAGGCTTGCTCTGGCTTGACGGCGTCGGCGCATACTTGACTGCGACCGATTAAAAGGCGTACATCCTCTGGATTGGTTTTGAATGCTTCATCGTAAGCGGCTTTCGCCTTTTCAAATTGTTCGAGGCGGCGTAGATACGCACCCCTTTCACGGTATACAGTAAGATTACCGTAAAGTGCTTTTTCCTCCATTGTGTTGTTCTATTCAGTTGTTTACTATCAATTAAATAATCACTATAAATAAATACCTACTAAAACTAAACTATCTTAAGAAAAATATAAAAACATAAATCACGAAATCTCAGTTCTAATATTATCAAAACATCAAATCAGAAACGCAAAAACAAATAAAAAGACAAAAAGATTGACTGAATCACTGACAGTTGACATGTACACCAAAAGAAAACCTAAGAAGAGTCAAAGAGAAGAATAGGTATTTCTTATGAGGCAATATAATATCATTGATATGAGGTATTTCTTTCTTGAATTACCTTTTATTATTCTTTACTCTTTACTTACGTGTTACGTGTTAGTATAAAATGTTGTTTGGGATCTTTGGATCTCCATTTGATCATCTACAGGACCGCTTAGTTGCAAACCGAAAATGGTACAAAACTACAGAATAAAAAATACAAGAGCAGATATAAAGGCAAATCAAATTATGGGATAGAGATTTGGTTGGTATTTACGTAGTTTATGCACAATACTCGAAAGGTAAAATTTACAATACTGTTGAAGCAATGTGTTATCATGTTTTGCATGCTACGATATTGAGAGTTTCATTAAAATCTGTCCAGCGATTTTAACGTGATATTAGAGTAAAATCATCCTCACATGCGGAGTTGTAGATATAAGCTAACGACGTCATACGTGCAAAGTAAAGCATTACACTATCGATCCATGTCAGTGAAGGAGCATCTTTTTTTTGTTCCTGACACATTCCTATGACGTTCCATGGTAAGTATAATACTTACCTAGGTATGTTTTCTTTTTAATTCTAACTATGCAATAAGTTAAGACTTGTGTTTTGGATTAAATTGCTTCGAGGTGGACTTCAGAGTAATAAATATAATTTGAATGTTATTGTATACATTTATAGTTTACAGATTCTTTTCAGATGAGTATGGGTAAATAACTCCAGCTGTCTCCTCATGCCCCTTAATTCAACTATAAGTTTATATCGATAAAGTAGGTTGTGTCAAATCAAGTTTCCTTTCTTTTATAATATCTGTGAGTGTACCCGTTTTAGACAGTTACAATATGTACTTTCAAGTATATTGACATTCAACTGCGATTAGTCATGAATTGTTGCATTCAAAATAAATTTCTCAATATCGCTTGACCTGTCTTCGGGCCATTGTAAGAAAGACAATGTTCACAGAAACGGAAACAACAGACAATTAATATAAACATGATTAGAGACGGCGGTTTCCAGTCTAATTTTAGCTTAGTGTCTGAGAACTCGTGGATAGCTACTAAACTATGATTCGTTTATTACTTATGTTGCTTTTGGCAACTAACGTTAACACGGAACAAAACAGTATGGAAGAGCAATTCCAAGTTCACGTGACAACGAAATCTGTAATGAATTCGACTCCCTCACAAAGTCGATATATGGATCAACAAATCCATGGTGAGCCAGCTGAAGAAACTAGTTTCGGGAAATACGATGACATATTTAAACTTGTTGGACCGAACTTATCGAATACACAAAGTAAACAAATTAAAAATAACGAAACTGCTCCGGGAAAAACGACAAATTCAACAATTACATTAGATTATATAGTTGAAAAAGGTTATGAAAAAGTCATGAAGCCTAAAAACGCATCAAATATAAATAGAAATGTATTGAAGCGTATAAAGTTTCCGAGTCAAACAGGATACCAAAGATACAATACCGTGGATCTGCAGAAATATAAAAGCACAGGAAACATTCCTGCAACAACCTTGGAATCCAAATCTCAGTTGCTTTCCCTTCCTTTGGCCATGAAAATACAAAACCAATATACCTCAACAAGAGTGAGAACAAAAAAGGACTCAAGTTCGTATCCTTGGAACGCTAAAAAGAATGTCAGTACTAGAAATCTAAATTCTTTTATGCATTATCGCCCGCCTGCAGAAAGTTTGATTGATTATAACTTTAATTATCTTAATAGTTTTCGTGTCGACGACGAAGACATCAGAACTGATTCCAGAAGTTCTAGGGACTTCTCTCCATATTTTTATAATACTCCTTACGAATATGAACAAAATAAGTTAAGCTCACATTTGCAAAAAGCGAAGGATAAGCGATTTGCTGTTGAAAAAGTCATACCTGTTCATGAGAACAACCATGACCATCAGTCATCGTACTTAACAACGACAGAGACTACCGGCGATAACCCATTTTCAGGACATCAGCCATTCTTTTCATTTGTTCTTAGTGATTATTATAACAGAAAGACTGACGAAGATCCACTTAATTTTAAAGGTTTAGATGACGATATGTATTACGATACGAAAGTACAAAGTGGTGGCGGCACCAGTGAAGATATGTTAAGTAGAAGTCCCCGATTACCGGACAGTTATTATCCTGCTATGGACTATGAAACGGCCACTATTAAAGACTATAATAACGTGGGATTAGATTCCGCAAAAGATCATGGTTACGACAAAGTGCAAGAATATGATATGTTTGATAAAAATTCTGATTACACTTCTAATGACGCTCTAGACCAAGAAGTCAAACATAATAGTTATAAGGGCTTTAAAGATTTTGTAGATGCATTTGCAAACAAATTTGGAACGGAAGATCACAATAGAAAAACTCAATACTATTTAAAACGCGATCAAGACAAAGGCGAAAATAGAAAAGGTTTTCATCGAATTTATCGCAAGGATGAATACCAAGAAGATAAAGAATTTTATGATAATAATAATATAAAAGCACTTGCTGAAGAAAAAGGGGCATCGAATGTGAAAACCGGAGGTTCAGAAGCTTTATTGAAGTCTAATGCTGCTGCGGCGCTAGGAAATGAATCCAAAGCTTATAATAGGCAAGGAGATGCTCGACGAAGATACTCTGAAAACCGAAAAAATGGTCATGACAATAGTAGAGGTTTAAATAGAGATTTTAATAGATATCGAGATGTAGCTAAGAAAACAGCTTTGAGTAATAGTGCAGATTATGTGGAACACTACAAATAGTAGGTACCTGCCTAATTAAGTAGAATGCGATAGGTAAACAGCTGTAAAATGTTCTGCAATGCAAACCCTTACATAAAGTAGGTATCCGTAATCTATTTTTCTACCTTCCAAGAATAAAATGTCTATTCCAATGTTGTTCAATATTGCCTTTTATCATAAAGTTGTAATTACAAATGTTCATAATCTACTTGCTCTGCTGTAGTATATTGCGGGTGACAGCTCCATAAAAGCAGCCGCGATTTAATTCACAATTTAATATAGTATTAATTTGATATCCACGCTACAATCTAATGTATTAATGATTACTACAGCATCCCAGGGGCCGTATTCTTCTAATTACCAAATGAAAAATGGTGTCTCTCTAGAATGTGAATTGTATGAATTGACACATTTTGGTATTCTCTTAACAGATAAGTTGACAGTGGACAACGATCGGCCGTACATTTTATTACTTTACGCTATAATCGGTATTCTACTCCGCAATGTCACATGAGTGGCAGTTCCAAACGGTATTCTCTTCGCTATTTGACAGTAGACAAAACCCTCTAGAGACTACTAATCGACTACTAATCGACTACTAATAGACTACTAATCGACTATTAATCGTGGCACTTAAGAGAATACCAAATTTGTGACATATTGCTGTCGAATGTTTATCTGTTGGCTATAGTTTGGTCGCTTAACTTAATTTAGCGGAATTGCAACCCTGTATGTTCACGAATTAAACAAAATTGAAATACAAAATTGCAGCCGCCACTTGCACCATGCTAAAACAGAAATGCTTTATGTACCATATGTCACAGGATCTTACGAGGTCTGAATAACCAACTCTGATTGTTTACTAGTCAAGGCGAGATTAATTTTGTTTCTTAATCTGCATGTGAAGATAGATACCTATAATTAAGAAGCGAAACACAAGCGAAATTAATAATTTCTGAATTGTTTAAAAAGCTGTTATGTTTGGCAGAAAGTGATTATTTTACAATTATATGTCCAATTACTTAATTTTTTTTACTTACATACATTTTAATTTAGTTACATTTTTACTTTCATTTTAATTAGGTACTTACAGTCATTTTGGGTAACTCTGAACGTTTTTTAAAATCTTTTAATAATCTGGAATTCAATTTATATCTTTATTTTTGTTTTATTTTTTTCATGGATGGTGTTCTTTTAAGCTCTTTTTCATGTTAAATATAATACATTTCGTATATATTCAACCAAAGTTGCCTTTTGCTCTAAAAGCCACATTCAAAGTTACCTTGGGTTATGGGTAACTTTGAATCAGGTTATACTTCGGTATGAAAACCTCATAATTATTTGAATATTTTGCTTTTTGGGTAGGTAACATTGAAAAAAAACAGAATCTTCCACCCCTAAATTACTGCACCAAGAAAAAGCCCGTTAAACTTTAAACAAGTGACATTTTGCATATATTATTTTAACTTTTTCATTAAAAAACTTGATGTTCCGATTCATGTAGTTTCAATAACAATAATACAATAAAATATCATGAAATAAATGTTTAAATCGTTTACAAGACTTCGTTCAAAGTTACCACGTGGTTCAAAGTTACCCAAATTGCTGTATCTTACTTTATATTTTGAATAAAATTGAGTTGCTTACACTATTACTTACTTAGTGTTTAGTTAAGACCTCTCCTATGGGGAGTTGCACGGCTGGGTGCGTCAATGACGTTCTTGCCTCAAAACACCCAACTCCTGTGCAATTCCCATTCGTTCTCTATTAACTTTATAGGACCTTTAACATGTACAGGAAGTATTCAATAAGTTTGATTTTTGAAAACATTCATTGTTTCACACTTCACAGTCTTTTCAGTCTGGCGGAAAATTATAATCTAATAATATTATATTATGAATATTCACCTGTAGAATCAAAACTTCTCTTGACTTCGTCTATTTCTATTCGATATGTAGCTTATATTAGGTACCTACATCTTTGTTAATAATATGGATTTAGCCGTTCTTTTTATACCTGAGGAAAAGAGAAGGGCTTCATTTCTTAGAATCTTATTATCCATATTTATAAGCGAAAGGTTCAATCATGTTCTAAAGTATGGACGTTTTATAGACTGTTTGCCTAGGTGTCAAAATAGGTTCAAAGAATTGCAGAGAACCACTCATAAAAGTAGGTACCTAACGTGAGCATTGATTTTATATACCTAGGTCGCGCCACGTAAAATGAACCCTAGCTGACAGCTGCGCATTAGACGATTTTTGAGTCTGACGTTTAGCATTTGTATTAAAATACCATCGCGCACAAAAGTGTTTAATTACAGTCATGGTTTTACGCACAAAGGAAAGAAAAATATAATTAGTAGTATTAGTAGGGTGGAATATAAATTAAAAAAAATACACAACCACCAATCAATATTTGATTTAGTGTAAAATGTAAAAAAATATTCGAAACCTTAAAAAAAAAACATATTGTTCTTCCTTCATTGGTGGCGCGAAAACCAGATGAGGATGCAGTGTTGATGCCAGAAGTGGCCATTTTATTATCATCTTTGTCGTCATTTTCATCATTTTTTGAATCAGAATCATCATCCCCTACGTATAGTCTATAAGTCAACATACGTAACCGCGTGCGCAAGACTTACAAGAATGAAACGATAAATAGCCCTAGTAGGTACTTTCGAGCGTAAGTGTACCCATGCGCGAACAGGTGATTTGCATTTGTTTCTAAAGTTCTTTTTACGTGGCGCGACCTATACCTACATATATGTTTTAAAAAGATATATGAGGTAGGGTACATGTTTTGTTATTTCAGTGTACATGAAGTAATATTATTAGTAATACCTGCAAGATTAAAATTTAAAATAGTGAAAAATATACTTTGAGTTTTACTTACCTGCGAGTACCTACGAGTAGAAGATACTGCAGCCTTTTTGTATGGGATCACACTCACACACATGATACCATAGATTATAGCGATACATAGATTTCATTTCACGTAGTAGGTAATGATAAGTACAATAAATACTGTCGTTGGCTGCTTGCCGCACCCGCACACATCACACAATAATAGTCTTACATGATAATGGCATTTAAGTCGAGGCACATAAAACCCCTATGTATATTTAGGGATTAGGTATAGAAAGAAATTGCTTAAAATCTTTTGGCTGAACCACTTTAAAGACGGCCTCAACGTTTAGAGCTATTCTATCAGATTTCTGTTGACGCCAATACTTCTGGCTGATTGGAAAATTAGGAAAAAGGATATTGAAAGAACCCTTGATGACTAATGCGCCTAGCCTGTACGAACGGCGTTTACGACACTTTAAGGGTGGACCTTAAAGAAAGAGGCTTCGAATTAAAACTTAAGTACCACCACCAAAGTAGGTAGATACTACAGTTATTTTGACCGTAAAAATTACCAATTTAAAATAAGTAAGAAAACATTTGTATGGGAAAAAGAAAAGGTCTGTTTTAGGGCTTTCCCGGCAATTATTCGATTTTTTCTCACCGTAAGAACCATCCTTGGTCTTCAATGAACATTTAAAAAAAAGAATTAGCGAAATCGGTCCAGCCGTTCAGGCGTGATGCCGTGACAACGGAAAACGGGTTTCATTTTTATAGACTAGCTGTCCCGGCGAACTTTGTCCCGCCTTAGAATGAACTTTATTGTGTAGGAATAAAGTTCAAATTGACTCTACATTTTAGTAAGAAAACATTAGTATGGGAAAAAGAAAAGGTCTGTTTTCCCGGCAATTATTCGAATTTTTCTCACCGTAAAAACCATCCTTGGACTTCAATGAACATTTTAAAAAAAATCTGCCTAATCAGTCAAGCCGTTTTCATGTGATGTCGTGACAACGGAAAACGGGCTCCATTTTTATTATATATATAGATAGAAGATAGATTAAGTAATTTTAGAGAGTTGGCTTTTTAGCTAAGAAATAAAAAAAATCTAAAATGTCCTATAATTTAATAATGAAATACAATGAAATCCGTAAGAAAAATAATAGATTGTGTTGTGTTGATCCAAATCTAATAGAAATAAGTAGAAAGAATCGACTAGTGGACCGAGATTTTATCAATCATTTTTTTAAATGATGCTTTATGCAGCTTTAGTGACGATGCCCTTGTTTCTATAGAGTTTTCTCCTTTTGTTAATTGTGAATTCTTTAAAGATCTAGGGACTCGGACTTTAGTATGATGAAACTCCTTACTATCGCCGTATTCTTCTTCGGTGTGAAGTCCAGTCGAATAAATTTTATTTTTTAAAAATAATAACCCATCAGTACCGTAATATTCATTCATGTGATTCTCAATATTATGCTTATTGGGTATATCATTTCTTTTTGATATAACTCTGGGAATTGGGGTTTTCGACTGTGTTTCAAAATTCAATTGTGGCTCAGAATCATCAAATACGTGTCGTTCTAACATATGCTTATTTTTAATTCTCGGTTCGAGCGGTTTACCTCTACCAGCGTACTCATCGTGGTTCACATCGAAGTCATAATCGTCTAAATTGAAATCTTCATCTTCGTTTTCACCAGAATCAGGCAAGTGGAGGTGCGAACGAGCGATTTTAGATTGAAAGTCATCATCATAATTAATTTCTTGAAATTTAGGTATAGGTTTACGGACAACAACAGATTTTTGGGTCGTTTTTGAATTATGGGTAAAATCACTTGCGTTTTGATGCAAATCCTTTGTAGAGTCAGTAACTTTGAGTGTTTTACGATCGCCTTGAGATGTCCTTTGTTTTGCTTCTGGATGTTTTTTTAGTGTAATCGACACATCCTCACTTGAAACAGTGGACAAGGATGTTTCGTCTCCAAATATTGCCCGTGTCACCCTTGCTGGCTGAACGTCTGTTAATTCCGTTTGCTTATATTTTTCTGTATTTTTTTCTACTAATCTGCTTCCGGATGGTACAAAACCATAGACACATAATAAAGTAAATATCGTGAATATTATATTTTCCATTCTGACGTGTTAATACTTGAAGTGTCAAATGAACGACTAGCTGGATGACAATATTACAATTCATAATGTCAACTACCTCGTGTTTTCAATTATCGTAATGGTAAGTGACTGAATTTTAAACAATACTTGTGTAATATAAATAAAGTAACTTATTATAGATATTAGTATTTAAATATAATCAATGATGACATCAACTTTTACCATTGGCATAGGTAGATACCTACCTGCTTTATTATGTTTGAAAAGTAGCTAGTTTTATTAGGAGAGGATATTATTAGATGTACTACGACTAGATACTTAGATTTATTTCAGTTCAAGTAGAAAATAGGTACTAATATTTTAAAAATATTCTTCCATAATAGTTGTAATTGATTATATGTCTTAGCTTAGCTTATAAAATTTTACCAGTAGCAGTTTCAAAAGTTATCTACTTACCTTCCTACTTACATTCGCTACTTACATTCACTTAATGATACTTACTACCTATAGGTACAACGATGTGCCTATACCTAAGGACACAAGATAAGAATGTTCCTAAATGCCTTTCAAATTGGTCGGCAGCCGGGCATTATTTGTTATTGTAAACAATATATTATATTGTAAACGATATGTTCGTAGATAGTAAATAGGTATTATATCTACAGACAATATTGTTTGTTTATTTTCAATAGCAATAATAAAATTTTACAATAACTCTCACGGACCTTATAAGACAACCGCACGTCTTTCTTCAATTAGTTAATGCGTGCGTGAGCAACGCAACATGAAGATTTTGTGTGAAGTTTTTACAGTTATAATATATTACGTGTTAATAAAACCTGTATTTTCCTATTATATATACGAAGACAGACCTATTTTGGGGTTTGTGGATGTTCGCAATGGCCACACACTTACCAAGCATGGATATAGTGGACTTCAAAGAAAGCATTTTGTCCGACATAATTCTTTTAAGCATCCGAAGGAACACAATTCGATTGTGTTTGATTCCCATTACAAAATGAGGAAACCTATCGAAAGACGTACTATTCCACTTGCCGAGCCAACTGCACGCACTGAAACGTACAAAAACGATCCTCAGGCCCACATCAACAAGGTTGTACATCCGGATCCGTTAAAACTTTCTAAGGATCCTATAACAGTAATAGATATCAATCCACGTTCATTTTCTGTCCACGTACCGCAAACTTCAATAGCGGGTTCAGTTGGAAATTCTCTTCAAAATCAAAGCCCAATCCAGATTTATCACAGGCCTAGTAGAAATGATAAACCAAATGTACAAGTATCTATTGGCAACAAAGAAGCGGTACCAGATAATACCAGAAATTCTGTTAAAGTAAATGTTCGGAAAACTCCGATACAATCAACTCCTCAAAAAATAAGATTGAATAATTACCGACAATTGACTGACCTTTCGATGTCTAGACCTCATCACAGCAAAACTCCGACCATTGAAATAGTTGACAATACTCTCAAGAAAAAATTCAGCTATAAAATTGACAGAAATACGCAAGTTTCATCGCGATTTATCGAAGAAAGTTCTGACATTAAATCTAATGGAAGTAAGAAATCTAAACGAAAAACCGTCCCTGAAGTTATGAAGAAATATAATAGCAAAGATGAAATCATGAAATCCAAAACTGACTGCATAGAAAACTTTATTAAACAATACAGAGAGCCTAAACTTACACAATTTCAGACAAAGTTTTTGAGTAAATCTGAAGTCAATATGGTTGATAATAATCAAGAAATAATCTTAAAGGTGAATGAACCGCCTTATGCACTGTTTTTTAAAAAAATGCCTGGCAGTCCTTCAGACCGGAAAGCAGGATTCATTGCGCTTGGATCGAAAACAGTGAAGCCGAATCTAAAGAAGGAGCACAATTCCGACGACGAGAACTTTAGCAGTAATCTGGGCAAAGTGACCGATAATGTTATTCGTAAAAATTTTCGTAAATATTAAAACAGGTTTATTAGGATACTAACTGTGTCAATGCATATGTTACTATAAGTAATGTCAGAACAGTTTTTTTTGTGTGATAGAAGATCGTGTTACAGACCCCGGGATCAAATAATTCCTTATCAATTTCCTAATCGATTCCTGATTAAATTAGATAAAGGTTCTTATTATTTACAGAATTTGAATAAGTAGGTACCGTTGTGTGAAATATAATATGTATAAGCTGTAAAATACAAATAAAAATATTGTGACGGTTGATACAATTAAGTAGTGTACTTATGTAGGTCAGTAACAGGTAATCTAATTAGATATTACTTAGTTTCTAATAACCTATACATTTTGAGAGGAACACGACTACATCCTACCGCGTCTGAATCACGATTGACAAACAACATAAAAAGGGTGGATTTATGGATTACCTAGTTACACATATAGGTCGCGCCACGTAAAATGAACCCTAGCTGACAGCTGCGCATTAGACGATTTTTGAGTCTGACGTTTAGCATTTGTTTTAAAATACCATCGCGCACAAGTGTTTAATTACAGTCATGGTTTTACGCACAAAGGAAAGAAAAATATAATTAGTAGTATTAGTAGGGTGGAATATAAATTAAAAAAAATACACAACCACCAATCAATATTGGATTTAGTGTAAAATGTAAAAAAAATATTCGAAAATAAAAAAAAAACCATATTGTTTTTCCATTAAGTCTTCATTGGTGGCGCGAAAACCAGATGAGGATGCAGTGTTGATGCCAGAAGTGGCCATTTTATTATCATCGTTGTCGTCATTTTCATCATCTTTTGAATCAGAATCATCATCCCCTACGTATAGTCTATAAGTCAACATACGTAACCGCGTGCGAAAGACTTACATGAATGAAACGATAAATAGCCCTAGTACTTTCGAGCGTAAGTGTACCCATGCGCGAAAACGTGATTTTCCATTGTTTCTAAAGTTCTTTTTACGTGGCGCGAACTATAACAGAAACTGACATTAGTCGAGTTTCTCTACCCAAGAGCCGATGTGTAATATATGTATATTTCCGGCTTAGTTTGGCTTTGTCTTTCATGGATGCCAAAACTTATAGCTCTCACTATTGTAACATAATTTTTAATTGAGATAGGTTAAGGTTATATAAATGCGACGTGTAAATTCCTTCGGAAAATCGTTTTAGGCCACGCTAATACAGTCGTATTGGAAAAATATTATCTACAAGTGCAAGATGCGTTAAATTTTCTAAACAATGTTAAGGAAACCTTTTTTTTTTAAATACACTAGGCGCTAATTTATTTCTGTTACGTTACGGTAAACCTACTTATGATAATTTATATATTTGTATAAACACATTTGCTATAAATACCTACCGAATTGAATATTGTCCTTCATGTCAAACATGTTCTTCTATCTTGTTGTAAACGCGACAATGCACCGTTTAAATTATACACAGGGTTTTTTATTTTCATTGACACAGACTGAGAATATTGCCCAATCTAGAGAGCGCAGAATCGGGGCATTTATGAATGTCAATCATCGGCTCGAAGCTGTATTATGTTCACTATATAAGTGTTTGTTTTGACCTCTATCGTTATTGTAGTGATTGACAGTGACGCTGCAACATGCCGCGAAACTTTATTCAAATTCTTTTGGTTACACACATTGCCATGTGTATGGAAATGCGGGAAACAGTGGAAAGAATGGTCATGGTCCGAACAACGGGATCTGACCTTCAACCTGCGGCTACGGGATACATTTATAAAAAAGAAAAAGATGGCCCAGCTAGTGTGATCAAAATGGGAGAAAGTGAAGTGATGAAACATCTATCAAAAATGTATGAGCAGCCAAAGTCCTTTGCTGCACCTATCCCTATTGCTACGGGGCCATTCTATGAGGAAAGAGACGAACAGAAGTCTGCTGCCCTTTCAAGTGAGTCGAAAATCATACCGGTCATTGAAAATGAGAGTGATGATAAAATAGATGGAATAGCTTCCGAAGATTACGAAAACATGTTTAATAAATACGCATCTAATTTCGGCGATTACAATTCCGACTTTGATGATTATTTGAAGAGTCTAAATCATTTTGAGGCCGATATAGGACATGATAAATTTGATAAAGAATACTATAATATACATGGAAATAATTATAACCACGAAATGGTAAAAAAAGATAACGAAGATAAAAACTCATTTCAAAAAGCAGCCTTTGAAAATTACGATTCCAAAAACTTCGAAAATTCTGCTCATGACGATATCAGGAACGGTTCGTTCGAAAGTGACAAAGAAACTGGGTTTGGAAACAAAGAAGAAGAAGAAGATAAAAAGGTCGACGAAATTCGTCGACATTTCCATGAAGACAAATATAAGCCAAACCAAGGCTTTTACGACGGAGAAGAGATTGACCATTTCAAAAAGTATACAGGATACAGTGATGACGGACAATTTGACCAAGGAGCATTTTATGAACAAGGATATGGTGATTACAAAAAACATAATGCTGATGATGAGCAGTCAAACGGAGAAGTCGACAAGAGTCAAGTGGCAAACGGTTCCGGAGAAGAGCAGGGCGTCACCTCGAAGTTCTATGATGGAGGCATCAGCGATAAAAAGGGACAACATTTCCTCAAGAGCTATAGTTATAAAATACAGCATTGATGATCTTTACTTAGTTATATTTTTGTTGAGTTTTGGTAAAGTTTTGTAAATACTTAAGTTTTATTTATTTATTTTATTAGATATGAAATGAAGCCATATTTTTTTTATAAATGTATTATCTTCTTACGTATGCACTATTTATTATTATAATTTTTCTAGTAGCGTCCGAGCCTGCAGTTATAATGCCAAATAGCTAATATTTCTAAAGTTTTGAGTTTAAAAGCTACAAGCGAAATTGTTTTTATTATTGAGATGATTGTTTTTAGCCATTAGCTATTGAGTGTTCCATGAGCAATGATTTAGGTGGTAGGTTCCTACAATTACCGTTTTGTAAAGTGTTTAAAGTTTCAAAGACTTAAATATATTGCAATAAACTATGTTACTTAAATTATGTTAAAAAGTTTTGTTGACTATGTCCTAATTAATAAAACAATATAAAATCGATTTTATGGTATACTTTGTTCCTCACTAAAATAAGTATGTAGGTACCTATCTACCTATGTAGGTAGGTAAGTAAGTACTATAAATGTAAAGATAATTTGAAAAATAGCCATTATGCTACTAATTTATGATTGACAACACATGAAATCAAATAGGCCAGTCGAAATGGTCCATGCACCGCGAATAAAATAGCTAAAACATAAAAGTAATACCAACGCGATATTGAAGTCGGTATTTAAAAATATTATGGGTATGGCCGCACTGCGAATAAATAGACACACGTGTTTTCTTGCTGAAACCTCTCTTTTTCATGAGATTGAATTGAAAATTATATCTAATATTATAGTAGATAGGGTAGTAAACTTGCTTAATTCGTACCTCGCCTATATCTCGACTCTGGTAATAGCTAGAAACGTCTCTTCTAGGCAAAAAATGTAAATAACAGTCGGCCAAATTACCACCAAAAAAATTACCGCCGATGGGCTGCTCTTGTAAAAATTATTAAAAAAATAAGAATTTTTCAATTTTTCACGTAATATTTTTATACATTTCGTAAGAACATTACACAAGCTAGGTAGTGATAACCTGATTAATTTTTTTGTTATGTATTATTAGATATATTTGTGCTTTCGTCTAACGTAATGAAATAGGTACTTATGGTTGTTGGCATTTTTTTTGGTGGGAAATTTAAAATGAGTTCGACTTTTGCGCTTTTTTCGTACCACATGCATGTGCTTAAATCGTACTTCAAAAAAATAGAACAAACAAGAAGAAAATCTTTAAAAAAGAAAGAATGTTGTGATACAAAGAAAAAAAGGCAAATGAAGCAATGTTAAAATAAAACCTAGCACAGAAAATGATGCCAGGCACAAGAACAAGAAAATATGTTTTAATGCACTCAATTATCAGAACAAATGCTGGATCTCAAAGTACGATTAAGGAATATAGTAGTACGATTTAAGATCAATATTAGGGTATTTGACTATATTCAAAATATACAACAAAATGTGGCCATCCTAAAAGATTATATTATAAAGAAATATATTTCACTTTATTTTGATATAAAACATGTTTATTTTTAACAAAATAAAATAAACAAATTGTAATATTTTTTAAATTTTTATCTGGAACACGAACGGCCTGTTATTTGTTGACATTCTGGTGACGTCACACGCGAGTAAACAGCTGTCATAATAGTGCGCTTCGTTAGTGTTTTTCGTGTTTGTTTACTTGCATGTGACGTCACGCGTGACATGTGACCAGCGCCATTACAGAAACAGTGTTATTCGCGGGTTTTATTAAATTTGAATTTCAACATTGATTTTTCATCATTAAAACATTAAATATTTCGGAAATATCAATGTAGGGTAATTATTATCATATAAACATTAGTTTAAAATTATTTTCCAAATGTTGTCAAATAGCCTATTAAAAGCTGTCTGTATCTATTAGTTTTAAAGTTACAGCACATTTTCTCGAACTGGTACGAATTAAGCAAGTTTACCCTACCTATTGTCCCCTGTTGGAAAATTGACATAGTTTAACGCTTTATTTAACTTAACTGATCTTTCGTTTTACAAATCTGTAAAAAAGGTACCAAGGTTCCTGTTTTTGTTAATTTTCCGACTTCCTTCTGTATAGGACTCAAAAGGGTGCTGTTTCAATGATGATGAAATGGTATTTGGCTGACATTTTATAGACAACAAAAGAATTTGACAGACTAGTTAAATTTTGTTTCTCAATAGCTCTATATGCTCAATAGTTTTTCAGCATGATGCACCTATTATGAAACTGCAACCTGAAGTTTTTAAATGTAAATGTGTGTGTATAATGTGTATGTGTGTATGTTGTTGTTTTTTCCTAACTATGGTTATTTATCTGTAATTTAGATTGTAAGATAAGTCTCCTCAAAAAAATGTACCAAGTATTTTAGTTGTTTAATTAATCACTTCTTTCCTTATTAAACGTACCTAAGAATTAAGTAAGCAAGTACTTCACTATTAACACTAGGGAAGCACCTATGTTGATTTTCAAGTCCTGCCTGCAAGATGAGTCTCAACATCTTGACGACGACGAATCGACGTGTTTTAGACTTAAACATAGGCAACATAGGTAGCCTTTCTACGTCTGTAAATAAAATTATCCAAAACCATAATATGTGTATTATTTCAGCCAGACTGGATTTGAACGAGCGTGTAGAGTAACTAGCTCCACCTCGATACCTCTTATTTAAAAACCAAAGATCTATGGTTCATCCATAAAGTAATTTTACGTAGGTACGTCTAACCCTAGGGACAATATACTATTGCAATTTTTCAGCAGGTTGGAAATAGCGGGCTTCCAATGTTTCCAACAGTGCTTTTCATAATTTGGTAGATACCTACTTTATATCCCTATGATGTTGGTTAGTAATTAAATTTGTGAAAAGATGATGGCACGTAGCACTCACGATTTTGGTTGGTTATGTACTTAATGCTTTGGCTAAACACGTACCTAAATACTTACTTACAAAAATACCTATATGCAGTACAAAACTATAGCATGAACGATTTGAAAGGCAAGTTATGATCTGAGACACAAATGTAACATCTAGTTGTTCTGCAAGAAGTACTCACATTATTGCAGAAATGGACTTGTATTTATTATTGTTGTAAACCACAACTTATTAAAGTATAATGTTCTGTATAGAGGAAAAATTGCGTCTCAAAGAAACACTACGTTTATGAAATATATATTTTTATAATTTATTAGATATTTATAATTAATTATAACAAAATTATAAGTAGGTACAATAACAGGGTTAATAACCAGTTGCAGAAAAGCTCATTACAACAGACTCTCCATTACAGCTATAGGTAAGTAGGTAGTTGAACTTGAAACTGGCATGATAAAAAAAAAAAGAAGGCATGGTGTTTCATGAAAATCACTTGATGAAAATCACACTAATAACTTACACATATTTTACAATTCATCTACATAACTGATACCTATAATAAGATAATGAATTAACATAAAACATTGAATAGGTTACGTATTTACCTACTAAGATTAGTTTCTGCAAAAAATAATAAGCTAATTTATTTGTCTGCGGTCACTGCGCCTGTGCTGTATTGCACAATCATTTTTTTTTCATTACCAATCTCTTTGTCACCTATAACCTCGTCTGATAAGCAAATTGTTACATGGCTATAAGAAAAGTACATGCACGCTCATGGTCCTTCTTTTGTCTATAAACTAGATATAAATATTGGGCAACGTTGTTATCATTATTATTACCGAACAAGCGCTAGAGCGATACACATCTCAAGATGAGAACAGCATTGGGTATTTTTGTCGTAGCAGCCGTGGCAACCGCAGTACCTGTGGATTACGTGGCGCCGGTGGCAAGTGGGTACATCTATAGAAGTGATAACAACGGGCCCGCAAGTTTAATCCAGCTAGGGGCTGTGCCCTATCAACAACCATATGCCTTCGCCCCACCATTACCAGCACCTCAACCTCTGAAACTTGAAGCTATCGAGGCCTACGATTTAGCTCCAGCGCCCTTACCTTATGTGGCTGAACCCATAGTCCCCGTAATAGTGGAGGACGCTGAAAAAGACGACGAAGTTGATGACGATGACGAGGAATCCGATGAATATTTAGAGGGAGACGATGAAGAATTGGAGAATGAACACGGTCATGCTTCTGAGAAAGCAGGAGGTGTTGAATATGGAGAACATCATCATAAAGCACACGGGGAGCATGGCAGCAAGGGCTACAGTTCTAAAGACCATCATGCAGATGGTGAATCTGGTCATTATGGTGAGGAACATAAAGAAGGGTATTACAAAGAAGGCGAAGGTGCAGAAGAAAAACATCACGATGAGGCCGACGCTCATGGCAAACACGAAGAGGAGGAAGAAAGCCATGAAGGTGGAGACCACGGTCACAAGAAATATTCGAGTAAAGGGGAGGACATAACCGGTTACCATAAAGTTTTTCATAAGGATGAATTAAAAAAAGACCACGACTTTTACGATGTTGCTGATAACGGCGGTCATTTTAAAAAGTTTAGCCACGAAACTGGAAGACATGGTTCAGAAGAAGGAGCCCACAAGAAAGGAGGTCATCATGATGCCGCTTTTGATAAGGCAGAGTTCGGCGACGCTGGTTTCCATGCAAAAGGTCATGTAAATGAAAGTGATGAAGCTGAATCTTCGGAGGAAGGTAACGATAGCCATTACCGCCACAGTGAAAACTATGGTGATAAAGGCGGTAGTGGTCACCATAAGGCATACCAATATGATGATGATGAGGATGAAGATTAACTGATTTCCATCATCTTAGCTGTGATATTATAATTTACTGTTTGCGAATAATCTATATTTCATAATTTGTTAAGTTTTGATATGTGATGTAATATGATTTTTGTACATGTAACCAATAAAATGCTTTGTAAAATGATACTTGAAGAAACACTTATTTTATTTTTGGCTTTCGTATAATTAGTTACTTATCTATAAGGTACCTACTTTAGTCATGAATTTCCCCCCTTTATTGAATAACAGTGCTTGACATCGTATAATATGGTCTCGCATAGGTCATACGATGTCGTTTGTTAAAATAATTATACTACGCCTAGTTTTTATTTGGCTGATGAAATCCTTCATACAAAAGATAGGTATCTACTAGGTACTAAAGCTAAAAGAAGGTGAAAATTAGTATTTTGCGACACCTTGCTAGTGTCATGTCAATTCATGCCATGGCAACATATCGTGTAGGTAGTAACTAATTATTATAATGCATGATTTTGCGGCCGCTTGATATCTAATTGTAAAATCAGAATAATTTACTAGTTTTAAAAATCCGTGGAATGCTTATTCTTTCATTAATAAGTGGCCAATCTCCATTCTACCTTCTCTAACGTATGTTTAACTAGGTACCTACCTACTTGTTTCACTACTTAGTACATTATAGGTTAACAATACATTGCAACCTGTATTTTTCATATCTATCTCTTATTACCTATTCGTTCTCTATCTTCTTTCTCTGGCTCTACTGAAAATCTGCGCCGTATATCTGGTACTCTGGGTAACCTATGTAGGTATATGATTCTGAGTGGGTTGACATTTCCGTGGACAGCATTTCCTGTCTTCCTTTCTAATGTTGCATTTTTTAAGTTTTTTATGTCCCAAGTTTTATTTTGTGTCCATGTTTTCTTATAATTTTTGTTTATTTTGGTATTCTTTAAACTGGGATTTACTTATATATTTCCTTTCTTACAATTGAATTGTAGGAATTAAGAAGATGCAAGGAAGAGGCGTGGTAGAGACTATCAAATCTATCGATGTTTAAAGTGACACTCAACTTTTCAGAGACATCCAAGTTAATCGAATTACTTACTACATAAAACATACATTATGTAGGTGTAAAATATGTATTGTGATGCCAACAAATATTTCATTATATACCTACTTAATAGCTTTTCCAATAAGTATATTTCTGATACCTACTTATTCTCCGAAACTGTGGAGACAACCTTTCTGATAAGGTACCTAAAGTACCTACGGGAAAAATGAAGAAGGTAAATATGTACCTACTTATTTAAATTCGGAATTTTCTTGGGATCGTTAAGCTTAATTATTAAGAGAATTAATGCGGTCTGTTGATTAAGCTACTGGATTAAATAAAATATTTTCAAATGCTTATAAAATGGAAGTAAGTAGGTAGGTACTTAAATAACCCTCAAAATTCAACTTATTTGAACAAACAAACAATGTATTCGTACATACGAGTATATTATTTTGATTTCTCCTTTTTTAAATCTAGGTAGAACCTACCTACTTATATCGATAGATGAAGATAATCAAACGCCGGTCTGCTTGTCTTTAAACATTTTAATAACCTGAACATTACAGTGGTAACCCAGAACACTAAGTAATGAGGTACTCTAGTGTAGGTACGAAGAGAGCGGTCTTCAAAGGTTACTTATGAAAATTCGGTACCTAAACAATGTACCTACTCACTAAAAAAATACAAATCAAGCGAACTATGTTTATTTCATTTGGACCATATTAGGTTGTAAACTGTAAGTAAGGTTTTATTCACGACTCCCTTGAAGATTTGAACCTTGACCGATCCAACCCATTGCACCGATTAGCTATATCATAATTAGAGATGCGATCGACTGGAACTACAAACAACCAGAACGTACATCTTTAGTAAAAAAAATCCTTGGCCGTCAAATCACCACAAAGGCTATAAAAGCTTGATTCTCTTCATGTATGTCAGTGTCGCAACCTACTTCTATTGCACAAGATACGCGAAAAAATTAGATCAGGCGTCATGAAAAAAGTATACCTAGCTCTGTCATTGACGCTAGTCTTCTACTGTGCTGAATCATCACCAGTGGGTTTAGAAACATTAGACTTTGACAATCTCGACGCTGACCTAGATAACCTATCTTATGAAGTAGAAGAGGAAGACCTCGATGATTACGCGAAACTTCTCGACGATCTCGAAGCAAATAAATCTAATGGTGGCAGCAGTGATTTAAAAAATACTGGATTCAAAAACAAGAAAACAACAAATAAGGGCTCAAAATCTAAACATAACAATCAAGATCTTAAAAAGATATTTAAAGTAAACGGTGTTCGCGACCGAGGAAGTTATGACGACGACGCCTTGTACGCGATAGCAGAAGGAGTATCTGCCCAAGCTGTGGGCATCAAAGGCAATGAAGACAGAACATATCGAAAAGGAACCAAGACGAGAGGTTTTCATCGAGTACATCATAAAGATGAATATAAAAAGGATAAAGAGTTCTATGAAGATGATGAAACTAAAGGTATCATCAGGAAGACAGGCGCAAAAGGTCTGGGATATAGAATTGGTGCTGGTGCAGGTTTGAAAAAAGGACATTTCAATCATGACCGGCTAAAAAGTGCATTTGGTAAAAATGGATACTCCGACAAAGGTTTTTCGAACAAGGAATTCGAAGGCTATTCTAATACGCAAGGATCAGACAGTTATTTTAATAGTGATCAATAATTTCCATTTAATGTTATAGCCTATGACTATAATTAGGCATTATTAGATAGTCAAATATTTGATTTAGATAAATAAATAAACGAAAATGTATTTTGTACCTACGTAAAGCCTTTTTTATCTGTGCCTGAAGCAAAACATACTTACTGTGAAAAAGTGAGTAGATACTTAAACGTATGAGTAAAAACAAATATAAGTAATTTAAAAATTATTTAGGTATAAAAGAGTGCTCTGAAAAATAAACATCAGTTGAAACTTTTTTTTTTTTCAATTTTTACATTACTTAACCACCTAAAAAGTCGTAGGTAGCCAAACAACCATTTACTTTCAATACCTACTTGATTTACCTTAAATCACTTATTCAAGCTGCGTGCATAATCAATTTATAATAAATTACATTTGGAATAACTAATGCTTTAAATAAATGAAATGCGTAGTTAACTTGATAAAACAAAACATTAACATAGAAAACTTTAATATTTTCTAGTCGGTCGGCCTATAAACTTCTTAGTAAGTTTAGGTACCTCAAGATGACAAAGTCGCTTATATTTGGTATGTACTTATTAATTTATAATTCAGAATTTTCATTCAACATAAAATTTTATTACCTATTCATAAAGCTTTAATAATTTTGCAGCCATATGCTTTCTGAATGTCATTACTCAGAAAGAAGCACAATTTGCACAATATGGTTCACGTTTAGTTTTAAACAGGCCATTAGCACAAAATCCACTAGTACCCTATTTAATAGAAAAACCATGCTGCCAGTCAGGGGGTCAGGTTTTCAGAGGCGGTAGACGATTATTGGATGACCAAGATGAAGGTAACGGTAAAGCAATGCTATTAAAAGATATACTTGAGATGACCAAGAGCCACTTAGAAAGAACGTCAGCATTCATAGACGGGAAGGCGAACAAGAGAATTGACGAATATGCTAATTCGTTTCCAAGACAAACTACTTCATCTACATCTTCATTACCTGTCCCTCTGCCTCTATCTGAAAGTAACAAACAAAAAGAAGATCTCGGGTTTCAGGCCAGCGTACAAAAGGCTTATGAATGTGCCGAACTAGAGTGTACAAGGGAGGAAGAAACCAGTGGCATCATATGCGCCTGCAACTTCAAGACTGGCAATACTATCTCTTTTAAAAATGAATGTGATATAAGGAAACATAACTGTAGGTTTGATACAGGCAAGTCTTTTAAACCCTTAGATCCAATGGCGGGTTTTCTGCAAGCGAGAAAAGAACATTAAATCAAGTTTAATTTAAGCGAGAACGAGCTGACCCGTTGACCATAGCTCAGTGTTTTATGATGTTGTGTTATTGTTTCTTGCAGGAGACCCGACTCGGCAGATCAACTTATTTACATTTACCTACAGTACCTACTAATATTATGTCTACCCTCAATTATTTACAGGCTTTAAGACTATCCTAAAAGAAGTCTGTCCATGGGAATTTGACTCCAGAACGGCAACGCAAGAAATATTCATTGATTATAAGGATCCTCGTTACTACAATTAAATATATGAATACACTGTAATTTATAAAAATTTCATTTCTATTATATGTATACCTACCTATGTACTAGATAGGTACTGGCCACAACCTGGTTCGTGTAGCGTAAGGAACTCTTATTTCTAAAATGATTATAGCTAGAGCTATCAACAACCCAAGGTAAGCAAAATAAAATCTGTTTCCCAAATACCGACTTCTGTTTCGAGTAGGTATGGGTACCTACATAGGTAACTACTTAAAAGATACAAAAGTAGTTGTTATATAGAATTAATTTACCACAATATTCAGCAACCTTTCGTTGAAGCGAAGAAAGCTGAAATAAACTACATATATATCGATCGATAGATAGGTACTTACTTTACCTAATTGTTTCCAAAGACATCTTAAATTGTAAATATCGCAAGTTAAACACTTGTCATAATTACGTTGGTTAGTGCATTTAACGGTAGGTACCTACAGTTAGTGCATTTAATAAAGACTGCCCGCGACTTGAAAAATATACAATAATCATAAATAATAATACCCTACGTGACATGCAATGATATTATCAAAGGATTGTATATTGCCTACGGCTACGTGTTTGTTATTCTCGTTATTCTGATTGCAAGCAATATTGCAAGTTTCATTAAAATCTGTTCAGTAGTTTTTTCGTGAAAACAAACATCCTCACTTCCATCGATAGGCATAAATATTGACATTTATATTATTATTAGACAGGTCAACAGATGACTGGATAAAAGGGTAAGGCAGCTATGTATATTTTACAATAGGTAAATAGGTACGTCTAGAATACCTACCTAACAAACGTATTATTTGAGGAATGTTTCTTTTTTTTGCAAACCATTGGCCCCAAAACTTACTCTTATCTTGTTTTAATTGAGTCTTAAACTCTTAATTACTATAAAATTACTGACAATAACAAAAATTATGAATTCGAGTAGTTAGTATAGTTTCATTAATAATTAATGGCTTTACTTCTTATATCTTTTGCCTCACAGCATAGTGAAACAAAATTTCGTTGTCTTTGGTTTCATGTCCATTTTGTCAATCAAACCAAATCGTTCTTTAGTCTATGCGCCGTTGTGTGGATGGGAAGAAGCGAATGAAGTGTACCTCAAGTCAAGTGTTTGTGTAAATGATCGTGAAACAAAGACATAGATGAAGCTCTGGGCGAATCTATTGTGTGGCTTTACTCATGAGTACGGAACAGACTCTGTTGAATCTCGATTTCGACAAGCCCAATACTACGATCACGCCGCCCGATGACGGCGTGGTATCGTTATCGAGTAGTGCAGAAGAGATTTGTTTAGTTCCCGAGGTCGGTTTTGAGGGCAACGTGGATTCCCCAGGGGTGAACAGGGAGTCGCAGCCGCTGCTCGGCGGCCGCGGCGACTTCGAGGTTTCCTTCAACCATTTTCCAGGTGAGCTCTTGCTACTGCGTCGCGACAGTGACTCATGTACATATTCATTGAGTTTTGTCCTTCTGTCTGACCATATACAATATTTTATTTACAATCGATTGAAATTGTAAGTGTATTAAACTCTTAATCAATGCTTTTGTGGATTCTCATGTCTTTTGTATATTTTTCTTCTACTGGCAGTATTATACATTGTATGTAGAGTACATACCTACTAATATTTTCTGAAAGGCAACCTTGAAATGATTTTCTGGAAAAATGATTACCTATATGATCTATAACTACCTATTTAAAATTGGTACAAGAACTTGTTTGAATCCGGCTCCAAATTCAGTGTGGTTTCATTAGAAAACAAATTAAAATTCCAGCAATGTGAACATAGCTACAAGTTGTTTTCAGCTACCTAAATGAAATAAGTCTTGAGTAGGTACATACCGTACCTATTTAGATTTTTCAGGAAATTTATTGTGTGTGACAAAATGGTCGAACCTTTTCATTGCAGTAAGTTTTTATGAAACATTTCATGAAAAATATTCATATAGGTATTCACATTTGCAATAATAATCATTTTTCATAAAAGCTAAGCATCCATATGTTTCACTGTAGTATTACTTTGTATATATACTATACTGTATTTGTTATAATTCTTGTGCTTCCCGATTTTCTTGATAGAGTAACACTAAATATTGTACATATATTTATTTACTATTATTGGGATTTATTATAAAAAGTAAATTCTACTCCAGTAAAGATAATTAGCTAATACAATATTTGGATAAAAATAATTAATTTATCTTTAATCGAAATCAACAGATACAAACTAGTCTTGTCATCTACAAATTGTTGAACTATTAACAAAGGTAAACTAGTTTTGATGCAAATGAGTCAAATTCTTATCTAACTACTTACTTATAACTACTAGAATTCAATGTGAATCTTTTCATTAGTATTCTAACCTACAAGTATGTTTTTTTGTTCAGCTAGGCTAAGGTACTGCAAAGTATGTGTAGGGAAAAATTTGTTAGTATAAATAAAGCAAATACAAGAGTCCTGATCGGTTTTGTTGGTATTTTTCTCAGTCTTACGCTGCAGCTCCGTAACAGAATAATGTAGGTACCTAATGGATTATTCTGCAGTAAGGTTGTTTCTAAACGATTGTTGGCACAAAGAATGCAGTAGAAGTCAGGTTATAATATAATCAGTTAGCTAGTTAGTAAACTCAAGAGAAACTCCATGTTATGGATATGATCTTTGACCCCATCCCCTAATATACATTATAGTAAAAGGCCAGTTAGAAGTTAAGACTTGTTATGTATCTCATAGAAAGAAGAATTAATTGTTTATTGCAAGTCATAAGTTAAGTAAGGTGTTATAAAGTCATATATGGTACATGTGATGCCCTGCTAGGTCACAGCAAACAAACAAACAAGCAATTGTTATATATTGTTATAATATTTCTTTAGTGTAGAATTAATTTTGTTTTTAAATATATATGGGTTTTATTATTGTTGTTCTGTTTTGTACAGATGATCCCCAGTTTAGTGAGTTGGTATGGCAGGCGGAGATGGCCATCGACAGCGGTATCTACCCGGAGAGGATATATCAAGGATCCAGCGGCTCTTACTTTGTGAAGGACCCTGGAGGGGTAAGTCTTAAGTGCCCATTTCACAATTTACAGACCAAAGTAACTGACAGATAAACCTATGCCTATTTCATCTAACATCACATTTTAGACAAGGACTAGTATAAAATATCTGTCAGATAAATTTTATCTGTAGATGCTGAAACAGTTGTTTTTATAGAAAACACAGTAAGTGTTGTTTTGATCTTAGCTGAAGATTGTAGTATTGTTAAAAAAATCATTGTTACAACTTTTATACAAAATATGAAATAAGCAAACAGTCTAACTCTTATTTATTTTGTACCAAAGGCTGCCCGCGACTTCGTACGCATTTAACGTCATATCTTGGATAAAAATCATGATATCGTAAAATAATATAGCCTATGTGTTATTCCGGTGTCCAAGCTAAGTTATTGTAAAGTTTCATTATAATCTGTTCAGTGGTTTTTACTTGGTGAAGTAATAAACATCCATCCATTCATCGGCACAAACATTGATATTTATAATATTAATAGGATATGTTCTTACAGTAATAAATATGTTATGGTTCTTTTGCTCACTTAATAAAGCTCAAGTCTACAAAGTTTTGTCCACGGATAAGACACTCAAATGTAGATGTTGATATGTACAAGTGAGCATATATTATAATCTAGCTAATTTATGGGGATAAAGAAATTTTAAGTTATAGTTTTTTTATTTGGTAAGCTAGAAACAAGTGGTCACTGAAATCTGAGCGCAGACTAAAATTTTGATTTTATAATATCTTGTACTTTTGTTTTGAGTGGTAAGAACTTAAAAATTAAAATGTAAAATGGTTTTTGTTTTTACAGAAAATAATAGGTGTTTTTAAGCCAAAAGATGAAGAGCCATATGGGCGGTTGAACCCAAAATGGACGAAGTGGATGCATAAGTTGTGTTGCCCATGCTGCTTCGGGCGGTCTTGCTTGATACCAAACCAGGGATATCTGTCTGAAGCCGGCGCCAGCCTCGTCGATTTGAAGATAGGCCTCAAAATAGTGCCAAAGACCAGGGTATGTACCTATATTTAATATTATACCTTGCCTTTTTATTAAGGACAATGGCGATAAAATGCTGTTATTTTCTATCACCCTAGTCTCTCGAAAATCTTTACAGGTATCTACACTTTTTTCTGAAAGGTTTTTTTCTTGGTAATTTTTGTAGCAACAGCGATTTTTTTGATGTTTATGATTCTCAATTAGTATTATCTGTATTTATGAGGTAGTCTATTTTTTTATATGAATTTTACCACAAAGATTTAACTTACGTTTACATACAAAACCACAACTTTAAGTAGGTATAAATGCGAATAAATATCGAACTATCGATGATACAATAGAACAACCAGCGATTGAATTAATAGCTGCATCGATCGGAGCATTAATAATTTGTAGAGCGCTTTCAATTGAAGCGAATCTGCATTACTTATAGAGACTGACACAGAAAGTTGATATCTCCACAAGTAGGTACTTACAAATTATTGCTTTAGAATCGGGGTATGCGAATGTTCTTATAGTGTTTGGTAATCAAGCTCACAATACCTACCTAACCTAGCTAGGGTTTCTGCCATATCCAAATCTACACCTAAGTACTTGTGGTTTGCGGTTTTTCTCGAGACGTGGAAGGGCGGACCTTGCACTAATTTCCAAGCTAGTTATTAGTTTATTTGTGGCACCTATCTATGAAATAAATTATTACTGACTTAAAAAAGCCTGTATTGTTAAATCACACCTCTTAAAATTTCGCGGATCGAGGTCAACGTCATGACACATTAATTGGATCAACGTCGTAAATAATTTAGCAAAAAACACGTTTTATTGACTTTTTTGCGTTAATTTATAACTTGGTTAGTATCGCAATCATTACCGTTGGTAACAAATTTCCTGTATCCCTAACAATAGCAACATAGTTGAAGTTGGCCGTGAAACTTTATGTTACCTCCCCTTTATAACCCCAATGTATTGTATGATATAGTTGTGAGGTATCCGCGAAGAGGGTGGTAACTAGTGTTTCAACACGTGATGACTTCCAAATAACCTTATTATAAGCATGTATGTATGTACCTACTTAAATGTAGTTTACGGATAATTCCGTCGCGTCGTTCTAAGCCTTCTTTACAAGGTTGTACATAACATACATAAAAAATGCAGTAATGTTATTAATTACTTATCAAATAAACAGCAATCATAATGGCAATAGATTTTCCTAACGGCAAATGTAAATCGTCACAATAATAAAGTTGACAAGAATTGCAAATAAAAATTATAAATGCTATGTTTTATCTGTGTTTGATAGCCTGAGAGTTCAGGAAAGAATGAGTTTGTTAGTCTTTTGGTTCTTTATAATTGTTAACATGATGGAATAACTTGTTTACAATACAATCTTTCTGAGCAAAAGCGAATGTATTTGTTAATATTCTAGCGAATTTATCGGTTTTATAAGTAATATGCTACGTTACGTACCTACTATAACTGCGGAGAGGATTTAACTTAATCCTTAAATAAAATCTGATTTAACCAAGCCTTTAATACAAAATTTGCGGCACGACGAAAGCAATTATGTATTTACAGTTTTTATTTTTGTTAAATGGAATCAATGCCATTGTGGCTCGCCGAGTTTGTTCCATTATTCGCTGGACAATAGTTGAAGCCTTATAATATAAATAAGCTGTTGCGTGGCACGCGAAAATTATACTATAAGATGGTTAACGGCGTGACTTAATACATTAGTGACGCACCTGCACCTACATAACTGCACCAGTTGTTGATAATGTATTGATATTATACTTGTTGGCTTGTAACTGAACCCAATACTTTGACCGATAAAACATCAACTACTACATCAACACCTATATTTTCTCTGATTTGAATGTCAATCAATCATTCAAGCGCCCGATTCGCTTATAAATAAAAACTTTGTTTTACCTTAGTTGTTTTAGATATGCTTTGCGAAATAAATAAATATGTATAATTATATATTTTTTGTATTTGGATAACACCGAAAGAATTGTAGTGTTTTAATAATTAATTAGTGTGATTTTCCTAGCTACACTTGTTTTAAAAGTGTGGCGGCGTAGTCATTTTATAAAACTTTTTTTAAAACAATACTATTGTTACAATTGCATTTCATTGCATTGCATTGTGCAACGGTTATTGTTGTTTGTCAAATTTTACAATAATGCGTAAATTTTACTTACCGATACAGATGGCAGAGATTAGTGTTTCAGATATTACTATGTTAAGTAAGACGATCGATTATTTGACCTTTATTTCTTGTAGCTAGGTCACGCTACATCTCTTTTTAACAAACCGATTGAACTTTATTATTTAATTTACTGAAATATGTACGTACATTCTGTTCTGAATAATGTATATTGCTTTACTTATACATCGGAATGCAAGTATCTTTTACAGTACGTGTCAATTTTATAATCACACAAGAGTAAAAATAGATTACACTATCAGACGACTATAAATTACTATTAAAATGAAACTAAATTTAATGATTGATTAATTGACGTGGATCGATAGTTTCGGCAATGAATTATAACACATTAGATTATTTTGCAGGTACATTATTGAAGTATCTAACTGTGCGACGTGAACGTTTGTCGGCAGGTAGTGAAGCTAGTGTCAGAGACGTTCAACTACTTGCGGATAGACCGGGAGCGGTCACGGCTAAAGCGGGCCATCACGGAGCAGTTCCCCAACCTGCGGTTCAACCGCATGGGGCTGCCACCAAAGGTACCTACTGCGATTTTAATTTGCAAAGTATTTCTGAATGTCTCATTTCATCAGGCAGGGTCTACCTAGAAAGATATTGATCTAAATTATTATTTCGGTGTAACAGTTTAAAGGTGCTTTAATTCCAGTGTTTCAATGTAACTGAAATAGCGCACGAAGCGGTAGGAAATACATATTTTGAATTAGATAGATAAATTATTATATAACTAACTCTTAAATTAAATGATGATGAGATAAATTAAGCTTGCTTCTTTCAGATGGGATCATTCCAGTTGTTCGTGGAAGGGTACAAGGACGCTGATTACTGGCTAAGGAGGTTCGAGCAGGACCCACCGCCGGCACATGTCATGAGGAAGTTAGTAACACTACTTTCAAAGTATAGAATAAATAATATTCTTTGTAATTTTGCTTACTACTTTGTAAGAAATCATTTATATTAATTGATGCGTTGATCACGATCTAATTAAAAAAAGAAGTCACTGGCCTTTAAATTTCGAAAGCATTTATCGTGCCATTCATACAAATCAAGTGACATTAGTTTTAATATATTAATTTATTCAGTAATCTATAATTATTCTTACGTCAGCTGACTCCATCATTTTGTTCGCAGATTCCAAACGCAGTTCGAGAGATTAGTAGTGCTGGACTACATCATACGCAACACAGACCGCGGCAACGACAACTGGCTAATAAAGTACGACCAGCCGCAGCAGGGAGACAACAGCGATGTTCGCGAACATTCGGTCAGAATAACTACTATAAAATATTGCTCGCAACTATTTTATAACTTAATAATACAGACATATCCGTCACGCCTCCCTCCCATTGGGTTAGGCAGAGACCACTCCCTTCCACTTGCGTCCAAACAAACTTCTTTTGTTCCATCCACATTCATCAATCGCCTCATACAGCTCGTCTATTTAGGGTACTCTTGACTTTCTTGAACAAGTCCCCGATTTTATCGAGGTACGATCGATAACTAACAAATAAATATGGTTGCTGTTGTAGGGTGGTTCGGAGGTGCGGATCGCGGCCATCGACAACGGGCTAGCGTTCCCGTTCAAGCACCCGGACTCATGGCGCGCCTACCCGTACCACTGGGCCTGGCTGCCGCAAGCGAAGCTGCCCTTCAGTCAAGAGACCAAGTTTGTACCTTCATTTCGTCTAAATCTTTAGTGCCAAGTCCGTTATACAAAAGAATCATGGAGTGATGGCAGTACAGCATGGTCAAATGAAGAGACAGAAATATGCGAAGTTACTCAGAATTTTATCCCCTATCAGTTCAGTAATATGATTTCTATTGTATGTACGTACAACAGGGGTTAATCTAGTTTGGTACTGCATTGTTACAGGGAGCTAGTTCTTCCATTGCTGTCTGACATGAACTTCGTACAAGAACTATGTGATGAGCTACACGTCTTATTTAAAGTAAGTGCTTGGTCCTTTCTTTTTACGAATGAAAAATAATCATCAGATAGAAATGTTTTTAAAATAACTTTCGATGTGTTATTTGTAAACTCTTTTTGCGATAAACTATTAAATAAATAATAACAATAAGTAGCACGTCTATTTAAAAATATCAACCAAAATGTTTTAAATTTTGTGGCTTGTTTAATACTAAATAAATTTATTATTTGTGTGCGTCATTGTATGTAAACGTTTGGTTACCATCGCAGCAAGATAAGGGGTTCGACAAGGGCTTGTTCGAGCGCCAGATGTCGGTGATGCGCGGCCAGGTGTTGAACCTGACGCAGGCTCTCAAAGACAACAAGAGTCCGGTGCAGCTGGTGCAGATGCCGGCTGTCATTGTGGAGAGGTAAACAATATTCTATACCCTTGCAACATAACCCCTGTTATTACAAAACGAGCTTTAGTTCTAGGACTATGTCATTTTGTCTGTGACTGAAACGTCATTTATCTGAGTTAGTTTTAGAACTATAAATAAAACTCGTTTTGTAAAAGTTCTTCAGTTCCCCAGTTCGCGCAGGCTAAGTATCGGACGAAAGTTTAAACATGCTTAGTATATCGTTCTTCCTACCAATGTGAGGACGTTTGTTACCCTTCACGCAAAAACTACTCAATAGATTTAAATGAAACTACAATATTGTAGCTTGCACATCAGAATAATACATAGGCTATACCTATATTATTTTAAGATATAGTGTATATTTTCCAAAATATGAGGATAAATGCGTGCCAAGCCGCAGGCAACCTCTAGTCATTTAATAAATATACTGATGTTGTCACCTTTGCAATGTGTTTGCAGGTCAAAGAGCGGTTCGACGTCGACGCGTTTCTTCGACTCGTTCCAGCAGCGATTCCAACACAAGTCGCCGTTCTTCTCTTGGTGGTAAACTGAATACTAATAGGTACGTCTCATTAATGTTAAGTATATTTTAGTAAATATATTCAATCACATGTTTTCCGTAAGTGTTGTTGTAAGGTGGCAATCATACCGTAAGCTTCTAGTAAGCTTTATTATTAGTTTTCTCTTTTTTACCACCTAAATCTGCTGTTTAAAATGAATGAATACACGCGTTTTAATAAACCTCTTCCTCTATTGTATGTAACCCAATACTTTGTGGTAAGACGTCGAGCGTCAAACTGTACTTGAGTTGTGTATAAGTTACAACACCAATATGTGAAAATTGTGTTCTTCCGAGCGAATTGAAGTTGACAAAAACCACAAAATTTTATACTTGAATTCTACTAAAAACTATAATTATGTGTTTATAGGTAAATGTATTTTTTTCTTTTAAATTATAAAGAGCTTTTCTTGTTTTCAGATGGCCGAAACCAAGAACGGCATAGTGATAAATAGGCCGCAGGGCTGGTACATACCTATATAATACGTGTAAACACAATTATATGTATATTATGTGTATATGTATGAAGTAGATCGTCCATACTTTTATTATAAATGCGAATGTACCTCTCATCTCTGCTTGTTTTAACATATTAGGCAAATATGATGAAGGAATCTGAATGACATAATAGACCCTGCGAACGTTGTAAAAACTGAACTTGTCGACAAAGGTCATCAAAATATTTCGATTATTTCATTACGATCCAATTCATTTCTTTTCACGCGCCTTTGCAGGGTCGCAAATGTGTTTCGAAAGTGTGTATTTATTTTTCTGGATTAGTAATAAATGGCCAAAGACTTTCTCCAAAGTGGTGCGCCCCAAAATTTACTTTGATATAAACTGTATACTTAAAGTGTGCCATATTGTTTCTATGCAGTGTCTATTTAGAGATGCAATAACATGAATGGGGACTGCTCCATCGTGGTTATTGGCACTAGCATATAACTAATAAAATAGACACATGTGTAAAAACCATTTATTTAAAAAAAATGATTCCTTTGTTGCCTCCAGATGGGCTAAGATCATTATATTTTTAACACTTTTCACTGCATCAGTTAGATAAAACTACAATTACGTAGTAATCATTTTTTTCTTATATTATCCCATTAAATTTCATCAAAATCAGCGGTTGAAGCTTAAACAGACAAACTTACTTTCGCGTTTATAGTATTAGTACGGATAGTTTTTCCCGCGGCTTCACCCGCGTGGGATCCGTTTCTGTAAACTGTCCATTGTTCTTTCATAGAGGTGTTTATATTTGTTGGAAGGATATAAAAGGTGATGTTTTATTAGATACGATACCTACAGTACGTGCAAAAACAATTTTTACTGAAAAAAAAATATCTCAATTAAAGTTGTTTATTTTGGTAAATCTGTGATAGTGTCGGCATAAAATAAAACAACAACCTGAATAGATCAAATTCCGAAAAGGAACGTAACAGCTAGAAAAGTCCCTACGCAATTGAATCTGCGGCAAAAAGCTATTTTAAAGTATTGATTGAAGATTATACTTTAGGCTATAGTATATTAGCAAAAAGTAAATTTTATAATCTAGACATTATTCTTGCTTTCACAATTTCTATTGTCTTTGTTTAGTTGTTTTTTTTGTTTTTTTAATCACTGTTTCCACTTTGGATAATAAGACGTTGTTTTACATAGAACACCTTCAAAGTTAATGTTAGTTCAATACATAGATGTCGTAGTGTTTATATACAGCATTTTAAACTAGATTTCATTGAATGTCAGACAACTTTTAAATGTAATAGAGCTAGGCAAATACTACTTAATATTTGTGTCAATATCTTGTTGTTTTAATAAATACGCATAAATCACTCTCCGTTAGTCTCCGTATATTAAGGAATATCACCGTGACATACATATTATGATGATCTGTCCAACTTCAACTTTTCTACTTACAAGTTACCTACTTAATTTTATCAACCTGTATTCCTATATTGTTGTTATTTTTGTATTGCTTTCAAATAGAAGATACTCCATGCAAAATTGGACTCGGATTATGTATCATTTACCAATGATAAAATCTATAATTTATTTTAAAAAAAAAAACTATTTGTATTTACTCGCCATTTGTCGTAGCAAGACCTAATCATGAATTAGCTTTTCTGAGATGTTACTTACTTACCCGTAGACAGAATAGCTGCTCGAACATTATACACTGGCCCAATAATAAGCGTGCTTACAATTTACGTTAATAGAAACATGTTTGTTAGTTAGATCTTGGGTGAAACTCGCTGATATTAAATACAGTGTTTTGTTTTCTTGATTATTAACTAAGCGAGCGTGAAGTGATAGTTATCTTAAAATCTCTTTGATATCTCTTTTTATATATTTTTTATAGCAATAATAAGAAATGCCTGCAATATTAGCAATAATAAGAATTCATAAATTTAATTAATCTTATTTTGTCAGAATATGTATTTATGTTTTGAAAACTTTATTGAGCATATCATAAATTTGTCTGAACCCATGTGATATTGCTTATTGCCATTAGATGTGGTATTCGGCTCTCTTTAAATTAAGCTGAAAAGGCGGTGTCTTCTAGTCTGTAAAATAATTTGTTTGATTGTTACCATGTTGTTTACGACTGGAAAAGTACCGAACATCTCAGATCAGCAATTCGTTTTTGTGAAGTCTGCGTTTAGTACGTGTTTGAAATTCTGTATGATCTGTAACTCCTTAAAAGTGGATTCTTGTATGAATTTATTCTCCAATATTTCCCAAGTTTTGTTTCATGTTTATATAATATTGACTAGCTTCATAGAAAATATCTTTTACGCGGAATTCGTACTCTGGAGGTTTTAATAAAATATTACATAACACTTATATTTCCGCAAATACAGAAAACCCTATCAATCCACTGTTAGAGTGTTACAGAATATACACTAGTTCTTTGTAGATATATATAAATTAAATACTATACTCTTGTTATTGCATACGTTTTAAAGTAAAGTGCCTGATTTTAATCATTTAACACTGGATCCTTAAAAATTTAACTCAAGTGATATAGTACAACTGTGTTAATTTATTGATTGTGAATTTTTTGTACAAGTAATAGTATATCAATATTAAGTTAAATTGAACTTTGATGGGAGGTCGATGTTGTATGAGGGACGGCCACTGGACGGCTAACATGAAACTTCATTGGTTACAATTTTACGGTTGTAAGACATGGTTTTGTATGCAGTCGCCGCAACTGTGGGTAGCAGTTACAACAACGCAGCCCGAATACAACATGTATCTGTATGGTGTCAGTCATTAAATAAATAAATAAAGCTATCGTACAGTAAAGTTTAAATGTATATTTATAAATGATCAATTAGTTATTTCACACTAATTATTAACGTTATTCATACGTATGCGAGCATTTTTGTTTAGTTTAGTTCGCAATTTAAAGGGAAGGAAATGAATTTTCCGAGAACAGACAAAAATATATTGAATGTATGTGGAATCTGTCTGTAACTAACAATGATTGGACTGAAGGAGGTAATCTTAGGTAGCTAGTAATAAATAATTATATGCAAACACAGCACCAATATATTTTTGCTTGGACGTGGACTAATTTCTATTCAAACATTGTTGTTTATGTTAATAGACAAATTCAAAAATATGTACATAGATTCCAAGTTTAATTTTAAGATTCCTATCACAATCAAAATCAATTCTATCCAGTCGGGATTGATATCATTTCAATGTGAATAGTTATTTTCGTGTTATATAATGTATTATTTAATTTTTGGAAAAGAAATATAATCATTATTGCATTTTAAAAGGGATTTTATTTTAGGCCTTCGCAAGGTTGGGGTCAAGGTGGAAAATAAATAAAAGTCGTTGATGTTTAACAAGTGCATTTAATTTTAAAACAAACTAACTGATACTTTGTGCTTATAAAATACTCATTTTAAATGAAGAATCAATTTTATGTAAATGGATTTTTGGTTTATGTAAGGAATGTGCGAAAAGGTAACAAGGACTAGTTTTACAAGGGTTAAGCCTTCTGTTTATTGATTAGACTAGAAACACTATAAAATTTTCATGTAAGTAGTTATATGTAGTTTACACTATTATACGGCATACACGAGTATTGTGTTAATGGTAATAATTAAAGATACACAATATTTAAATTCAGCGGTAAGTACTGACCGCGTAAACTAACTATGCATATATATTTTTCATGCACACAACAAGGGCACTGGGATGAAATAAATGCAGTACCATCCTACTTGTACTTGATACAAAACTAGTTTCAACTGAACTCTCTTTAAACATCAGTCTGCACTCTCAGCTGCGTTTTCAGCTTAACTTTCAGCAATATCATTATAAATAATTTGAAATACAAATCCTTATGAATGTAATAAATACAATATTGATTTAAGACATTATCAGTACATTTTTCAAATTAGTATAACGTATAGATAAAAAAAAAAAACAATTATTAATATAACAATAAATAATGAAATGCAATGTCAAAATTATTTCTATGTAAACAATAAATAAGTTATAACTAATTAGTAACAAAATATAGTATAGATGCGTAATTTACCTGTTGAAATGTACCGAGTGTTGGTACTTGACGAACGCAATCGCTGCCAGCTCCTTGCAAAACTCTTCCATGACGATTAGACTTTCGACGAGCTGATTGTGGTCGTTGCTGGAAACGAAATCATCCAATAATCACACAACATGAAAAAAATCTAAAATATATCAATAAATAAACACAAAATAAAACATTTAAGTAAAATAAGACTTATGTATGTAAATAGCATGAATAAGTATAGCAAACCTTTCGTCAAAAGTAGGGTCCTCACTCATTAGATTTAACCTGGTGGTCTCGATGAGTTTCTTGTAGTTCCGTAACTTGGGTATTTCCGCCGTCAACGTACTGGCGACGTCTTGCAACATTTTGAACAGTGTTCGGGTTTTCTTCGCAGTGGGTAACATTGGATTTAGCAAGTACTCGTGCAGAATCGGATGCGGCATCAAAGCCAGTTTTGATACAATTGAAGTAAGGTGTAAGTTCACCTGGTAAGGTTGGTGCGGCATATTATAAAGTAACTGAAATATCATTTTCAACACCGGGCCTTCATCAAATTCAGTCTCTCCCGTTGATGCGGTTTCTCTACTTTTCAGTACCAACCTTTGAGAGAAGGTACATTCATTATGATGTTTAATGTTTCTAGCGTTTTCGATACACGTTTTGGTTTCAGGCTTTTCGGTTTTATTAGGTTCGAATACTTCATCCAAATGTATATCAGCTTCGGGTCTACTGTCGTAGCTGTGAGTAGAGCTCGCTGTATTATCTATGTACATGTGATCTGGCGACGGCCACTTGAAGTTCGATGTAATGTCCAGCCATAGCTGTAATATTCAAACATACAGAACTAAGTATTACGTTACATTATTTATCACTCAATTATCATAGAATGAATTTTCCGCCGTTCAAGGCTCTGCGCTGTCTGTTAATTGTTATCTATTTACCTACACAGAGTATTAATGCTTCGGTTACATGATATTGCAAAGTTTGAACAAGTATTTATTTAGTAATGTTATCAAGTACCTGATAATGCCTATGCGCATCGTGTATGTAATGTTCGTAGTCCGCTCCTACAGGATCGGAGAGAATCGCCCGCGGCAGCAACAGTAGGAAACTGCAAGACAAAGGGAAAGGATAAATAAAACCAACTTGTTATTCAAAACAATTTAATATTCCTCGGAATTTCTAATAGTAACTTACATTAAATAAAATCTAAAATAAATTTAAAATCACAGATCTTAAGCTTTATCAGGTTTTCAAAACAATAATTAACTAAGAAACACAAGATCCTTATGCCTAAAACATAAGATCTGCTAAAAATTATAAACAAAAATCGTTGTTTGACAATTTTTTTTGCAAACAACAAATTTGACAAATTTGTTGCTTGCAAAGACATGGCAAAACTTATGTGTATGGGGGGGGAGAACATTTGCTTAAAAATATTAGATTTAAATGTTTTATGTTTTATCTATCACTGTTAAAATATGGCAGGCAACAACAATTAATGGCAAAAACCTAATACAATCGTATTTAATAACATGGGCGTGAGAGGTCACTTTATAACAATGATAGGATAAGTGTCCTATTGTGGATATTTTGTTTATTGATGATAATTATATTAAATATTTATTTTCTATTTTATTCTTACATGGTACAAAAATAAAATTACCTAATACGGGACGCCTTTGTTTATAATATCTAACATTTGTACTATCCAATTGATTTGGTATCCATTTCATTTCTAGCATCTCACAATTGTCTATCTGACTAATTGTACACTGACCATAACTTTAGAATTAAATAAACACCCTAGCTTAAATATTGATTTTAAATAGTTATTAATAATAAACTTACAGTATGGTGGGATCAGAAATGGTAGCCAATAGTGTTCGATTTTATTAGTAAGGGTATTTTTTTTATTTGCAAGTAAATGAAGTTGTAACCTTGAATTTATATTGAATTCTGAAAAGTACCAGTATCTAACAAAGAGCGATAATTAATTATTAAAACGGATTTTTCGTTTTCAATTACAGAACGTCAATAAATTTTAATAAAGGAATTTAAACAAATTGAAAGTACACGTTGCTTTTCCAGTACTATGAACTTAAAGTATAGCTACTTTAAGTTCATATCATTAAAATTGTTAATGGAAAAAGGCTTGATAAATAGAATTACTTAGTTAATTATGTTATCTTAGCGTATTAATCTGCATTCTTAGTGGAATTAGTCGAATGTAAGGGCGTTGTATCAGTAGTCCTTTCATTGTGTAAGTTTTCTTCCGCCATTATTGTCTCTATGCGTATTTTGAGTTGTTCTAATCGCCTAAAACGGAAGTTAATATCAATGTTATATTTTATAGCGAGAAATAATTTATATAAGTGCTTTAAACACACAACCACTTTTATTTATTTTAAGTGTTACATATATATAAGTTTCCCAATTAAGAAAGTTATTTGGTTAGAAAACTATAAATATAAAATCAATAGGTATTGTAAGAAACGGAAATTCCACCAAATAACACCAAAGCAATAGTTGTTTCTGTTAGTAAGTTTTATAAACCCAATTTCTACGGAACCAAGAAGCCTATGTGAGAAGTTGTCGGCTTGTTTACGTAAATTGACGTAAGATATAAGTTAGGAGACGGGAACATCAGTCGAACTCACGTGTCGCAAGGAGGCAACTCAACCATTCACCAATGGTAAGCTATTTGTATTAGAAATGAGCGGTACGCACCTGTTAATGACTTTATGTATATTTTCAGCGCTGTCCCCATGTTCCTTTGGATCGAGACCTTCGTGAGAGAGGATGTCGGATATCTGCTCGTTGACGTGGTCCTCGTGTAAGAGCTGCTTCATTGCCTCTCTGTAGTCACAAAACAAAACATATTACAAATAGAAACATAGGTTAAAATCAATAACTACCTATCTATACACTAGATTACTAGATTCTATACCCTCCAAAATCGGCATCAATTACCTGTTGCTCTCCCTTTCTCGCCAGAGCGGTACGTCGTTGAGCCTGTCTCGCTCATCGTCTTCTAAAGTCGGTTGTAGCGCGATATACCCTCGAGTGCATACTTTTGATAACACCAATCGGTGAATACTATGTTCTGTGCCCTTTTCTATTATCGTCTGAAATTAAAAATGCTCTTTTAGTTCTATATATACCGTTTAAGCTTTAAATATTTTGTGTAGTTTCAATAGGTGAGTAGATTACCTCAAAAAACCTCAGCGTTTCAAGCGTGAGCTCGTAATCGTCGGTGAGACAGTTGTTGACCAGTGTGTGGAGCATCGGCCACTCTGACACTTCGCCATCGCCCACCAGCCAGTTCGAGAACTCTAAAATAAAACATGGTCTGAAATAACACCTAGGAATCGTCTAAATTAATGTAATCTAGCCACTTGTGTCCCACTGCTGGGCAAAGGCCTCTCTTCTCATCCGCCATGAATTTCTGTCTCGAGCTTCATCCGCCCAGGTACGCAAGAAGGTGTCCAGCTAGTCCCGCCATCTTTTCCGTGGTCTGCCTCGACGCCGTTTGGCAGTTAGTAGCCATTGGGTAACTGTTTTAGCTCACAAGTCTTCACAGCAATACGCGTTTCAGACCGCAGTATGTCGTTTCATACCTTGTCAGTAAGTTTTACACCAAGCATACCGCGCTCAGCAGCCCGTTGACAAACCGTTGCTGATGATAATATAGGGAAACTCGCATGTAGACCTATGGTAAAGTAAGTGGCTCACCGTTGATGAGATCGTACGAGTCGATAACCTTGAGGCACTTGCTGAGCACGGCGGTGACGACGACAGCGTGGTGTAACCCGGCGAGCCCCTGCTCCGCAGTGCCCTCTAGGAAGTTCTGCCGGAATGTCTGCGCCAGGTGCGACGCTATAGCCGGGTGGCATTCCTGTTTAAACCATTTAAACATATCGTCATTATGTATCACAACAATGTGATAAATAAATTTATTTGTAACCAACAAAAACTTCTAAATAAATATGTCTCATCTAACTCTTATGGTTTAAATACACCAACAGCAAGTTGCAAATATAACTATTCCTTAATTAAATTAACATACTTAGATTACTTCTACATACAATTAATTGTAAGAAGGTCCTGAATAGTACTGACATTTTTAAACAGCTGTACAAAATATGCAAGCCTCTAAAGAAGCAGAACATAAGTCTTATTCTTATCAATAAGCAATTTTAAATAATATCCATTTATTAATTCGACTATATATAAAATATATATAACTAGCCGGGACAGCTAGTTATATATATTTTATACATAACTAGCTGTCCCGGCGAACTTCGTCCCGCCTTAGAATGAACTTTATTGTGTAGGAATAAAGTTCAAATTGACTCTACATTTTAGTAAGAAAACATTTGTATGGGAAAAAGAAAAGGTCTGTTTTAGGGCTTTCCCGGCAATTATTCGAATTTTTCTCAACGTAAGAACCATCCTTGGACTTCAATGAACATTTAAAAAAAAAGAATTAGCGAAATCGGTCCAGCCGTTCAGGCGTGATGCCGTGACAACGGAAAACGGGTTTCATTTTTATATATATAGATATATTTACCTTCATAAGTGTATCACAGTAGTCTAGCCAAGAGAAAAAGCTAGTTAGTTCTCTATAGCCGTGGAATTTATTGTACATTTTGTCACCAAAATCTTGCGCCACATATCTGAAAACAATAAAAACCTTTTTTTAAATGCCTAGTTCTTAAAATTACAAAAACTGTAAAGATTCCTAAGAACTTGACAAATGTAGGGTGAGGTGTTCAACAGCGAACCACAAAAAAGTTAAAGTCATACAGCATCTATGTTTATGGCTTAATCTGTATATTTTTTTTTTCATAAAACTTGTTATACATTCAACTTTGGTTTTGCATCCAAATTTTAGCTCCAAACGTTACAGAATAGACATAGTTTCAGTTTTTTTTAAAGTTGGGAAATGGTTAACTGTGTCCACCCCTTGGTACTCAGCGAACCGGGGTATGGTTGGACAGTGAACCAATGTGTACACAGTGAACCAAATCTATAGTTTTATGTAAATGACAATCTTCTACATAGTTTAAGTTTATAAAACTTAGGGTGAACCAATAAAACATATTAAATATAATACCCAATAGAAAGTTTAATCAAAATCTGAATAGAATCACAGGTATTTAACAACATTCTCATAACACTTAAAAATGCCTTATGCTATTAATAGTTTTGACAGTTTTAACTTCTGTAATTGTAATTATATAAGCCTTTGGCTCTTCGAGATCCATTTTTAATCAACTTAATGATGTATAAAATGTTTCATGACTTCAACGAATAGTTCTGCGTTCATCCATCCAGATGGTGCCGCTAAACCAAGAGTCCCAGATGGAGCGCCATGAAGCATATGAGTTTGGATTTTTTTACGTGGAAAGACCATTGCTGGATGTAAAGCATGGCCAGAAGCAGAAACAATGCAGCAAGTTGTTACCAAAACCCCTCTTTCCCCGCTTGTAACTTTAGAGACGTTACTCCCTTTCAGAGCTAGGACTTTTTGTGGGCGCTGTACCGTCGTAGTATCGGTTTCGTCCAAATTATAAATACGAGTTCCGTTGCCGAAACTGGGACACCGCTGCATAGCTTCTTTCAACTTATCGAAAAACGTCTGAACGTTTACTTTATTAAACGCTGAATCACGGGCTAAGCTGCATGGTTCCGGTTTTTTAATCCTAGATCACTGTCTTTTTCTGAGCATTCTCAACCACTCCTTTCCTGCAATCTTTTTTTCTAGCCATGAAGAAGGGACTTTTAAACCATTTATGATTGCCATTTGATAGGCTAATTTTCGCACATCCCTTGCAGTAAGGCCATAAAATTTTCTTGAACAATCAAGAATGTATTCTTTTAATTCCAACTCTTGGCTAGGCGTAAAAACAGCATTTACAGCATAGTTAGGTGTCAAATTTGTGGAGCTGTCTTGTTCGTATTTTCTTATATACCTCCTCAATGTTGGATAGGGCCAGTTATACTCTTTTGCTGCTTTGCGAAGTGACTGTCCATTCTTAACAAGGATAGCCTGAAGCATATCTTCTTCAAAATGATTACCAATCTTTCTTTGCGCTACTTTGGTTCGCCCCATTCTAAAAATTAACAAAAACATATAAAAAGTACATATAGGTACATACATATTTAATTAGGAAATTGACTTAATAAAGACGATACAATTGAATGGTTCGTTTAGTTCACTGTACAACAAAGGGTGGAAAGAGTGCACCACCACTATAATCAATCGAGTTGGACACAGTGAACCGGTTCACTGTTCAGTCATTGTTTTTGGTTCAGTGTGTACTTCCCATAGGTATTGACTTTTAAATTTATATTACAAAAAAACTGTTAGACTTAACTTGCTGGCTTTATCTTCATATGATAAATAGGTAATTGCTACAGAAGTAATAAAAATATTATGAGAAACAAGATCACGTAGTAGAATTAATACAAAATTATTGAACTTACTTTTTTCGATGTTTTTTCTTTGAAAATCACAAAACCGTCCGCCACTCGTGCGCACTTAGCGGTAGCTCGCCGCGGACTGGGTAAGTGGGGTTGCCAGTCAAAAGCATGTCGCGTCACGTTAGTAGCCTAATCTGGCAACGCCGCGTTTATGAATTATGGTGGGTGGTTCACTGAGTACCATTGGTTCACCGTTGAACACTCTACCCTACGTTTATTATTATTTAAGGTGTGAATAAAGTTTAAAATAAATGATATTCATAATGACTTACGCCCAAGTGATGTTCAAATGGTCAATATCTCCAGGATCAGCATTGGCAGGGATATTCCTGTACTTTATTGCTAATTTCTCTATAATAGTCTCACACGCCGGACTACTTGACGTTACCAAGTTAGCAATATCATCTTCAGGCAGCGAGGAAACTATCATGATGCCCTCACACGAGCGCAGTACAACTTGATTATCCTGAAATAACAATCCTATTAATATTATAAATGTCAATGTTTGTGACAATAGATGTTTGTTAGTCTTTCACACAATAGCTGCTAAACGGATTCTGATGAAACTTGGCAATATAACAACGTATATATATGACTATAAATGCATACGAAGTCACTGGCAGCCTCTAGTATTTTCATAAAAATAAGAGTATCTTTCATTACATAAAAGAGAAGAACTCAAAGAGACACTTACAGCACTGTTCAGGTATGATAGCAGTAAATCTATCAGTAGAAACTTTTCATTTTCTCCATAAACTGTCTTTTGTGTTTTACATGAGTCATTTTCATCAGGCACTGAGCTACTTGAACCATTGTTGTAGCCTTCATTAGAATTCGTTCGTATTATAGACACACTGGTCAAAGGGTTTGAAGACAATTCTACTTCAAAAAGAGGATTTTTCTTGGGAGGCACCATTTTACTTGTTTTAATTGGTAAGAGTTTCTGTATATCCTCAGGTACTGTGAGGAGACTGGCTTTATCTTCAACAAATGGCGTTGTGAATATGTTGGCCAGACCTGGCTCCTTTCGGACAAGGCCACACAGTGTCAGTAATAATTCCACTTCTTCTTTTTCGGTAGGAGATGCTTGTATTTCATTGCACTGGATCAGCATACGCTATAACATTGAATATGAGTATAAGAATAATGGAAAACACTCAGACTGAGATTTTATTTAAAATGTATATTAAAGTACCCATTCTAGCAATACACATTGTAATTAAAAATAGTAATTGTGTACATATAAATAGGTACACGAAAGATATAGTAGTATTGTATGCGAAATGTTGAGAATACCTGCAAAGGCCTGAATACATTAGCATTGTTCACACACGGCTGTTTGGTCCTCCTGAGCAGTTGTGTGGCCGTATTGAGAGCAAGTGCTCGGGCCCCAGGAGGCCGGTCAGCTGCTGCTAGCACTGGCAGTGCATCCAACAAGCAAATTGACCGCTTCACAACTGCTTCAAGGCAGCCACCAACTGTACCACCTTGTTGCTCTTTTTCTTCTTCTACAATTAACTGAAACACAGCATTTATATATTAAGTAATGAGTTTAAGAAGGTAATGTTTTGACATCATTGCTCTGTTAACACTAGTTAAAATTTTGCCTTATCACTTTTATGCGAGAGTTGTCTCTGCCATGCAGTGTGGATGATAACCTAATTTCAGAAAAAGTAAATTCAGGGTTTTTTATATATAGTAACAACTCTCTATTTCAACCCCTATTTCAATGATCGTGGCATGTTTGTTCATTTGCAGATACATAAACTGAAGTAAGATAGCATACCTGAAGCATTTGATGCAAATGGTGCGGTACTCGTGTATCTTCAATGTGTATTTTGACACTATCATCATAGTTCTGGTAAAAATGCAATATCATTTTCCAGTGATATTCGAAATCTTCCAATCTACTTGGAGGAGGAGCCAACTGTAATAGTAAGTTCCATTAAACATATTTATCTACTCATGTCATAATAATTACTGTAGTTATCATAAAACAAGCAAAATGTGCTTGAAAATGTTATTCCTGACAAAAATGGTAGGTATACAACTATCTGTGCTTACAAGCTGCAGTAACAAACTACGTGGATCAAAGCAAGCACAGGGTTTTGTATGGCCAAAGTCTGAGGGCCAAAGCACCAAATAATCTACCCAAAATTTTGTTAAAACTCAGCTTGGTCGGATTTTAAAAGGCTATAATGTTTGGAAATACTTACAACATCTGCAGCAGTTTGCAGGGCTTCAGAAAATTTGCTGAACATTTTAATGGCTCTTACAAAATCATAATAACAACAACAATTTTAAAATATTGCTTTCGTTATTAAAACTAAACGATTGATAAATCGAATACTTAGAAATAAATAGGTATGCATAAAATGAGTACAATTTGTAGGTGCAAACTGCAAAACACGCAAAAATCTAGAAAGTCAAATTTTGGTTTGATGGAATGTTTTTTTTTAATACATAATTATTTCTTGGCGACGACGACGTATTCAGCCACTTGCAGACAGGGTCAATACATAAATTCATAGAGCTGGTAACACAAATACGACATAGTGACGACTGCGGACGTCTTAGAACGTCTTGGGCCTAGTGTGGGGCCTAGGTGTCGGATGTGTCAGATGGTTGAGTGAGTGTCGGATGCAAATGAGGAGTGAGGAGTTTAGAATAGGCTGTCTCCCTCCCCCCTAGTCATGACTTCTGTGATTGGCAGGCTGTCGTTGCAAGTGGCGGCTAATTTGAAAATATTTCCATCTTAAAGTTTCCATCCATTTTTACGCCTCTCCCAATCAATGATATTATATTTGGCCTCTCCATAGCCAAGGCTTTGACCAGAGCTTGGCCAGAGACACTCCGAAAACCTATTTTATGTAAGACATCACGCACGTTGGTAGCCACCTGCAAGCCACCTTAAACAAGTATTCGTAGCTCTTTGGCACAGATTACTTACCTTTGGTACCAAGCTATCAACCTAGTGTGTAGGTAGCCGTGCAGTAACCATTAAGTAAAATGTGGTTTAATCTATGGTAAGAAGTAAGTACATAGGTACCTATAACCAGGAAGGAAAGGAATATACAGGGTGGCCCGTCGATTGGCGTCCAAAAGGAAAATTTGGATTCCTCGTGTCATGGGGTATCCGAATCACCCCCATGTATGTTCCGCGATTTTTTACGGTTTCCGATTTATAACGTGTTTCTATGAAGAACTTTTTTAATAATTTTATTTTTGCATCAGATGCTTCATGGTCCGTACTTTTATGCATAAAATATTCGGCTTCGTAACTTTAATAAAAGTTGGGGAAATGTAGGTCGGAAGAGGAAAAATTGTATGGACTGAAAAATAATCGAAATCTTCAAACTTAAATTAATATGAAAAATGATGACTTCATGGATGGTAAGCTAACTTAAAAAATGCGCCAACTTCTCAGCTTTCATAATCATCGAAAAAAATTGGTACTTAATAAGGTACTTTTGCTAGAATCAGCCTTTAAATAGAGCAAGGTGGAATAGTATAGTATAGTAATAGCATCCTGTATATCTGTGAGGAAAGGAATAGGATTGTGGTGGGTTCCAATTTAATTATTTAGTTATATTTATTATTTTATTATGCTTCAAGTTATGTACTTAGTAGGTATATTTTTTAAAATATCCGACTTAGCTTCGCTTAGCTTCTAATAAATTCGATAACAATTAGTGGAGTATTAGTCACAATTAGCTAAATAGGTAGTTAAACTAAGTAGTGAGGTAAAGTAAATTAAATACATTCGCCTAGAATACAAGTAAAATATTGCCTGGCGCCTGGCGAAAGGCGGATAGCAAGTCAGTGGAGTTACATGGATTTTTTATAAATGCTTTTAAATTATGAATAGGTCCATTTATAAAATAGTTTAGAAATTGTAAGTTTAAATTGGTAGACTGAATAAACAAAAGATAAGTAGTAAGTCGTGGGGACTGTACACGTATATAGTAATCTCTGCTGTCGTAGTTAATAAGGTTACCTGCTAACCTACTGGCAAGATACGCATATCTATTTGAAGTATCTTCTTTGATTTATACTTTTAAGTGTTTGTACTTTTAAGCGATTGTTTTAATTTTATTTTGGTGCATATAAGCCCTGGCAAACTGCACCCCGTTTGCAACACCCATCATAAAGTTGCAAATCGACAATGAATAATTGACTGGTGTAATGGTAAGGCAGTATCGCGTCCATATGAAACCAGCAGCCGAGAGTGTCGCGGACTGTTTAGTAGACACTTTGTCCAAAGGACGGCGGTAGTCGTCCAAAGAAGCCATCACTAACGCCTGAAAACAAAATTGTATAGATAATCAGGAAACGCCGAATTGGCGCAATTTTAGGTACCTAAGTCTTAGACCTAAGTCCTTACCTACCAACTTAACTACTTACTTAATTATAAACCACAAACAGAAATAGACTGGGGTTACGTCTGTAGGTTTAGACTAAACTTACTCTTTAATTTTTAACTAAAAATTTCTTTCTTTCTTAATAAAACAGGAGTACCTAGGTAATGAAATTGTGTTAAATAAAATAAATTAAATAATCCATATAAGTTACGTAATTAATTCCGTTACCTACAATAGGCATGATGACTAAAAAAAATTTTTTAGTCCATCGCATACTTAGATTAAGTATTTTAAAAACATTCGACACGTATTTTTTCTTTCTCCGTAATTTTGAGCTCTGTATCTTTGTATTTATTTATGTATTCGATCAGGCAAAAAATGTGTTAAGTACAAATATTTTTTAATAGCCTAAAAGACGGACTAATCATTTTTTGAATGTAGTCATCATCCCTATTGTTTACCGGAAGTGCGTTGCTGTTTAAAATAGATAGGTGAGCATTTCTCTTTTTTTTGACCACCAATTTCTAAACTTGTCAAAAATTTAAAAGTTGTTAAATGTAAATATTTTATTACTTAATTTAATGAAATAGACTATAAATAATCTGTTTTTGTCTAAGAAACTCCTTTAATTTAAGTATTACAGTTAAAATTTGAGAATTTCTAAGTGAGGGTACAAAATGGATTCCATTTTTGTTACTTTTTAAATTAACAATATAATAATAGATTGAAATATATCCGGTATTTTAATGATATTTTAATAAACTGCATGGACTTAATATTTTATGAAAATAAGAAATTTCAGGTAAATGTGAAGTTTTCTTTTTTAATTCGAAGAGAATATATTTTATTTTGTTACTTTAGTAAAATTTTATTCAAACTTTAGTTTTAATTAAAAACTAGCAGAAACTGAATACGCTTTCATATTTTGTCGGAAATTTTCACGTAAATATTTTTATTTCTAATCACTTTTATTTGGATTATTTTAATTAATTCGACAAAAAATTTAAAAAACGTGTAAAAAAATATTGGGACAGTAACAAAAAAAAACTGACGGTAACAAAATAAAAAATGTAAAGCAGCATGTCCACTTACTCAAAATAAGGCAAAATTATGACAAAGAGAAAAAATGAACAAAAGTAGCGGTTGAAAAAAATTGATGAAATACCAAAATATGTTTTCAGTAATTACTTTTTAATACTCATTAAAATTTCAAGAAAATGTAAAGTTGGTAAGTGCACAGGGTTAGTATGATTCATTTTTTTTGACAATTCTTTACAGCTTTTATCATCTAGCTCCTTTTTTGTACTATTTAATAATCCTTACAATCCTTACATAGCCATTAAGTTTTTTTTTTTAAGTTTAACTTAAAAAATTAGGCTTTAGGTTTTTAGTTTTTAAGTTGATGTAAATAGACCTTTATAATTTTTCTTTTTTGTTACCCAAAATTCCCCTTATACGTTACTACACAAAAGTAACGAAAAAGGAAGTAACGAAACACGTGTACGCAAGTGTTTTTAATAATTTAATATGGTTAAATTTAAACTAATTCTAGATTTTTTTTGAAAATATTCTAGTTAATATATTAATTTCGCTTAAAATAATAGTAAAGAGTAATAATACATTGAATTAACCTCGCAAATTAGTAACAAAAACTGAAACTTATTTTATATCGCCAAGCAAGCAGAACTTTAACTGCGTCAAATACACTGATAGAATGGCAGCTATGCAAAGTGGTGACTGAGGAAGTATTCTAAAGTGTTGCCATTTGTAAATGGAATAGAATTGGTAGTTTTAAAATTAAATTTAAGTGTATAAAATAGGTAACAAAAGAAGAATTTTATTTTGGAACATTTTTCTGGGACATCACTAAAATTAAATTTTGAAACACAAATAACCGATAATACTATTTATTCGGTATAAAAAATCAATCTTAATACTACAACATAAAAGTTATATTAAAAAAAAAGTAATGTTTCATACGAGTTTTTTACAAGAAAGAAGTTTGAAGTAACAAAATTTGTTATGGGACAAGTCGTTTTTCATACATTGGGTATTTGGACGTTTAGAATTTTATTGAATATATTCTTTTAAACCAATCATTTTAAACAACTCTTGGTAGTTTTACTTTAAGAAAAGAACAAAGAATATTTTACATAGACCGCTTCCTCCTTGAAGTGCTTAAAATTTAAGATTTTTTTAGGCAAAGTTGTGGGACACTGTAAAACATACTGGTGGTCAAAAAAAAGAGAAATGCTCAGGTATTGCTGTCCGGTTAAGACATGGCTTTTAATGTTTTTAGCATGTAACTCCTACAGATTGATATTCTAGAGGTCATTTCAAGATTATACCCATACCTATACCTACCTATCAGTATAATATACCGTATCAGAGAAACGACACGAGATTCTACATCCACTTTAGTTATCAGCAAGGCAAATAGATAAACGTCGTATTCTACTTGTGTTGATTTATTTGTCTCTTAAATCGTATAGCACTAAGATAAGACATGCTCTGTCCTCAACGACTTGTTATGTAATAAGTCTGCTTCTTTTCTTGGTACACATCACGTGTAGATAATGTTAGATAAAGTAATGTAGTTTTGAATACTACCTACCTGTAGGTGTTGGTTTTTTCTTTACATATAGTCTCACACAATTAATTAAGTTATTTATTAGGTAGGTACCTACCCCCGACGACGTGAACTTCAATGGGCGGTTATTTTGGTCACCACATAACATGAATGAACTTTCCATTATGAACCACATGCATATCCTTGCCGAAATAAGACATGAAATAAACGATAACCATAATGAAACCATATGAAATCTTAGTAGGTACAGTTTTTGTCCAGTCAGTAGGTAGGTAAGTACATAAGTGTTGGAAATACGTGGTAGTACATGATTAAAAACATATTAAGTGCTCATTTGAACACTCACTTACAAACTAATTTTAATCAAACAAACACAACAAAGTCAAGGGATATCTTTTATAAATCAAATAAGAGAGAAAATATGAAAACAAATGTATATTTCCCATCAGTAAATGTTTATACAAAAATAAACGTTTTTTACAATATCGATTTAAAGGAGTCGTTGAAATCGTTAACATTTCTTAAATAAGCAGATACTTACATTACAAGTAAATAATAAATAGCCCAGCGATAATTCGGGTAAAATAAAAATACTAGGGAGCTCGTTGTTATGTAAAAAGTAGATAGGTAATTTAAAAACATTTTCATGCCATTGACTAAATGATGTGGTCCTAAGTAGGTAGATCAGGTCACTACATTTTCTCCCATTTGTCAGTCTGGGTGTCGTCTTTTATTGAATTCTCACGACATTGGTAAGATGGGAACAATTTAAGTTTTTTAGTCTTCCTTATAATTTAATGCCAACAGAATTTAAGAGAAGTAAAAGCGTGCACAGTGATGTTTACATTCGGCTTTTCTTATTATAATATTTTCAATAATTGTACCGAATAAAATCATTAAATGTGTATGCCTGCCATGCTTTTCTTTCCTTGGCAAAACCCGAAAGTAGGTAATAGTGTTTGTTTACCTACTAAAACGAAGATAAAGATTTACTAATGATGGTAGCTTTCCTATAAATATATATCTGTGATGGCTTTTTAATAACAAGAATAAACTTTCTTTTAAATAAAGATAACGGTGGCATATTATAACGAGAACTATCACAGTTGCGATATAATATAATCTACAAAGTAACTATCTACTAAATTTAAAATTAGGGCTCCATTGTTATAATGGATATTAAGAGCTTGTATCTTGTATCATTTATTATGCCACTGTATAAACGTGCCTCTTTTGAAGTTACTGTAATGAAAAGGACAAAACAAAAATAAAGACTGTGGTTGATATACTTGATCAGAGGAAATTAGAGATTCGGAAATAAAGTAGCCTTTTCTACTGAGTGTTTATATTTAGGTACTTATGAATCTACTAATAAATAGCCCTTTAACTATGTCACTATCACTACATAACATAATTAACTACGAGTTCCTTATCATCTATCTGTGCAATTACGCAGTTCAAAAAAGAATGAGCTAACAAACAATGTGCAGGAAGTTAAGGAACTTGAATAGTTTGGAAGCTATTTATTGTTCGCTAACCTTTTTGGTCTTATCGTCTTTTTTAAGTGAGGCTTGATAATTATATGCTCTGGCCAACTGGTACAGGTTTGTTAGAGCTACAAATACGTTAACTGTAAACAAACTGTAGTTTTTTGGTACTATGACAAGAGAGTATCGGGACCAAACACATCCAGTGGCGGCAAGGGAGGCACTCTGGGTTATAGACAGATTAGCCGCAGGTCGATTAATGTCGCCCAACCCAGCTAACACCAAGCTCTGAAAGGGTTAACATGATTAACCTTAATCACATTCAATGCGAACACTGACAAATGTCAATTCAATATGCCATGAAATGGTATTCAATGCAAAAAAGTCTGATAAATATTTCTATTTTGAGTTAGGAAAGATGTTGTGAGATACCACTTCTTAGCATAGGTACACTATATGTTATAAAAAATTTGAATCCCATTTGATAAATCAAAATAAATGTTATGCTTTTAATGATAAGTAAATAGAATTATTTAAATTTAACCATATTAATAAAAAAAAAATACATGCTGCAGATATAATGAAGACATTTGTGACACATTTATTGAGTTTTATCAGTATGGGAGTTTAGAAAGTCATCAATGGTGTGATAACCAGACATCAGACAACATGCACATATGTAGTGATGGTAATTTTTGATTAAAAGTTGCACCTAAGTTGGTACTTGTATCTGTGACCTTAAAATGTATGTGCCTAAATAAAAACTCGATTGTCTAACTAAATGAAGCATACCATGATTTTAAAATAATTTTCATTTAGAAAATCAAGGAAAGGTTTGGTAAATCATTTGATGTGATAGTTGATACCTTAATATAAAAATATAAATGGTCAGTTGGTTTCAAGTCAATAGGTTATCATCAATATGATCTGAAAATGTTTTAGAGGACGAGTAAGAACAGTTTATGTAAAAAATAGTTTTTACAGGATATATTGTATGGATAAGGAATAGTATTTTGTATGCTTTATTCATTTATAAATACATATTCCATAAAATAGAAGACTTGTTAAAAGGACTATATGTCAAGTAAACGCGTCGTAGTATTGCGTCTTAAAATTAATGGCTACTGTAGTCGCATAATGAATAATTTAGTAAGCAAACATGAACACAGACCAAGGTCAAGACTGGACAGAAATAACATGTTTCTTGGATAAGTATTCTTTTACAAATCTAAGACGAATCTAAAAATGAACCTACACTTGACATTGTGAATCAAAGTCACTAGGTCTAAATTGTAAGTATAGGTAGTATTGGTGACCTAGTACAAGGTTTGCCAATCATTATCTTGGCCTTGAATATAAATTGGGATAACTTACCCATTTCATTGCAGGCGCCCAGAAGAATATAGTCTTTGGACCTATGAAAACAAAAGATATTACATTCTATATAGGGAAAATTATTATTTCAAACCCACATAATGTACCTAGCTCCTTACCAGCTGGATGCTCCCATAGTGGACGTAGATTTTTAGGGACGAATTTGTCAGCAACATTAATGACGGCTTTGTATACTTTCGACATGTTGGTGTGGTTAGGGTTTTTGGATACGAGGAATAAAGGGATTATGTTAATAAGTGAACAGGAACTAAATTTACATGACCGAGGTTATTCTATCTTGACGTTTACGTCAGACAGATTGATTGATTTGATAGATCAGTCAGACTGACCAACACCACAGACAGACCATAGAGATACAATACTTTTTTTAAAGCGAATCTAATGTTGCCAGTAAGAAACATACTAGATTATCTGACGACGAGTAGGTAGAGTCCTTTTCACAAAAGAAGTCCCCTAGCCGCGGTCATAGATCTATGGCTGCGGCGCTGTATTTCATGTCAAAATTGATAATGTTGCCATTTATGAGTACAACATCTACCTATATTATGTTTATTTCAATTGTAATTTATTAAATAATATTATTTCCTGCATATTTCGACTGTTCTGGTCATTCCATGAGTAGGTTGGTATATATTTTGATAAAATTGTCTACTTAGCTATATTTCTGTTAAGTAAAAAGTGTATTTTTATTAAGATAAGTAAGGGGTTTTCTACCTACTATCAGGGAAAAGGTCAGAAAATAGGGAAAATAGACCAGTCAAATTTAGTTCCAAAAATATCCGGGGGACTTCTTTCGTGAAAAGCACTCTACGACCTGCGTGCTTAGGTTTTTTTTTTGCTTTAAGGTTTAAGGTTTTTGGTATTCGTAAAAGTCTAAGTAAAAAAAATATTCATAGCATAAGTATGCAAAGCTTAGAGCAAGCCAAGCTTATTCTATGATTCAAAAAAAACAATTTAGCAAAAATTACAGCCAAACTGAGTATTTATTATTCCTCTGAGCAGCCAAAGCTCATATAGCCAAGCCAAGTCTATACCAGGATGCTGGCACGAATTGTTTGGTTTTGTTGGTTATGTTGGTATTGTCAAATTTGTCAATCTTTCACGTCAGTCAAATGTGAGTTGTGTCAACGTTGTCGAGTTATTTTTCTTTGTTTATTTTACAACATTTTATGACCAATTGTTCTTAATTTCTGTGTTAATTTAATTGACTCATGTCTTACGTGCAATAAATTACATTTTTAATATGGGCACAAGCACTATGGGGAGCGATCTGCATTCGGATAAGCAGGACAAACTGCTCAAGTTGCAAGCTCGAAAGAAGGAATTGGAGCTTATGTTGGCAGCCAAAAATGAGGAGTTGTACAAATTATGCGTGCAAGAAGTACAGTTAACTGGAATCATGCCGCCAGAAGCCCCACTAAGCCCTGACGTACCGAGGGAGAGACTCGGAAGTGTGAAGAGCGTCGAGCGATCCGCAGACGGCAATGATGTTCAGGACGGATCCGATAACAGCTCCCGTCGCCTCCGCGCAGATCGAATGTCTGACACAGAGCAAAGCTTACGCAAGAATCTCTCGCACAGACTGTCAACACCATCGATATCGGGAATATCGACGAGAAGTGCTCATTCCAGACATACTCGACGACCTGAAACTAGTTGTTCTAACTTTTTTCCATCCCCTCCACAAGATAAAAATATGGATACTTTCTCAATTCATACATCACATACATATCCGGCCTTAGCTGGTCGCCATGAGAGTTGTATAGAAAACTCTGAAAACCAACAAGGTTCTATGTATAGACATCACACTATGGCTACAGAATACATGAATAAGATTTACTATAGCAACACACCTGAAGCACATAGTGTTTCGCGTTTAAGAGAAACTCACTTCAGTTCCAGTCATCCTGATATTACCACTCATTACACTCATGGCAGTATGGCATCACACACGGCTCAACAAAATGGTGTCCGTAATACTCCACTTCTCTACCAGTATGCATCACATTTGAAAGCTCAAAGTCAGCATTTAGGTGCGTTGGCTCATCATCATCAAATGCAAACTTCCAAGCGACGTCCAGAAGGAGTACGTAGAAACACATTACAGCGCACACAAACATACCACCTTACATCACACAGTGACTACAGCCAGCATCTAGAAAACATCTCGGATAATTACAGACCACCAGTACCCGTTTATCAACATAGATCTCAGCCTGATACTCAAGAAATCCCTACTGATAGAATCCATGTGCCAACAGAGAGAGTTGTTCAAGTGCCAAATACTTTGCCATTACGAGAAAGAAACACGGTGAGGAATCCAATACAAATGCAACAGCTTCAAGTGTCTACTGAAGACTATGTTAGAGAGGAAAGACGAGGTTATCCTGATGCTATGAGCCCAGTTAGCCAGTTATCTGGGTACTCCCTAGGAAACTTTGATGCTAACAGCATGAACAAGTTTTCTCCACTTTCTCAAATGGAGTCAAAAGCAAAAGAAAAACAGTGGTATGAAACATCCTTAGATTCTCCAACAAAAGAAACCCCATTACTGAAGAAATGTTCAAGCCTGAAACGCACGTCTAGTATCGGCAATTCTCAGACTTATGAAATCATGATATCAACAGGTAGGCATTCAGCAATGCAGAGCCCCAGCCAAGGGCCCCAAAGCCCTCCAGTAATGTCACCCAGTGCGGTGTCACTGGAGTCTCCAAAAAATCTTACTGTTATAGAACAAGGCAAATGTATACCATACAGAGAAGAGACTAAACCATTTGAAATGTCTGATTTTTATAAATATTCAACAAAGTTCAGGCAAAATAATGTGCCTAAAGCACCTCCACCAAATCCTGTGCCTAGCAGCAGCTATAACAAATTGCCTATGGAGCTACCTCAGTATGCTCAAGAACATTGGCATGGTCAAAATAATTAAAATCTATTTTGATTTTTCAGGAATTGACAATTCATCATCTTAATTATATTTTAGGCATAAAGCTTATGTTTTATAAGTATTTGTTATTTTAACATTGTTTATAGAAATAGTTATTTATATTAAGCAGTAACATGAATCACAAGACATCCTTATGCAGCTTGGCGAATGAATTATGCTATATGCGATTTTATAATGTTGCTTTAATTATTAATTTGAAATTCAACACAAATAATGGTCAGCTATTTGGTAAATGTAAAACCCTCTTAATATTTTATTAGATGCGAAATCTGCATGAAGTATGATAGTAAAATGGATAGACAGAATAAATAGTAGCCATTATTGTGACTTACATGTGATTAAAAAGCAGACTGATAGTTTATAAAAGCAGTGTGGACTATGTATTACCATATACTAGGCCGGCTGGCAGCTATTGTATTCTACAACTTTATCTTACAACTTTGTACACATTTATCGTCATATCTTGAAAAACTTACACAATATTTTAACAATAAATTGCCTGCGCTGTATGTTATGCTGAAGCTGAAGGTTAAAATATTGGAAAGTTATATTAAACATATATTCTGTTTTCATGTATTGGTTTTAACATGAAAAAAATAACAAACATCCAAACATTCTTCTAATATTATATTACAATAAAGTCACTTGAAAAATGAAGATTATCTTATTGATATTTGCCAATATAATTCAAACCCCTTCAGACCAAAAATTTTAGGGTTTTTTAAGGTTATTCCAAAGGGTTTTTTATATACAAATTGACAGATCTTGAAAGTTTTGGTTTGTTGCTTCTAATTAATAAGTATTTAATAATTTCGGACACTTGTCATAGTTTCAGGTACTTACTAAATATTTCTTGATTCATGGACCAGATCTCTAGTATCTACAAAGTTTGTATTATTTCAACTTTTTAGTTACTTCACATTAGTTTCAGTATAGTCTCACTTAAAAAAACTATTTTAAAATAATGGATGTTGTTTGTACCTAATTGTGTAATGGACCTTTGGACATGTAGTAAGCATTTACTTACTTACACAAAATTTTTATTATATTAATTAGTTAGACTATTAGTCTGGGTTAAATGTTAAGTTAAGCAATTTTTATGAACGACAGAATGCCAGGTTAAATTATGTTATTTTATATAAGTAAACCCAGTTTCATCACATATGTGCATTTAAGTTTTATACAAATAATTCTTTTTTTTTACAAAACATTATTTTATTACTTACTTAATGTAAATAAATAAAACTTACAAGTAAAACTTACAATCACAAAAATTATTACTGTGATGGATATTTCTAGAATGAATGATAAAAACAATGACAATAAATTATTTACTTTAGGCAGTTATATTATAACATAGTTTTAAGTACTTGTTTGTGGTGTTGTAATATTTGTGTCACAATCGTATGTGTTAATGTTATTTAATATCAACTAACAAACTAATATTAGTACAACCTTACCCACCGTAGTTGTAAAAGAATGAACCTGTTCGTACTTTTTAATTTAAAATGATTCGCAAAAGTAAGTGCAACATGTTTGGTCAAGGTTCGAATATAAGTAGGTAGGTATAGGTATAGGTTTTTGAGGCACCTGTGCTCAAAATGTCACCTCTAGAGTGCGTTTCACGAAATAGTTCCTATGCCGCCATGTTGGCAGCTATGCCGCCATGTTGGCAGCATTGAAAAGTTTTACTGCCACATTACCCTCATTGTTTCGCAGTACCTACAAATTTTCAATGCTGCCAACGTGGCGGCATAGGAAATATTTAATGAAACGCACTATAGGGGTGACATTTTGAGCATAGGTGCCTCAAAAATGGGCCTAAATTTAAATGGCTTAAAACCTAAATCCAAATGACCGTTGATAGGGGTTGGTTTTTGCCCACAACATACAATATTTTTATGTTTAAAGTAGTTTGTAATCTACTACTGACCTATGTTCAATCTTTGACCAAAAACATTGCATGCATTATACCTACGTACTTATCATATTTACAGTCCGATAGTGTAGATATCCTGTGCACTAATCGAGTTGTTAGTGGAGTAATTAGACGAGCAGATTGTAGTCTATTTTATTTTATTTGAACTGAAAAGTCAGAAGCGTTTCCTTTGGATTAGGGGTTAAAAGTCTATCTGTATCAGGTTATTACACAAAAAATCTTCTATTTTGGTATTGATAGATTTTATCTTCTGTAAGAGAATATTTATTGGACTGTAAATATGTATGTATTGTACCTTAGATATTTAAAAACTTCTGAGGATGTGGTAGAAATAAAGCTAACTCTGATTGCGTTTTTCTGCTACATTGCAATTTATAATCTATTCACGTGAACGATTTTATAATGCTCATGCGCTTTTCATTTGTAGTAAATTTAAACATCACCCTAATTAATGAGTAGGTAAGATGTATCGGAAGACTTAATGACTTACTTGCCAAACATTTGAGAGTTTCAGACCAGACTAACATGCCTTATGATAAATTAGAATTTATAATAGAAATCCTTGTGTCGTGCCTATGTAAATTTATAACTAGGTAAGAAATAATTATATTTTAAATACTTACATATTATGTTTGTGTGAAGATTGGTGTAAGTATCACTAAAAAAATATTAGCAATTAGATTGCAAATTATGTTGCAAGTGAATACTTAGTACAGATTAATATTTTTATAGGTATTGATTGTTTCTGTAAGTAATTATCTAATGTGAAACTAATAAAATTATAAAATATATTATGTGATAAGTCTTTCTTCTAAATTCTAAAATAAATTATCTGATTGGTTTTAGGGAACTGACCTTAATTACTTCCTCTTTCGTATCAAAAACCACTGCTAAACTAAATTGCGATGGATTTAGTGACTTTTAGAATAAGTACTTATACGGTATAATGTAGGATAAATCATTAAGGTATACTGTATACCTTAATGATTTATCCTACATTAGGAATAGATAGGTAGGTACATAGATTGTACAAATGTAGGTATCTATTTATATTATTATAAGTATATAATTATATTAATTAACCGTTCACGGAAAATGTTGATCCAGTATGAACTTAGAATAAATGTTGGTCCACCTATTTTACATGTCCCTTGATCCATATGCGGCCATTAGACGGTAGGTTTTGCTGTCAGTTTTGCCAGTCATGATTGTGATTGTGACTATAGATGAAAATCAACCGATTTTAAACATTTTAAACTTTTTGGAGAGGTTTTAAACCACAAATAAAAAAAATGGTTTTAAACGATTGAATATTCGCCTACAAAAATGAAAGAAATGTGCGAGATAATGTCATCTGACATTAATAGTAAATTAGGTACCTACTTTTTCAAAAGTTTTTTTAAGTTTTAAGTCTCCCGAGTTTTAAACCATATTTGGCTGTATTGGTTTAAAACTTGGGAGGTTTAAAACGAGTTTTCGATCGAAACAAATTGTTTATCTGTTTATATCGTTGTTTGCATACTACAAACAATTGACTAGGTAATCTTGGTAATATTTGGTCGGACAGACTAAACAGGCTATGTTGGTTACTTCTTCACGCAAAAACTACTGGATGAATTTATTTGAATACTTTAGGAAAATGGTTATAATTCAAACAACCACGGTTCTCTTTTTTTCTATAATTGCTTAAAAATATTGAACGGTACCTACCTAGTTGTTTGAACTATATCCATTTACCTATCACAAACTAAATACATAAAATTGAAGTCGAGTGAGTTATCCAAGTAATCTGTAGCTAACAATGGACAAAGAAACGATACGGCAGCGGCGGCCTGATCAACATTTAGTATCTCTACGCAAGTAAAAGTGAATCAAATAAGCACATGTGACTTATAATAGTTTATTAAATCAAATTGCAATACAAACACTGATGAGACTAGGCTAGGTATTTATAATATAAACACGTAACTTCCATCGTAAAAAGTAATCATTTTCCAGAGTTGGCTATTGTTGATTAGGCTTGTGTAATTTGTTAATAAGATTCTGTAGAGACCTTTTGCCTGGATTGAATCCTCCGCCGCCGAGAAAGTAGTCATCACTTCCTGTGAAGTAAAGAATTATACAAGATGACAAAGAAGGTGGCTTAAGGATGCACATCGACGTCTTACAAGGCTGGAGGAAGGTAGTTACAGTGAAATAAAAGAGGGATGTAGAAGTTGTGTCGTAACAGGTGCTCAAACGGGTGGCAGAAAATAGAGCAGAGTGGCGTAGACTCCACCGACAAGAGCGACGCTCTTTTCAATGTTGATGAGGTAGGTTCAAATAGGAATGCATTCTGAGAAGTGTTATCTACCTGCGCCCCCAAGTTGTCCATTAATGCATCCATCGTCCCACATGTTAACACACCGTTTGCCCGGGTTGAACCCGCCGCCACCGAGGTAGAAGTCGTCACTTCCTGAAATAAAAGATATTTTTTATGGAAAAACTTTGTTCTTTACCGATACTTTGATTCCTGTTCGTTAATAATTGGCTTTATGGACGTCCACTGCTGGACAAAAGTCTCTCCTCCAAGGATCTCTACAACTGTTTTACAATTACCTACTGTTTCCCGCGACTTTCACCAGGTCGTCGGTCCACCTTGTTGGAAGCGTTCACACACTGAACTTGGTCGTACCTATTTAAAATTAATTGGTACCTATACATATGTAGCTACATATAAAACCACGAAGCCTAATCTTACTGAAAGCACTTTCCCCGCCTGTGTATCTTGATTGAGCCTTACTGGCCAGAATTAGGTCAATCTAATAATTCTGGCTAATACCTAGGATGTGTAGGTACCTAGGTAGGTATATACCTATCGCATCTTAATATCGTTTGTACCCATCATAGCTTGAACCGACCGACATTGCCATCTATATTTTGTTGTGGGAAACTTTGTCGTAAGTAGCAAGCTGTAGAAAATGTCTGCTGTAGCAAGTAATTTTTCATGTCTCTCGAAACCATAATATTTTGTCTCAGATTTTGGAAGAAAATCGAGAAAATTTATTAGGTTCCTAAGCAATACCTAAGGTCCTCATTCAAATAGGATAGAGCTTACTAAAACTTATTTAGATTCCTTCTCTTATTATGTTTATAAGTACGAAGAAGTTTCTCCAGTCGTAACATAGATGGCAATGTCGATATTAAATTAAAGAGCGGAATTAAGAAATTAAGAGGTTAGTTCTGAGGGTGATAAATGAAGTACCTACTTACGTAAATACCTACCTTCTTATATGTTACCTATTAAAAGTGCCTAATAATTACGTTTGGAATAAAAGGTAGATACCTTCTTAGATGATAGACGGCTCGCACTTCTGTAAAAAGCTGATGTGAATGAGGGATAGTATGAATGTAGGTACATAGTGACAAATTGTATTCATTTGTTGCTCAAATTGGTTCCAACAGTCGTTTCATTATCTACCTGCGCCCCCAAGTTGGCCATTAATGCATCCATCGTCCCACATGTTAACACACCGTTTGCCCGGGTTGAACCCGCCGCCACCGAGGTAGTAGTCGTCACTTCCTGAAATAACATTTATTTTCAGAACGAAATCCAATGGAATAACTAAAAACTTCCCGGCGAGTCGGGTGGCAAATGACAGCAATATTGTAGAGCCGGTAAAATGTGTATAAGTATCCGATATTTTGTTTTCTTTTGAATTTTTATACGTAAGCTACCTATTACTTAGGTCAAAATGAGAAAAACGGACCTAGATTGTAAACTCAAAAGGTATATTCCACTACCGAATATGTACCTATAGGTACCACAGACCTATAACAAGGTACCTACATACTGAATATTATACAGGTTATTCAATCCTGGTTGATAAATCGAGTTTATCTGCTTATTTGCATCATAGTTGCCACATCACTATGAATCCGTTATTTTTAAATTATAGGCATCGTAGATAAAAGTGGAATACCTGCGCCCCCAAGTTGTCCATTAACGCATCCATCGTCCCACATGTTAACACACCGTTTGCCCGGGTTGAACCCGCCGCCTCCGAGGTAATAGTCGTCATTCCCTGAATTAAAAGAAAGTAAATCACACTGTTTTAGATAAGGAGCTACCCCATTTCATCGTCATGCTTATACTTGATTCTATTGTACGCTAGGCTGCCGGAGTTAGCGAGTCTCATGAAAATATCGAGGTTTTCTTCACCATATTCTCACACGATATCGTACAAATATGTCGTTGTAGGGTTTTGCCACGTTCTGCTAAGTATCAAGAAACTGGATGGCCCACTTACCAGCACCGGCGAGCTGGCCGTTCACACAACCTTCGTCCCACATGTTGACACATCTTTGCGGATCTGTTGGAAAAAATACATTAGGTTATCTATGCGCCCAGCATTGCCGAAGGTAGGTAAATTAAATATCTACCTACATATGATCGGCATGCAATTAAGCATTTAGATACCTAATATCTCTAAGTACTTAGGAAGGTATCTACTCTTAAACAAATATCTTAGTACTAAACTGGTATTTGATACACAATTGAGATAAAAATACATAATATATTTTAGGCGCTAAGACGCTAAGATAGGTAGACACATAGGTTTATATAAGTAGGTACTTATTATGTTTAAATGGCCAGTTATTAGATCAAATAATAAACAATAGGTAGAACCTACTTAAGTAGATATTACTATACCTTCTTGCTCTTAAGTAGGTATTACTTATTTATATCTAATAAATAAGTAATATCTACTTAAGAGCAAGAAGGTATAAAACAATAGGTTATTTATAACCTACATGAATAAACAATAGTATTATAACAATAGCGAGCAAAAGCGGTTTTTTTTATATAAATTGCTTGTGCAGTTGACGAAATAATTCTTGGTGCTTTGTCCAACGTGCAGCCTTTGGCGTATAAGTACCTATTTAATAGTGGCAACAAGTAGCAATTCATCGTATGCTAGATTTCAGTTGTAAGGTTTTCAAAGCATCGAGTTCCTATTGATCCGACGTCTGAGGGTGTAGCTAATAATAGTTTAGCTAATAATAAAAAAAAAAAACTTACTATGTGTCCGCTGGAATGCCACTACAGCCCTTGAATACACCATGGGCAACAAACAAATAGTAAGTAGGAAAATATATTTCATTTTGAATATTTGTTTTTATTTTGGTTCTCTTAAAACCAAACACGAATCACTGGATGACGCCTCGTTCGGATTTGGCTTTTTATATAGGCTGTTACTATTAATTTAGATTATCATATTAATTATGGCTAGGTGAATTTATCCGCCATGAGTAAGATAAGCACTTTATTAATTTTGTGGATATTAACTCAATACCTACGTTGATTTATTAGATTTGATGCTCATTTTGTTATAAGTGGGTACCGCTGCTATCTGAACCCTTCAATTTGGTTGGTAGATAAGTAATATAGGTAGTTCTCAATGGTATCGACTACGATTAGCCAATCGTAGTAATGGTACGGTATAGGTAGCCACCTATACCATTATGCCTATACCATTTCGTGTTTCTACGACTGTGGAAATAAGTAGATGGGTTTGTTAGTAGCGTAGTGCTTTCCTCTATTATTTCTAATACTTTTTAATCTTTAGGTCCTATACTTTACAATTTACGCTTTCGTTCTTTAACTTGTTAATATAAGGGATCACGTTCCAGGTAAGAAACTTCCTTCATGAATTCTCTGCAAACTCTAAGCTAAGAGATATTCTCTGATCAGTTCAATTCAATCAGGTGGTACCAGTCCGAAACACATCTAAGATGTCTATCTTCTTACTACGATGTTGATCTTAGTAGGCAAGTAGATGAAAAGCAGGAATTTTTGACCTACTTATTTTTAGCAAGGTTTCTTCTTTCTTGCGCTAAGAGTTTGTATTGTCAAGACTTTTAGTACCAACCTACGAGTACCAGCTTTAGATTATAATAAATTATAGGTATAATAGTCTAAGTAGGTATACCTACTAATGCAATCAACAGCGATTGTCTAATAATCATAGGACTAGGATGTAAAAAGTACTCACTTAGATAATGAGCTAGCTACATTGTCTCCAAGATGACTAGGAGAACAGAAAATAATGCATACCTACTTATGTACCTATTAAGCAGGCAATTGTAATAGATACTTAAATAAGAACTAATACTTACTATATAAATTAATATACCTAAGTATGCACTACGATGTTTATGTATAACTCGTTCGCGCAAAAATTACTGAACATTATATAATGAGATTTTGCAGTGTTGCAGCTTGCACATCAGAATAGCACATAAGTTACGTTAGTAACTATTTAGTTATCTGTGACATAAGCTAAGAATCTAAATTATTTAAAGAAAATACATGCATTTATCGCCATATTTCCAAGAAAATATGTCGAAAAATGCGTTCGCTGTAGCGAGCTGCTGCTATTGTGTCTACAATTACGAGGGGACTGAAGGTCAAATTCAAAACCATTTCAATTCCGCGTGTCATTAATATCAACGGAACGTGCCGAATCACTCACAACAAAAGACAGTTTAATTCGAGTCTGATAACATTGTTTTATCTTCTGGTACAAGTGCCCGAGAAAAAAAAATGTTTCGAGAAGTTCTCTAAACATATCATTAAGGTTTAAAAAGATACCTATTTTATAATGGCAGGAATACCAGATCAGGCCAGTGCGGGGCCTTTAACAAATTCATTCTAGAGAGAAATAAATGATGAAATAAATATCTATGAGTAAATATCCTAGTCCTCACAAGTGACTTACGTGTGATTTAAAATCTGGTTTTTAATAAGTGAATAATGTGTGCTATTTTCTTTTAACTGAAAAAGATAAGCTGAAAAGTACCAAAACTCTGATAATGGGCCTGCAATTAGCGCTCCGGCATTAACTTAAGGATCATTCATAATATTTCTTGTAACAAAAATGCTGTTGTCGTAATTAATTCCAGATCCAATAAATCAAATGTAAGAAGCTGAATATAATTATTAGTCGGTACCTAGCTACCGTTATCTTAACTCGATAACAACTTCTTATTTGAGTTCCTACTTCGCAACGGACGACAGAAATACTCTGGAGATGGTTCATGTTAGACGCGTATAATTGGACTTGTAGCATTTAATATTCCTAATTGTGAATTGCTTATGTCCTCTAAGGAACTAAATAGAATGTGCTAAATAGTCGTTTCTTAAAATGATTAAGCTAATAGCTCTATTGTCAGTTTTTATCGCATCGTGCCATTTAAGCGATGCATATAAAATACTAGTGGTGTACCCTTTTCCGGCTAAAAGTCATAATGCTCTTGGAAATGGTGTTGTTAGACATTTGGTGAAAGCCGGCCATGAGGTAAGTGAGTCATACATAGGGCTGCCAGATGTCCGGTATTTAAGCGTACAGTGCGGTAGTTTTGAGGCTTGTCCGGTAAAAAATAAATGTTCATACCGGACAGAACAATGTCCGGTATTTTGAGGAAAGTCGGTACTTACTATCGACAAGCGCCTACAAAGAGTAGGCATATAAAAAGTGTGTTTTGTTTTGATTTTTCGAGTTTAGTCGATAATTAGATAGATTACGCGACGTTCAGGAGTGTTTGCGCAGTTGAGCTAAGTACCTACTCGTTGAAAGAAGCAAAGTTTTTCGTTGTAGTTGCGTGTATCTATGTGTTTTTGACTGTTTGTTGAGTTTTACACAAAGCTAATAATTATAATTACACAAAGCTAATAAATATTAATAATAAAAGAAGAAGCTTCCACGAGTTCTGCAACACCGCCAAAGAAAATAAGGCGAATGTGCCATTATTACCCAGCATACAACCAGGTTTGGGTTGTCCGGTATTTTTTCGCGACTCACCTGGCAACCCTAGTCATACATACAGACAAGATATAGAAAACAAAAAAAACATCTTTTATTACCGAAAATTTACGATAGGTACAGGATGCTAATAACTGTAGGTACCCGATGCAGTGTTGGCCTGTATAATTCTATTACAAAATGGTAAATTTTTATCCAACATCTTTGAACTGTTCGTCTATTAAACCCCTTGGAACTGAAACGACGACTTTGTCCCAAGAGTTAGTTCGGTCGGATCGAACTTAGTTCTGTAGAATCAAAATGAAGTACCTACATAACTAACTGTTCGGCATGTTACAAATATAATCATGTAATATATATAGGTACCTAATTAAATTTTAATTAAACTTATCAGTTTCATTCGTTTACTTTACTTTAAAATAAACACTGTGTTTTTGTCTCCTTTTCTATCCTTTTTTTTCTTTTTATTTTATTAAATCAGCTTTTTTTCGAATAAGTAGATAAGTAGGTACCTACTTGGTTTTTTAAATTTCTTTTTTATATTTATTTTTCATTTATTAACTTTTCTGTATTTAAATGTGATTAAAACAATAAGATTACACAACTTAAGATCTAGTTGTGCAACATAATTATTATGCAATAAAATTATATGTACCTACCTACGTAAATGTTTAGGTACCTACGTATTCATATGATTTCAATCTTCCTATTTCGGCAAATTACTTAAATCATTGTATGTACCTAATGATATTTAATTTACCGTTTCTTTTACAGATAACTTACATTACACCTTATCCGCTAACCGATATAAATCCGAAGCTGAAGCAAATTGACGTAGGCGGTATAGAGTTCCGAGGTAAGCAAGGGTGTTAGGTATCGCACCAATAAGCCGATGGAAGTTGATTTACGCACTCCGTAGCTTTCATTTATCGATGAATTGATAACTTCTCAAAGAACTGCATTGGAAGACGTCGATCAACAGATCAGAAAAGAAACTATTGTTCGAAGTTACGTAGTTACAATACTTAGTTATTAAAGTTATTGTAGTAATAGTTAGTGCTCTGACTAGATAAACTGCAGAGTTGTATTGAATTAATAGGAGGCTCACTAAATCCAAATGAAGGCAAAATTAAGAAAAATAATGATAGACAAGGTTGATATAAACAAAGTAATAAGCTTGAATGATGTGTAAATTGGATGTTGTTTATTTAGCAAAATGAAAAAGGAACCGACAATATAAATTAAAACTGGAGTTTATTTGTTTTCATTACAGCTGACTTAATTAATGTACGAGCTTTGATGGACAAAGAAGTAGAGTTATCTTCTGATGATATTATATTTTTTACTGTATTATCAGTAATTGGGCAAATTTTAGAAACTGATAACATTCAGAAATTACTCAATGACCCAAACCAACAGTTTGATATCATTGTCGCTGAGTGGATGTTTAACGAGGTCGCAGCTGGGTAAGTTATACTTACTCACACATTGCAATTTAATTACAATACTTATTTTCTTTTATAGAGCTTTACTCATGTAAAGCGGGTATTGCGATCGCAAACTACTTGCTAAGCATAGGTACTTAAATAATAATATTTTGTATTTATAAGTGAAGCTGGGTCTATTCGCACAGACGATCTTCATGATTTTGCGCCAAATTTATTCTTCTTTCTGACTACAGAAACTACAGACGCTAGAGGCTATAACTTAAACATATTTTTTCTTTTTACAGATATTCAGCAACTTTCGACTGTCCTTTTGTATGGGTTGTTCCATATCAGCCATATGTAAACGTTTTCAGTTTGATAGATGAAGTTCCAAACCCGGCATATGTTTCCCATTTGACGTCAAATAACGTGCCACCTTTTAACTTCTTCCAACGACTACAAGAACTGTACACGCAATCATGGAGTTTTATGTTAAAGAAATTGTAAGAATTTACTAATTTCACCTAAGTCCTCGTTTGCATCCCATCAATAAGATTACTGTTGAAGACTTCACTATTACCTATAAGTAGGTACCTAAATGCGGGCCGCTAACGACCTAGATAAGTAAATCTTTCCGATGCCTATTGGATTCTAACTCGTGCATAATTCTAACTTCGTTCTTATTCTAGTTTTCAAAAATCATAACAATGTGGCGCTTTTTCTATGCAGATTCTAACAGCACAATTCCCTTATATTTAATAGGTAATAATATGTACCTACCCCTATTTATTCCAGTTACCACTCTAAATACCAGTTAGAATTGTACGAAAGGATTTTTGCACCTGTTTTGGCGAAAAAAGGAAGGCTTTTACCATCATTTGAAGAACTATCACACAATGCATCCTTGACCTTCGGCATTGCACATGTATCTATGGGACTGCATACACCACTTCCACAGAATTTTAAAAGCATAGCTGGATTTCATGTCGACGAAGTCGTAAAACCTTTACCAAATGTATGTGTTGTTATCGACAACTTATTAAACTTAGATAAGTAAGTACGTTAATAATATGAATAAACCTTTTTACAGGACCTGCAAAAGTTAATGGACAATGCTAAAAACGGTGTTATCTACTTCAGTTTGGGCTCTAATTTGAAAAGCAAAGATTTTCCGGAGTCAGTCAAAAAGGAATTAATTCAAATGCTCGGAGAATTAGATGAAACAGTCTTGTGGAAATTTGAAGAAGAATTTAAGGGTTTGCCGAAAAATATTCACGTCACAAAATGGGCTCCACAACAAAGTGTTCTAGGTAAATGAACACCTTCGCCAAAATAGACATTAGGTATAATAGTAAAAACAAACTTTAATCTTTAACTTTTTTTTGTAGCTCATCCCAATTGCAAGCTTTTTATAACACATGGAGGACTTTTATCAACTATTGAGACAGTACACTTCGGAGTTCCTTTTATCGGGATACCTTTCTTCGCCGACCAATTCAGCAATGTGAACCGTCTCGTGCAAGAAGGCTCAGCAAAGCGTGTAGACATCTCATATTCTATAGCAGCTGATTTGAAAGAGGCTATCAAAGAGATTACTAGTAATTTTAGGCAAGTAATTTAAATTACTTAAACCTAATGCTAAGCTTACTCTAAATCGGTTTAATATTTAATGTATCTAAGCAGCTAGTAGGTACGTCTTTTGAAACTGCTGTAAATGGTACTGGGAATTCGAGTTATTGAATTTTTTATTTTATCAAATTATCAAATATTATCAAATCTCTAATATTACCTACTAATCCGTCTTCTTGACAATTACCCAAGTACATGAGAATTTATAAAGCTTCAAATAACTTTGCCCTTGATTTTGATTTGAACAAAAACTTGGACGACACTACAAGTTACTAACTTCGCCGCTGATACGCGTCACCATTTCTCAATTTGGCGATGTTTTATTTATTATATTTTTATGTTTACATACCTAGATACATATAAATACTTAAATAGCCATGCGAATCTTTCTATTAACTATGAAGTATAGATAAGTAAGTACCTATTTTGTTATTTGTCATTAATCAGTAGGTTATGTAATGTATGTACCTGCCTAATTATAATACATCATTATAATGTTAGGTACACTGAAAGAGCTCGAGAGTTATCGATGATCTACCACGACCGACCGGCGTCACCAGGAGCGGAGCTGGTGCATTGGGTGGAGCACGTGGTGCGCACGCGCGGCGCGCCGCATCTACGGTCACCTGCGCTGCACGTACCTTGGTACCAGAAGATGTATCTCGATCTAGCTGCATGTATACTTGTTTTTATAATGATGATGAAATATTTTATAACAGGTCTTCTTAAAAGTTTTTTGAATAAGAAACCTGTACAAAAAAACAAAAAGACAAAGTAAATAAATAACCATTCAAATATTATCATTCGTCTTACTAATGTTCAATTCCTGGCAATAAACTTAAATTAACGATAATTAATGCCACTTTTAAATAAATACCTACCTCTATTAAGGGCAATTTGATGACGGATGATATGATATGCGCTATGCGTGCGTGAAGGTCATCCATAAATCTAATTCAATCTTCTCAAGTTCACAAGCAAATTAATAAGAACTTGAACATGACATCAGGCTAAGTTTGAGTAGCATAGAGGCACATAGAGCAGTAACCGTAAATAAGTATTTCATTGTAGGTATTATGGCTCGGTAAGTTGAAATTACTGGAGGAATTTAAAATTAAGACATACTCAGTATGAAAAACATGTTCGTTCTCTTATCCCCATTGTTGTTTAGTTACGCGAAACTACGTACAATTTAATGGGTGTTACCATTGCGTTAACTAGGTACCAAGTAGGTAGTGACAATCGTCTATAGGTATTTACAACAAGTAGCTCTTTTATATTGATATAAGTACCTAATAACATAGGTAGGTAAATAATATTTAATTTAATTGAAAACGCTTACTTTTGTCAAAAGAAGTAGGTACCTACTTAAGTATACAAGAGTAATTATTGTATTATTATCCTAATATACTCGTGTGAGACTCTACGTAGGTAGAAATTAATGAAAAGTGTGCACCGCAGATATCCTCAGCATCCATTACCTTTAAAACCAGTTTTTAAGTACTATTTTAGAAAAGACAGATCAAAATCATTATATTTCTATTTTTTTTCTCGGTATCGTACTGTAAACCAGTTACTTTATACATTACATTACGTGGGGTACCTATAATCTCGTTTTTGATGACGCCACGTCATACCGAAAGCATATTATTTGCCCAGTAAGTATCAATTAGAATCTAGGAAATTGAATAGATTTGAACTTATTATCCAAACACTTATTGTGCAACTAAAGTTTATAAAAAGCGTGTACTTAAACGTCTTATTAGCCCGTACTCATACAAAGTATGAGTTATAAAAGCGATATGACTTGCTCTTACAACAATGACGAGCTCATCTCATATTCAACGACCATTCATCTAATGAATGTCGAATAGATATACACGACTAAACGATAAGATGTTTAAAATAATTTTGTTTGTGATTTCTGCATCTTCCTTGTGCAGTGCATATAAAATTTTAGTGGTCTTTCCAATACCCACTAAAAGCCATATTATACTCGGTGACGGCTTTGTGCATACCCTATTAGATGCAGGACATCAGGTATGTAGATGTTCATATAAGTAATCATAGTTTTGTAATTTTTCTTCCCATATAATTTAATTCTTTTCTATTTTAGGTCATTAACAATGTAATCCACAATGCCTTCACTTGAAGAAGGTACTTGCTTTGTAAAAGCACTTTTACTCTTTCACTTTTATTTGAATTTCTTGTACCTACTTACACTTCCTAAACAGATTAAGCTGTAGGTAGGTAATTAAAAAGATAAAAGGTAGGTACGCGTACCTAACTAAAAAGTTATTTTCTTGCAGGTTACTTATATTACGCCATCCGCTATTAAAAATGCCTCAATGAACCTGCGACAAATCGAAGTATCTTCTAACTACAAGCTCATGCAAGGGGGTATGATCTTAATGCAGACAAATATGTTTATAATGAGTAAAAAATACCTACGTATAATATTTACTTTATTGAATTGCAGATCAAATTTTGAATATAGAAAAGATAATCAATAAGAAAGTAGATCTGCTTGAATTGTTAAGTGTATTCAAGTGGATGATGTCCATTGCAAATAACACTCTTATGGATGAAAATGTTCAATCGCTTCTCCACAATACAGAGGAACATTTTGATGCAGTTATAATAGAGTGGATGTATAGTGAACTTTATGCAGGGTGAGTATCTATTTAATACTAAAATAAATACATTATAAAATTTAAATCAAAAAGAGGTATATAAATAGAAACACAATAGAAACCTACTGAAGAACTACATATGACATTATTTTTCTAGATTCGCTTCAGTGTTTGATTGCCCCATGATATGGTCGTCGTCCATGGATCCTCACTACTTGGTGCTATCCTTAATCGATGATGATCCTAATCTTACTTACGCAACGGATATATACTCTAGTGCAACACCGCCTTACAGTCTACCACAGAGAATTTTTAACCTGTATAATTATCTTGAAATAAAATTTAAACAGTGGTATGTATATCACCTATCAAATAGCGGAAGGGTCGCATATTATTCAGCTTGTCTATTGTCAATTTAAGTAGTTATTTCGAATCCCTAATAAGATTGTTATTTTTTAAGAAGTTGCTGGCTTTAGAAAGTCGTATTTATTTATGCAATATCAATTCAAGGTATGTCAGCAGTTTACAAAATGAAATATTTGAGAAAGCGTACAAAACCGCAGCAGCCCAAAGGAACCGTAATTTGCCTTCTCTAAACGAAGCTAAATACAACGCGTCTTTGATGTTTGGCAATTCGCACGCTTCAGCAGGACAATCCATCAGATTACCGCAGAACTACGTACCCATTGCTGGATACCATATAGACCCACATGTAAAACCTTTACCAAAAGTAAGTATCTACCTACTTTACAAAAATCTTTACTTGGGTATAGATACTTTAAGAAATCAAAAAGGTCCTAGAAGTTTTTTTAAGTATACTATTTTTAACTATACTCTAGGTTTATTTTCAGGATTTGCTAAAAATATTGGATGAAGCCACAAATGGTGTTATTTATTTTAGCATGGGATCTATATTGAAAGGCTACCAAATGCCAAAACAGCTAAAAGAAAATATTCTGCAAATGTTTGGGACACTAAAACAGACCGTAATATGGAAGTTTGAAGAAAATATACCAAATTTACCGAAAAATTTACATGTTGTTCAATGGGCTCCGCAGCAGAGTATATTAGGTAGGTAACTACTTAAATACTAAAATCTAGATATATTTACTTTTCCGTATACTTACCGTAGGTTAGTTCTCGTATCTTTCATTCTTTAACAAGACCTAATTGAGACAAAGTCAATTGACTAGATATGAAATAAATATGAATTTGAGAACCTTACTGCGTGTTTCAGCTCATCCAAATTGCGTGCTTTTTATAACTCACGGTGGACTTCTTTCGACGCTAGAGACTCTGCATTTCGGAGTGCCCATCATTGGGATGCCAATGTTTGCTGATCAGTTCATTAATGTCAATAGAGCACACGAAAAAGGATTTGCAATAAGGGTTGACCTCAATTTAGAGACCCCTGTCAAACTTAAGGCAGCTATTGGCGATATACTTTCAAACCCTAGGTAAATATAATTTAAATTATAACAACTGCTTCAATTAAATCTGGGTAAGTATACTGTAGAGGTAGTAAATTGTAAAACATGGAAGCGAATCACAATCTTATCACAGTTTATTGATTCGAAGATGTGAATCAATAAGTATTTCTTTCAAAGGATTGGCCGAGTGCCTACACGCTGCTAAACACTGGGTCCTACCCTCTGATTAAACATCTGCCGAGGCTAGCAAACTACCCGTAATATGACAGAATATGCAAGAAAGCGGCATAATCGTTGGCGCAGGAACCGTATTAAAGGTCGCGCAACGTAAAAAGAACTTTAGAAACAAATGAAAATCACGTGTTCGCGCATGGGTACACTTACGCTCGAAAGTACTAGGGCTATTTTTCGTTTCATTCTTGTAAGAGTCTTTCGCACGCGGTTACGTATGTTGACTTATAGACTATACGTAGGGGATAATGATTCTGATTCCAAAGGTTATGAAAGTGACGACAACGATGATAATAAAATGGCCACTTCTGGCATCAACATCGCGTCCTCATCTGGTTTTCGCGCCACCCATGAAGACTTAATGGAAGAACAATATGTTTTTTTTTTTCGAATATTTTTTTACATTTTTACACATTCTACACTAAATCCAATATTGATTGGTAGTTGTGTATTTTTTTTTATTTATATTCCACCTTACTAATAATATTTTTCTTGCCTTTGTGCGTAAAACCATGACTATAATTAAACACTTTTGTGCGCGATGGTATTTTAAAACAAATGTTAAACGTCAGACTCAAAAATCGTCTAATGCGCATCTGTCAGCTAGGGTTCATTTTACGTGGCGCGACCTATAACCTTGAGTGAGACGACACTTGATAGACACAGTAGTTCCTCTGTTACTACAAAAGAAGATACCGTATGCGTTAGTAAATAGATGATGTTTATTCAACAGATACCGAACAAGAGTGAAGGAGTTATCATTAGCTTATCATGACCGAGTTGCGACCCCGAGGGCCGAGCTGGTGCATTGGGTGGAGCACGTGGTGCGTACGCGCGGCGCGCCGCATCTACGGTCTCTTGCTCTTCTTGTACCGTGGTACCAGAAGATGTACTTAGATCTTATTATTATATTATTTTTACTTCTCTTAATTGCAATATATGCTACAAAGTTTCTTTTTATGTCTGAAGGGAAGGGCATAGGTAGCGTTAACGAAAAAAAACTTAGGTAACACTTATACGTAAGGTAATACGAATCTTTTGTATGTCTGTTCTAAAAGTACCTACGTATCTATGTTTTTTGTCTAAAATAATAACTTTGTTGACACTTAAAATTTGTTTAATTTGGCTACAATCATCATTTTAAATCATTTCGATAATTGGATTTAAATATCGGGTTAAGGGTCGTCATTATTTGAGATTAGCACTCAAGTAGGTACCTACCTATTTAAGTAGAACTTTATAAAAAAAAAAATTAAAAAAACCCCCGACTATAAAAAGTAACAAATAAGTAGTATTTAACTTTCATACAAACTTCATTACGTCGACGGACCGCATTCATTTTCCTTACGAAAATTTTAAATTATACTTATCGATTCATTTTAAACATTTCACAGGTATTTTTTTACATTTTGATATCACATTATGATAAGGTATTTATGATAGTCATATTCGCGCACCCACCAAACTACTTAGCGGTCCCCCGACAAAATAAAGTTTGTATGAAAGTTAAATACTACTTATTTGTTACTTTTTATAGTCGGGGGTTTTTTTAATTTTTAATTTAATTTTTATTCGGAGTTCTTAAACCTTTATTATAAAATTATTATAAGCTCCTCCTGTTGTGAACATTGCATTATATTAAGAATTAGACACTGATCAAAACGAATCCAAACACGACATATCTGCTGTTACATTTTTCAAGAATGGGTGGAGAGCTGGTCTCCATCATCAGCTCCTCATCTGCTGTCACCATTGCATTATATTAAGAATTAAACGCTGATCAAAACGAATCCAAACACGACATATCTGCTGTTATATTGGATCAACAATCCTACCACAGCCGACAAAAGAGCTGATGACCCTGAAATGGCTGAACCGATTTGCATATTATATATCTAAGAACGTTCCCAGGAATACCAGCTTTAAATTAAAAAAAACCGCATCCAAATCCGTTCACGCGTTTAAGAGCTACAGTGCCACAGACAGACACACACACACACACACACAGACAGACATCGACGTCAAACTTATAACACCCCTCTTTTGGCGTCGGGGGTTAAAAAGAAGGGAGTGGCAGCGGGATGTTTAATGAATAAATAACCGTGACGACCCTTTCTATAACTGGAGGTAAGTAACTCCATCATTCGCTTTAATTGTAAATGTATTATTTATTCCTTGGCATCAACCTTTCATTTCACATTGTTGTACCTACGCGCTACCGTTACATACGTCTATATTTTTTTTTAATTAAAATGGATGATACGAAAGAAACACTGTTGGCATGTGATAATAATTTAGGTAGATAAGTATGCGATTAAAGTTTTTTATTGCTATGATATTTATTTTTGTAGTACCTCTATGTTAAATACTAACAGTAACTCTACTTTATTGTTTTGTATTAATAGTTATTTACCTATAGGCATTAGGCATGTATTGTTTTTTTAAAAATAACAAGTAGGTACCTTTTGTATCGACGCCCAAATGAACGCCTATGGAGATGTATTGTTTGTCGGTAGGTAAGCATATTCAATCAGACTCAATTACTTATTTGTTCTCCTAGTTGTAATTATTACAAAAGAAATATACCTACTGTGACTTCATATTATTTATTTACACTACGAGTACTTAAAAGTAGGATTTTATACTGATATCATATTTTAATTCCAATGTCTAGTCGTGTATGAGTTTGTAACTTTGTGATTTTTAATATTTTTATCGGCTGCTCGAGATAACAAATGATACTCTTACTATATAAAACCTTATTACTGTATCTTTATACTTCATTACGACGATATTTGTCTATTTATATTGTGTATATTTTTAAAGCAAGCAGCTCTGTCAGGTAATTATGAGTCTTTTAAATTAAAATAGAAAGTTTCTCTTTTGGTGGTCGTACAACTAGTCTTCACAATGTGCGCCAAAGTATTAAATTAATTACTAGTTATAGTTGTAATAAAAATTACCCGCCTAATGAAATAAAATGTGATAATACACTTTTTGTATTGTATTTTGTATTGTTCATTATTTCTACCTACACAGTGCATGGGAAAATCGCTGCTGTTTTGGTTTAAAAACAAAATAATCTTTTTTAAAAATCTTCTTTTTTTAAGGATGCAGGGCATTGGAGTATTATTATTGATGGTATTAACGCTGAGCATGGAATGTCAGGCTGCTAAAATTCTCGCAGTATTCCCATTTCCATCAAAAAGCCATAAAAACCTTGGTGATGGATTCGTAAGACTACTGTCGGACGCAGGACATGAGGTAAATTAACTTATAAACCTGCAAGGAAGGCCATGCGAAAGCAATGACTACTCGTATTTTGGTAGCCTTTTCAATTGCTGTAAATACTTATAAATACGGTTATATTGTGGGTCACAGTAGTTTTTTTATATGTCGTAAAGCTCGTTTTAAAGAAATTTTTACTTTTAATATTGTTTTAATTTTTCATTTGTTTCAGGTAACATATGTCACGCCGTATCCAGTTAAGAAGCCAGCGCCTAATGTTCGTCATGTTGATGTTAGCAGTAATCTTGAATTAGATGTAGGTATGTAGGTATACCTACTTACTTCAGAATTTAAAATTGCCATCGTATTGGCGAACAAAACAGAAAAGATTTATTTTCAAACAGCTAATTTCAAGTTAGGGATTTTGAATATTTTCAGTATTAATTTTTCATTAATGATATTTTGATTAAGTAATCACCACGACTTTTATGATCCTACGTATTTAAAATTTATTTTTTAGGGAGTACGATGAACATGACAGCAATATTAGAAAACGAAATTGATATACATGATACGAGTTCTTTCTTTCCGCTCGTTTTTCAAGTGGTAAATAGAACCATACAAAATGAAAATTTTCAGCAAATTTTAGTTAATCCATCAGAAGAATTTGATGTTGTTATTTTAGAATATCTTTTCATTGAAATAAGCATCGGGTAAGTCGACCATATAAAATATTTTTACTTCTATCCTTTATTTGCTTAACAGTTCCTTAAATTTTCAGACTTTCTGCAGTCTTCGATTGTCCGTACATATGGTTTTCATCAATAGAGCCATATTCATTGGTACTACAACTCATTGACGAGCCGCTCAATCCAACATATAACACAAACAGCTTTGAGGGCGGCTTGCCACCTTTTTCATTCACGGAAAGGGTTTGGAAATTATTTAGAGAGCTTTCTATGACATTATCAGTACAATTGTGAGTATTTAATACTTTATTTTTATACTTAATTGATGAGGTTAACGAAATCATTCATTAAATAAGTTTATGTTAATTCTTCTAGTTTGTTTACACCTTACCAAGCTGAACAGTATGAAAACACTTTCAAATCTCTTGTGGAAAAAAGGGGAAGAAGTTTACCACCTTACGAAATACTTAGATTTAATGCATCCTTAATGTTAGGTAACTCACACGTATCCTTAGGACAAGCAACAAGATTGCCACAGAGCTACAAACCCATAGGAGGGTATCATATTGACCCCAACGTGAAGGCTTTACCAGAGGTAAATTTGATTCCGTTTCTTATATCCGGCATATCTCCAAAACAGTTGTCTGAGTATTTCATTGAAGAGGATTTTATATTAATCTTGGTTTGCCATGAATTACAGGACTTGAAAAAAATTATCGATAGTTCGGAACATGGAGTAATCTATTTTAGCATGGGATCGAACATAAAAAGTAAAGATTTGCCAGCCAGCATGAAGAAGGACCTTATAAAAATGTTTAGTGAATTGAAACAAACAGTGTTATGGAAATTTGAAGAGGATTTCCCAGATCTACCTAAAAATGTTCATATTTTGAAATGGACACCGCAACCTAGTATTTTAGGTGAGTAGGATACAGTGCTACAAACCGTGGTGAAAAGAGAAATAGGTATTATATGTAAGTAACTTATCAATTAATTTTTTAATACCGTTTTAGCTCATCCTAATTGTAAGTTGTTCATAACTCATGGGGGCCTTCTTTCTACAACGGAAGCAGTACATTTCGGAGTTCCCATAATTGGTATCCCAGTCTTCGCTGACCAATTCATCAATGTGGAGCGCGCTGAGCTAAAGGGATTTGCGAAACAGGTCAAATTCACTTATTCTCTAGTGGAGCACCTGAAAGTTGCCATCAACGAATTGCTTGGAAATAAAAAGTAAGTTTTATTCTATTTATTCTCTATCTACTTAGTTCTTTTTATTTTAACATTATAAACACTTGCTTGGTAGTTAACTTTTATAGGAATCTTTATGAGCATGATAATTAAGAAATTAATACTAAAAAGAGATTCGTTTTGATAGCGTATTATTTATCTGCTATAAAATACTGTTGTCGCGACTGATAAATAAGAATGATAGGTTTTCTTATCACAAAAAAAAAATACTGAGCTTAGGAATTAAGTACTAAATAATATATAATGAATTTTTTGCGTAGGTATTTTGAAAAAGCAAAAGAGTTATCGATGATCTACCACGACCGGCCGGCGTCACCGGGAGCCGAGTTGGTGCATTGGGTGGAGCACGTGGTGCGCACGCGCGGCGCGCCGCATCTACGGTCACCTGCGCTGCACGTACCTTGGTACCAGAAGATGTATCTAGACTTTACTCTTCTTGTGGTAGCTTCACTACTTTTAATAGTACATCTGTTTAAGAAGCTATGTTGTAACAGAAAACATACCAACTTAAGCAAAAAACGGAATTAACTTTTTATAGAGATTCAATTTAGGTAAATAAACAAGTCAGATATTTTAAGATTCAAGTGCATTGTTTTATTACCCCCAAGCCTAAATGCACCAAAAATATAACCTACCTACTACCTACACTATTTTATATACCTTTTTACAACTTGTCTCCATTCATAATTTTTAGTTGAAAAATGATGCAGCCGCACTCAAGCGCCATAAGAATGAATTTAAAACTGGTTTCTATTATAACATATTAAATCATAATTATTCTATTATCGTTAAAATAGCCACAGTACACATTTTTAGTACTCTTAAATATTATAGAAGATTTGACCATAGGTATACATGGTATTACATATTTAAAAAAATATATATTCCCATTTAAAGATATACTTGTTTATAACTAAGTACACAGGCATTTTCAACGATTTTGTAATCAAATCAGCTCGAGTCATAAGGTTAAATTTATTTATGGACACTTTAAACAAGGTTGAATCAGTTTATCCGTCGCAGCTGCAGCTTGCTGTGGTCAAATCAACACAGTTTGTTTATGAACTATAAAATGAACAAAATATTCTTATTATTTTTAATTTTTGGCATTAATATATGCAATAGCTATAAGTTTCTAGTGGTTTTTCCATACCCCGTTCGAAGTTTAAATATTTTAGGCGAAGGATTCGTAAATCATCTCATTGATGCTGGCCATGAGGTAAATAATTGTAGTATTTGTAATCAAACAACCAATTATAAAAAATAATTTAAGTACCAAACCAACTTAAGTTTTTCATTCTTTAACTTAGGTAGGTACTCAATATAGTTATTTCTTTGTATTTTAGGTAACATATATCTCTGTGTTCCCTCTCAAAAACATGAAGTCTCGAAATTTTACTCAAATTGATATCAGTGACAACCTGAAAATATTTCAAAGTAAGTAGGTCTTAATTATGAATTACTTACTTACCTAGCAATAAATTATAAAGAGTAAAATTTTAATTCATTTTATTTAGGTTCCCACTTCACCATATCATCTGTATTGAACAACGAACTTCCTGCCAAAGATTTGCACCTACTCCGACAATTTTGTATAGATTCTGCAGCCGCTACTTTTTCAAATAATGCAGTGAAAAAGCTTTTCGAAGACAAAACACAGACATTTGACGCTGTTATTGCAGATTTTTATGAAATTGACGTTTTTGCAGGGTAAGTAAAGTTATAAATACCTAGGTACCTAATTAGGTAGGTACCTACTATGTATTTTCGAGTTTATCTACGTACATAGGAGGATGGAATACTTTTTAGAAGTTGTAGAAGATAAATATGTACTTTATTCTGGAGTAAGTAATTACGCTATTAAAAAAAAGTAAATAACATTTCAGGATCGCAGCTTTATTCGATTGTCCAATGATTTGGAGTTATTCGATGGGAGTACATTTTGGTTCTCTGAGATTAGTCGACGAGCCAACTAATCCAGCTTACGTTGCAGATTACATGTCCTCAAATGTACCTCCTCTCAGCTTCTTGCAACGTATGGAGGAGTTGTGGTCATGTGTACAATGGTTTTACATAAAAATGTAAGTAATGTTGAACTGTTTTAGATAAACGTGCGCAAACGACAATAGGTAGGTACCTACTATAAGTTTTTACTTTTTCAGATTTTATTTACATTTAGAAGAAAATTTGTACAACAGTGTCTTCGAGACCTTGTTCTTAAACAGAGGAAAAAGTATACCACAATATAAAGACATTGTTTACAATGCTTCCTTGATTCTGGCGAATGACCATTTTGCAATTGGAAATATACCAAAGTTGCCAGCTAATTACAAATTTATAGGAGGTCAACATATAGCCTACTGGAAGCAAATTCTACCAGAGGTAACCGTTGACCAATTGTGTTGGGTGTCTTTATAGAGTCATGCAATTATTTGCGTGCTTAATGACTTCAGAATATTATTTCTGGCCATATATTTCAGAACCTGCAGGCACTTATGGATAGCGCAAAGCACGGGGTCATTTATTTTAGCATGGGTTCCACGTGGTTGAGTAAAGATATACCCGTCCCAATAAAAAAGGGTTTGCTACAAATGTTTGGAGAACTTAAACAGACCGTTATATGGAAATATGAAGAAGATTTAGATGATTTGCCAGATAACGTACACATTATAAAATGGGCACCACAGACAAGTATATTAGGTTAGGAATAAGATGTTTATTAACAACGAGCAGTATCTTTTTAATCACATATTTCTTTGAAGAATAACCCCAAAAATATCTTTTTATTATGTTGAAAATGTGATACTCTACTTTTATTTAAAATCTATTATTTATGTATTTTTAAAGACCTAGCCTATTATTACTTTTACAGATCACCCAAATTGTAAGCTGTTCATTAGTCACGGCGGAATGTTATCATCTTTGGAGGCCATTCACTATGGAGTACCGGTTTTGGGAGTGCCTGTTTATTTAGATCAATTTGTCAACATTAATAAAGCAGTTTCCCATGGTTATGCTCTTAAAGCAGATTTGAACTACAATCTTCCAGCTAATATGAAAATTGCTATAAATAAAATGTTGAAAGACGTAAGGTAAGTTAAGTAACTCCTAAGCAGGATTATATTGGAAATAATTAATTAGTAAGTAGGCAAAAAGAAAATTAATTGGGATTTTAATTATTTTTACTCTTTAGATATTTTGAGTTTTAATATTGTAGTCATTTAGATTTTCGGAATAGGTATATAATTAGGTAGGTTCGTCAAATCCAATTATGTTTATATAAAAGTTACATAAATCTATCAAAGGAGAGGTAGTAGACAGGCAGATATTACTTCATGGGAAATCAACACACAATAACACATAGGTACTTAGGAGTATCTATGTAGGTATACTTACTTATAGTAGTATTACAATTACCTGCATATGCCAAATATTTTTTGCTAGGTATGCACAAAGAGCTAAAGAGTTATCGATGATCTACCACGACCGGCCGGCGTCACCGGGAGCCGAGTTGGTGCATTGGGTGGAGCACGTGGTGCGCACGCGCGGCGCGCCGCATCTACGGTCACCTGCGCTGCACGTACCGTGGTACCAGAAGATGTATCTCGATCTAGCTGCATGTATACTTGTTATTATAATGATGATTAAATATTTTATAACAAGTCTTCTTAAAAGTTTTTCGAAAAAGAAACCTGTACAAAAAAATAAAAAGACAAAATAAAGAAAGTTTTGATTCAAAGAAGTTTTAATTTACAATTTCATGAGCATCTTATAAAAACAGTTAGCGGGGATTACTGCGAAGAATCTTTTAATCCTTTTAATACTATTTTCTTTTGCCATATTTCAACGAATTACCAAAAATGGTTGATATTCTTTCAGTTGAAGAGGCCTACCTTAGTTATGTTTATAATAATTAAAAAGTCATAACTAAACCTCCAGGTTTATCAACGCACAAACGGGCCGTGTCCGAGACGTGTCCGGGATAAAATATCATTTCATACATTTTCTATAGATCTGTTCACACACGTCGTCATGTCATGTGACCTTAATTTAGTCACCTACTTTAAATATGATATTTTATTCTCGTTTGATTAAAAACACTAAGTTCTCACAAAATGTTAGTTAACTATGCTATCGCTGGATCCCCATTCCACTTTCTAAGCGTTACTTGTTCCTTTGCATTTTAAATTAGGAACAAGCGTTTGAACGTTGTTTCGGGGCGACTGTTCCATTTCCATAGTTACTGAAAGATGATAGCACTTTAAATTAAAACGTGGTTTTCACTTTATGTTTCTGGATTTAACTAGTTCAAGTACATTGTTATACTTACATCATCTACATTCATAAAATTTCCAAGTTTCTGGATAAATTAAATGACGGCTCCAACATTTTAGTTGATAAGGCAAAATCTAAAGACCTTCATTATTTTAGCATAAAATTAGTTCATTGGTGGTTTCCTCGCATTCGTGAACCGTGTTTATCTAGGGTGGAATGACATTTAAGTAAGTAGTTACTTGAATTATAGGTACTTACCTACTCTCGCTGCAGTCGTGCGCAAAATATATTCAAACAAACTTAGATGACATACCTACTTTTACCCCTTGCGGAACAATGTACCTGACTTTATAACAGGGACGTCGTCGTCGTGACTAATAAAATTTGTTGATTGCATTGAACTTGTGTTGAAGGAGTTTTATATGTTTCTTGTGGTCAGCCTCGTTGGCAGTTTGTTGTCTTCATGGTGGTTGATATTTTGAATGTGTTCTAGAATATGATTGCAGTGACAGCTGATGATAGCACTTTTTATTATTTTCTCAAATGTTTTCAGTGCTTATAGAATTCGGAATACAGAATAAATGGACTGATACTAGTTCTCGTGTTTTTATTCAGTGGACTTAGCATATGACGTAATCAACTTGTATGATTAAATAATCTGAAACCACTCTGAAACCGAAATACTTATGTAGGTAGGTACCGTACTTTAAGTTTTTTTTTTCTAATATCGCGCATTTAAGATTCGAGTAAACTAACATGTTATCTTGAAGTTAAATTAATTCCAAAAAAAAATTGCACAATTATTTAATAAATAACATTCTGGTCACGTAAGTTAAAGTTTTAGAAAGCGAGTTTGCGCAGCATAGCGTCAACCGTTAGCTCTAACATCCCAGGACTAATTAAATAGCTGTGCGACTATGACATCTGTTCGCGACAATACTCCTAGCAGCTGCGTTGAGAGCTCGGTGTGAAAAATAATAGCGCTAAGTAGTCTTGAGAAAATTAAACGGGAACTTTTCTTTCATAACTTTCAAGAAGTATGGTTCTTTTCGTTTTATAAGGCATTAATTGCACCTACCTATAACCCCTAATGGAATACATTACATATCACAAAACTATTCAAAGAATGTTGACAAATCTAAAAGGAAATCATCCTGATCCGCACATCATAATAAAAGAACGTTACTCAAATACTGAAGCACAGTATAATAAATCTGAAGTATGTAGGTACCTCCCACATGTACAAACCGAAGCTCTTGTACACACGAGGGGATTATTTCCTTCATAAAAATGCATGAATTGAAAGCATTATTTTTATTACTAGATGTTAAAATGCTGATAGAATAAATGGAAAACCAATCAACTCGAAATATTTTCACGATTTACTTAGGTAATGTCGAAAAGTGTAGAATTGCAACCTCTAAATAGCGCTATAAGTAGGTACTTACTGCAATTTTAATTTTTGGGTTAACATATTCTTAACCTCTTTCGGTAATCTTCATAGAAATTTTCCGTATCGTCTTTCCGAAGTAAATGTACAGTGAACGCTGGCTATCGGCGGAACCGACTTGGCCCTCAAGTAGACCCTAATAAAACGGTCGGTTTACTTTTTATATCTTTACCCTACTAACATTGACTATTTCCTTCAACGGAGGAAAAGAACGCTGTTTTATATTTTAGACTTTACTGTTAGTGTATGAATGATTGTGAGATATCCGATTTAAAGAGTACCCTTTATAACACCTTACTTTTTTTAAATCAAATGTTTTGTTATAAGTACAAACTAATAGCAACTCGACAGATTTCCAGCTGAATAAGATTCTTAACATACAGATTAACAATTAAACAAGGTTAGGGTAGGGTGGTGGGATGGATACTTGGATACATAAGGTTGCTTCTGCAAAGCCGCTATTACCTACTGTTTCTCTTTGATTGAACAGAAAAATCTTTGTAAAAATGAAGTAAACGTCACAATGATGGTCCATGCAAAGCAAGTACCACAGTCAGTACATTTGAAACGATACATTTACAAAGTTTAAGCGCCACTCGTTTACCGTGAAATGTATTTCATGGCAATTATTAAATTATGTACTAACATAGACCTCGTCTAAGCGACTTCCTATATTCAAGATAAAGTTATAAAGGCGGACTCCCGAGCTGCCTTCGCTGTGGTTAAGCAAACTCCGAGATACTAACCAAGTTTAGTTCCTGGCCGCTGTCACTTGTAATATTCAATTACCCGTTAAGTTTTTATTCTTTAACTTTTAACGCAATTTCAGATAAATCCAACTACCTACCTTCTTTATAAAATCAAATTACTTACTTATAAACAGCCAGTTGCCGGAAAAGTTAATAAATTAAGCTTTTAATATCATGATGTCGAAATTACATCCTCTTACTTATATTACGTTAATAATGGGCTCAGCGGAATCGTTTACCTAGGGATACCTATTTAGTTAGGTGATATACTTAACGATCCACTAAAATGGGAAATAATAAGAACACTGGCTGCTGCTTTTAAATAAAATAATATTAGATTTGATGGCTTATAACATTGCAGACGCCGCATAACATTTGACACCAATAAATGTGTTAATGACAAAATAAGTGTGCTCCCGACATTAAGTAACTGACCACGTCGTCTCGTAAAAGATAATGAAATCCGTTAGGGTCCGGCAGCAGGCAGTTAAAAGACAAAGCGTAATGTAATATTTTACTTAATTTGCTGTTGATGATTCAGAATCGCTATATTAAGATTTTGATACTATTGTTTAGCTAAATGTAGGACGGATGGTTTATTGCATGGGTGTTTATTTCAACTTCAAACAATGTTGAAAATAATGATATTTTTATTATATGAATTTGTCATTGTATAAGTAGCTTATGAAGATAATGTCCGGAATGTAAAATCATTCATGGCAGTCCTTAGCATCGTCAAACACAAGGCAGTATTGAAGCACCCCGGCAACATTAATGGTTAGAAGGTTAATTGTATTTTATTTATTATGCTTCACCAAAAGGCAAAATTCGACAATGCCAAAATGTCTAATAACCCGATTGGGTTTCTGGCAAGATTTCCTACCCCTGGGTATTGGGTAGGTACAATGTAACACATTTTCTCCAAGCCAAAAAAAAAAAGATAACAGAGCAATGTGAAACAAACGTGGGTAGAATAGGTACCTGGCAGATATATCCGTTACCAGGTAGGTAGGTATTTTAGAAAATGTATCTGCAGAGAATTTTGTTTTGACTGAAGCTTTAATCCGAGCAGTTCCTGAAAACTGGTACGTAAATAAGTACCTATTTGAGTAATGTGGGTGTTCAGGTAAAAGCAAAGGGTAGTTAGGAGGAGTACCTTTGCTCGTTATCAAGCTACGGGGAACCGGCGGCGGCGGCGAGTCGAGTAAGTACTTTTCATAAGTTTCTACAAACAAATTTTAATTTGTCCAACAAAATGGGTCGGTTTACCACTTTAAAAATAAATTATTGTTTGTTTTAATTGTAACATATCTAAGATCTTATACTGATAACGGATGCTTAGAGTTTACTTAATTTGGTACCGATTGGGTAAGGATCTTAACGCAACAGCTGTAATTAAGTCAAACTGTTATTAATTACTTTATTGGTAACGATAGGATTCCGGTCACGCTCCTTGGTACGTCGAAATTACTCAACGCTATTCTGGGAATTTCTTCCTGCCCTGCCTACCTTCGCGCCCCGCCACCGCCCCCGCGTCGTCTCCTAGAGGTGCGAAAAACAAAACACTAACAGGTGCGAAAAATATACCTATACTTATATTATATATAAATTATATACTACTAAATATATACTTATGCCTTGGTAATGTTGTGTTGCCTATGCTGGTACATAAACGATATTAATTTCAAAAAGTAAGCCGGCCTTTTCTTATGTGTCGCACTTGAAGTATTTTTAGGTTGTAGTTAGAAGAGTAAGAAGGTTTTTAGTGTTTTCACCACATAAAATCGTTAAATTTTATGCCAATGGATATAGTGGGACAGTTACTTAGAAAATGAAGTCTCATGATTGCATTGCGCATTGTAAGTATTAAATGAAATGTGAGATTAATCCTTTTTATGCAGCTTATTTGTGGAAGATACTCGTACAACTGTTTAAAAAAATTGTTTTATGTAATTCCTTTGCAACACGATTTCAATCGCCACAAACCATTACTACAACACGTTCGTCCGTGGCCTACGTGCAGCGCGTGAGATTAATTCACCATCTACCTATACGTCGGATTCAGAGTGTGTTCAAAGCTCGTGAAAGCCTCCAATCCACCTCGTGCACATTTGTGGGCAAGTAGCACATCACATCACAAACTATAAATCGAGATCGATCGATATGTAGGTAGGTACCTATACGAAATCTCATTTGTAAATAAGTAATAAATAAGTACCTAAATTAAATAGGTACTTATAGTAAGAAATATTACTTAACAACTTAACAAAAACGAGCAAACAACTTCCCTCTCTATTCACAATTCTATTGAAGCACTTAATAAAGGACGAATGTCTTTTATTTTTGGCTCGTAGTAGGTATTTTGTGATCAGAAATACCCTGCTTTTTATAAGGGGGGGGGGGGCTGATTCGACTTCCTTACCTACCGGCATTTAAATTAATCTGTATCTACAATACAACCCTACCTATTATGGCCCGCGTTATTGTCAGAATCAGAGCAGCTAAGTAGGTAAACGTTCCTATATAAGTAGGTATTTTTAACCCCCGACGCCAAAATAAGTTTGACCCCTCTGTCTGTGTGTCTGTGTGTTTGTGTGTCTGTGTGTCTGTCTGTCTGTGGCACTGTAGCTCCCAAACGCGTGGACGGATTTGGATGCGGTTTTTTTTTAATTTAAAGCTGGTATTCCTGGGAGTGTTCTTAGATATATTATATGCAAATCGGTTCAGCCATTTCAAGGTCATCAGCTCTTTTGTCGGCTGTGGTAGGGTTGTAGATCCAATATAACAGCAGATATGTCGTGTTTGGATTCATTTTAATCAGTGTTTAATTTTACATATGGTGCAATGATGACAATAGGCGAGGAGCTGATGATGGAGTCAGAATTTCCAGCATTCCATCAATTCTTGAATAATGTAACAGCAGATATGTCGTGTTTGGATTCATTTTTATCAGTGTTTAATTCTTAATATTATGCAATGGTGACAACAGGCGAGGAGCTGATGATGGAGTCAGAATTTCCGGCACTCCATCAATTCTTGAATAATGTAACAGCAGATATGTCGTGTTTGGATTCGTTTTGAACAGTGTTTAATTCTTAATATAATGCAATGTTGACAACAGGAGGAGCTTAAAATAATAATAATAAGGGTTTAAAAACTTCAAAATAAAAATTATATTAAAAATTTAAAAAACCCCCGACTATAAAAAGTAACAAATAAATTAAGTAGTATTTTGTCTACTGAACATCGCTTAATATTTCATACAAACTTCATTTTGTCGGGGGACCGCTAAGTAGCTATAGCTTGGTCTACTAGGTAGGTACGTCTATCATAAATAATCATAATGTGATATCAAAATTTTAAAAATACCTGTGAAATGTTTAAATTGAATCGATAAGTATAATTTAATATATTCGTAAGGAAAATAGAATGCGGTCCCCCGACGAAATGAAGTTTGTATGAAAGTTGTCAATTTGTATGAAATATTAAGCGATGTTCAGTAGACAAAATACTACTTAATTTATTTGTTACTTTTTATAGTCGGGGGTTTTTTAAATTTTTAATTTAATTTTTTATCTATACCTTCGGGCATGTAGCATCACAATACTTACTCACATTTGAAAATGTTTTTCCATAGGTATTCCTATAATATTAAATTATATTATTACTTGTATGTCCAAGCAGGTACTTAAGTATTTACGTAGATAGATACACTAATCACGACTTAAGAAGAAATTAATTTCGAAAAGTATCGTGAAAACTTGTAATTGGCTCGTTTGTTAATTTAAAATTTTCTAAGATGTTTAATGAAGCTGTTGGTTTTCCAATAAAAAATAAATACTTAAATAAATAAATGAGCAGATGCGAGTAAGTAGGTAGGTAAGTACATAAAATGTTGCTCAAACCTGTTTTTTAGTTACTTACATAGATATAACCTTTTAAATTCAGTTAGTTAGCGTCCATGCTAAACCACAGTAAAGTGTGCGCAGGGAGCCAGTTTTAATTAAGCCACAGCTTAAACGCGAATTTTGTGACCGAAAAGCCCGGTTTGCTTTGCACTACGCGCTATTAACACGTTTCAGTCACTTAGAGTAAGCCAGAAATGTTTTACGATAGTGTAAAAATTGTGAAGTCATTAGTAAATACTTCCATCATGTCACAACGAACTCCATAGGTTGCAAAAACAAAAGATGAAAAAAATTTATATAAAATAATGGGTACCCAAATAAATTTATATATGGGTACCTACTACCTAGTGGCTAATTTAAATTACATTGCTATAATAAGTAGTCTCGTATAATTTATGAAAAGTACATTGAACAAAGTGGGTACCTATGTAACTACTATGTAACTATGTAACTACTATGTACTAAATACTATGTAACTACTACTACTACTATGTAACTACTAACTACTATGTAACTAAATACTATGTAACTACCTATGTAACTATGATTCACCAAAAGACCCCGCTATCTTTTAATAACTAGATATAATTTATTATAATAAACCTATCACAATAAGGTTAGGTCACATAAAGTTTCCAAAGGCCGAGTGCGGTGCAATTTCACGGTACATTGCATCTTAGTAGAAACCACGTTCAAACTATTGTAAACTGGACCACAAATGATACCACCTATAAGTTGTCTGAATGAAAACTGAAAGAAGTAGTTTCAGCCATCATTTACCTATCTAAGTATAAACATTACAATTCAGAAACCCTTCAGAAACCATATCGATGCCGACATTTAAGTACTACAGCGACAGGAGAAGATCAACCCATTGAATTTTATGAACCGACACTATTGGACGATACTTTGCAATCTCCTTAACAAGAGCTAGCCTTCGCCAGAGTTAAGGCACGTGGTCTGGATAGGTACGTGGGTAAGCTAAAGCTTTTTTTGTCGATTACGATAAGTTATGCACGGACATAAAAAAGGGATTTATTTATAAGCACGCCTAGTACAAAAGTAGTACAAACAAAATGACTTTGTAAATAAGATATTTTTATTCGGCCCTATCCTCCTTGACTTGTATTTAAATACTTTAAATGTCTGACTGGGACTATAAGTATCTTAAAATTGCTTCAATCCATGCAAGGATCTGTAATTTGAACTCGTCCATCAATTTCGCTGAAAATTGGCGAATGTTTTTCGATATATTGGATCAAGACGTCGTAGTCTACACCAATAACTTCAACGTTTCTTCGGTTTTCTGATATCATCTGAAAGGTGGACAAAATATTAGAAACAAAACAATTACCTATCACAGAGTTTCATGCATAGGTAGGTTAAGTACCTAAATAAAAAAAATCTTCTTATTACTTAAACGTGATACTTTATGTTTAGACCATTTAAGTCTACTTATTTAGCTTTTATTTTAGTGATAATATCTACCTATTGAAATGTATTTATTTATTTTCGAAATGTATTTGTATTATTATGTATAAGAAAAAGTGTGTTAAGGGGGTGTGTAAAACATTCCAAATGTCTATTGAGACTTACATCAAATGCACCGCCACCTGCTCCTATAAAATCTGTAGTAACCATCTTATAATACTTATCAGGTACTAAAGTTTCATATTTGGGAACATTGCATTCAATACATCGAACGGTCACGTTGACCACTCTGCTGCCGACAGGTTGAGAACCATCAAACACAGAACGAATACCTGGAAATTACAAAGTAGTACCTCTTAAGTTTTAATAAATTGTACCGTGTTTACTGTATGATTCTTGTGGTATTATATTTATTGATTTTATTAAATGTTTCGCTTTATTTAACTTGTGGCCGCATCGTTTTCGTTTCCTTGTTAATATCATCGTGAACTTTTTATACTTACGTACGTATTTACCAACGTAGTAACCAAATTTTAGTTAAATAATTGTTTTTTTTTAATAAGTACTTATTTTAAGTTTTCAGCAGGTATAAAATTTGCCACTAGCTAGCTAAAATCCGTTCTGAGTAAGTACATAGTAGATAGGACGACGTAGGTACCTAATTAAATATTTCTGTATAGGTAGGTTCTATATATCTATCTATTATATTGTTATATAATCTATGTATTTAACGTAGGTATGGTCTGGCCTGGTCACCGTGTGCGAGGATAGGGTAGAAAGGAACCTTCGAACTCGTATATTTTCCTATTTGTTTGAACTCGTAAGTATTAACGATAACGGTACGCACTGATAAGTGTTTTTATTATTCAGCAGCGATATGATTTTTTACCAAAAATTCAGAGCAGGTGGGGCGAGCGAGATGCAATAAATCTAGATAAAGAAAATGTTGTTTTGTTTTTATAGTTATTTCGGTGGTTCGCAATTCCGTTATTAAAGTATCACGAGTAAGTTGCAACTTAACGATTCTGTGTGTAGGTAAGATTAATTATAAGTCGAAATAATTATAATTAATTATAAGTAAAGTAAGAACTTTTTGTACCGAAGTAAGTAGGTAGGTACATCATAACTACTCTATTATGAAATTCAAGTAACTATGTTTCGGTGGCAATTACATATTTTACAAAACTTTTTAAATCAATGTGACTCACTGAAAATCCATCGCCACCTTCGCCAATAAAAGACTGTGACACGATTTTATAATATTTATCGACCTGTAAAGGCTCATATCGGGGCACATCACAGTCGATGCATCGCACTGTTACATTGACGAGACGTTCGTATCTTGGGCGGGAACCATCGAAGATTGCACGTATTCCTGAATTCAAACGAATTTACTTTGGCGATTGTCTTTAAGTAAACATACCTAATTCCTTTTTAGAGAATGGAAGTAATAAAATAAGTAGGTACAGGTACCTAAGTAGGCAAACAAAACGCAACAAAACAAAAGGCAATCAAAACGGTCTACTTGAGTACCTACTCAAGTAGACCGTTTTGATTTCCATCTAAGATACATATTTTTTTCGTTTACTTACTTAAAATTATATTAACTACCCGTTTAAGAAGTAAGTATTATAGTACCTACTTAGATTTTTATTTCAGTTTTGAGTTTTGAATTATAGGTAATATGAAATATGAAAGTAGGTACCTACCTAAGTAGGTAGATAGGTAGGTAGGTCTTTGGGTAGGTACAATCAGACCGTTGTTTAAGTAAATTATACCTAATATCGTTGGTTGTTTGAGTAAAGTTAATCATATCGACAATAGACGCGCATAGTCTTGCTTGACTAAGTACATCATGAACACTGGCTGAATAAAAAAAAGAAACAAAAAAATTCGCCATAAAAAGATTGGTAAAATATTTAAAAAAAAGATCTTTTAAAAACTAGGACTAAGGAGTAAGTAATTTAAAAAACAAAAACGTACATTTTATTTTCTGTCTCTGTGCGGAATCGGCGGTAGAGTGCACTTCACGAAAGTAGTCCCCCGGATATTTTTGGAACTAAATTTGACAGGTCGATTTTCCCTATTTTCTGACCTTTTCCCTGATAGTAGATAGAAAACCTCTTACTCATCTTAATAAAAATACACTTTTTACATAACAGAAATATAGCTAAGTAGACATTTTTTTCAAAATATTATATTATATACCAACCCACTCATGGAATGACAAGAACAATCGAAATATGCAGGAAATAACATTATTTAATAAATTACAAATGAAATAAACATAATATAGGTAGATGTTGTACTCATAAATGGCAACATTATCAATTTTGACATGAAATAGGTACAGCGCCGCGGCTAGGGGACTTCTTTCGTGAAATGGACTCTAAGTGTTTTCTCGTGGTTTTCTTGAACGCCTATGTATATCTAGCTACCTAACTACTTAAATAATTATATTTTAGAATAGTAAATATTGTAGTAAGAATTTACCTACTTTTTAAATTTATTTTATCTTAGTAAGAATTTACCTACTCGCGGGCTCGTGCGAGTACCTACATATTGTGTTTCAGTTCAGATGGTTGATGTCACGATTGAAGATAAGATACCTACTTATGTGGGGTAATCGAATTATTGTTTACTAAAATTATTTTCTACCAAATTGATTGAGAGAAAAACACGAAAAACAACACATCACTCACTTGATCACTTCCTCATTGCTCACTCACTTCACACCATCTTCCTTCACACCTCATTGCTTCACACTCTACTCTAGCTTGTTTTGTCTGTGACTGTCTGTCAATGTCAATAAAATTTCACGCGTCGTCGGCGTTGTTTTGTTTTGTTTGTTCAACGCCAAATTGAATATGAATACTCCATATTAACAAGAATTGATTGAATATTATGAATACTAAAATTGATTGATTGTTTGTTAAATTTTTGGTTTGCAATAAATAGGTGTGATAGTGTGGTTTATTTCGGATTTTGCACATAGTTTGCATTGTATTTGCTTGTATTTACAGCTGCAAGGCTATTTGCGGTATCCTCAGAAACTTTTTGTTTGAGCTCCACATCTGATTACTTGTGTACATAAAACTACCTTTTTGAACGGTTGGACCGCAGCATATGGGACGCTATGCCGAAACTGACTTCCTTCAGCTCATTGCTTGTCATAAATTATTTGTTTTTACTAGGTACCTACCTATATGCCTCAAAGAAACCTCGGGGTCGGTATCTGCTCAATGAATCATTATTTTACAAGGGATATTATAAGTCTTCTCTCACCTGATACCTGTAGCATTCTAGCTCCAGGATATGGGTCATTAGCGACTGAGTATTCTAACATTTCAAGAATATGATCTCCTCTCAAATCAAACACTTCTACATTGTTTTCAAATGGTGTTGATAGTAGAACAGATTCAAATGTAATGGCTGAAAATAATAAATGGCATTATTGTATTATGATTTTTGATAATATTCTGCAGCAGTATTTTTCAAATCTCTTACCTCCCTGTTCAATGCCAACTCTGATACCTCCTTGGTTGATAATACAAAAATGAGCATAGTGCCAGTTTTCACCATCTGCAAGTGACATAGCCTGAAAATATACAAACAGTGTTTAATAAACAAGTACCTACTGTGCAGGATCTAGAGTTGCAATAGTCAGTCTGCTAAATTGTTATCTCTTGATCATGTGATCCATATACCTACCAACCAAGATAACTGGCAGGACAGTATTCTTAGCTAAGTACTAATTTTGAAGAAATATAGTCGAGCAGGTCTAGTCCACTAGTATGTTAGCCATTGTTTCACTTAAACTCCTGTATCTAAGTATTATCAATAGTGATATTTCTTAGAGTTCCAAGCTGATGATAATACTTTTAATAAGAGGAATTCACCACACTTTTGGAAAAGCCCTGCTCGGCCTTATAGTACTTGGGCAAAAAACTTTTTTTAGTATGTGTTATCAAAGCATTAGTATTTGTTTCTAAAATTTAACAGGGTTTCGATTCACATTCTTTTTATTACTTGTTGTAGGTATTTCAGTTTGATATTATAGAGGTTGACCGTGGTGGTGTAAAAAAAAAATATTATTTTAGTTGAGTTTTCTATGTTCAAATTGTCTTTGTTTTTTTTTATTTATAATTCATTGATGTTGATCAATTTTCAAATTCTCTTCTAGTGCAGAACAGTTTGAGATATGATCAATAACAATGCTCCTTCCAGGAACTATATGTACAAGTATTTCTGTGAGTGTTGTTGAGTAGTAAAAAAACACACTTGTTCCATGAATGCTTCACATATCAGACTGCCCAAGTTGCATTCTCCACAAGCACAAGAGCCAGAAAGGTATACCATGCTGTTTCCTACTTGCACGGTTGCTAGTTCTTCTATTGTTGGCAGATACACATTAATTCTCTCCAAAATGTCTGGGGCTGTGAATTGGATGTTTCTTTATTAAAATTGGCCTTTATTTTGCATTGTTTCTGCTAAAAAGAGTTTCAAATAATGTTGTTATTTTTTAACAAAGGGGACAGGTTACCTACCTTGTTCAACTTCATTTCCTACGTAATGTGGATGGCCTTCCCAATCTACAACATTTCCCAAGTCATCAAAGTATAATTTGATTTCTCCTAGATATTGGGTATGGGCAGCAGCTTGCACTATAAGTACCTAAAAATTTAGAAATGGATGTTTTAAGTAAAAACATGTAATCATAACCCAACACCAAAGTCAGCCAATAAGAGGAGGTTTCAATTTGGTTGATTGTGTTTACAACCGAATTAAAACCTCTTCTAAAGATGTAGGTATCTAGTATTAATATTTCCTAATAAAGTCCATTTAAAACCTAAGTATACACCTAAGTACACAAATCCTGATATATCAATTTTGAGTTAAGTTGTGTTATGTTGTTGTTTGAAATTCAGTAGCTTATAAATTGAAATTTGAACAATACTCACAGAGCGCGATTCTTGTTCGACTACCACAGGATAAGGGCCTTCAGGTAAAAAAGCACTGTTCTCTGGAGGTTCATCGTTGTAAAGTAAGGTGTGGCTATGTCCTCCCACGATAATGTCAATGTATGGTCCCCCATGCAGAGCTATTTCTCTGGAAACAATTTGTATTTTTATGTACTTGTGTCACTTATATTCTGTTTTATATTAAGTTCAAGTCACAGTCAAGTGCGAATCAGATGAAGACAAGTAGTTGTTGCAATAACTATCTAGGCATAAGGGTAGCAAGAAGAATTTTGTGGAAAATAATGTTAGGAGTCCTAAATGGCAACGTATTTCTTGCCGTTTATACACACCTGTCGATGTCAAGTCCGCAATGTGAAAGTACAATGATAATGTCGACACCATCTGCGTGCAACTTTTCAGCTTCCAAACGCACTGTCTCAACTTCGTCTGTAAATTCCAGACGTCCGGTAGATGCCAACACCTGCGATGAAAGTTAAACTCTTCATTGTTAATGGAAATTACAAGTGCAGCTTAAGTTTGTTTCAGCATCAGCTGCATTTAATCATCTTTTCTGTTGGTAGGTACCTGTAATGTGGTGGCCAGATGATCATTTCATGACTTGCTTGGCCTCATCGTGGAATAGAAAATAGCGAGGTTTGATCATTTCAATGAATAATTTAATCACTGCTATTATATTCTATAATCGATTTTATAGTTTCTTAAGAAAAGTAGATTTACAAAAGGCCCGTCGGCCGTACGCGATTGAAGTTTCTAAATAGATTTTTCGAAAAAAAAAGTATCTGTTGATTTATGCTTACGTTGGTTGATGCTATAATGACACCGATGATGCCAATTCTACGTCCTTCCCTTTGGATTACTATACTAGGCTCGTAAAGTCCTTGAATAGTGTCTTCCAAATCATCATTTATATTTGCAGTAACCACTGGGGCCTCTAAATGCTCCAGATAAGGCACCACGCCTTCAATGCCGTTGTCGAACTCGTGATTTCCGAGTACCTGTACATAATTATGTATTCAATTAATAATAATACTTAAGTACATAATTATTAATAATAAGTAAATAAGTTTCAATAAATAGTTGCATTTGTGTATTTATGTTACTAAATGCATTAAAAGATTCAACATTTTGGTTTCAATAAAATCTGGCTTTGTTTTATATGTGATTTTGTGCTTACATGAGCGTCATGTGGCAGTAAGTTCATAAATTCTTGAGTGACGTTCCATCGCAAGAGGTTGTACCAAATAGTCCCTTGGAAACTGTCGCCAGCGTTTAGTAACACCGATTGTGGTTCTCTAGCCATTGCCTCTCTGACGACAGTAGTGAGCCTAGCGAATCCTCCTATGCATGGTGCACTTTCAGGATTGCACACACCGCCGGCAGGACTTGTTTCTACAAATCTTTAAAACTTGTTCGTTTATTAAACATAATAAAATAATAAATATAACAAACTAGGTGGTATAAACTTAGAAAATAATTAAAATAACGTAGAACCAAATTAATTAGCCAGCCGATAAAAAAAATTGTACCTAAACATATAATAGTTCTATGTAGGTAAGGTACATTTATTTTTATCTGCTTTTGTCTTCTTACCTTGCATGGAAATCATTGTAATGCAAAATATTTAAGGCAAATCTGTTTTCTTGGGCTATAGCAATCGAAACAAAAACGATAAATATAGCTTTTTCAATCATTTTCACTCCATCTGTGGTACACAAGCGTTGATATACAAAGCAAATGGAAGAAAACGAAATCGTTAAATTATCAAGTACCTGCCTCTAGTTCAATAGGTAATGATAAGATTATAAATAATTGCAGTATTAGATAAAAACATAAATGAAAACTTTGAAATTTAAATTTTATATTGCTTTTAGTTGCCTAATCCCAATCTTATCTAAGTATGTGGGATTGATTGGCTGACAATTGTAGGTACCAAAGTAGGTATATCTACTACGTACCTTTTTTGTAGATAAAGTAGTAGCACACAATAAATTAAATAGTGACCCCATATTCGGAACGCGCATACATTTCAAGTTTGTCTTCTCTTAAAATAAAGTAGTTGAAATGTCCTTTACTTCGGTTCGCTGCAAAATATTGTGATCTTTTTTCCGGGATGTACCTATTACTTAGTGTCTTTGTGAAAGTAAATTTAGTAACGTCGTGGCTCTTCTATACCTATTGTATTCGTTTTTTGTTTTTATTCCTCTTGACGAGAGTATTAAACAAAATGCTTGGCGGTGGAACTACAAAGCGGCTTTCTATGGCCGCAATAAGCTTTGGGAATTAGCCACTTCAAGTCTCGTATCGCGTCGGCTAGGACTTGGCAGACATCCAATGAAACCATCGTTTGAGATTTAACTTGGTTTCTTGGTAGACTAGGCTCTTGTGATTACTCATGGTACTCATTGCAGTTACAATTTAAAGTAAATGGGCACAGGTTAACGATGAATATAGTTAGTAAATTATAGAAGTGGGATAAAACGTTATTTTGTTATCACTGTGGCTGTCATTCCAACTAACGTTGTTATTTCGTGACCAGTCACAGTGATAACATTCGACACCAGATCACGGTGATTTTTTCACCGTGACGTTATTTATCACTAGTAGATAAGTTAGAATTGTTTAATAGGTACCTACTTAGCTTAAATGTAGGTAGGTAGGTATTACGGGTACGTACATATTATAATGCATAAGTTCAAAATCTATACGTTTACAATGTATAAGTTCAAAATGTATAAAACCACAAAGTTTAAAAGTTTATATTATAGGTACGTAAAAATGTCTAGAAGTTTATCCAACGGATTAAGTCGTTTCTAAATGACCATTATTGGTAGAAACGACTTGATTAGTTTGATAAATTTTTACCCCCTTTGTTAATGAAAAGGGGACAATAAATAATAACGTTGACTAAACATGCTCCATCATCAATTGTCATCAGAAATCAGAGCGTATGCAAAATTTCATCCTACTCGAAGACCGGGATGTGGGTCAAATTAAGATTCCAAGATTTGTTTACATACATAGAGTAAGTTCTCTAAATGTGGACCAGTCTCATAATATGGACTACTGCAATAATTCAAAAGAGGGCACTATAATCGCGGCGACGTAGGTAGTATTCGATGCACCTACCCCTCGCTACCCCACCATTTGGAAACAGCGAAAATACCAGTGTGCATGTGTCAGCGGCAACCATTTTGTGATTTTAGCAAAGGTCGATGTAATTTTTTGGTGGGTTTTGTAATGATTTTACTGTTTTTGTTATTATTATTTCACGTTTTTTTATCTTTAGCTTAGATTCGTTAATATGTTCTATATTATTGTGTGTCTAACGCATATCTCCATCTAGTAAGAATATTTTTTGCGTTAATAAAATATTTAAGAAGTAGTAGGATCTGAATATGGACCTATGACATGGTTCTAAATATGAACCACCGGTCCATATTATGACCACGCGGTTTTCATTTAATAAACCGTAACTTATTTGTTTTACAAATGGCATAGAATAAAAGAAGTTCTAAGAGAAAAACAATTGATTGAAGAAATTTTAATCGTAGACCAAGATAGAATATAGAACTTTAAAATAACCAACTAAACATGCCATCCAAAAGAAAAAGAACCTGGTGGAACAACAATAATTTCTTCTAGTTTTGATGCCAGCGATTAACCATAGTAATGCGAAATGTTTATACTGTACCTAATGTACTCTTTTCTGAAGATACTCGTGGAGTATAGTGGATACCAAGCTTGTAACCAGTGGGCTCACGGTAGGTGTGCTGGTTTAGTAGGTGTCAATTTTATTTCTGAATTTAGTTCGCGTAAATAAACCTACTTCTACCTAGTCCAAAAATATTTAAAGTTCCTATATGATTCTTAATAAATTATGTTTAATTTATTACCAAATAATATGAAATGGTCCATATTAAATACCCCTAGTCCATATTAAAAACACCGTGGTCCAAATTGAACTACCATTTTTGAGATGTGGAAATTGGCATAACTTTATAAAAAGATTAAAATTTTAAAAATGTTCGTTCCATTATAAGATTTTACTTAATATTATTATTACTAATTAGTTTCTTGATCGATTTCAATTAAAATGACTAACTGAGCTTCAATATTTTGAGTTTTATTTAAAGAAAACCATATGGTAGTCCATATTTAGGGACTTTACTCTAGTTAGTTACAAGTGAAACTAATACTTATAAAGCATGTAAAAAAAACTATCATTTCACTCCTTAAAACTGACAAAAAAGGTAAAAACAAAACTAAAAAAAGGTGCTTAGCAACACCCTGATTACAAAACGAGTTTTATTTGTAGAACTAACTCAGATAAGTGACGTTTCGGCTATGGACAAAACGTTAAATAGTTATACTAGTCCTGGAACTATTTTATAACTCGTTTTTTAATAACGGGGTTAAACTTAAGAATTTTTCAGATAAATTTATCTTTATGGGTTACTTTATAATATCTCATGTTTATTTTGTACTGTCCCCCTGGAACCTACTTTTTTGAACATTGTTTGTGTCCAGAAAGTAACACGATAAACTTAAGGAGAAGCAAGGTGGAAGTGCTATTTTACAAAAAAAAAACATCCATAAGTACAGAAGTCTCCTGGTTTTTGAGATAGTTGAGACAGATTTAGACAAATTATCATAAACAAAAGGTTTAAATAAGGTTTAAATATAAAATGTTACCGGAAATGTATGTAATCCGTCATTGTATACAATTCCTATGAAATGTATGTAATTCCTAAAATGGCAGGGAAATGTGTGAATTAAAGTATACTTTATACATTTCCCAGGAAATCTATACATTTCCTTAATAGCAAACGGAAATGTAAAACATTTGAGATAGATATTGATGGTTAAGTTCATGTAGGATGTTTGGATGTGAGGGATTGAAAACAGTAAAAGTTTTTCTGCCATTTTGTTGCGGCGGCCATCTTTAATTTAAATTTTGAAAAGTCCGCTGTATTCTACTCGTGAAGCCCTTTCATTTGACACCCATATTGATTGTATTGAAAACTAAAAAAGTTATTCCGCCATTTTGTTGCGGCCGCCATCTTGAATTTAAATTTTGAAAAGTCCGCTGTATTCTACTCGTGAAGCTCTTATTTACACCTTGTATAAGGCATGTATAACTGTAATCGTGGATATTAAGAAAAGACAAATAAGTAACAGTGAAATACTCTTTCATTGCCAAATAAATTACACAGCTTTTAAATTAAAAAAACAAAACACAATGCCTTATTTCTAAGTAAAATAAAAACGTTCACTTATTTAAACCAATTAAGTATGCCTCATTTGTAAGTAAAAATAAAAAAGGTTCACTAATCAAAAGCGTGTGTAACTTCCCTCATTATCAATCACCGATTGCAAACGTTCTCTCATAGATATTACCATGTTGTTACAAACGTCTCTGCCAATAAAACTATTCCATATGAAATTGACATGGTCTTTTAAGTTGTCAACACTTCTTACAGCTGTTGGATCCCACGCCTGCACCATTAAACCCCATAGATTTTCTATAGGATTTAGGTCAGGACTTTTCGGGGGTAACTTGATTAAATATAAGCCTTCTTGTTCCTCTATCCATAATTGTACGATATGCGAGTTGTGGACAGAGCTATTATCTTGCAATAGGAATATAGGCTCATTACCGAAAACAGCTGTAGCCGTCGGAACTAAAACATCCTCAAGGAGCTCTTTATAATGCCTGGCATTCATTCGCCACTTATTTCTACCAATTCGCCAGGGCCACTAGCCGACATCCAGCCCCAGTACCCCACTGATATTCGGCCACTTCTGCGATTAGGGAGGAGGTTTCTCTCATCATAGCGAGTATTATTTATTCGCCACAAATAAAGGCGACCGTCACTCGCTGAAGTAAATACTTTTTCATCGACAAAAATCACATTATCAAAATTATAATTCAAATACCTTCGAGCAAAATTCAAACGTAATCTTTTGTGCCTTTCGGTAAGTTTCGGTTTTTTAGCTGGTACGCGACAATTCGACGCCGTATAGTATGTATTGATACACCTCGTTCAATGGCATATGTTGATGTAGTAACAAAACGGCGATATTGAACGTCTGCTATCAAAAGACGATCCAGTTCAGTAGTAGTCTTTCTTGGTCTTTCATTAGACGCATGAGTATTTAACCTTCCTTCTTCTTCCGAACGTCGTATCCATAGTTTTACTGTCTTTCGAGTTATGCCCAAGTCATCACATATGTCTTGTATTGACGCACCGTCCTCTTTTAAAGCGACTATACGATGTTTAGTATGGTCATCGATGCTATACATGTTTTAAACTATTTGTTTATACTACACTTAAGATAGTAATATGAATTGCACTTAAAATATCATTATTATCTAGAATGAAATCTTATCTGTATTATGTATTTTTGATGTATTTACATGAAGTTCACTTTGTTTCAACAAATAATTGACGACAACAATAGAAAAGAAATTCAAAATTTAAATTATTGACAATGGTGTCAAAAAAGTAAAAAGGAAATATTAAGTTTTCTTTTTCATTGACATACTTATCTATACAAACCTTTTTAGGGACATATTATTGCTCACTTAGTTATTTATATATTTTTGCAACAAAAACGAAGACATAACGATGAGAAAAGTGGCACATAATTCATGAATCCTTACATAAATACATGTAATTGCAATGGTTTTCAAGAAACATATTGATGCACTCGACGTTAGATTATATTATTGCTCACTTAGTTATTTATATATTTTTGAAACAAAAACGAAGACAATAACGATGAGAAAAGTGGCACATAATTCCTGAATCCTTACATAAATACATGTAATTGCAATGGTTTTCAAGAAACATATTGATGCACTCGACGTTAGATTATATTATTGCTCACTTAGTTATTTATATATTTTTGAAACAAAAACGAAGACAATAACGATGAGAAAAGTGGCACATAATTCATGAATCCTTACATAAATACATGTAATTGCAATGGTTTTCAAGAAACATATTTATGCACTTGACTGTACATTTTCATCAAACCTGAAAACAGACATATTGCTGTTTTTATAATTATTTAAATCCTCCCTCCGTATTTGTGTTGGATCTAGTAATAATTATTGATCGTGTTTAATTTCTCATTAAGGAAGATTAATGTGTTATGTACCTACTTTAACAATGTGATTCAAAGCGTGTGAGCTATTACCGTAGATATACCTACTTCAATCTTTATGAGCTTTCGTCGTAAAATATGTTAAGGGCATGTGCAAAAGAATATTTGTACGTGCGTGTTTAAGGCTAGTATAGTTTCATAGTTGATGCGCTTTTTATTTATTTGAAAGATACCTAAATTCAAATTCAAATGTTTATTAGCACACCATAAATATTACAAAGTAGTTTAAAAGCAAGTATCCAGTACCAGGTATGGACCCTGAATAGGGCACGGCTATGTAGCGCAGCTACGTTATAATATAAACTTATATTACGTAGTCTTTGTACCTAATGAGATTAAAGTTGAAAATTTATAACATTTAAGTTTTTACATTAATAATGTACGTATTTTATTATGTTCCTAACCTAAAATAGAATCTTATTTTGAACCATGTGTATATATTTAGGTGTAAGTATTATTTATATTTAGGTTACTAATCTTAATCGTTATGTAATATTTTTATCTTCTAAATAATCTCTTATTGTGTAGTAACATTTTATAATTAATAGCTTTTTGAGGAGATTAATGAACTTTGTATCTTTGGTTTCGTCTCTTATATTTTTAAGCAGTTTATTATAAATTTTAATTAACATAACAAGTGGACCAGAAGAATGCAGTTGAAGTCGGGAAGGAGGCAAAATCAATTTATCGTGGTGTATTGCTCTTAGAGAGTAGTTTGTAGGTTGAGTGTTACGTTTATTATAGAATTCTGGATACTTACGGACGAATTTACAGGTTTATAAAATATAGATACAAGGCATAGTAAGGAGATCAAGTTGGAGAAACTATGGTTTACAACTGTCAACCATACTTTCTCCAACTTGATTGTACCCATCCTATAGGATAGATACTTATATCATGTCGTTCCGGATTGAAAAAGTGGAAAACTACCTGTTGTTATATTGTTTATTCGTTGCTTTTATGTCTAGTAAACTTTACGACAAATGGTATGGTTGCAGAAGATGAAATAATTTCTAATGAGCCGGGAGTTTGCGTCTTGGTATATTCGTTTTGTGTGAGATGCGACATTTTGAGCCTTAAGGATTGTTTCTGTTGTAGTTCTGACTTGTATCTTTGAAATTGTGAGTAGGCAATATTGGGAACTTCCTCTTAAGCGAAGAATAATATAGATTTGTGGTCAATATCGAAGATGGGGTCGTAACATTGTTGGTTGCCACACCTCTCGCACGTAACATAACACATCGACAGACCGTACATAAAATCATACGATGTAGATACATTAGGTTGCTTTGTTTTTCGGAACGCACTATATTACTAGATTTTGTTTTCAGTGCTGAAAATACACTCGAGAGCAAAGAATCCGGGTCGGTTACAGAACCCTAAAAATCTCGGGAACCAAGAATGCTAGCCTAATTAAATAAATTGTGTTATAAAGGCAATTTAATACCCTTCAATGAAAGTAATAACATTTAGGAATCACTGCATTTTATTAACAAAATATTACATAAAGAAAAAAACTGCTCAAACAAAAATATAAAACATTTATTTTTTTAACAAAAATAACTTTTTATTCAATGTTAATACTTTGTATTGCATCCTCGTGCTTCAATTACGGTGTTTATGCGATTTGGTAAGCTGTTCACCAAGTTCCGCAAACGATTTTGGGGAATGTTCTCCCATTCCTCTGTCAAAGCAATTTTAAGTTCATGAAGCGTAATTGGGGGAGGGTTTCTTTGTTTTACGCATTTCCCCAGCTCGTCCCAAGCATCGATTGGGTTGAGATCCGGGCTGCGTGCTGGCCACTCCATACGCGTAATGTTCACCTCTTGAAGGTAGTCATCCACAATCCTACCTGTATGAGGTCGTGCATTGTCATGCAAAAAAATTGCATCTTCACCCAAATCAGCCAAAAATGGACCAACATGTTTATTGAGGATTTCTTCCACATATCTTTTGCTAGTTAAAGAGCCGTTTTCGATGAACGAACACTAGCTCTGTGCGGCTCTCATAAGAAATTACGGCCCATACAAGGGACCCGCCACCGTATGCTACTTTTTCTTCGATGCATGCTTGCCTGAATCTTTCCCCTGGTCTTCGATACACTATGTCTTCCATCATGCGTGTAGAGCATACATTTTGATTCGTCGGAAAACATTACCGTTGACCATTCAGTATCCAAGTTTAGGTGGTTCCGAGCAAATCGTAATCTTGCGATACGATGCCCGCGTTTCAATTTAGGGCCGTTTGCAGGACTCAAAGGTGTCAAACCAGCTTTAGCCAGTCGTCTTCTTACCGTCCATGGACTTGGGTTACTCCCTCCGAGGCGAAGGAACTGACTGGTGAGTTCAGTTCCTGTAAGAAAGCAATTGCGAAGCATAGTGTTTACCAAGAAACGATCTTCTCGTGCTGTGGTGCACCTGGTTCTCCCTGTTCCTGGTCTGAGTAGGTTAGAGCCAGTTTCTTTGTACCATCGGAGAACTCTTTGTACTGTAGACAGCGACACACCAACAGCCCTCGCTGTATTACGCTGACTTTGGGCGACTTCCAGCATTGTCAGAATTCTGGTACATATTCGTACTTCTGGTGTTAGTGACATGATTACAGCTTGGATGATAAATAGTAAACACTATAAACCTGGTTTTTATACATGACTAATGACAGTTATGAAACAAAAGCTAAAAACTAATGCAGTGTCTATGTAGTTCCATCTACGAAAGTTCAAAATTAGATTTTTATGAAATAAAAGTTTTATATCTTCATTTAACAAGTATTTATTGGTCTCTTAAACGCAATTTATTTCATTAGCATTCTTGGTTCGCGAGATTTTTAGGATTTTGTATCCGACCCGGATTAATTTCTCTCGAGTGTAGATGTTGTTGATGACAATGAAAACCTAGAGCTTGTCCTTGTTTAGTATGTGCATCTTTGGATTATGTTACAAAAACGATTGGAAGAATTGGTTAACAAAAACGAGTGTGCAAGTAGTGAGAGGCAGAGGCAGACTCGCCGACAGGGCACGTCATTCGTCTTCCATTTGCCAGTTGCTCGATTTTCAAACTAAGTCAGCCAGTGTTATTTTCCAGCCAGCGCTAGCTTCTGGCGTCTAAGAGACCTCTTGGAAGCCACGATGGCGCTGGCTCTAATACTATATCTAAACAAGAATTATAATTGACGTGGTAATACTTAAAACTTAATTTTGGACGCTGAAAGTCCACGGTTGTTACGTCCACTAACGCGAACTTTGGTCGCCACCGATAACTACCTTACGGCCGAATACTGAAACGTCTCTCAAATACAACGATCAGTTGAGCGGACCTCAAATCTAAGCATCCCCTAAATTTAAGTGGTATTCTCAAAGGCTACTCAAGCGATTTGAATGCATGATCAGCTAAGCAGCCCTCAACTATTTTACGCCATGGCAACATTCACGATGACTCGTTTTACGCAACATTTTTTAAATGTAGAACATGTAGAATTGAATGTAGCATATATAAATAATTGAGCTAAAATAGTATAAAAAAAGAAATTTTATTTGGTGCATGATTTAATCTATTATTATACAATTTCCTACAATTAACGTAAAAAATATATAAAAAATATCATGAAATGAACGTTAACCAATTTGTCGTTGAATGACACAGCTTTTGTCAATTTTGACTATTTTTGTCATTGTATTATTTGCGTGGATGGTGGTGTTATTTTTCAATTTCAAATTCGTTAAAATTCAATTCCCTTGGCGAAAAATAAATATAAAGTTACCCATTTCGACTTACAAATAAAGCTATGGAAGACAAAAAAAAAGAGGATGCAACTACACTGCGGCGGAAAAATCTATCGTGTTAGACCTCGTAAAAAAGTGAGTAACCTACAGCATTATATTATTGTTTAATTACGAATAAGTTCTATTCTTAACATAACGTACCTATGCATTTAGATATCGGCATATAATAGAAAACAAGGAAACGAATGCCAGCATCATTATCCAAAAAACGCTAAGCTTGGGAGGGTGTTTGCCAGCAATACAATGCTGTTGCAGTCAGCGGTGTAAGGTCTTGGGAGCAACTAAGGCACCTGTACGAAAACTTAAAGCAACGATCCAAGAAAAATATTGCCAAAGCAAATGTAATATCTCCAATATTTTATTAAAACATAAATACCTACAATTATCTTCAATCCTATCTATATTATAAATGTCAATGTTTGTGCCGACGGATGGATGGATGTTTGTAACTCTTTCACGCAAAAATTAATGCATAGATTTTGATGAAACTTTACAATAGTGTTGCTAATAAATACATCAGAATAGCACATAAGGCTATATGATTCTTTTTAAGATATGACGATAACTGCGTACGAAGTGCAGGCAGCCTCTAGTAGGTACCTAAAAACATCGGTAGATAAGGTGAGTAATTTGAATAGCTATAAAATAATAAGTATTCGATAACCTAATCATCAAATGAATGTGTTTATATTTTACAGAAAGAAATTAATCGCACAGGGGGTGGTTCTTATAAAACCACCCTTTCAGACCACGATACACAAATACTAGCTATGGTGGCACCCCAAATTCATCCATTGTCGAATCCATATGATGATGCTGCACTGTATTTTGGTTAGTCCGATACTAATTTTACTTTTAAATATTTTATAATTTCACTTTTTTATCAATACTTGATTGTTTGTTACTTTTAGGTGATAACAGTATTGATCATGAGACTGAACGCAACGTATCGCCAGTTATAAGTGATGTAAGGAAACCATACACTGCAACTTCAAATACAGTTGGTAATTATGTTATGATATAATAAACAATACCATACCTTTATTAATAACTTTTGACAAAGTGATAATTGAAAGAAATTGTATAGGGATGATGGATAACCAGGCAGCTGTATTAGTAAACACTGATAAAAGCTGCAACAATAATGCAATAACAAAGCCTTTAACGTCTACCTCGAAATCGACTGGTAATTAAAATTATCTAATTATTAGCTTTTTCTCTCGACTTCTATATTCACACATTTTTTCTTCAAATCTTCCATGTACAGATATAAACTAGCTAGTTTTACTTACTCCTGGCAGCATTTATTATAAGAATTAATACTGTTTTCAGAATGCTTACAATCTAAACATAAGTTCAATGATCAATATTTTAAAATCAAGTTACGAAATGCAAAACTTGAACGAAAATTTTTAATAAACAGATATAAACTAGAAATAGAAATATTAAAATTACAATTAAAGAAGTTGCAATCCAACAGTCAAGCAAATAAGTTTCAAGTCGCGGGCAGCCTCTGGTTTTAAATAATTTCTTTGAAGACTTGGATAATAACATTGTTATAAGAAATACACTCGAGAGCAATGAATCCGGGACACCAAAAAATCCAAAAAACTCGCGATGTAAGTAATAACATTCATGGGACAACATGTTAATGACAGAATATTATGTAAATAAAAAAAACTGAAGATCTAACTTTATAACTAAAGTGTAAAACAATATTATTTTTAAAGCAACATAAGCAATTTCTTGAATTTTAACATTTCGTAATGCCACCTCGTGCTTCCATTCGATATTTAGCATGCTATATACCAAAATTCGTAAACGATAATTTTATCGTTTTGACATACTACCTAAATATAGAAGTGACTCAAAAGTTTTATATTTTAATTTAATATGTATTTATTGGTCTTTTAATCACATTTTATTTCATAAGGCTAGGATTTTTAGTTTCCGAGATTTTTTAGTTTATTGTTTACCCGACCCGGATTCATTGCTCTCGAGTGTATAATAACATTGATTGACTAAGTATTGTGCTTATTGTGCTACTGTGCTAAGTAGCAGCTATTGTGCTAAATATTACTTTTTAATAAAGGTTTTATATAATTATACTATGTTTTATTAGAAATACCAAAGAGAAAGATAAAAATATATTTATTTCATAGGCACAAAATTATGCTTATAGCTCTTTTTTGTACCATGCAATAATTCTGGTTTTATAGGACAACATGAATGGATTTCAAAGGTTAGGTTGTATTGAAAATGAAAAGGAATTTATGTAAAACTACTACCGCTTCACTGCCTGTATAGCCGGAAGGAAGAAACGGCAAGAAACCTCCTGAAAATTAATAATATTCCCCCCGAGAATAATTAATTGTGCGATATTGTGTAATACTGCACATGCTACAATAATGGGTGGAATATTATTAATTTTCAGGCCCATCCGATGTTGTAGACAGAGAAATCGTCTTTTTAGTACCCCAAAAAGCCGTTCCACCGGGTTTCTGGTGCTAATCTGTGAACGATTATATGCTTCTTCAGCTGCTGTGGTTGTATTTTGTAATGGAGTAAGCAAATAGGGACGACATGGATAGCCACTATCTCCGAGAATCACCATATTCCCAAAATCACCACGCTCGAGTTGGGCACACAACGGAGAATCGTTGAATATGGTGCTGTCATGAACAGACCCTGGCCACCTAGCCACAATATTTCTGATCCTCAGTTGGGCATCACACACCATTTGCACATTGAGTGAAAAATACCCTTTCCTGTTGCGAAACAGTTCAGATTGGGCTCCTCCTGAAAGTAAACAATCACATTAGTCATATCATATAATTACCTATCAGATAAATCTTATGGATGCCTGGGTAGAAGTGGCTCAGGATAGAAAATCGTGGAGAGGAAGGAGAAAGGCCTTTGTCCAGCAGTGGGAGCCAAGCCTTGTCTGCTAGAGCCGTCATTGTCCCACTATATGATAAGATTTGTTATCATCTTTATGATAAGATAAGATTTGTTATCATCAGGTTATAATTTATAGGTAAGTAGGTACATACCTGGAGAGTTTATTTCTATATGTGTGCAATCCACAGCCCCCACCACTCTTGGGAAACCTGCCAGCGTGTAAAAATCATTTGCAACAGCAGGAAATTCCTGACTTGTTGGCATTTTTATGAACAGCGGCTTCAAGTTTGCTATTTGGGCTGTAACTCTGTGAACAATCCGGTGGACCGTGGGTTGCTCCACATGAAATAAGTCACCTATTACTCGTTGGTAACAGCCAGTGGCGTAATAACGCAGAGTTATGAGAATTTGGTCCACTGGCTGTATAGCTCTATTCCTACGTGTAATCGGTTTTATAGCGCTACCGATTAAAGTTTCCAAATATAAAACTGTGTGTTTGGAGACACGGAATCGTGCACGCAATTCCAAGTCATTGTACTTATCAAATGCATTTAATTTTACTGGATTTCGTCGTCTCACTGTAGGTCTTTCATCGTCAGATATTGAAGATAATGACGATAAAGACGAAAAAGACATTTTTTCCGAATAAACACAGTATTTAAGAGACCTCTCGACCACACTCAGATCTAAGCGGACCTCAAATCAGTTTGATAGTTCATTTGACAGCTAATTGAAGATAAGTTGCGTTTCAGTATACGAATTTTACATTGAGTGGGGTTTGAGTGGGACTTAATTTAAGCACTGCTCAAATTGAGCACGTGCTTAAATTAGACGTTTGAAAATGACATTTTCATATTTAAGCACTGCTCAATAGTTTGAGTAGGACTTAAATATTTGAGAGACGTTTCAGTATTCGGCCATTAGTGTCTTCAAAGTTTAACGGCCGAATACTGAAACGTCTCTCAAAATTGAGCAGTGCTTAAATATGAAAATGTCACTTTCAAACGTCTAATCTAACGGCATAAAAATGTCATATATATGAAAATGTCACTTTCAAACGTCTAATCTAACGGCATAAAAATGTCATTTTCATATTTAAGCACTGCTCAATTTTGAGAGACGTTTCAGTATTCGGCCGTTAGTCATTCTAATGGCTTCAATATGTTTAATATAATAATCTATTACAAGATAATATTTTTCTATTTTATAAAAGAAAGAGCGAGAAAAGAAAAGCTTATTTTATGAAAAAAGAACTTAATTACTTGAGAGAGACACTTAAGTTCCTAACGATGATTTCAATGGTGATGATTTGGCTCTATTAATTACTTATAAATAAATAATGTACAGATACTTACAAAGTATGTAGGTGCTTAGTAATAAATACTATCATAACCCTTAATCAGGCATAGTACGATTTATCGACCACCTAGGTAATTGGAGTTTTATAGTGATTTTTGTTTTTTTTTTAATTGATTAAACCTTTATTTGATTACCAATATTTGTATCTTTCGTATGAAGCTAAACATTTTTAACTAAACATTTCATTTTAGGAAAAATCATTATTCAAAGAAAGTGGTCATTATATGCCCTATGCCCGTCTGGCAGTGGTATGACATGGACACTGTTTCCATTATACATAATAAAATACACATAATTAATAAATTTTGAAATTAAAATATAATTGTATTTTTTTTTATAAAAATAACATTCTACGTTTTTAATCATTAATAACTAAAATAACATACTACGTTTTTTTAACATAAAAATAACCAACTACGTTTTTTTAACATAACAAAAATGACATACTACGTTTTTTTAACATAACAAAAATTAAATTATCCTTTTTTTAAACATAAATAACATTATTAGCGTACAAAAAAAATAATTTAATCTAAGGTTAAAAAAATGGCACCGCCACAGTTTCTACAAAAAAGTTCATTTATTTCCGCAGTACCACGTCGGCAATAAAAAAATTCCGTTGCAGGACCACATTTCAAACATCTATCAATTTGTGCAATGTTTTCTTCCGATAATGATATATCCATTCTAGGCAAAGCGTCGATAAATATTTCCACAGCCATCCTGGTGGGAATCGGTAGTAATAATATTTTTTCTTTGAACATATTAATCTGAAAAGTAACACACATGTAAGTATTTTCATTTCATTAATATCACACGGCACGCGGCTGGTAAAGACTCCTTACGAAATGATTAATATAAAAAACTTACAATTTCAAACAGCGTTTCTGTATCATTAAAATTTATTTCATTTTCCATTTTTTTTTCTAATGTATCGGATATTTTCGTATACACAATTGTATAAAGTGATTTTGGGTTGTGTCTTTGCCTGTTATCAGTAAAGAGATCAAAGTTCAAACTATGCAGTTCCTAATTATAAATATGGATAATGGAAATAAATTATGAAACGTCAGAAAGCTCCTCAACATTCATTGTGCATAATACGACCACTTTTTTTTACCTTATTTTATTATTTATTAGAAACAGATCTTAGGTATACATTGTACATGTAAAAATTAAGACCCCACCATATTTAAAAATATGTTTTAATGCCAGTGCACACGGGGCCTGTTTAAGGGTTAATAAACATTTACTAAATACCGTCTGAGTCTTGGGCACCACTGTCGGCAAGTAAGTACATTATAAAATTATTTTGAGAGTGGAAGGCAAACTTCTCATTGGTAAATTAGTTCCCTAATAAATGTTGGCAGCCGCGAGATTATGCCTTGACCTAGATATCTAAGAGGAACACTGCAGGCGGTCCTAGAAGCACCGAGCTCATCGTAAAGGCCGATAATGAGAACTAACGGACTTAGCTCCAAAGATCGACCAGCCAAGACCCTACTTTAGTACAGCTCGTCCAATCTAAGTAGAAGGAAGCGCAATATTCTGAAACATGATTTGTTAGAAATACTTTGTTTTATCAGAATTAAAAGTATATAACTAACACTTTGAATGCGCCTCGTTCGTTAGGATTTATCTTTCTAAAAGTAATTTCCTCTACAAAAGCTTTTACGAGGCTATTACTAGATTTAACCACACATAGAATACGATGCTTATAAACCAAATGACGACGTTTTTATACCAAATGTCGTAATAAACAGGACAATTGCGTTTTATTTTCATTGCCGTGTATTTACGACCTGTGCAACGTTTTTGTACAAACATAAAAATATTTACTCCGATATCGTCTCGTTATAAAATGTAAAGGGAGGCGTTAAAAGAGTTAAAGCCTTAAACACCGCAATGGTTGTTGCTTTGTACTGTACTTAGGTACCAAGACTTTATATTGTAAATAAAACTGCAAAAGTTTTTACACTAATATTTTTAATCAATATTTGAAATACCTAAATTAACACAAATTTAACAAATATTTATTATATATATGTTTTTGTTAAGGGTTTACTCTCTGTAAGCATCTTTGTGTTAAGCACAGTCTTTTCTTACCACTCTGACTATAAAATGTTAAATATGCAAAGAGCACTAGAAAACATTTGAAGTGCTGTCCGGAAGCGAGAGTATAAAAGTATATATTATTTTTATGGAACATTAATAATGAAATAATTTACAATAAAAGGAAGATAAATGTTTTTCTTCGTATTTAAATATTTTATTTCTCTTTGAAATCCTTTTTTTTATTTCGGGGTTATTTTGATGTGTGGAATGGAGACTATTTTTTGTGTACTTAATAATTATAATCAGATGAGCCAATCGAAAACCAATCTTTGGCTTACTCTTTTAATAATATTTTTAGTAGACTACAACTTTGTACATAAGAACTGTATTAATTAACCTTAAATAATTATTATATTTTTCGTCATTAATATGATTTTGTGAGACTAAGCCAAACCCAAAGACCTCCGAAGCCTTAACACCTCCCAAACTGACTGACCATTGTCATTGACCATGGGATGTCAATCATGAAGGAAATAAACTAAAAGGCTTACCTATAGGCTTTTGCCCTAGTCTGTTCCCCTTACGACAGGTCAAACTCAAAGACGATAGGTCAAACTCAAAGACGACAAGAAAAAGTAAAACCTATAAACTTTTAAAGAGAAACAAACAAAGAATTACCTCCAAAAAACGAAGTTACTCTTCCGTTTAATTGGACTTTAATAGGAATAGTAATCTGGCTGCCAGAAGTACAGTAACTAGAAAAAATGTTAAGAAAATAAAATAGAAAGCTCATAAACAACATTATTGTTTCTATGATTGTTAATAAAGTAATTCTTAAGTAAGTAGTATTATTTACTATTTTTTCTAATAAGCCAAAGAAACTTAACATTTTCAAAACTTTTTGCTTCTGGTTGTCAATATCTTTATGGCGGTTCATAAATGCGTAATACCAAGCTCTGCCTGCTATATTTTGTCTAGCTACAACAAGTTGTGCGGTACCTATCGAATGTTTTTCTGCTAACTGATAGGCTAGTGACCTTCGAAAACTAAACGAAGACAGTGACATGACTAACGAAACGTTTCATGAAATACCTAAGACTTAAAATTTTCGAACACTAATCTTTATGAAAAAAAAACGTGTCTCAAAATATATATTTTTTCTTTCATTTGTTATATTATCTTAAAACCAGGAGAATAGTTTTTTCATTGTTGAAAATAAAATACCCTAATCGAATATAACACACTTCCTTTGTGAAAACTACGAGAAGATTTTGCCTCTTAGGGGCCGGCATCAGGCAAATTATAACAGGTCCAGCGTCTGTTTTTTGTTGAAGACTAGCAAACAGCTGCATTATAAGTTTTGAAAAGACAAACGACAAACAATATTACCAAAAACATACAAAATGCATATCATAAATCTAAGCTTTAGAGTGCATTTGGCAAAAGTAGTAACAATTAATCTGGACAAAACTGCCGTACGGGACCACCCTCTTGGAAAAGAGCCAATGTAAAGCCCACACGGTTTTCTAAAATTGCGAAGTTGACGCAACGTGCAATGTATATTTTGCTATTAGAATCACAAAATTATTACGTTTTTATATTGGACATGTTCGTCCGAGTATAACCTGGCCATTTTCTCCCATAGTGGACTACCTTCCATGCAACTACTCTAGCTATTGTTATTTCCAATCCAACGCAAAGAGGCTTTACCTTTGATACGTGAAAAATCACGTTTGTTGTATGCTGAGGCGGGTTTAGTTTCCGCTGTGTATACCATACAGATTTTTTTTATACTTTGCGGAAACGGAAATCCTTAGGTAGTGATCCGTAGGGATCATACCTACGTATCACACATGATGTAGTTACCTTCCTGCATCATAGGATACCTATCCTATATCATGTGTCATAATTTAAATTTTCGTGCTGTAGCAGTTTCTGAGACACTGCCTTGTCCCAGACGGTTAGTGAAGTTTTAGTAATAGAGACGGACAGACAAATAGTGCAGTCTAAGTAATAAGGTCTGTAACGTAAGGGATATTAGTGAGCTCGTGACAGCTCGTACTCTGCTTGCGTCTTGTACTTGATGCTGTAAGAGGATCGAAGGCGTAAAAGATAACTTCACATTCGGGAGTTGTTTTCTGGAATCTATTGTTTTTCTTATTTTGTAATCAACGTCAGGGATTTCGAAATCATTGATGAATTGTTTTTTAAATGAGGCCCAATTCAGAAAAGTGTTTTTTCTTGTTCTAAACCAGTCTAACTGTGGTTCATTCATTATGTTAAATGTGTGTGAATGTAATGTTGTGTGTTGTAATTTATGAGTGATTGCGAATTATTCTAGTCTGTTGATGAAATGTAATGGACAAGAGCCTCCTTTATATGATAGTTTTATTTTTGGAATCTACGCGGCTGTGTTTGACGTTTGATAGTGACGACTCGTACTCCGCGTGCGCCCTGTAGTTGATGCTGTAGGAGGGTCGAAGGGTTCGTATTGCGAAGCGACGCGCACATATACACAAGAAAAACACGGCAGAGGGAAGGACAGGAATTCGGGGAACTGTCTATAATTTTGGTTTATAATTAAAACTGAAACTACTTATAAATAATCACAAAAACGTAAATTAAATTATATCATGACTTGTCGAGGTTCACAGTCGAGGTTCACAACTTGCGACTTGGCGGGGCTATAGCGGACAGTCGTTTATGTAGTAATTTTGAATTTTAATTTTAGAAGCCGAAAAGAAAAATACCAAAAGAGACCGTCCAACTGCTACGAGGTTGTATGCCTCGTCACAAACTGTAATGTATAAAAGATGATTAAAGATGCAATACTTTTCGAACAGCAACTCTGATACACTGAGAACACTGACAATAAAAGAAAAGAAAGTGCAATAAAAAGTTATAAAAACAAAAATTTATAGATCTTAAATTAATAATTATAAATGAGTTCGCAACAGGCTTCTCTTTTCACCTTTTGTGTACAGAACATCAAAAACAAACGGATTTCTTCAAATTAAGAATTTTCTATTGATTGTTGTTGTTCAATAAGGTTGTTTGTACTATTTTCCATTGAAAAGTACTTGTTTTTCTATTCGATTACTTAGTTTTTTTCCCGTTGAGAGGTATTTTGCCTTGGGCCTGTAAAAATAAACAAGTTTAGCAAGAAAAATAGGAATATTAAAAAAAATCCTGATCGAGGCAACCTACAGTTATCGGAAAGGGATGTATCCGTAGGTTTTATCGAAGAATATAAGGTCAATATTTAATTTTTATCAAGGTATCCTAAATCAAAAACCATTGACATACAGCCTCAACTTAAACAAAAATATTTTTTTCAGCGGCAATTGAAATTCTACCACAACTCTGGTTCAATAATGCTCCGTACTCTTTAATACGGTTTTACACGATAGTTTTACTCGAAATCTAGTAAAACCGTATGTGAATACGGAGCTTAAGATAAATCGAAGGTGTCAATACGTTTATTCTACCATACTCTTTTTTTCTGTGAGTCGCATTTCTTGTGAAATTCTCCATCTTTATTCAGATTCTTCTAGTACAAAGTAATAATTTTTATAAGAATAATATTTTTTTGGTGGATAATTTGGATATTTTTTTTCATAATTAGGTAGGTACTATAGTTTGGTTGACTTAGTAATAAAACTAGCGCATTGCATAATAAAGTCGCCTATCGTACTCCAAACCCAACCCACCACCTTATTGCTGTGGTTTAGGGAATGTGCTTTATTAAACATTGTATAAGTTTCGGTAATATTACCCACTGGGATAAATCCGCAACCTCGTTTCCTGGGACCTTAATGTTTATTAGCAAGAATTGTTGATCTCGAGTGATAGGTATCTACTATATCATAATATTGGGAAAGTTATGAATGCATCCTACAAATCTCAATTGCTTTTCGAAAAAAGTTTCGAAAAATATTACTTTCTCATTGGGGAGTGTTTTCTCGAGTCGGGTTTTTTTTTAAATTTTGTAGTCGTAGTCTGGAATTTCAGTCTATGATGAAATGTTGTCGAAACAAGGCCTAATAGAGACTTCTTGCTCGAAGCCAGTCTAATGGTGGTCCAGTCAATATGTTGAAAATATGAAAGGGTATTGCTATGTGACCCAATTTATGGGTGATTAGAATTCTTCTACCATATTAATGAAGTTTAAGGGACAAGAGTCTCCTTTATATGTAAGTTTTTTATTGAATTCTATGCGATTGCGTCAGTTTTTCTGTCAAAATGTCTAATGCAGCTGAACATACATTGAAGGTTGAGTGAAGGTGCCGAATTTTGTTTTGAGGGCTGATAGTCGATTTGGCAGCGAGTTAATATCGTCTTAACGTTTCGGAAGGAAGGCCAGTGGATACGACAAGCCTGTTCATCATTGCGCTACATAGTGAAGGTATGTGGAAACGCTTTCTTTATGGACTGTGTTAAACGTGGGAACAGAAGGTTAGCATTTATTAATTTCTGAAATGTCAGTCAGTATTAATGTCATATGGTCCACTACTTATATAGGTACTTTTTATAGGGTAGGTAGGGTCTTGGAAATGGTACCTATGATACAATAAAACCCGTAAATTAATTGCTGTTTCTGTTGGGAGGAAAGGAACATCTTTATTTGATAGTTCATACACAATTTGCATTTTATTGAGGAAAGAAAGATTCATGTAATACATGAAGAAGCCCAAAATTTAAAAAAAGTAAAATTTTGGTCTTTTTGGATTTTGGTGTGAGATGTGTGGTTTATATAGTAATTTTAGTGTTTTATCATAAATGTCATATGCAATTTATTCCTTATAGAATTCGCGCGGAGTCCTGTGTCCGGAGCACTTGGGGGCGATACTAGGGTCGCGGTTGGCTCTTGTGCACTAATCGTCATATGAGATGATAACAAATTTCCTAAGTTTATTACCGTTTCCGTCGGGAGGCAGGGAACATCTCGGATAGAGAGTTCAAAAATAATTTCTGGTTTAATGAGTAAAACAGGATCCATATCTCGGCAGTATAATAACAATTTATAGAAAGAGTAAAAAAGGAGAAAGAATAAAAAATTGTCTGGTCCAATGTGGTTGCTAAGGTCATTCTTGATGTTTCTGTATGTTTTTAATGAATAAAGTGTACGAGTATGTGTGTAATTGTATTGAGGTAGTTCAATAATCTTAGTTGCTAAAAATGCAAAAACCTAAATTGTACCTAAAGCAATGACCTAAAATTTCTAATTTAAAAAAAAGTCCATTAATATGTTTCTGACAACGTATCAAAAATTTGGCGACTTTAGAATTATCACAACCTACAATTCTCAAGTTAACAGAGGACTATTATTATCAAATTGCCCAATGATCCTTGGGCATTATTCATAATGCCCGGGCAATGTGATATTTTTTTGCCAAATTTCCAAAGATGATAACAATGTGACAATAGTTCGTTTAGGAATCTGTTACATTGTCGTCTAGAAACATCTCAGAAAACTCCACAGAGACGACAAGTATAACAGAGTTTGACAGTAAAAAAGGCTTGTAATTCTAATATTCCAACGTTCTCCCTGAATTCAAGCCTTATTGAAGATAATCACAAGCATGTGAAGTTAAAAATGCTGGAAGAGATCGTCCGACTGCAACGAGGTTGTATGCCTCATCACAAGGGGGTTCTTCGACGACATGAGATATACTGGTAAATAATATAATTCGCTTATCTATATATAAAAAAATTGAAAGGTACAAAAATAAAAGAAATGGAACAATTAATAAATATGAGATAACAATTTACCAACGTCAAAATGTAGACTACCGGAGAGGCAGTTTGATTGAAAAAACTTAAACTTCAACTGCATTTAAAAAACTAAGCACAAGCACATCTCGCCTGTGCTTACGACAAACCCAGACTAGGCATAATAAAGTCATGAAAATCCGGCATATTTCCGGAGTGCTTAACCGGTATAATCCAAACTAAACTGGCAAATAAAAGCTTGTGCTGGAAACGTTTTTTACAGTCCACGGCTTTTTTCCACGGAGTTTTGCAAAGTTTTTTACTTGGGGTTTCTTGTGTTATTGTCACTGTTGTCTATAGGAAGCAGTCGAATAGGTAAATCAAACAAATATTGTAAATAACTAATCATAGTTATAGGTAACTAACTAAGTGATTACCCAACTCATTTAAATTACTACTTAAACCTGATCCCCCTTATTACAAAACGAGTTGTATTTATACCTAGTTCTAGAATTAACTCAGATGAATGACGTTTCGGCTATAGACAAAACGTCAAAAAATTACATTAGTCCTAGAACTATCTCTAAAACTGTTTTTGAAATAACGGGGATAGGGTTATGAGCGAAAAGAAACCAGGATTAATAATTAGACGAGAGATTTGATTCGGAAAAGAAACACAAGCAAGCCAGTCACTGAGATACAGCCGAACAGTGAAAGTAGGCTTGTGTGTAATCCAAACAAAGTAAAACGAGAAACAAAAAAAATTTACAAAAGCATAAAGCTTAGCAATACATAATAAATCGAAACAAAGTAAATCACTATAAACATTATATGAATAATTTAGCACATTTTCTAAACAAAGTAAATCATCACTTCACTACAATTAAATAAATTTGAAATTTGAAATTAATACAAATATTGTATAGATAAACAAGTTCATACTGTTAAAGCAAGACAGCGGCATTGCAGTACTTTATGGAAATGATTTTTTCATAGGTCCCTGCATTATAAGAATCTACATAGGTATGTTTTATTACTATTAAGTAAATTCTTTGCCTTTTCACGCAAAAGCTTTTACCTGCAATTGCGGAGTTAAACTTTATGGGCTGTTAAAGTAAGAAAACATGACCCTATTTATACTATATTGGCCCAGATACCTTTAACCCTGAAAGCTTTTTACGGGTCCAACCTTTCTCATTTCATACTTTAATTAGCAGAAACGGGGGATACGGTGAGGATTTTTAGTCTTTGGGTCCCACGAGCTATCAATGCACCTACCTACACAAACATTTTTTTTTCATTGGGGAAAAGCAAATATGTTTACCTATATGTACGTTTATTGTTTTTATGATAATAATTAAATTACAATTTGATCCGACTTTCTAGATTAAAATGTTAAGAAATATGTAATTCAGTTATTATTTATCTACCTACGATTAAGTAGATACCTACAGTTATGTTTTCGATGCTTGCGTAGGTACAATAGCTCTTACAATATGATAACGAGAATTATCATTTAATCTTTATTTTCTTATTATTCTTGTTACCTGATAACTCTAGGGATATGTATTTAGGCTGTATTAAATGAGAAAACAGAAATTATATAAAAGTAAAGGGAACTTTAATATCACAAACCAGATGAGCACAAAACCAATCAAACAATAGGTACTTGCAAAAAATAAAATAAAAAAGCTATCGAAAACAGAATGAAACTATTATAAAATACAGACTTGTGCGAAGGAGATCGCACCACCGCTAAGTGGTCGACATTATCTACTTATAGGTACCTACTATAAAATATTTTAGAAAGTTGAAATTAAAGTATATACCTACCTGACGATGAATATTTATGTAAAACATTCCCTCCCTCCTGATATGATCAGTTGAATATTTAACGGAAGATATAGGCGTTATCCACCGCTTTCGCAGCTCGTTGAATGTGCTAACATGAGTTATGGGACTACTGGGATCGTTTGCCAGTTTGCCAGTTTGCCAGCTAAGTACGACGACGACGCGTTTGCCTTATCATTGTTAAAATGACATGAGCCTCAAGATAACCTAGCCGATAAAAAAATACGGAAGGACTGACATCTTCACATGTATCATAGAGATCTAAAATTGTGTTAAAAGTGGAAGTATACTTAATAATTTCAAGTTTTAGTTTATTCACAGAAAATGTAATATTGTCTTCAATTCTATGGCAAAAATGTACTTAGATACAGAACTTTGCTCGTAAGTAGCTCACTGTAGAGTGGTTTCCACCATGGTAATATACGAAAGGACGTTGCCACTTTAAATTAAATATCAGCTCGATCTGAAAAGTATTAAAAAGCATCGCGTCGTTCATAAATCAAACTTTGTCTTCTGGTTAATAGTGTAACTATGTTTAACGACTACAATGAGACACGTTTTTTATTTTAATTAGTGCGGAACATGAGTCTGTAATGAAACTAGTGTCAGGTCGCATATACCTATTGTAGTTTTTGTCGACAATCTAACCGTTGTAAATCACTGACCACGTTAGTACTGTTTCACTGCAGCAAATATTTTTCCGCTATCGTAAAATCGGAAAATTCTTTTGCAGTAGGTGAGTGGGTACTACATTCCTATATAATCTTACCTATAGATGTATTACAATAAAATCAGCCTTGTCGTACCAGATTTTTTTGAAATTGACAAGTTCGGATAAATAAAGAAGACCTAGTTTATGATACTGTAAGGCAATTGATGAATAAAATCATATAAGGATTATTGAAAATGGTAGATTGCATGCTACATCGAATAAAATAGAGGAGTGTGTGCCTCGCTAGACAGAGACAACTCTATGATGACTTCAACTAATTGAACAGATATCACAAATATCGATTTAACAACGATTAAGTAAACATCGATCTAGGCCATTCCCCCAATTTATTAGTGTAATTCATAGGGAAATGGCCGGTACTTTGTGATAATTGGTCTATTAACAGTTTGAGCCAAATTACACCAATCTTAGTTCGCTAAAAGATCACAAAACGACATGTTGTATGGCGATGATTAGTAATCCGTACCCTTTGTGGTAACTAGTAATATAAAACTGTATGTGCTCGTTATCAGCTAAATCTTATTTCATTTACATAGCATCTTTTTCTAGATCATAATGACTAAGTATCAATTTTAATATTTTATTTTAAAATTAAAAAGGTAACAGTTCTTAATAACCGTTGATACTACAATTTATCTCTTTATTTGAAGGACAGTTTAAATAATTATAAAGATTGCTGTAAAATGAGTAGTGCCTTGTAAATCTTATCGAAGTGCCTAGGACTCATTCTTTATACGAATGACAAATTACACAATAATAAATTTTGTTGCGAAAACGCGAATATTAACTTCTCATAACCTACCTAGGTACTCATATTAGTTGGTACGGTAGGCATGAATTCTTATAGAATTTTTATTTTTCGATATTCCAGATAGGTAAATGTAACGCTTTCAAGAGTATTTTTTGTGCCTATGAAATAAATATATTTTTGATTGATGGTTCATTATTTTGTTATTTCTGCAATAATTGTGTTTTTAACTGTCAACGATGTTTGTTCAAGTACTACACCTATGTATAATTTTAGTAGACAGGTACCTGATGACTAATTAAGTTCTATTTGAGTCAAACGATGCAGCAACGATTTTTGAATTAAACATGAGTGAATAATTGAATGCACTCTGAATATCCTTCATTTGGAACTGACGCTTATGTTTGGAGAACATAAATCAAATTGGATGTGTAAGTGCATCCCGTAAGCTGTTGGTTTGATAAATCGTACTATTAATCAACACTCGTCGTTTGTGATGCATTGCACCACACTAAATGAATCTGCTATTCCCTGTGTTATTTGATATTTAGGTTCTGTAAATTATAAGGAAATTTACCTTTCTGAAATTATACTTAAACGTTTGCAAGGTTGTTTACTGTGAACCTTGTTTTTATAAAATGTACTGCGCAACGTAAACACGGGATGACGTAAGTTTAGCATGAGCGGTATGTCTTATATGCCTGGCAAAATAGAATTAAGGATTTTAATGAGAATAAACTGCTGAACTTGTCGTTGTTTCTAAGGGCTACTTGCAGGAAAATTGTGCAAAATTCGGATTAGTTAAATCACGATTTTGCTCTAATCTTGGATTAACTTAAACCTAATCATGCATGTTTTGCAGGAACTTTTTTTGTTGTCAATTTAACTAAACCTGGATTACAGCGGCCATTCATTAACTATTCACTCTTAACGTTCCATTTGAAAAATAAAAAATATTTAGCGTAAAATGAAACGTTACGGCATGCTTGATCATAACATTACGTCAATCACAAATCAGCGTCAGCGCAAAAGCTTAGAATTGCCATACAGATTCAAATAAGTGGTCAGGTCACCTTTCAGTAGTAGGTGCCTATGCATCGATGTAGAATACCAAACTTACCTGTCAAATTCGCTAGGAAATTGTTATCATGTTGTACAGAAGAACAACACTTTTCTTGCTGAGGCGAAATCTTTTGGTGAATTCATCCTCTCGTAGACTGCTGAACAAATTTTTGTTTACATAGACTTTTCGCGAAAAAAATGGAGTTTCAATAAATTGTATTATTTCTTCATCGTCGTCCGATAACAGACTGGGTTCTATTAATGAAAATAAATCCATTATTGCGAAATTATCGAAGAAAATAACAACCGTGCGTGACACAACGTGACACCTCGAGTCATTTTAAATTCGGATTAGCGAGTTAAACCGTAGACGAAGGCGGTTTAATTTTGACGTTTCTTTAAACTGAGCTTTATGCTAAACTTGTGTCCTGCAAGACGCTAAGCTAAGTTTAGGGTTAAGTAGTGCTTAAATCTAGGTTTAAACGCTTACTGCAAGTGGCCCGTACCTATTTATAAGTTAAGTTGGACGCTAAACTTTGGTTTAATGAAGGATATTCATAATAAATATGAACTATGATGATAGTTCTGTAACGTGATTATTTTGTCGTTGTTTTTATAAAAAAATATTGACAAATATTGAATAAAGCGGCTAGAACACGTTTCCAACTGCTTGAAGCAGTCCGTGAACGCCTTAGGATGTAGGTACAGCAGCTTATGAAAAGAGAATCTCGCTAAATGTTAAAATAAAATACTGTAAAAAACATGTCTTCAAAATACTCTTCCAATGAAGATCGCAAGTTCGTTGTATCAAGACATTTACGTCGTTTCGATTGATTTATTAAAATTATTATATATAATGGAGTATGGACCATGTCGCTGTTATGATAAACGGTAATTGCTCATTAACTTGCGAGACGTATATTATGTACCGCATGTTTTCAGATATTAAAGCAATGTACTATTTTTTTAATGAAAAATTATTTTGTATAGGTACATTAAACATAAATAGAACTTACTTGCCTATTGTTTCCTATTATTACTTAAACAATAAATCACATAACTAATACAAGTTTGAAACAAGCAGGGACGCTTTTATTGTAATTTTTGACCTCGACTCGCGACAGCAATGAAGGGTCTGTTTTAAATTCAGCCGAGGCTCAAACTTTTGCTAGAGCCGACGGTCTGAATGAGAAATAAGGCATCTTAACGAACTGCTCCTTTCTAAATGTCTCAGTTGTGGAGTGATGGCTGTTTTTTGGTGTTGTCAGTCTCTATTTGAAGTAACCTGCGGATTTTGACTCAAATATATTTTCGGTGAATAAAATTAATTATGAGGCATGTATGAAAACCTGTCAACAGCTTGCCTGGTGATGAAGAATTTCGTCGAAATTAGACTAAATCAGCTGTATCAATAAAACAAGAAATTAAATGAAATTCAAATTGCTCTACTTTTCAAAACTTTATTTCGCTACCTGCTTCATAATTATCTGCAAACTGAAAAAGCTACATTAAATGACAAAACAGAAAACATCCTGCTAGTTTTTTAATAAGGCAGATATTGTAACTGTAACTCAATAAACATCTAAATAAACATTGTAGAATATAGTGGAAACAGATGTTTGAATAAATTTAATCGTAACAGTCTTAATGTATGCACGAGGTTTAAATTTATCAGTAACCACATAAAGTGCCGTAGGTTCCGAAAGCGGCCGCTTAGTATAATTAGTAAAGAAGCGTGGTAAAGGTATATAAGTTTTAATAAAAAACAAGAGGAGAAAAGTCTTTTTATTTTTTTAATTAAAAACTGAAAAAAGTTTAAATTAAAAAGTGTTTATTAAATAGTCTTTTTTAATAAAAATCAAGAGAAAAAATTTAGTGGGTGTTTATATAAAGAGAAACGCTGCCTGCGTCGATAATTTCATGATGAACATCAAAAAAGGAGATGCCCTGCCACCTCCAGGTATCTTTTCGAGTTTAAAATATGTCGTAGGTAATCTATCATGTGCGCACAGAAACTATTTCGTTATTTGTTCATTTCATTTTCCTTAAAATTATTTGATATAGAAATGACACTGAGGATGAATAGCTGCATGGAGGAATATAAATAAGTTTAATGGTGAAATTATTTCAATCTATAAAAAAGCGCAAACAGATCAACGGAAAACACTGAAACCAAATGCGAAATCAAAAATTTTATGAAAAAGAAATAAAGAAATGACGTTAAAAAATAGTAAGCACGTAATAATTTGAATACTTAATGTTTCTATAATGAACCAGATAATTTGAACATAAATATAGAGATAATGAATTAAAATAATAATAATACACTCGGCTTCAAAAAAATCGCACCTTTTAAGAAATCTATTTTAAACATCTTTCAATCGTATTTGTATTATGAAATATTGGTAATGTTCGGTATCATTTGAAAGGTAAGGAAACAGAGAATGCAAAAACAATAATTCATTCAATGTTTTTTATTGGAACTGAGAAAAATTTACAAAACAATAAAAATCCTTAAAAAACCCTTATGAAATCTGATTAATTTTTCAAAACAAAGTTGCTTAAAACTAACCTAAAACCTAGTGTTACCCCCCCTAGCCCTAATGACGTCTTCCATGCGCTCCCTCATGGATCGCACCAACCTTAGGACCTCTTCTTGAGGGATTCTGTCCCATTCCTCAATAACGGCGTCTTGGAGCTCCTGAAGAGTCGCGGGAGCGGGATTACGGGATCTAACCTTACGTTTCAGCTGGTCCCAGAGGTGCTCTATCGGGTTCAGATCTGGACTTCTCGCTGGCCACTGCATGACAGGGATCCCAACCTCTTGAAGGTAGCCCTGCACAATTCCAGCAGTGTGCGCGCAAGCGTTATCGTGCATTAATGTGAACCCGTCGCCAATAAATCCAGCATAGGGGACCACATGTTCTTCCAGGATCTCTGTGATGTACCGGTGAGCAGTCATCGACCCTTGCCCGCGAGCACCGTCGGTCCGAGAGACGCAAGAAAGTTCAGTTTTGCCGTCGGCAGATATGCCGCCCCAGAACATGCAGGAACCGCCCCCGTATTCTACCGTCTCTTGGATGCAGGCTTGGGCAAAACGTTCCCATTGTCTTCTGTATACTCTTTTGCGTCTATCGTTGCAGAAAAGGCACACTCTCGTTTCGTCTGAGAAGAGAACAGCTCTCCATTGGTCCAGGGTCCAATTGACGTGGGCGCGAGCAAATTGCAGGCGTGCTCGCCGATGCGCTGTGGTTAATTTTGGACCCGTGGCAGGTCTTCTAGCCACAATATTTCTCTCCTTTAGTCTTCTTCTAACTGTAGAGACACTCACGGCCCTTCTACGAACTGCTTGAAGCTGCTGTTGCAACTCAACAGCATTAGAGAACCGATTTCTCAAAGACTTCGATACGACGAATCGGTCATCTCTCGCAGAAGTGCAGCGATTTCTACCAGACCCACGCCTTCGGACAAAGCCACCGGTCTGCAGGAACCGCTGGTACACTCTTCGAACGGAAAAGCGACTCAAGTGCAATTGCCGAGCAACATCACACTGACGTAGTCCTGATTGCAGTAGTGCGATAACTTGGGCGGCTTCAGCAGGAGTAGTTTCCATCTTCAAGGACGTTTTTCTGATGAAAGATATTCTTCTGTGTCTTCTTCCACTGTTGGTAGCAAATTTATCCCCCAATAAGCTGTATCGACCCTTTTATACCCAAAAAACAAAACAATACAAACAAAATTTGAAGAGGAGAATCAGTTCCATTGTCATTCACAGTTACTTAAAGTGTCAAGCTTTTTCTTTAATTAAATGAAATGGATATTTTTTTAAAGAGTTTTTATAGGGCTCTCAAATGATACCAATATTGCTACGAATAACTGCTTGTCTTAAGGATTAACAGTGCTTAAAGCCTATTTTTACGGACGTGCGATTTTTTTGAAGCCGAGTGTAGTAAGAAATTCGTTGACAAATTATTGTAACTGCTCCTTAGAATTATTTACAGCGAACATTCTGTTGTGCCATTTTATTGGGAATCTTTTTCTCAGTTCAGCTATTTAATCGTGAACTATCTTTATGCTGTGCCGCGTACAACTGATTGGTATGTTTTCTAGATGTCAGTGTAGAAAAAGATTCAATGCAAAGATTAGAGGAAGCACTGGAGATTTGTAAATTTGGATGGTTTCATGTCCAGATGTTGGTTACCAGTTTTTTATCGGTCGCAGCCACAACTGCTGTTACCACATCCACTGCCTATATCTTGCCCAGTGCAGAGTGCGATCTAGACATGAATATGATCCAAAAAGGAATACTAAATGCTATTGCATTTTTAGGTGAGATTTTACTTTAAAATTACTTTTGAAATAGTTAAGAAATCATTTGTACTTCTCATCTGGAACATTCTGCCAGTAATGTAGGAGTGGAATACTCTTGCTAGTTAGTATTTATCTGAAAGTCCTTGAAAAATTATCATCGTCATGATCATCGTCATGTCATCGTCTCGTAAACCGCTTTGTATTTTTCAGGTCAATTTTGTTCATCATTGTTCACCGGTTTTATAACTGATGCCTTTGGTAGAAAGAAAATTCTTATTGTTGGTAGTTTAGGCATGTGTGTCTTTGGCTTGTTTGGAGCTGCTAGTCAAACATATGCGATGCTAGTATTTGCAAAACTTATGGAAGGTATTGCGTAAGTTATAATCCATGTTACTTATATTATGGCATGATATGATTTAATTAAATTATACCTATAGATAACAGAAACAGCGAAAATGTTGTTTCTGTTATCAGCAACAGTCATAGTTTTACATTATTTAGTAAACATAAATTTCGTTACGTATTTATAATGGTTTCAAGACCTGGTTCGCGAAGGTTTTTGTACTACTCGTACATAAAATACTTTCGACTGACGTCATCAATGGCAATCCTGTTCCACTCATTTCCATTTAAACAATCACGTCAACTCGTTACCCCGTATTGCAGTTCTGCCAGAATCGGAGATTAATATAAACAAAATTGTGCCTCAATTTGCTTATTTCTTTTTTCACGACTGTTTTTTTAACTTTGTCTTATACTATCAATTGCATTAATGAATTTGCACATTATGTAGGTAATATTGTTTTAGAAATTAAAAGGCCAATAATAAGCAGTAAAAAGCATTTCTTAATCTTTGCAAGTAAACTTCTTATGTTTCTTTCTTGTAACAATAACTCATTTTATATTTGAAGTCATTTGTTTCACTTTTTGTCAATACACAAAATGTTTTATCATATTTATTGTTTTAGGATGAGTTTATCATTTAGTGCGACAGCTTCTATGGTAACGGAATTCACTCACAAAGGGGTGCGAGATAGAGTACTTGTGGCCTATACAGGATTCATGTCATTGTCGATTATCACTGCTACTCTGTTGGCTTGGGGGATCCTCCCCCTTCCGATTCATCTCGTCGTCTTTAAGGGATATTTAGGTATTTATAAATCAAGTTCCGCTATGACTTATTTGATAAAATAAAACCTATCACATTTTATTTTGTGGGTTCTATCTGACGTTAAAATATGATCGAGGTTTAAAACTGAAATAGGTTCTTAATCATTGCTATTTAAAATAAACAGTTGATTTATGGTTTTGTTATTTTTATTATTTACTATTGTCACGATATCTAACATAATTCAAATGGGTGGTATAATGTTAAGCGCAGCGAAAGAACATTTGATTGCATAAATACTCGCAGATGTAATATTCTATTAAAATAGATGCGACAATAGCAATGAATGCGAATGCGAACTTTAAACTAGTGTATATTAACCACTTTAGGTACTTTAAGTACCTAGTAATATAGTTTGTTTCAAATATCTTCTCAACTCAACTGTACTTATATTTTCTAGAATTTCACTCGTGGAATGTTTATTTGTTTGCGTGCTTGACTTGGAGTCTTAGTGCTGCTATTATGTACTGGTATTTACCGGAAAGTCCTAAGTTCCTACTTTCACATGGTCAAGAAAATGAAGCACTGGAAGTCTTGAAAAAAATTTACCGTGTTAATTCTGGTAAAGAAGAAAATACATTTCCAGTAAGTGAATCAACCTTTACGAAAATCTTAACAGCGCAACCACGAAGTCCAGATTACACTAGATAACTACTCATTTAAGGGCTCCCAAATATATTTTATTATAGCTTTTGTCAAAGCACTCGCCTTTGTTAAAGTGTAAGATAAGCACTTACCTACCCACTTAAAAGTAGTAATATATTTTGAATATAGGTAATAGAAGTCGGTTTCATAGTCTAGTTATCCCAAGTATATTGAGTTCGATGGGAGTTGGGTTTAAAGGCAACTAATGCCAGGATAAAATAAAAATTGTTTTCAGATCACATCCTTAAACATATCCGGTGTATATGAACCAACAAATAAGCTAAGCATTAAGAAGCGTATAACCAGTGCTCTATTCGACGCTAAGGAACTTTACCGACCGCCTTTATTGATAAAGTTGATTTTATTTTCAACTATTACTTTCGTCTGTCTCTTGTTGTAAGTGCTATTTTTATAAATATTTTTGATTCTTGAGATATTTGAAAAATGTGGGTACATCAATAAAAAAAAATTTCAATAAGAACAAAATTGTAAAAGTAAAATACACTCGAGAGCAATGAATCCGGGTCGGTTAAATCAAAAATAAAAAAATCTCGTAAACTACTTGTTAAATGAAAATATAAAACTTCTCAGTTTCTTCTAAATTTAAGCCATAACAATCACATTTTCGTTTGGGGAACTTGGTGTAAAGCATGACATATCTCTTAAACGTTGTGATGGAAGCAGGAGGAAGCAATGCGAAGTATTAATTTTCAAGATAATGTTTATGTTGGTTTAGAAAAAATATTGTTTTATATTTTAGTATTTTTTTTTTAAAAGCAGGGTTTTTTTCTTTACGTCTGTTCACGTCATATTTTGTGAATAAAGTTTTGTGACTCGTAAGCGTTGAATACTTAAAATGAAGGAGTATTTTTGTTTATTAAACACAATTTATTTCATTAAGCTAAGCATTCTTGGATCGCGAGATTTTTGGATTTTTGGAGACCCGGATTCATTGCTTTCAAGTGTATGTAGACGCGAGCGTTAGAACTTTTTGTATAACCTAATAGTACTTATTGCATATAGGTAATATCAATTAACGTGTAATATTTTTTATAGATACAGTGCATTAAGGCTATGGTTTCCTCAAATTTCCACTATAGTCGAAAATTATCAGGACGACCATGGAGGACAGTTAGATCAATTTTGTGTTGTATTGAATAGTCGTCATTCGTATGCAAATGTTTCCACAAACAATACAACTGAACCAGCAACCTGTGTTCCTGTAAGTATTCTGAATGTTTCAACAACTACAAACACGGATATCTTTGAAGACTTTGTAGAGATACCTATGTAAAAAATATTTTTAAATATCCCAAATATTCATATCACGTGTCAGTCGAGTTATTAAAAGGGGAAGAAATAGATTCTAGGTAGATATATCTGTTGTGTAAAGCCTGGGTTTAAGGTTTTCCTTGTCTAGTAGGTAGAGCTATTATGTCTACAAATACACTTTCCATTAACGATTTGATGAAATTTGATTTCAGAGAGTTTCTGGAGCTGAAACTTACACAAACGGGATTTTATTAGGTGTCGCTTCTCTTCTGTGCATTTCATTTAGTGGATATTTAGTCGACTTTTTCGGACAAAAAATATTGATGTTCACATTTCTGATGCTGTCTGCGATTTGTTCTAGTTCATTATACTGGACAAATTCTTCAATACAAATTGCTGCTCTTATATCTCTCACTTGTAGCTTTATGCAAGCCGCATTCAGCATGCAGCATAGTATCCTTATCAGAGTTTTCCCTACGACTGTCAGGTACTTTATCTTTTTTCATTGAATTAATAACTTAATTATATTTATGTACGAGTAATATTCTATTATCCTTTCATTTTCTTTGCTTTTAGAACTATAGCATTATCCATAGTGATGATGGGGGGACGCGCAGGATCTTTGTTAGGAAACATAATCTTCCCTGTCTTGATGGACTTAGGCTGCATGGTACCATTTTTGACTCTTTCCATCGTTACTATATGTAAGTATTAAAACAACCTAAGACATCTACGAGCTACGTTATTTATCTACCATGAAAAGTATACATATCAATTCAGTGTTAAAAAGCAGCCTCACTAATTTATTATTTTATGTACTTACACAGTACCAATATCGCTTTCTTAATGGGCTATTTCTTTAGGGATGTGTATTTATGGTATGAGCCACCAGATTTATTACGTTCTCTAATAATTTGTTTTCAGGTGTAGCGGGCTTAGTATATTTTCTACCAAATCCTAAAAAAGAAAATAGCAGTACTGGTGATAAGTAAGGAGACCAATTCTGGTTCTTTAAATAACAAAAGTTCTACGAATCAGAAGGCTCTTTGTTGACATTTAATTAACACTTTCATTAATGGTTGGATAACAACAATGTTTTGTAGTTGGTACGAGTAGGTAAGTGAAACTAAGTAGTTTTGAGGACGTGATTTAATGTTATTTTAAGTACTTAATAACGTAAATAAAATGAATAATTTTTAACATTCTCGACTCATTAATGCTTCTGTGCAGTCTCTGTAGTAAGTATTCATTTAAATAAAAGCTTTTTGAGGAAATATCTACTTAAGTACTTAACTTTAAAATACTGAAAACGTTAATATTTACATTTATAAATAATTTTATACTTTGTAATAATTGTACATTCGAATATCCGTAGATATTATATTTTTAACCGACTTCAAAAAAAGGAAGAGGTCAAAAAATTTTTTTTTCCTTTGTTTGCGGAACTTCCTTTTAAATTGGTTCAGTATATTGTCTTATTTGCTGATAAATAGAAGGAAATATCTGGGGCATAATCTTAATACGGTGTGGAAGTTATTTCAGCAGGAAAAACAATGTTGGGAGACCAGATTCATAATCCTTATTTATTAAACATGTGGCCATTTCTGGTGGTCAGTACTATACAAAGAAACATAGAAGAAAATCCGAGATGACCGGGTTGTTGGACCACCATGCTAATCTGCCTCAAAAACCTTTGGCATCTTCACTGTACTATGACTAATGACTAATATGACTAATCATTTACCTAATTTTAATAAAGAGCAACCCGTATATTTTCCTAACTAATAAATAATTTTGTCTCGATTTGTAGCTATTTAATATTTTCTAAGCACGTCTCAGTAACCCGAGTCAGCGAGAAAGCAATTAGCTGGGAAAATAGTTTTTCCGAGATCCGAAATAAAACTGATTCATATCACGCGTTCACCTTGGGGAAATAGCAGAGTTTGGCAATGTCTTGTTTATACAAAGTTACTGAGAATATTTAAGCGACCGTAGGTGCTTTGTGTACTTACGTTGACTTAATTAGTGAACGTTGGGAAAGTAGGTACCTACTGTAGCAAGATTTTTTTTTAAAGAAAATAGCCTTACCTACAGGTCAAAAAACCTTTGCCCCTAGGGGTCATCCAATAAACGACGCGACAAAATAAAAAAATATCCTATAAAAACACGCTTTTTAACACTAATTACTTACAGAAATTTTACAAAATAGAAAGTAGAAATAAAAAGTTCAAATAAAAATCCACGTGCCTGATTTGATGATAAGAGAAAAAGATTGTGTGGTCTAGTGAGATTAGCCCGAGATCTTACATCCGAGGATAGCAAGTCCTGGGATCGGATGTTCTACTGGGCCGAAGGTGTTATTGAGTGATGGATGATCCCAATTTCTGGGGACACGATTTTTTGATAGGTACCAATGTAATGACGAAACGAAACTGAAGGGTTAGGGCGATAAATAAATAATAGAGTTTGGTGATTAACACGGATTTTTATTGTAATAAAATTGTCCAAAACAAAGAGAGAGTAATAGGGTCCAAAAAAATGTTAGATCGAGAGTGGCTGGCAGGTGAGTATAGACTATATACTTAACCATAGAGATATAAGTATAAATTCTGTTGGCACATTACGCGCTATACTGACTTTTGGATTAATTTCCAACAGAAACAAACTATAAGTAAAAGCCTAAATATAAAAGATGTTGAATCTTGTGAAGAAATCTAGATATATTTTATTATCATGAAGAAAGAAATCTTTTCGCTTTCAAAATCTTCTTCGTTCATCACTTACGGAGAAAAACAACATGACGTCTAGCTCAAAATTTAAAATACCAAAAACTAGCCATAAAATGAAACTGCCAGCATTAATGCATTTTCGATTGTTTGCGCTGCTGCAGTAACTACATATTTTCTTTACAGTTAACAGGCATCAGGGTAGACTGGCGGTGCTGCTGGTATGATGGATAATGGGAACACTTCATTTCTAGTTATTTATTAACACAGTTGATTAACACAGTCTATTAATTGTTTATTTTCTTTTGTTATTTCCTCTATGCAACATGTCGCCGAAGCGTATTGACTTGTTTTATGATTAAAAAGTACTCACCTAGAGAAAGACATTTTTTTGTACAGAAGGAATAATAGGAAACAGTCTCCGGTTCGGAATTGCCACTGTGAACGAAAATTGCCAAATTCTATTCACAATAAAAGCGACTAAAATATCAGTGGTATAAATTTTCAATATTCCGCAACTGTAGGTGGTGTTTCCAGATCTGGGTTTGCATAAATATGAAATTTGTAGCTGATATGGAATTCAATTTTTCTATGAAACCCAATGTTATAACTTTTGTGTCATTTTTTTTATTTGTTCATGTATTCTTATTTTAAATAAATAATTTAGTTTTTATCATAAAGAGAATTAATTGTTAATGTTGATCATTGGTGGCTCGGCGGTGGGGCTTACACGGATGTGCGATGCGACCGAGTTAAGTCCGCTCTGATTTAATGCCCACGGTATTCCCAGTGGCGAGGTACTACTCCTGCTGCAATGCGGTACCTAACTTACCATCATCTTGCTTTTATGCTACCTACTTACTTTTAAGTCTTTTAATAACAATTCTTTAGAAATACATCAGGATGGAAGTATTTCAATTAAGTATACATATCAAACTGATTAGATATTTTTATTTTAAAAATATGTTGTTTAACCATTATTATAATCAGCAAACATTTCGATTATTTATTTTATTCTAAATCTAGATAGGCGTGTTCGAAGTAACTTCTAAGTAGTTACCTACGAATAGTGCTCAACTACCTTCTTTTAAAAATAGTTATTTGTATAATCTTAGAAAATCTACCTTACATGATGAACTTATCTATTAATAATAACTTCCAGTATCTATTCCTATTCCTATTGTAGATACTTAGTTGTAAATTGAACGTATTTTCTGCATGATAATGCACTGCTTTGTTATACATAGACCGAGCCTTTGGGATTTTACAGACTGTATTTTGGGATGGTTTGGAAAATATATAACAGTCTAAAACATTATACGTTAAACATTGTATTCATAAGATTTGCTTACTACTGTGATATCTACATCTTTGATTCAGTAAAAGTTTTTTTTATAATTTTCTCTCTAACAATTGTGGAAGCATTAATCTATATTTTCTTTGTTCGAAAAAATAGCCAATTTTGGGACAGACCCAGAACACACGGGGACACGCAACTGCAGCGCAACTGCAACTGCTAGTTTCTTTTGAGTTGCATTTAAGTTTCTGGTACCTATAGACTCCTTTAGAAAACCACACACGACGCAACTAGTTTGATTCAGATTAGTTGCATCGTTTGTGGTTTTCTAAAGGAGTATATACCAGAACTCAAAAGTAACTAGCAGTTGCAGTTGCGCTTCCCCGTGTGTTCTAGGCCTTACTGTTGGTATGTCAGAAAAATTACGAAACATGTCTGTTCTTCACTATTTTGTAAGCGAATTCCTCGTTTTGAATCTCTTGCTAGGGAACCTTTTATTGGATATCGTCGTGAAAAATATTTTTATAGTCTTACAATCTCTTACACCATATTATACCTATTGCTTTGATTATGTATACCTATTTCTTACACACGCCTCTATTTGAAATGTGCGTGAACATAAGACTATTATTTTATTGTTAAAATGATGTACGTACACCTAACATTCGTTGTACAGTTAATTAATATTTAACGTATTTTCCTTCATATATCCTTGAAGTACCTATGGGTTTCGAAGAACTTAAAAGATTGGGTGAGCAAAAACAAAAGCAAGATATAGCAGTATTAGTGCGTTATTATTTACTAAATTTAAAACTTTAGATTAGACTTAGCACTAAAATCAATAACTTACTTACAAAGTAAATAAAAGCTACGCTACATACCTAATAAAGTTATGAAACATATTTAATTGCTTGACTTTTAACTACTTTCGCATTTTTATCAATTTACAGTTTGGACTATACGTTCGTATGTGTACGTACAGTTAGCCAGATAGATGTGAGCACGCAACCTCATGAAATAGATCTACACATCATTGAGATTAAAAAATATCTACACAGCTAAAGTTATCAAAATGATGTCAACATCTTCCGATTCAAAATGATCGAATCACGCAGTTGTCAGATAGAAGAAAACAGACAATTCTGCAGAATTATCTCAACTACGAAAGTGCTCAACATGTTGCTAAGCACACAAGTGTTTAAAAAAACGTAATCGTTGCGTTATTTTAAACAAATCTCGTCTCTATAAATATATACGATAAAGTTTTATTGGAAATTTTAATTAAGTGCTATTAGTTTTGGGGTGTTTATTTTAAAGGAAAAGGAAAAGCTATAACTTAAAAATACTTAACTTTGATTTAAATTAAAATTGTACTAATATACACACTTTTATGTCAACAAGAAAAAATAAGACTTAAAATTACAATATTTCCTGTAACAAAATAAAAAATAGCCTCCTTATTGTCGGTAATCAAATAATGTACGAGTACTTTCACTTTTGCACTATTTAATATTTCATGTAGCCTCCTTCAGCGTTCAGCACATCGTAATCGCCTCCGACGATACGAAATTAGCCTTAATACAATTGCATAGAATCTATTTTTGCTCTATGTTTACTTAATTTTGAATTGCTGAACTGCTTAGTTACATTTGATAATTTACCTAACTTTACATATAAAACTGACTTTAGATTTGCTAAGAAATATTTGACAATGTAGGTGCTCAGATATATTTGACATAAGTGTTTATAATAATTCGAACACTTTGTCTGTGTAGATGATTATGGTTACTTTGAATGTGTAGCATTATGTGGGCACGAGAGTTGCTTAGCTGACTGTACGAAGTCTGAATAATTTGATTCGTAGGGGTCTTAATAAAACAACGCGAGTCCTAAATAAACAAAAGATTTTGCTTAAATAAATCTGACCTCGATGTTTGAGAACATTCTTTCGTATTGTGTTAATAAATCAGAAGGTAAATGTATGTTTGCGAAGTATGTATTTGCGTGGTTCATTCATGTAAGCAGGTCCTAAGGCATGGTTGTTCCTGCACATTTTAACTGATTTACCTTAATAAAACAATTTTATTTCCGGATTTATTGACGAAGTAAACTGACTTTTTTTGGGAATGAATAAATGAGTATAACGGTATCCTATGTAAATTGAGTAGGTAAATAGCCTCAATGGATAAAATGGGTTTAAATAAACTTTGTAACAATTTTAATTATGACGTACAAAAAATAATTTCTTGTTTGGGTTTTTTACATACCTACATTAAGTAGAAGAAACTTATCATTTATTACTGTTTTCGTCCTTCCAGTAAGTAGGGAGATAATATTGACGTTCTATGGCTAATAAAGTTGGCGAGGATAGATATTTTGGAGCGGTTGTTACCTCTAAATACCTAAAACAAAAAATATTAATTGAAGATAGAGGTAAGTACAATTATGATGATAGAACCAAATATATATATCACTCGTATGTTTAGCTTGAGTTTCTTAAGGACATTGACCATTCGTATATGGTCTGGTCTATACCTTAGACTAATAGTAATCTGTAAACGAAAGTCCATTAAAATCTATCCAGGGAGTTTGAAGAAAAAAAAAATTCGTTTTGATTCTTTATTAGTTAAAAATGACAACAAGTGGTACGTTTATGGCCCCGTTCGCACGAGCGTTTTTTTAACGCGCGTTAAAAAAGCGCTCAAATGAAACAAATGCATTCATTCCCTAGTATCCGTTCACCTGACGCAGTGCGAACAGATACTAGGGAATGCTAAGGATACCGCGTTAAAAAACTAATTAATTACAGTAATTACTACGCTTGATATTAAATAATTAAAAACAATATTGTTTTTATCAAGCACATGAGCGCATCTTCTTATTGTTCTGTGATCCGTGAAACATGAGCAGCAATAGTTTTTATGCACTCTAGTCCACTTTGAGTATAGAATATAAGGAGGTGCCACATTTTTTTTCTTATACAAGTTTATGACAGCGTGCCAAGGTTGGCGCAAGTTTTTTATAGTTTTCTCGGAAGATGACCTGTCAAGCGATAAAAATTCCATACAAAAAGGTAGCCATTTTGCGCCAGACCAGACACGCAGATCCAGACGTTATGGCACCTCCTTATATATTCTATACTCAAAGCTAGTCCACGATTCCCCTGATGAATTAATACGTTAGGTACGTTTTCCAAAGCAGGAACAGCTTCCATTGCAGGTGGGTCTTCGACAGCAGGCACAGGTTCAACTGCAGGCGGATCTTCCACTGCTGGTATTTCTACCACTGCAGGCACTGTTAGCCTTCCTCGTCGTGCTCTTGTCCAACAGTTATGGCAGATATGTGCGCGGTTATCGAACATATCTGGAAACAAAAAAATAACCTTGAATGCCGTAAGGGCTCCAACACAAACAAGACACGACGTCGTAGATTTTCACGACACGGCGGCGTCGTGTCGTGTTTATGTGTGGTAGCCCTAATAGCCAAATCGTTAAAATAATATACCACTCAACACTTGTCCCAGAAAGAAGTGTCACTACTGCTGCACCAATTGGGATCTCCAAAAGTGTTGACTGGGCTTATTGATGTTACATTTAAATGGTACCTACCCCGCTTGGAATTACAGTTCGAATACCTAATGATTTGAACCTTATGATGATGGTTTTTCTGGAGATCATGAGTTAATTATTGTCTTCTGATTCTTTCCACAGATCGGTTACAGAGTAAACATACAGTGTGGCGTGGTTGATACATTGTTTACTACGAATAACAATACATGTTTACTACGAATAACAATACAATAAAAACGTAACCGAAACAAAAAGCTGATTTCTAGAAGCGTAATACTGCATAATATCGACAACTATGACATGTTTTCATTACGCTATGACGGTCCATGACATCGCCTGTCGGAGATGTCACCTTGATATGTCACGGATTGATCGCAATTGCGCTTTCCTCTAATTAATGGTGTTCCCACACTGCATGTTCTAATATGTTTGTAAACATTATCTAACAAAATTTTAGTAGGTATACAAAAAGTTTGTTAGAAAATGTTAGTAAACATTTTATTTATAACATGCAATGTGGGAGCAAGCACCATTAGGTTGTGCATGTCAGCGCTAGATTTGCGTGGTAAAGCCAAAATCAAAGCGGTAATTTTCTATAATATTGTTATTAGTAAATTGTTTAAGCAGGAAAAAGCACGAAAGAAAAGCAACATAAAAGGTACGTGTCTCACTGGCACTCCACATTGGGCGCCAGTGAGACTCTGCTCGTTGTGGTCGAGGGTCAGGTGTCCTTCGACGTCAACTATAGTGAAAGGGTTTTTGGATGGGCCGCGCACAACACACAACAGGATGAGAAGGAATAACTTTTTATTGAGGAACAAGGTAGGCAAAACATGAATACCACACAAAATGTCCGTCTCTCTTGAGACTCCGGACTCGATTAACTCGGCGAGGTAATGTCGGACAGTTCAATTGTCAAAATTTTGAATTTAAATTTGGAAGCCGAAAAGCAAATACGTACCGAAAGAGACCGTCCAACTGCGACGAGGTTGTATGCCTCGTCACCATGTATCTGTCGGCGCTACCTTTTACTGAGTCCGGCGGGCCTTGTGATCAGAAGTTGAAGATCATACATTCTGATATTGTGGGTCCTATGCGATGTGAATCAACGGGTCGTGCTAAATATTTTATAACTTTTATAGATGATAGTACACGTTGGTGCGAGATTTATTTTTTAACTTCCAAAAATAAAGCTTTGGATGCATTTAAATTTTATAAGAATTATATTGAGAATTTGACTGGTGTTAAGATTAAATATTTACAGACCGACAACGGTGGTGAGTATTGTAGTGCAGAGTTCAATAACTTTTTACAAACGGAAGGTATATCGAGGAGGTTGACCGTCCCTCGTACGCCCCAACAAAACGGGATTGCTGAGAAAATGAACCGTACTCTAGTAGAGATGGCTAGATGTATGCTGTTAGGTTCAGATTTTTCTGCGGGTTTTTGGGCAGAAGCAGTACACACTGCGTGTTATATTAGGAATCGCTGTCCTACAAAGAGCCTAGGGGGCGATATTCCGTACGAGAGATTATTCGAGCAGCCTATAAAGATCGATTATTTTCGAAAGTTTGGAACTAAAGTGTTTGTTCTGGATAAAGATCCAGGTAAAGACAAGTTTGCAGCGCGGAGCATACCAGGAGTATTTGTAGGATACCCAACAAATGCGAAAGCCTATAGGGTATGGTTGCCGGAGCAAAGAAAGTTTGTAGTTGCAAGAGACGTGAAGTTCCGTGAAGAAGACGATGTGAACGTAAGAGTTTCGAAGCAGCAACTTGTTTCTTTAGATCGGGATGAGAAGGTGGATCAGGTAAACGATAAAGAGTTTATGGAAATTATCCTGCCTATTCCCGAGGAGCGTGAATTTATTGAGGTTGATACGTCACCGACTGTTAGAGATGTACCCGAAACTTTTCCCAGTACAAGTGGAACTCAGGATGTTGATAATGAGAATCCTGATGAATTGTTTGAAGATTGCACAGACACAGCAAGTATAGCACAGATCTCTTTAGATGAAGCCTTACATAGTGAAGAACGTTCACAGTGGGAGGATGCAATCTTGTTGGAGGTGAAGAGTTTAGTCCAGAAAGGTACGTGGGAGGTTGTGAAGAGACCGAAGGACAGAAAAGTAGTTGGATGTCGTTATGTTTTATCTATATACAAACTTTTCTACAGTATCAAAAAACAGTAGTCCAAATGAAACGCCAGGTTAACAAATGATGCAAGTTTATGATTCAGTAGCGCTCACGCATGTAGGTGATAATGGAATGTGCGCAAGCGAGATAACGTTTTTCTCAAAACTATGGTTGTGTTTTATTTGTAGGCTTTGTGCTTAAACCAATGATTTTATATAGGTATAGATATGTTATATGCGCGCACATTTTGAAGACTATAAATAGACCTATTTAAGACAACTTGTAGCTAGTCTCAGATAATATGAAGACATTTGGAGTATGATTTGAAGTGCTGTCATTAATGTCATTGTAATCATTGTTCGGCACAGATTTAAAACGCCAATCACTATAAAGGTAACATATCTATACCTATAAAAAATCATTGGCTTAAACATTTAAATAAATATAATAGTTTTTTGAAATTACCCTTAAAATGAAACTTTTTAATTCTAGGACCGATTTCTTTTCTTTTTTTAACATGCGTAATGTTAGGAATCATTTGCAAGTACTCCCATGTCTGGGCAGCATTTGGTCCAAATCCGGTCAATGTTCTTTGGTCCAGTTGAATACTTAATTAAAATGGGCATGATGACTAAAAATTTTTTTTAGTTCATCACATACATTACGTATTTTAAAATATTCGACACGTATTTTTTCTCTTTTCTCTTAAACTAAAAATGACACAGATATAGTCATCATCCCCATATTGGAGAGATACACACAGGTTTAAATTAAGCATTTCGTTTTTATATTTCTATTCCGTTTTTATATTTTTCTTAAACATTATCCGACATTTAGGTAGTTTGAAAATAAAAAGCAAGAATATACCTACGTCGGGACGTATTGCACATAACCCGCGAGTCTTTTGGGATTTCCTTCTGCTCGGTTTTTAGATGACTTCACCTCACACTGTAGCGTATTGGGCGCTCCCATGATTTTTGATTTTGTCTGTTTTAACATTTAAAACGAACAGAAGTACTAACCTTAATTAATTGTGTTTATTGTATTCGTAGATATTGGGATGAGAACACATTAAAATAGTAATCCAATAGGTCTGTAGGCGTGGCGGGGATTAAAAAAGGCACGTAGACTTATTTTGTCTAAGTTTATATTTATTTATTTTTATACACACAAAAAATACATATAAATAATGTTCTTACAAAAAGCCTTATTAAGTGAAATTCTAGACAGCATAAGAAATTATTTAATAGAAATACGGGTATTTATATCAAAATATTTAAATATTTGGGACACAAATGGCTAAATTAGATTAGATTAAAATATTACGCATCGTTGTGAGTAAAAGTTACCGTTATTCGCATGTAAATGGAGGAGTCATATTGAAATTCTAAGGATTCCAAGGATGTAGGTAATTCCTTTTTGTAAGCTGCTTCTTTGTGGCTACCACGTTGATTCAAAGTAGTAAATTGAGCTTAGTACGCTATAAAATAATATCTGTTTAAATGTTACCTAATCAGTGTCTAAATCTAAAGGTTTCCTGAGTATGAGATAGTCGTAAAAACTCATAGGTAGATACTATTTCAAAAATATAAATGAAACACGACTAGGTACTTCGTGTCATTGATTATTTAGCCATCAACCGTTAGCTGAACTTTTCGCATCTATTAAAATGACATTTCACAAGCAGACACACCACTTTAATGTTGCATGAAGGCGATCACGAGATCCTTTTTAAAATCATCAAGTGCTCGTTTGATATTTTATAGAAACACCATTTCGTGTAGGGGAGTACCCCTCATCAACAGTAGTTGATTCGATCTAAACCTTATCCCGCTTATAACAAAACGAGTTTTAGAGTTAGTTCTAGGGGCTAATGTCATTTTTAACGTTTCGGCTATGGACAAAAGGTCAAAAAAATACATTAGTCCTAGGACTAGATTTCTTTAAAACTGGTTTTGTAATGGGGGTATGTGAATAAAAAATATAATCCGCAAAAGTCGGATTATAACGTATAACGTTAAATTTCAATAGCAATGGCACTGTCAAAAGTGACAAACCGTAGTCGCCATCACAAAGCTCACAGATTCAATACAATTGCTTTTAGACGAATATTTCTTACTTTGATCAATAGGTAAGGTACCAAGTCAAGAGACTGATTAATTTGACCATTTTGCTGGTTCGAAGGAAGATATTAATTTTGAAACAGTAGGTAACGTGTCGATTTAAACAGCTATTAGGCAGCTATTTCGAAAGTAATTAAATTCCTTTTGGCTCTCCGAAATTATTGCAAGTCAAGAGAAAACACGCGCGAAATCCTAACATGACTTGGGATGTACGTACGTGGCTATCTTTTGACAAGGGTAACTTGCTAAGCGTAATATTTTAGTGTCGCAAAGACGTCGTATTTTTTACAAAATCACTGAATGTAGCCTATTCAAAAAGAGATTTTATTTATACGTATGTCTATTTCAATTTTTATTGGTTATGCCGAAACAGTAAAAAGATTTTTATTTTATAGTTATACTGTAAAAATAGCAGTTACCTCCATGCGTTGGTTGATTTGGCCGATTCAGAGGCGGTCACGTGCGCAGCCCTTCTCATCTTCCGGTAACCGGGGTCGTAGCGGAAGCCGTCCAATAACGCCCAATTGATACGCTGTTTAAATAAGGCATTTCAATTTACTAAAAGGGTTGTTTCATTTTATACTTGTACTTAATAAATAATGTTCTGTAAAATTTAAGGGTTTAGTAGAAAATTGGTAGCGTTCCCGCCAATAAATGAGACACTGTATAGGTACCTACATGGAACCAGGTATATAAAATGTATCTACGTTTTAGAGCAATTCTACACAATGTACTGGCACAATGTGTGTAGGTGAGCCGAAACAAGTACTGCGGTCGCATTCATTACGCCAAGCAAACAAAGTTTCCACCGCTACTGGAAAACTTATTCTCGAGGTTGTTCTCGTGTTCATCTAATTAATTGGCGTAGCTCTTACCATTCTACCATATTGGAGAATTGGGTAGAAATAAAGTCGTTTAGTACTCGACAATAAATAGTCTTTGATTGTTGTTGCGTTGCTATGTAATTGGTATTATGAAAGAACGTTAATATTTTAATAATTTCTCTTTTTTGATATGTTTTGTGGTTAACCATTCGGTTTAATCTGGGATTCTTTATTTATGGTGGCTTACATTTTGTGTCACCGATGATAACCCTTGCCGGAGCTCCAAAGTGGACTATTGCCACTGACTTGAAAATAGTGATAAATTATTGAGGTGTTTGTGAATACGTACTGATTGAAGTTAACGATATGTGAACCTCCAAAAGATATATCGATAATTCTTATAACGATAATTCAACAGAACCTAATATAGTTGGTTATTTGAGTCGCTACTTCACTCTATGGTTATTCATGCCATTTACTCACAATGTGTTAGCTTACATGTTAGCTTATCCACATTTATATTCAACCAACCATAACCCAACTTGAAACATAAAGGGCAGTAAGTTATTACCGTTCCAAGTAGCACCATGTTGGCCACGTTTGGTAAAATTAAGTATCCACAAAAAGCAAACTCTTTTATTACAGTCCATTTGTACACAACGAACTAAAATATTCATTAGGGTCAAGGAAAAACAACATTTGGGAAAAATGATATTTTCAACGCGTACATGAATAAAAGGAGGCGAATCGAAAAAAATATCGCGAGAAATATTATATTCGGTCGGATGTTTGAAGATAGCTCGAGATGAATACGAACGAAGTGTTTTGAACATGGAACTTGGAAGGGACGATGTGGTTTTGTTTAATTTTGAGACTTTTTATTAATATATGATATAGATGAGGAAGATCTTGGATATTTTAATAGAGTTTTATGGACTGATGTGTTACGATTCGAATGCTGTGGAATCATGAAGTATATTTTGGATAGAAGCCCTTGGAACATCTAGGGCACTAGCCACACTTCTTGTACTCGTGGGTGGATTTTACCGAACTTCTTTAAGCGCCATTTCTCTTCGATCTGGATCAACTAGACCCTATGAGACTCTGCTCGTTGTGGTCGAGGGTCAGATGTCCCTCGACGTCAACTTTAGTGAAGGGGTTCGGACGGACTGCGCACAACACACAACAGGTTGGAAAGGAACAACTATTTATTCAGTAGTAAGGTAGGAAAAATATGAAACATTGAGACACTTGAGAACACTCCGTCTCTCTAGGGATTCCCGACTAGACTGACTCGGCGAGGCAATGTTGGACAGTTCTATTGTCAAAATTTTGAATTTAAATTTAGAAGCCGAAAAGAAAATACCGAAAGAGACCGTCCAACTGGGACGAGGTTGTATGCCTCGTCACTCCTAGACCCTAGAGAAGGGATCTCTAGACCCTTCACGAACACCAGGAATTCTGAATGCATTAAGGTTCCTTCCATTAGTGTTTGATGTATTAATAAAAACACGATGGTCGGGATAAGACTCAGGTTGCCGCTAACCATGGCGTTGAAGTTGTTCGCGATGCAGTCGCGGCGCCCTGCTTCAAGGTCGTGTCCTTGTGCGATCCTTTAGAAATAAAGCATTTTTGCATATTCATGTAGTGTAACTCATCTCTACATTTCTTTCACAGTTTGGTAAGTGTCGACCTTGCCACTTTTTATAGTACCTATTAGATATTTATTTAAGTATATTCATATTTAATACTGTAGTTGGTTTAAGAAACAATTTTAAACTATATTGTTATATATCTGTTCGCCTCTTACCCATCGGGTAGGCAGAGACTACCTCCTTCCATTAGCAACTACAGGCCTAATGTCAGTACCTATATCATATCCATATTACTTACTACATACTCGGTGGTTTCGACTTATGACTCCTCCGGCGATTTTGTATTCGGAACAAGCTCCATGAACTTTTCTATCTAACGCCGTATAATTTCACTTGCGAATAATTGGTACTTATAGCTTAAGTATTTTGGTAATGTTAAAATTTATTTTGAGGTTACCCTTGAGAGGTTAAGGGGCAGAGCAGAGTTCTATATGCGCGCAGAGCTAGCTAGTAAATAAATAGGGGAAGTGGGTGCAAAACCGCCCCAATAACTGTCAGTCGATGAAAATATAGAGAAAATAAAGCAATTTACTAATTTTCACGCTTTTATTAACTAATAATACTGTTTGTCTTACAAATTAAATTAGGTTTACGCATGAAAACATCATTAAAAGTAAATAGAGCCAAAAAACTTTAAAAGTATGAAAAAACGGTTTTGCCCCTACAGTGGGGCACAACCGACCCTGCTCTTTTCGTTAGGGGCACAACCGATTTTTGCCGTTATTGGCAAAATTCACAAACATATTCGTAATCAAACTTCATTCATCCCTGCACAGGCCTCATGAGCCCAACCAGGACATATTGTGCATTTAGTCCAACCATCCGTTGACTTACATTTAGAATATACCTCTTGATTTAGAATATATGCATTCACTGTCTTCGTCTTCATCTTCACTATTGCGTTTAGCTTTCTTGATCGATTTTTTCACTCCTTGTGTTTTCTTTCCTTTTAATCCTTTATTTGTAGTAATTTCAGGTGTCTTCTTTCCTTTACATCCTTTTTTTGTAACAGGTGTTTTGTTTGTTGCCTTTACTTTTGCCTTTTGTAACTTCTGAGGTCTTCTTGGCTTTACCTCCGTCTTTTGTAACTCCTGGGGTATTTTTTGTTTTACATTTTTTGTCTGCAATAGCAGCTTCTAGTATACAAAATTATTTTAGGGGCATAACCGCCCCTATGTGGTTGTGCCCCTATGTGGTTGTGCCCCTATGTGGTTTTGTCCCCAGGCACTCGTTTTGAAAATTGATGTCCGTGGTGTCTTGTATTTTGAGTTAAGTTACTAATAAACAATGTAAACATAGCTCAAATGAATGCTCTCCAGATTAGTGAATTACTTAATCATGCAACTAGTAAATCATTCTACTTATCGCATCTGGAAAAATGGTACGTAATTATAATTAAGAAAGTTACCAAATTTAACATAAATGCAAATTACTTTATATTTACATAACCAACGACACTAATACAACATGAGAAGAGAGCGGCCGTTGTATGACCCTGCCGAAAAAAATGTTGCCAATTTAAAAAAAATACCGCCCAAATGGCAGAAAACGGTTGTGCCCCTATATGCGATAGTGCCCCCATCTCCCGTACAGTTGTATTACAGATCAAAAAGGTCAATTAAAACTATCATTAGATGAAATTACAAGTAAATATAATCATGCTAAAAATTTAATCTGTGATTACGAGTTAGATATGGACAACTTAATACAGTTAAGTAAAGACAACGAAGAAAGATTTACATCTTTCGTAGATAATCACGTTTGCGGCTGTTTAAGACCAAGTTTAGGTAGTCCATCTATAACCGTATCGGCCGTGTGTACGGAGTCGAGTTCCGCACACACCGGCGAAACAATGCAAGCATCGTGTGACGTAACGGCCAGTTCATTCTCTCGAGTGAATTGCGATAATGTGTGTGAGGATGGCACTAGGGAAAATAGCGAATACTCTGCGGCGGATGCGCTGCCGTCGCGCGCGCAGCTTAATTCTAGCTGTGAGAGTGACGGCGGTGCGTCCGCGGCGGAGCCCGGGGGAGCCGTGGGGCGCGGGGCCAGCCGCTCGTCGCGCCGCCGCCGTCGCCGCAAGCGCCTGTCGATGGCAGCGCGCGATGCTGCCGCTGCGCGGGCCCGCTCATCGACCGTTCCCGAGCGGTCGGAGGACATTGATAATAGTGATAACACCTCGGGCAGCGCGAGCGGGGCGGCGGCGGCGGCGGGGGAGCGGGTGGAACCCGTCCCGAGAACCGTCGTTTACTCTGATAGGTTAGGCTATAACTTTGGCTCATTGTTACACAATGAATTAAATCAATCAGTCCGGAATAATTGTTATCCAAATTGTAGCTTTAATGATTTGCTAAATAATATTTTTGTTGAGGAATTAGATTGCAATAGTACAGTAGTTATTTTATTTGGAGATTCTCTCAAAATTAGTCAATCGGATATAAATAGAGGACTCGAGATTATTTTAAATATTTCAAATACGACTAAGTGTAAATTCATTGTGTGTGCCTTACCGTATTGTACTAATTTTTCTCAGGCACAAAACGACCGCATTTATAAATTGAATTCGCGTTTGTACACGGCGATTAGTAGTTATAGCGACGTTATGTATTTCGATACAAATAAATTTATTTTTAATTTTTATTTAACTGCAAGTACTATGTACTTGTCACTTAGTTGTAGGCGACGATTAGCTAGTTTACTAGCTTACAATATACACTTTTTTCCGACGGCTATTAGTAATTGTACTAATATTATACCTTTACATTTTTTAGATTAGATAGCTGTCAGGACTTGGACCCCGCGTCGTCGAACGCGGCGGCGGGGGGTCCCAGCCCTGGCGGCGACCCTGAGCCCGATGGCCAGGTAATTCACAGCTCCAATAGTAACGTTTTAAATTCTTTATCCTTGCTGCACATCAATATACAATGTTTTAACACTAAAAAGGTATTGGAGCTGGAATTGTATTTAGAAAAACATAAATTGGACATTGTATGTTTAACGGAACATTGGCAGCAGGATTATCAAGTATTTGTTAATTATGATAATTACCGTATAGTTAGTTCTTTTAGCCGGCGGGTTGCGATACACGGGGGCTCCTTAATAATGGTTAAAAACAGTATTAAGTGTAATGAGCGTACGGATATCGGTGGGCTGTCGGTTGAGAGACACATCGAGCTGTCCTGTGTTGAGCTGGAAAAGTACATTGTGGTTTGTGCGTATTGCCCCCCTGCTGCTTTGCTTGATACTGTAGAATCAACGCTAGAAGAAGTTCTTAGAGTATTGACTAGGAAAAGTAAAAGTATTTTAATATGTGGTGACTTTAATGTAGATATTTTGATAAATGATAGCTCCACGGTTAGATTGTTAAGTGTATTTAAGTCATTTAATTTAGAAAATGTGTTTTTGGAACCGACTAGAGTTACTGCGACATCTGCTAAGTGTATTGATAACATCTTTTGCAACTGTGAATATAATAATAAAATGATTGACAAGTCATTTTCGTCTGATCACTGGGGTCAAGTCACGTACTTCCCTCACGCTCACCAAGTACAGAGCATCACAGTCACAAAGCGCTGTGTGACTTCTGGTCGGATTCAGAAATATATTGACGCGTTGAACGTTCAACTACCACGTCAACTACAGCATTGCAGTTTTAATAATACTAATAATTTTTATAGAACTTTTTTCAATGCTGTTGAAAAACAATATAATAATATTTTCAAATTAGTAACTAAAGAAATTAATCCAAAATTTAAATTCAGTGATTGGGCTACTTTAGGTATTAGGAAAAGTAGGGATGAATTATTTCAATTATATGCAGATAGGGCGCTAAGACCTAACGATAACAACTTTAAAGAATATGTAAAAAGATATAGTAAGATTTTTAAATCAGTATGCGTTAAAGCTAAATCACTGTTCATAAGTAAAAAAATAAAATGCGCTCAAAATACAACAAAAGCTGTATGGAGTGTTATTAACTCTGAGACCGGTCGAACTAAACTACGCGTTGATAATATAACTCTTAAATGTAATAATAAAATACTGTCAAGCAACACCGATGTTGCTAAAGAGTTCAATGCTTTTTTTATTAATATACCTTTGAAAACTACAGAGAATCTACAATCTTCACCGGTTCTATCTATAAATCTTGCAAAAAAGTATATCCCAGCCTGTATTGCTGAATTTGAGTTTAGGCACATTACCCCACAAGAAATTGTTAAAACCTTCAAACAATTTAAGGTAAAAAACTCTGAAGATCTGTGGGGAATGTCTGTTAAGGTATGCGGTTCACTAATAGATGTAATGGCACCGTATTTAGCACATACATTTAACTTAGCTGTAGATAATGGTGAGTTTCCGGATTTAATGAAACTCAGTAAAGTCGTACCGTTGCACAAGTCAGGCGACCGCCAAGATCCTGGTAACTACAGACCTGTGTCAATATTGCCGGTACTGAGTAAGGTTTTTGAGAAGATTATGCTCAGTCAAATGCTTTCACATTTCAATTTTAATAACATCTTACATAGCCAGCAATTTGGTTTCACCAGGGGCCGCTCGACAACTGACGCCGGTGTTGCCTTAATAAAACATATCTTTGAGGCATTTGAGGAGCGTCAGGATGCCGTGGGGGTCTTTTGTGATTTGTCGAAGGCATTTGATTGTGTAGATCATGAAACTCTATTGCTAAAGCTACATCATTATGGTATTCGGAATAAAGGTCTTTGTTTGTTGGAATCGTATCTTAGTAACAGATTCCAATCTGTTCAAGTAAACGGTATGAAGTCACAAGGATCTTTGGTAAAGATAGGTGTTCCACAAGGATCAATATTAGGACCTTTTTTATTTCTCGTGTATATTAACGATCTACCCCACATGGTTGAAAATCTGGCGAAGATTGTATTATTTGCAGATGATACATCCTTAATTTTTAAAGTCGACAGGCGTGCCCTTAACTACGACTATGTAAATGAAGTTCTTCGGCAGGTTCATGATTGGTTTACAATCAACAACCTTGTGTTAAATGCGAAAAAAACCAAATGCATTAAATTTAGATTACCCGGCGTAGTATCGCGTAATAATAGTCAAGTTATATTAAATAATGAAAAACTAGACTTTGTGGAACAGACAGTTTTCTTAGGGATTACAATCGACCAGAAGTTACAATGGGGTCACCATATTGGATCGCTATCGGGGAGGCTAAGCTCTGCAGCGTACGCCGTCAAAAAAATTAAGGAACTGACGGACATACCTACCGCAAGACTTGTTTATTTCAGCTATTTTCACAGTCTTATGTCCTACGGCCTGCTGCTGTGGGGTCGTGCCGCCGATATAGGTTCAATATTTGTTTTACAAAAAAGAGCTATAAGATCAATCTATGGACTCCGCTGTCGTGAATCCCTAAGGCAACTGTTCAAAACAATTAATATTATGACGGTGCCATGTCAATACATTTATACAAATATTATGTATGTCAGACAGAATATGCATCTATTTCAAACAAATAGTCAGCTGCATAACTTTAACACTAGGAATAGAAATAAATTAGTTTCAAATGGTTCTAGACTTTCCAAAATTAATAAATCATTTATGGGGCTTTGCGTGCAATACTACAATAAAATTCCCCAAGAAATTCTAGCATACTCCGAAAACAAGTTTAAGTCTTACATTAAAAAAAACTTATGTAATAAGGCTTATTATAGACTAGACGAGTATATGAATGACCACCTTGCATGGAGTGTGGGGCATACTGACCAGCTCCACAGGAATAGCTAATAAATAACAAATTTTGCAAATAAATGAATGATATAATATAAATAATAAATGTTATAATAAATTAAAATAATAAATGATATAATATAAATAATAAATGTAAAAATCTTTAGGTCTGCGGCATTTGACTAAACCTTTTACTAGGCGAAACGTGTGACATGTCATGCTTGCTTACGCCACTGCAGTGGTGGCGCTGTGTGTCGGGTCGCTTACTTCCCTAAAATATGTGGAAGGGGTTGATGGCTGGCACATGCGTTGAGACCTGTGTGAAGGTGCTGCTGTGGTGGCTGGTCATGTTATGCGGTTTTTATCAAGCTAAGCTTTTTACTTTTTAAGTGCCTATTAACATCTTTTGGTTTATTTTGGATGCTGCAGAGTTAAAAATTTATGTAAAACAAACTACTCGTACTGTGATATTCATGTAAATTACTGTGATAACAAGTTAAGTCAACATGTAATTGTATATAAGTCTCGATTTAAAAAAAAAGATATATTGCACATAACGTAGGGCCCTGTGCCGAAGGTTTCTTGCCGTCTTCTTCCTCTCGGCTATACAGGTAGTGAACCGGCAGTAGTTTTAGATTAAAAAAGTGACATCAAAAAAGTGTAATGAATTTTGCCTATTTTTGAATAAAACACTTTTCATTTTCATTTTCATATAATTTTATAAAAAACGTTAGATTCATTTTGCAGTTAAAAATACAACAGTGAAGTTTGTTTGTCTACCAAAACACTCATGACGGTGACGTGTGTTCTACATATATCTAAAAAGTAACACACAGCCAGCCAGCAACTCATAACTTTCACACATTTTCTTCAACAACCCTTAAATTTTATATTCATTTTAAGTTTAAATATGATGGAGATGGACTAATTGGCGAAAAGTTGTTTTTGAGAATGTATTATTTAGCCCAATCGAATATTCCTGATTTTAAACTTGTAATACTAAAATGAAACAAAATTAATTAATGTTTTGCTTCATTTTGTTGTCCTAGTAGTTAAAAGTAGTTTGGAATGCATCTTGTGTATTAATGCTGTCACGTTCGATGCCGCGACCAGTACGGAAGTCCGAAAGGTCCGACAGCAAAATATTAATATAGGCACGTACTGGTTCATGCTTTTGTTTTGCTTGCTTGCGGGATTTGTTCCGTTATATCGAGATTTCAATAAATATCTTTATCGATGTTAAAATATCGAAGCAGCACTATTTTGATTGTGTAGTTTTATCGCCCCAATAATGTAGGTAAAAGTAGTAATGCTGTTTCTACTGTGCTCTACTCTCCGGAAGCCTATCAAGTAGGTCGCGGCGGGGCGTGAAATTGAGTTCCTCATTATTGGGGTGCCCTTTACCGTGACCCTGAGAGAATGGACAAACGGTTTTGTTTATACCAATTTTATTTTATCGAAATTCTTAGAGGAATCCTTTTATAAAACAAGTCAATTACGTTCATGGAAATTGTTAATTAGGTTAAATAAATAACCCTCGGTAAATAAGCTTGCTGCAGGTGTCGCTCATTTTTATCTCGAGGAGAAATAGAAGAAGAACTTGATTTCATATTCATATAACTTAAAAAATATATTTAAAAAACATTCTAACAAAACACTTTTTACTTCACTATAACAAATAAATAAAACATCAACAAACAAATTGTACCTCATTTGTTGGTAATTCAAAATCTAAATTGGAAACTTAAATTTTATTCAGAAGAAAAAAGAAAAGTATTTTATTAAGTTGTTTTGTCATGAGAACGTTTAGTTTCAGGTTTGAAGAAAACAACAGGTAAGTACCTAATGTAAGTGTCAAAAATAGTACTGCTGCGAAATATCAAAGACTGTAAAGGGGAACGTTTGTTTTGATTTCTGAATGTCACAGATCAAGAAGGTATGAGCAAACAGCATATAATCACTAAGAGGAAACTCTCATATTAAAAAAAATATATATAAAAGGTTAATATGCTCTAGGTCAATGCTCTTGGTACCAACTTCCAGACTTTTGACACTTTGCCTTGTCATTGCTGTCAACATAACGATAACAAGACAATGTGTTAAGGTTACACTTATGAGAACAAATTGGCTTTGATAGCATTTCCGAGAACCCCTCTTAGATGCTCCATGTTATTTATCTCCTCTTGAGTAGGTTGGTAAGTTTCCTGGCGTGCAACGTATTCTGTTTTGTAAACCTCTATCATCGACCTAATGATAGCTGCGTTTTTCGGAGCCTTCACCCACCCCATATATTTCTTAAGCGAGACTTCCCCATTAAGACTTATTAGCAACTCCTTCGCTATATAGGCAATTGACTGATATAGTGTTGACCTTGCGGCCCCAAGACTTTTGTTGAATCCGTATTATTGATTCCCCTGGACAACGTTGACAGCCTTTGAGAAGTTGGTTAACTCTCCACCTGTTAACATGTCCAGTTTAATCCAGGTGAAGTCAGGATATTTCTGAATGGCACGACCCACTGTCACCAATGAGATAAGACCAGAATTGGTTCCTTGTTGCAGAGTCAGACGTACACGTAAAGCAACTTCAGGAATGTCATTTAACCATCGGTCCATTACTTCTCTAGCATTATCAGCTGAAATGTATCCTCCATAAAACTTATAAACAAGATTGATTATGTCTTCATCAAGATTAGCATTAAACTGCAAATCATCCATCATGCCATTAGTTATCTTTGTGATAAAATCCCCCGTAACATTCTCTCTCTTAGCCACAGCAATATACAAAGTAGTGAAGAGATTCTTGATCTCTTTACTACTTTGTATATTCTTGTAAGAGGCTTCATTGACATGTCGGTGTTATTATCAAGTAACAAGTACTGACAATACACATCTCCAAATCGTCGCAGGAAGTCATCATCGGATAGATTACGATCAACAGGTTCATAATCGTCTCCCTGTTCCTCTTCAGGAATCGCATTGTGCTCTGTAGTGAAATGGGCCCTGGTACGATTTCTGTTTAGGGGTGTTTCATTATTCATGTAATGCTTTATGATAGTCGTAACCTTGGCATTAACTTGCTGTTAGATAGGAAGTAATGAGATAGGAAGTAATTGGTTAGAAGCACTGGAGCTAGTAACTCTCCGATAGAAACTGCCTTCATGTGAGGCATGGCAGGCATAGGCCCTCCTTTATGCACGTACGCCCCGTATGTCAAGAGTAGAGCCCAGCGACTGGCTTCTTCTTCAGTCAAGTCGTCGTAATTGACGAATGCATCAGCGTTCCTGGTCATCAAGGATTTAACGAGGACGTCGTCCTTGTAGACATTCATGATTCTCTCCCTGGTATCTAACCAGCCTCGTCCGTGTGTACGGACAGCCATTATCACAAATTAAGGCACTTGAGTTTAACAAGTAGACACAACTAGCAGTTTGAATTCTAGAAAGTTTTAAAACGAGTTTTATTGTAATTTTAAGTAGGATTTAACTTTATTTGAGTCCGTCTGTAAGCCATCTTTATTTACGATGTATCCTAAATACTTAAGTTCTTTCCGAAAGTTTCTTTGAATGCTGCAGGATCAAAATTAATTTTTAGGGATAATAATTATTAGTGGTGGGCCGAGTACCTGTTTTACCGAGTAACAGAGTACCGAGTATTACTCGGTTTAAAGTTTACCGAGCCGAGTACTCGGCCGAGTTACTCGGTATAGTTAAAGTAGGTAGAATTTCGCGCGAAGAAGCTCGGGAGCGAGTGGTGATATTGGTGTTAGAACTGTCACTCCGCACCCCGCTTATTATTCATAATGAAAACAATAAACCGTAACCGTCAAGTGGCAATTTTTTTTTAAAAAGCATTGCTTATGAATTTTTCTTCTAAATAATTATGATAATAGCAATTCATAACATTGCTCCAGCTGGGCAAAGGCCTATATATGTACCATTAGAAGGATTTAGACTATGATCTACCAAGCAAATCCAATGCGCAAGGTAGATTTATTTGTACCGAGTACTCGGCATTTTTACCGAGTTATTCGGCCGATTACGAGTAGTGAAAAAAGTGCCGAGTACGCCGAGTACCGAGTATTAACCGAGTACTCGGCCCACCTCTAATAATTATAATATAGAAAATATGTACCTTTATACATGTGTAACTGTTTATAAGAATTGTAAAACTTTATTTGAAAAGAGCAACCTCACAGAGTTTCTTGCTAGGTTCTTCTCTGGGGGAAACTGCACCTTGCGAATCTAGCGCTAGCTTTAAAAAAAATTACCTTTATAATAATGTAACGGTTTCAAGAGCATTTTTTGTGCCTATGAAATAAATATATTTTTGACTTTTGAAAAAAGGCACATTTTGGAAAATTTACAGTAATGTGAGCGTTACGGAGCTTATTGAGTACTTTGGAGAGGAGGGAGATATGCTCCTTGAAGGTCTCATTAATCATAATTATGTCATCAAGGTATAAAAAGATGCGGTTATCGAGGTTGTCAGAAACAAATAAAGCATCCATAAATCTTTGTTGTGTAGCAGGAGCGTTTGTCAAGCCAAAGGGCATGACTTTAAATTGAAATAAACCTCGACCGTGAACATAAAATGCTATTTTGGGTCTGTCTGAGACTTTTAATGGAATTTCCCAAAATGCTTTCGCAATGTCAATGGAGAAGAGGTATCTAGCATTTTTCAAATTGTCTAAAATATCGGAAATTATTGGTAATTTGTAAGTGTCTTTTCGTGTAATTGAATTTAGTTTGCGACTGTCAACGTAAAACCTCCATGTGCCGTCTTTTTTAGGTGCCATGACAAAAGGGTTAAACGGGACTTTCGCAAGGTTCAATAACATCAAGTTTTAACATGTCGTCAACTTCTTTACAAAGAGCTTTCTGTTCACAGGAGAGAGACAAAATGTGCGTTGTCTGATGGGGTGGTGGTCGCCAGTATTGAATTGATGTTCTGTCAGATGAGTACGTACTAATGGTTGGGTGTCAGTAGAAATATTCTTAAATTGGTCAATAATAGAATCGGATATGATACGTTGGGTTTCAGACAAGGAGTCATAATGAGTAATGTGTGGTGGGTCAGTTTTAATGAGAAAAATGTTATCAGTGGTGGAACCGTGTTTAATGTATTTAAAATTGTCGGGAGATATGTTTAGGAGTTTCCAGAAATCATACCCTAAATGAGAGGTTGTTTTATGGAGGGGATTCCGTGTGCTGTGACGAATGTGACCTTGTTATTAATTTGTTTTGGTAGTTCCATACTACCTATACTATGAATAGAATGTCCGCTAGCTACAGAACCAGAGATAGTGTTTGCAGTGTTAAGTTTAAAATTATGTTTAAGTAATAATTTGTGAGAGTTATCACCTAGGCTAGTGATTTCACTACCGCTATCTAAGAGACCACAAAGAGTTAGTCTTTGTTGTGAATGTGTAGTAAGGTCTGCTGTCATTAAGAGAAACATGAGTAATAGACGAATAAATGGTGTTGTATGAATCGAAGAAGAGTGTCCTCAACCAGTCTCTAATCTTCAGTTGAAGTTTTTGGACGTTTCTCGTTAATTTTTTTTTGAATATTACTTTGGCAATTCGGACATTTTTTGCATGTGACGTCCGGTTTGCCACAATGGAAACAAACGACCTTATTGCTGGTGCATGTTTCTAAAGAATGGTTGTCATTTCTAAAGCGTGGGCAAGAGAATCGACGAAGGGTAGGTTTAACTGTAGAATTGACAGCATTAGTGGAAAAAGGGAAACTGGGAATATATGGTTGTGTAGATGTGGAGGGTTGTAGATGAAAGCTATTGTCAGTGTTAACGAAGCTTTCGTACCATTTGCAGGCAGTTAGTAATTTTTCTAATGATGTTAGATTTTCGGGTAAAAGGTGTGAACTAATGATTGGAGACAGATTCCTTCTAATGTAATTTAACTGTTCTGTTCCAGGAAGTGGTTCACGTAATTTTGAAAATAAGGATTGCACCGCGCTAAAATAAAAGATAACTCTCTCATTTGGGAGTTGCTTTCTAGAATCTATGGTTTTTAAGTTTATAATCGTAATCAGGAATTTCGAAGTCGCTAATGAACTGCTTTTAGAAACAAGCCCAGTCGAGAAGAGTGTGTTTTCTTGCTCGATACCATTCCAAAGGTGGTCCAGTTAATATGTCGTAAATGTGTGAGTGCAACGCTGTGTCATTTAACTTATGGGTGATGGCGAATTCTTCAACTTAAAATATCTAAAACCGCTGAATGAGGATTTGGGGTATGAGGTAGAGATGATGCGGCCGAAACATATAGTGAGGGCTGAGTGATGGTATAAAATTTTGATTGTAGGGTTGATAGATGGGTTGAAAGTGAGTTGATATTATCTAGTGTTTCAGATGGGAGGTCTGTGGATATGTCTAGTCTGTCTAGTCTTTGTGATACGTAATGGAGATACGAGATGACTTTGTCTGTATGAATAGAGTTGAATAAGGGGACTAAGAGTCTAGTAGAGAGGAAGGTTAAGATTTTTTTTTATTTCGGTAATATCGGTATTTATGTCGTATGTGCTTATTGGGTCGTGAAAATGAGATGATAATAAAGCTCTCTAAGAGCATCGAACCTAATTGGTATAGTAAAAATTTTCGGTAGGTATCACTTAGGCTACACATCCCCTTTTCGAGCTAGTATGGAAAAAAAGTTGGCGGCCACTGATGAAACTTACGTCAATCGATAGAGAAAAATATTATAAAACGATCCGCTACAAGACACGTATTGCTGATGTCGTAAGGACAGCTGCCAAGTTAAAGTGGGATTGGGCTGGTCATGTCTGCCGTATGCCGAACGATCTTTGGGCAATCACAATGTCGGGATGTTTAGGGATGTTTTAGGGGATGTTTAGGTATAGTAAAAAAAGGGGCTATACCAGGCTCCATACAAATATGTTCGATGCCATTTGTCGCCGTATCTGCTTGGAGGTAAGGAACATCTCTGATTGTGAGTTCCTAAATGATTTCGGGCTTATTTAACAAAGAAGGATCCATCGCGGTAGTTATGAAGAAAGGAGAAAAAAATTGATTGTGGTTTTAAAGTGTAACAATTTTAAAAAAAAATTAGGTCTTCGAAGGTTGTGTGTACGTACACCACATGTAGCGATATTTGTATTTTGTTTGTTAATCATACAAATATCGCTACATCGTTCTATCCGAAAATAGGTAAAAAGAGCAATAATGCCTGTTTTGTATCTTATTTGCTAAGGCAGTACTAATTTCGCTAAACAGTAGATCAGTAGATGCCTGTAAATCGTATTTACTTTTTGAACAGCAAGAAATTATGTATCAATTTATGAATCAACTCTCATGGACCAACATCACAAGCAACCAGCCATTCTGACGCTCATGACTTATTGGCCCCAGTAAATGAACTCATCAAATCATGGAGTTATTGAAGTTTGAGGGTTAAAATGTTGCTCAGCTTTTTTTCAATACTTTCACGGATCCTTTAATAAAAAAAAATCTTTTCACCTCACTTGTGAAAAGCGTTTCTAAAAAATTAAATAGTTAACAGCTTTAATAGAATTTAAAAACTTTCGTATTAAAGGAATCAATTACGCTGAATGCTGTGTACATCAAATAAACTCATTATCATGACGTGTTCCTGAAGTTGACGGAGAATAAGTTCATGACTTAATTACAAATGCCGTAGAACAATTATGAACTAAGTTTTGAATGGGGCGTCAAATACGTAAGAGTTGAAATATTTTTACGAATTCTGAGTTGGAACTCAATTATAATTATATTTATAACTTAATCTGAGATTTATAACAAAGTTATAGAGTTGTAATTTAAGTACTTAATAACTTAATTCAACTTTGAATTTAAGCAGCTTGTACCATCGAGGTTTGACTTAAACCTACCAGCCCAAGTTGTTATTCATACTCGTTGGGAGATAGGTACCTACCAATTAAAATAAAATTCAGTAGTTGGGCGTCAGTGCAACAGGAAACGCTGGATTTTGCATGTTAGCAACTAACTTATTACATTTTGTTGTAAAAAATGTATAAAATATTTGAAACTTAATTAAGCTGGTACTAGAAGTGGGATAAACTGTTATTTTGTTATCACTGTGACTGTCGTTCCAGTTCCAAGAAAATCACAGTGAAAAACTACCGTGACTTCGTCACTTCGGCCACGTCGATCACGAAATATGAATTGGAATTAGTTAATGGTTCTTGTGATCCAAAATAACCTTCACACTTTTACAGGCTTAGGCTGTAACATTTTTAACATTATCTACTTTTTTTAAATCAATAACTTAACCAGTGATTTTTCTCGTCACTTAACCAGCGACCATTCTTTTTTTTATCACTTAACCAGTGATTTTTCTCGTCACTTAACCAGCGACAATTCTTTTTTTTATCACTTAACCAGTGATTTTTCTCGTCACTTAACAGCAGCCAGTATAATCTCTGACGACTAAAGTGGTCGGATAGATTGATTGATGAAATTGGCAACACCGACAAAATATATTCTTTTTAAGAACGTGGTGTTTTGACACTCTGTGGAAAATATGTTCGATGTATAATTCAATTTTGACGACTGTATGTGAATAAACACGTTGTGAGATTATTCCATCTTTTATTATGTTTTACATTACTTACCTATTTATTTCATACCTATACTAAAGTATGGCTCAACTCGCACTTTCTGTAATTATTAAGAGGTCGGTGGGTTTTGATGAAGCGAGAAGTGCTAATGCGAGTCCGCAAAGGCGATGCATCGGAGCAGATAATTGGATAAGTCTTCGACACATCTTTAGTGTTCGACTCAAAGGAATTAATGTAAGTAGTTTATTGCTGCCAACTACGAGACATATCCTTCCTATTTATAAATAAATATAGTTTTACTAAATGTTTATAAAAGGAACACAACATTACATATTGCGAGAGACTTATCTGTTGGCGCGTGAGAAGTGTGTGTAGTAACTAATAAAGTGGACTGTATTTAATAAATGTAATTAATAAACATATTTCGGAACCTTTATTTGTTTTTCCACAACACAATTAATCTGGTAATGAAAAGTAAAAATAAATAAATAGTTACCTATAAAACTCAGACAAAAAGAGAAAGAGTTCACAACAATAATTTAATTAATAAAATTATAATATACGTTTTATGTAGGTAATTCAGTTGGATGTAACGATTTTAGCATTAGAACCTCAAAAGGGTTCACGTCACCAACCATTAAATCAGCGACGAAATCTCGTGATTATGATATCATATAATTAATCTGTCATGACTGTGTACTTATTTTTAAGCAAACTCACGCCAAATTATTAACTACCTTCTTGATTTCCCTACCCACAGTTGCAGAAAAGGCAACTTTTAACAACAAAGGAAAATGGGCATTTTGGTGGTCAGCTCAATAGCAATGACAGTAATATCGTTGGATAGGTATTTTCAAGCCTAACAACAATCATTAGGTATGGCGTCTTGTCCGAAATCGTTGACCGTTCTGAGATATACTAATAAGAAAATAGCTGATTTCATACATGACGGATGGGCGAGCGGAACATCATGCGAAAAGCAGGGTTCTTATCTATCCGCCATCAGACATTCTTTAGGTATCCGAATTACAGCCTAAGTAGATGAACGCTTTGTGAAACGCGGAGTTCTGCACTCCACGTTCATTCGATCACATAATTCACGTTGTTCACATATCAGCCATTACATGAAGCATAGACCACTCCCAAGCAATGACAGTGACAACTATCATCACTTGACGTTTCACAGACAATACTTAAGAAGTTTGGTTGATGTTATGACCAAAGAGACGCCAACACGCCGACACGGCCATCCTGCCGCATCACACGTCCTCGTGTGAGCCTGCAAAGGAAACACACTGCCAATCGCCGACACGGCCATCCTGCCGCATCACACGTCCTCGTGTGAGCCTGTAAAGGAAACACACTGCCAAAAGCATTTACCACCGCTCGGTCATCTCTGACCAACAACACTCGGTTACCAGACAAGATTTATTACAAATTCTTCCACAAACTTTGTAACAGTTTGCTTAACCACTAACCATGTTTCAATTTATCAACTTCGAAGGTTTACTGAAGCTCTCATTCACAATCAACTCTAAACACAGTACCATAAACATCTGAATACATATGACGACTTCATTACAGTGACTCTATCAATCACAAATCTGCACACATAACGCCTCAATCGAGCGCTATGTTACCAACTAATATACCCAAACGCCTCCATCGAGCGTTAGGACACCAACTTATACACCCAAACGCCTCCATCAAGCGTTAGGATACCAACTAACACACCCAAACGCCTCCATCAAGCGTTAGGATACCAACTAATACACCCAAACGCCTACATCAAGCGTTAGGATACCAACTAACACACCCAAACGCCTCCATCAAGCGCTAGAATACCAACTAAAACACCCTAACGCCTCCATCAAGCGTTAGGTTACCAACTAATACACCCATACGCCTCCATCAAGCGTAAGGGTCGCAAACAGTGCCTCCATCAAGCACACAATCAAGCGTAAGGGTCGCAAACAGTGCCTCCATCAAGCACACAATCAAGCAATGCCTCCATCAAGCGTAAGGGTCGCAAACAGTGCCTCCATCAAGCACACAATCAAACAGTGCCTCCATCAAGCACACAATCAAACAGTGCTTCCATCAAGCAAACAATCAAACAGTGCCTCCATCAAGCACACAATCAAACAATGCCTCCATCAAGCATCGTACCACTACAGAGCCCTAGTTACACCTCCATCGAGTGTAACTAAACTCAATCGCGCAATGTATCAGAAACGTCAAATACTTGATCATCACCTTGATCAACCAACTCCTACAACTATTCGAGCTTCAGACATCCTTCTCAGCCTAGGTATCATAAGCAAGAACTAGAACGAACTTATTCACTCGTTCATGCACGATTCACCTCAGGGGACAATCGACAAATGCGAAGACAAACAGTCTTGTTGGAATCACTGAGCTTAATACGCATGGGTTTAGTCTTAGCACGGTGGTACAATACTAACAACTGTAGCTACACCCACAGCTACCTGTCTAAGTGACAGAGTTGTACAATCATTTGCCATGAAATTTATTAGAAATAGTCTCCTTCATTCGCCAACACTCAGCCCAGCAGAGTCGTACGTAATAATATGAAAACTTATCACCTGAGTGCATCAATCTACCACAATTACGGAGTGATGACGTCACACACGTCAACCCTCTTCTCAGCCGCAGCACCACCAACCACCTTGTTGGTCGCTCTCGTACAGTCCTTCGCGTAGTGCCCGATGGTACGGCAATTGAAGCAAACGATGGCTGGTTTCGTCAAAGGTTGTTGTGGTACCTTCATAACCTCGATGATCGCCAAAATGCTCCTCATGACCGATATCAAATCAACAACCAAACAGAACCCATCACACACGACAGCATCCCAAACAAGAAAGCGCCAAACCGACAACCAGTCAGAAAATCAGAAACATGCCAGCTCCTGCATTCCAGCAGCAAAGAGCATCATGAACGCAATCTCAGATGTTCTCCGACACGGCCACTCTGATAGGACCACAATAGGGCAAGGTTTGAATTCGAACCCGGTAGGCACTTCAACAAAAATCACCATTTCAACTCTTCATCGACCCTCAAAAATCGTAACAACAACCATTGTATCAACAACAAAACAACAAACCAGCTTCAGAACCCCAGCACCGATGCACCACCCAACCAGCGATGCATCACTTTTCCTTCTTTTCTTTATCACCCAACCAGTGATTTTTCTCGTCACTTAACCAGCGACCATTCACTTAACTAAGTAAACACACAGTTGGACACGCACACCGCGCACTCCTCGGCCAAACCACCGGAGCCACGACCACACTTCAACATGAGCAAACCGAAGCCATAAAACCAGTATTGACAAAATAAAACAATTAAATCAACATTTCACACCCAAAACAGTCATTACAAGCAACAACATTTTTATTTCAGGTATTTCAATACCATTGGAACTTTCTAACTTTAGAAAAACTTTCTAAATTAGCTCAACCTGTACAACAACAGCACCCTGCCTGCCATGTGCGATAACAACATCAACATTCAGCAAAGGCTGCTCAATCTCATTTTCAAAGTCATAACAAAATGAAAACGACTCACCAAACGCCATCAAAGCACAAGCGGCAGCCTCCAGAGTTCCAGGTCCACCACCACGGCTTAGTGCAACCACACACACTCGCCCCGCCAGGATTGAACTCCGGCAGGAGCACACCATTTTATAACTCACCACATCGGTTACTATCCCACTTCTGATGACGGATGGGCGAGCGGAACATCATGCGAAAAGCAGGGTTCTTATCTATCCGCCATCAGACATTCTTTAGGTATCCGAATTACAGCCTAAGTAGATGAACGCTTTGTGAAACGCGGAGTTCTGCACTCCACGTTCATTCGATCACATAATTCACGTTGTTCACATATCAGCCATTACATGAAGCATAGACCACTCCCAAGCAATGACAGTGACAACTATCATCACTTGACGTTTCACAGACAATACTTAAGAAGTTTGGTTGATGTTATGACCAAAGAGACGCCAACACGCCGACATACATATTGTTTACCAGTCATGTCTATTTGACAGTCTTACAACAAGTGAAGATATTTTCTTTTGATGTCTAAAGTCACATCTCTCGATGTCACTCTACATCAATGGTCGGTTGGGAGATTGCCCGAAGTCACTAAAGATTTCTTACATACCAACCTAAACAATAATAAAACTTACCTTTCGGGTGTATTGGTGGCAACTTGATGATCTACTGGGTGTACGGCTTTGTGATCGGCTTTTACTACGGTCGCGGTCAAGCTTGGCAATTTCTTTAACGACCATGTCCTACAGCACTTTTGTATACTCCTGCATGTCTATTTTTTTTCCGTGAAGAAAAATTCGGATCCCCAAATATGTGGTGGCCTTTCACGGCCAACTTGAAGTTGTGGAGTAAAATAAATAAAATAGTTAACATAAAAACTTGAAAGAGTTTTATACACACCTAGAAATAATCTCAAAAACAATACTTATGTTCCAAACACGATAAGCTACTTACAGTGATGTGCCTTGTTAACACACACATTGGTGCCTACCGTACAAAATATAATATTCATTTCATTGTCTACTTACGCAAAGCTTTGTTTTTGTTTGAGTCCGGATTATTTCTACCCCTTCCTGTGTTTTAAGGCTTTTCGTTGTTATTTATTTGATTCAGTACTCTTATGGAATGCGAGTATAATGAAAAGAAGGTTGTGCGAAAAGCAAAAAAAGCAGGAATGAAAGCTGCTTGCATTCATTCTCTCTGATCTACTCGGATCCTCTTATGTTCCGCATTGTTAAATGCATATTGCCTACAAATCCCTGAACAGTTTGTTCACCATGTTCTTGTCAGATTGTTAGATGAAAGTGATTACGTTGCAGGTAAAAATAAAAATTGTATTTTCTTGAAATAACAGACAACTTAACTATAGGTATTTAGAATTCTTAGAATGAAGTTTGTCAAACAGAATAATCAAAATTAAAAACTAGAAATATAAGGTTCTAGAGAGGTCCTCCTATACGTTAACCTAAAATAAAAAGGTAATATATCAATATTAAACATTGATAACAAATGATAACCAAGTACAAATACTTATTAAACTTATTTAAAATTATTTATATAATTATTTATTATAAGTGGATAGTACACAGCGACAGAAAAGAGTAGTTATACAAAAGACACAGTATAAAAAAATCCTCCCCACCACAGAGAAAGAATTATACCTATAGATATTTGTCATTTTGAATTGAATTTTTTTAAGTTCGTTAATAACGTTTTCTATTATAAGTTGAACTATTTTAAGTTCGTGGCGAATTAAGATGACTTAATTCGGAAGATCTCCATAGAGATGGTGGAAATGTCTAGTTTCCTTTTCAGTCCAGAATCATAGTTTACCTCGAATCATTCGCTTTACACTATTTTGAGGCACTCTTTCCATTCTTTCATATACTATGGGATACTGTGGCGTGGCCTATGCCAAAAAAAAGAGAAGCCATTAGAAATTCATCTGTAAAATTAAAACGAATGTTGTCTCCATAAAGAGTCATGAGACTAGCTAGATTGTTGTATTCGTATATTGTAGGTAGATATTTGATCGAACGATTGTATTTGTTGCCAATAAGGAAATAATCTATGGTTGAAAATTCTTTATTCAAAATCTTAGATTATCACATTATTACACATAATATATACAATATCGTTAAATATATTGACTTAATAATGTTATTCACTAATACCAACTTGTCTAAACCAATACAGTCAACAAAAGCACCGATTTGTCATGTAGATAAATATAAGTACATAAGTAATTGATTCGGACAGGTTCTAAATATAATCGTCTTACGTGGATAAAGAATCGTGATATTTATTTACGCTTACATTATTTAGTGAGAACATATTGGTGCACATACATAGTTGTAAACCTACTAACCTAAACAGTTTATTTAATCTCTATTAAATCAGACAAGAAAAAGTAAAAAAATACATACTTACTTACCTATGGACTTTTTGGAAATTGTATTAATACCTCCTACGTGCAATCGCATCCCCAGATTTTCTAAAAATACGTAGGTACGTGACCAACCCCCAACCCCACGTTGTTGGAGTTAGTCCACTCTGATCGTATGATCCGCTGCAAGTGGAAACGGATCAGGCATTTTAGTGCACTCTGATCGCGATATCAGTTAAAGTTAAACGAATGAAAAGCGGAAACCGATCGCGCGATCCGATTCCACCGAAGCAACATAATATAGAAAAATGTCGACACTAATCACATAAACTTTTTAGAGCATTAAAAGCTTTTTAAAAATATTTTGTTACTTATACACTCGAGAGCAATGAATCCGGATCGGGTAAACAAAAAGCTAAAAAATATCGAAAACTAAGAATTCCAGCCTTATGAAATAAAATGTGTTTAAGAGACCAATATATACTTCATCATCATCATCATGTCAGCTTATGGACGTCCACAAAAACACGTCGATCGAGTGTCGACGCAGTGTGGGAAGGCCTCCAACAAGGTGGACTGACGACTTGGTTAAAGTCGCTGTAAACCGTTGAATGTGGGCAGCGCAAGACCGGTCGTTGTGGAGATCCTTGGGGGAGGCTTTTGTCCAGCAATATATACTTGTTAATTGTAAATATAAAACTTCTGAGTTACTTCTATTCTATATTTATATCATAACAATGAAATCTTCGTTTGTGGATTTTGGAATATAACATGCCAAATATCGAATGGAAGCTCGAGGAGGCAATGCGAAATGTTAAAATTCAAGAAAATGCTTATGTTGTTTAAAAAAAATATTGGTTTTACATTTTAGTTTAGTTAGATCATCAGTTTTTTTCTTTACTTAATATTCTGTTATTAAAATGTTGTAACTCATAAATGTTATTAGGTCACATTGAATGAGTATAAAATTATCTATTAAACACAATTTATTTCATTAACTTAGCATTCTTGGATCGCGACTTCGATTCTTTAGTGACCCGGATTCATTGCTCTCGAGTGTATTTTATTTTTTTACTTTTTAGTTATTATACATCACAGACAAGTGACCACGGACAATAAGAGTAGATTTCTTATAGACTATTTGAATGCTGGCTATATAATTCAATAGTTATCGCTGGGTAGGGTTTTAAGTCTTCATCTCATTCAACGCATCATTGTTGCAAGGACGTTCGCCAGTTAACTTCGAACAGTCTACTTCTTCAAGACCTAAAGGTTTGAATCTACTTAAGGCCACGTATCCTTGACCAGCAGCAAAGCTAACAAGTAATACTTTGTTATGCGCACATGATCGTTACTGATCAACTTGCTCTTTTGACTAAGGGACTAGGTACCTAATTAAGCTTCAGCTTAAAGACTACACTGTGCGATCGATCAGAGTGGACTTTTTTTATACGTTGTCTCGATCGGATTCTACTTTACATTCGATAAAGGTAACAATAAATAAATAGTTATTAAACGGATTGGCATCATCAGATCGGCGTATTTGTTGAAAATTATAAATTGATTGACAAACCACACAATAACTAAAGAGCAATAAGTATTTAATTTTCTCAATTATTACAAACAGTCGCAACAGAGAGTCGTAGACAGCCTACAGTCGCCTGCTGTACTGATTAGTGCCAACTTGTTTATGCATAACACACGCGCACCCTTTGAATTATTTATTGGAAAAATCCTAGAATCTTGCTAACTTAAATATAATACAATATTATAACTACTACTTACCTACACTAATTAAAATTGTTCCACTACAACACTCATGTTATCTGACAATAACTGAACATTATAATTAGTCGTACTATCAAGTTTTTCTATTTTTATAAATTCAGTTGCTTCATAAAATAAAGACACTTAGAGATTTGTCATATTTATAAATCGATATGCATAAATGACTGATTTAATTTTGTTAGGATACGTATCTGTTTTGATTGACTCGGTGATATGAATATAAAGATCGATTTTTAAATAATCAATAGTTTGGGTGGGTATCCATGGGATATCCATATATGGTTGTAACAACAGGAAACCCGTTACATTTTATGATTAGATAACATTAATATGAATGTAAAGATCGATTTTTAAATAATCAATAGTTTGGGTGGGTATCCATGGGATATCCATATATGGTTGTAACAACAGGAAACCCGTTACATTTTATGATTAGATGACATTAATAGATTTGACAAAAATTATAAAGGAATTGAGTTACTACTTTTGTGACAGAATGCATTGCATAAAGTTGGATGTGGGATGTTTTTTCTTCTATTGTTAGATTATACTATTACATTCAAGTATCTATTACATTCAAGTATTTGTTGTAAGAGCTCATCTTATGGGCTAGATATCTCACTAGTGGTACTTGATTTTAACGATCCTTGGACGGCCTTTTTACCTTTCTTTAGGATCTCAAATCAAATGTAATATGCAAGAATAAACGGTATGAGATGTAAAAAATATCTTAAATACATATTGATTGTACCATATTAGTAAAATTAGTATGTATACAAATCGACATGCCTATTTATGCTTGCTTTAGTGTCTCACTTTTGTTGTAAATATTGGTAGTTTACACTAAGGTAGGTCACCTTATGTCGCTGTAAGTTCTGAATACTACTAGCATCCCGGCCAGAAGTAAACTTAAGTAGCTTGTTGTGGTCTTCACACCGCTTTGCAGTTCAGCGAGACTCGATCCTGTAATGAACGTTATCAGAATACTGGCTAGGAATACATCCTCATATTAAATTGATTATTAAGTAGGTAATAATATTTCTGTGTCTAGTAGGTCTTTTGTTGGATTTTAGATTTGTGTTGGATAACTCTCCTAATTTTTATTATTAATGTCAAATAATAATTTGAGCTGTCTTTTTGACAACTATGTCACCTTTATCGTATTTTAGTAGATACTAAGAGAAGAAAATTATGCGTAGACTGCTTGTCTTAAGCTTATTTACGTTCATCTTGATTTATTTGGGTTTTATTAAATTATTCCCTTATCGTTGATTTTGTTTCCCATGATTGTTATAATAAGGTTATGCTTGAAACTAAATGCTAAAGCGTTCACAAGGCTTTCGCAGAGTTTCTACCTGAGCTACGGTGCGAAAGTTTTAACTAGTAAACAAGGATTAGATAACTACGATGCTCAAAACATCATGGTGTAGAGCTCTATGTACGTAGATTTTCAGTACTCTTTCTTAGAAGCTAAACCTATAAATGAGCAAAACTAGAAAGATCATCTCATTGATCTTATTTTTTAAAAAAGGGATGTGTTCGCGCATAGACTCGCGCACGAAAGTGAAATTCTCACACGCGGTTACGTATGTTGACTTACACATTGAAAAATAATATAAGATGGAATATAAATATAATACAACATGAAAACTAGATGAGGACGCGGTATTGGTCCTAGCAACACCGCGACCTCATCTAGACTTGTTTTCATGTTTTAAGAGGCCATTTTTTTTACTGAGAAATAAATGTCTTTAAATTGATTTCATCATCGTCGTTGTCGTTACTTAAGCTTTCATCATCATTTTGAGTCCTACGTGAATTTGACCCCTACGTGAATAACAAAAGTTTCTGTCATCGTGTCGATCAGATGATCGCTTTTACAATAATCAGCCTCTATTTCCTTTACCGTGCAGCATAATTTCGCCCATTCTGTTACTCCCATTAAATTTACTTTTTCCTTTACCAAGTCAGTTACCCATGTTAGGTTCCAACTCACATTTTTGCTTGCGAAATATCCCTTAACAAATTAAGACCAGGACCAGGTCATTGCTATGGGATTTAGGTCCGGGTAATATGAAGACTGTTTATCACCAAACGAAGATACCAGTCTGAGAAAATACTATGACATAATGCGATATATTCATATGGCGTTGTAGCCATTGTCTCGGGCGTTACCTTGCAAGACGTGCACTCTGGCTGCAGCTTTCATCAGCAGTGGCAATTCCAAAGCGCAGGTGTAATTGCCTGCATCTTCCACCTTGAGCCGCGCCACCTGTGAAAACATGTACCTAATATTGCTCGTATTTGCCTTATCCTTGGATTAAATCTAGAATATTGCATGATATTGGAAATCTTAAAATAAAAGAGTTGACGACATTAATTTATAAAGAGTTCTTTTTATGAACGAACCGCGTTGATAAATTAAGTGTGAAACCCAAGAAAAGAAAATATTTTTTCTTAGAGATATACTCGTATCTCAAACCTACGAGTAGGTAAGTAAGTGGGGAGCATATTTAAGTTGCCACTTACACTTTACCCCGCAAATATATTACGGCAATTTAGTCTGAACGAAGGTAAAATTACAGGGCCTAGAGGGTAGAATTGGGTAGGGCGCGATTTGCAGCGTTGTATTTGACCTCATTATTAGGGGTAAATAAGTATATTTAATTAGTTTTTTTTATCATGCTTAAAAGGGTTGAGTTGATTCTTTATAACTGTATCAGTTTGGATTTTAAAATAAAAACTGTTTAAGAATGTTAATTTTGAATTTTTTTGGCATCTAAGTAGTCCCTAAATCTTGTAATACTTTTGAAATAGGTGTCTATTGACTTACCTTCTAACTTCTTATTAAATTGATTAAGTATGTAACATTCGTTTAGGTAGATACTCATTTACTCTAGCAATGTGTTATTTTTTATACATTTAATTAAGGTTTGCTTGGAATATTGTACAGTTTTTTGAATTTACTCTTGTAAAATTATATTTGAAATCTAAAATATTACTTAAATTAATATATAAGCTAATAGTAGAGCTGCGCCCTTACTCGGCAGTTAACCCCTGGCTATCTCACAGTAAATATCATATGTTTTGTATTATCTCTGCTCTGACTATAACGGTTCACAAACATTATTACCCTGGCTTTTAAATTGGATGGAATTAATTTATTATTTACCTATTCGTATTATAACTATTACTATTTACAAAGCAGATTTTTGTGTTTAAAACACTATAATTAGATGTATTTAAAAACAATGTTATTTTACGAACTAGGGTTGTAACGAGTGTATCCGTTTTTCATGCCTAATGTTAAAAAAAATTAATCAATTTAGTACCTAAGTTTATCAGAAATCTATATGTAGTTCAGAGACATCTAGCAAATAAATATATAAAATTGCGATTATTTTGAACAAAATATTCTTTTACCCCGAGTGTCAAAGGATGAGTTGTTGTATGCAGATGGCTCCATGCTTTCCTTCAGCTTCCGAAGACACGATGTCCTTTGGTAGGATTATAGCTGTGTATTATTAAATGAATCAGTAACGCTTAAAATAATGAAACGGTATCTATGATTTTCTTTCGCATCGGCGTGGGTAGTCTTCGCTTTCGCTAATTAAATAATCGCATTCGCACTCGACACACATTCGTTACAACCCTAAAACGTAAAATTAAAATGTATTAATAGCATAATACCTTACCTGAAGATGACTTGATAATAAAAGTTGCTCGGTCTCAATCAATACACCTCCACGTACTTCGTCCAGGGGAGTCGCATCGTTTCCTTTGTACCAACGGATTTTTGGCGGAATATTACCCAAATATAGGTGTTGTATCATGCATTTCAGAGAAAGTGTTTCGCTGGTTTCCAAGAATGCTTCTTTAGTCATCTTTATCTCTGGTTCTGTTCAAATAAACACTCTATATTTATTCACCTACCTAAAAGGCTTAACGTATTTACCGAAATACTTTAAAATTTACCGAAATACAATAAATAAAGCACGACTTTTTAATTAGCTGTTAGCCGTGTCTTCTATTAAAAAATAATAATAACAAGATAAGGTAATGTTAGACAAAAGTTTCATAAGTCTGTCGTATCTTAATGTCTTTAACAAAAATACGTCGCATCGCACAGGAGGCCCGGCCTTAGAATAATTTATATCTTAAGTTTATAATTTAATACTTACGGTGAACAATAAGTGTGAAATGTTTCAGCATCGGTGGATGTGTGGATACATGGCAGCAGTAAGCACCTGAATCTGTTACTTTAACGTTAGACAACTCCAAACGCCAATTGTCTCCAGCTAGGTCCACCCTGTACCTAATAACAATGGAGGATATTGAGATTCCCCCCCTTTCGGCCGACATCGCAACCATGTTTTGCAACCAGTTGCAAAGGCAGAATTTTCCTTCTTTGTTTACAACCAGTTGCGAATGACGAATATTTGACTTATACACCATTTCCATGATACACCACTTCGGCCGCGTATGATGCCGGAGTTTGGTAATCAGTATCATACGAAGAAAAAATGATCGTCGTAGAATACTAGTATCCAAACGAGAATGTTTTTACTTTTCCGATGATTTCATATTTTTTGTTAAGCAGTATTCGGTAAGGAATAAAACATTCTGCTTATGAAACCATCCAAAAGAATCCGTACTTAACCCGATAAGTGTGTGGCGGGTGTAACGTACACAGTTTAAAAAAATAAAATACCTACATCATATATTTTTCTAATAATACCTAAATACCTTTATTAGAAGTAGAATTCAACAAAAAAATTAATAAACAACATTGGCTCAACTTTTGGGTATTTTGAGAAAAGAAACCACTAAGTTATAATCTATAAGATTAAAATGGCGAAATAATTTCTATATAATGTCCAACACTAATTTTATTTAAATTTAGTTGGCTAATTGCTTTATCAATTTCCTCATCTATTTCACTATATTCTCGACTTAATTTTGTTTTTTTCTTATATCAATCAAGGTGGTTTCTTTTCTCAAGATATCCAAAAGTTTAGCCAATGTTGGTCTTTTGCGTCCGATATATCTATTCAGGCGACTGCGCCAGCCTTCTATATTACACTCGAGAGCAATGAATCCGGGTCGGGTAAACAAAAAACTGAAATATCTCGAAAACTAAGAATCCTAGCCTTATGAAATAAAATGTGTTGAGACCAATAAATACTTGTTAAATGAAAATATAAAACTTCTGAGTTACTTCTATATGTATGTCATAACTGTTGAAATGGTTAAAATAAATAATAAATCATTGTAAATATAACTTGCTTTTATTCTCTAAAATAAAGTAACTCGGACATCTTCTAGAACCAAAAAACAACAGAAGGAGAATATTAATTCTTCAAACCAATAACAGGTGGCGCTTAATAAAATTATGAATTTAATAGAATACAACCTTATTTCAACAATAAAAATGAAATATTCGTTTGCGGATTTTGGCATATAGCATGCCAAATATCGAATGGAAGCACAACGAGGCAATGCGAAATGTTAAAATTCAAGAAAATGCTTATGTTGTTTTTAAAAAAAATTGTTTTACATTGTAGTTTAAAAGTTAGATCATCGGCTTTTTCTTTACTTCATATTCTGTTATTAAAATGTTATGACTCGTAAATTATTACTTACATTGAAGGAGTATAAAATTATTTATTAAACACAATTTATTCATTATGCTAACATTCTTGGATCGCGAGATTTTTGGATTCTTTAGTGACCCGGATTCATTGCTCTCGAGTGTATTTGTTGTACCTACGCATTTTAGAAGAAGAAATTGCAATTTTTTCAAAAGTCGGTCTTCACCATCCATTGGTTTTGAAAATATTTGTTGAACTTTATTGTCTCTTCTCCGGACGGTCTTTTTGACATAATATACCTACTCGTATCCGCTTCTTATATATGCTTTTGGTAAACGTGCCAGGCCCGCACACCTCGCTACGTGCCTTTTTTGACCCTTGTGGTTTAACGATTTAGCTTTTTTAAATACACACCTATTAAGGTAAAAAAAAACATCCCTGTATCTCAATATTACGGAAAACTTTTCGAACAGCCTTCATTGGTGCCAACAAAGCAACCAGATACTATTACTGTTGACGTCAACAGTAATAGTATCTGGTTGCCAATGTATGAATCGGTATTTTATGAGATAGATGTATTCTACGGTACGTCATACATAAGTTTGCTGTGTTTTGTCTGGCAGTAAGCAAAAGATTAAAGGTACAACAGCCGATGAAATTTCGTGGACGACATGAATTGTACCTATATAATAACTGACGAAATTCAGTCGGGCATGCAGCATTTTTATCGCAAAACAGTAACATCTTCTTGTCGTCATCACTATATTCCACTAACAAGAAATGTTTAATTTTTTCTGGTAGGTATAATGGCTTCAATCGGTGACGGGCTTCTTAACCTGTCCTAAAAATTTATTTCTTTCGTTGTTTTTTAGGGTTCCGTACCTCAAAAGGAAAAAACGGAACCCTTATAGGATCACTTTGTTGTCCGTCTGTCCGTCTGTCAAGACCCTTTTTCTCAGGAACGCGTAGAGGTATGAAGCTGAAATTTATATCAATTACTCAGGTCTACTGTCCCTTGAAGCTGTGAAAAAATCAAACTTCTAAGCCAACGCAATCAAAAGATACAGCCATTTATGCCGCAAATTTTCGACACTTGCAAGGGAATCAAAACCTACAGGGTGCTTCCCGTGAACTCAGAATCTTGAAATTTGGTACGAAGCAACGTCTTATAGCATAGATAAAGGAAAAATTACGAAAACCATAAATTTTTAGTTACATCACAAAATATATATTTTTTTAATAATCTTAAACTTACTACCCATTTCCTCATAAACGCGTAGAGGTATTAAATTGAAATTCATACCAAATACTCAGGTCTATAATACCTTTAAGCTGTAGCAAAATCAAACTTCTATGTCAACGCAATCAAAAGAAACAGCAATTTAAGCTGCATATTTTGAAACTCGCAAGTACTTGCAAGGGAATCAAAACCTAAAGGGTACTTCCAGTCGACCTTGAATCTTGAAATTTGGCATGAAGCAACGTTTTATACCACACATAAAGGAAAAATTCCGAAAACCTTAAATTTTTAGTTACATTACAAAATATATATTTTTTAATAAATATAAACTTATTACTTTTTTCCTCATGAACGCGTAGAGCTATCAAGTTGAAATTCATATCAAATACTTAGATCTAATTGCCTTTAACCCGTGAAAAAAAAAAATATAAGTCAACCCGAAAACGCAAAACGCAAAAGTACAACCATTGATACCGCATATTTTGAAACTCGCAACTACACGCAAGGGAATTAAAACCTAAAGACCACTTCCCGTTGACATAGAATCTCGAAATTTGGTAAGAAGCAATAGCTTACAGCACAGGTAACAGAAAAATTCCGAAAAGCTTAAAATTTTAAGTAGTTATACCACCAAAAAAATTGTGATTGTAAACATAATTGTAGTTACAGCAATGACCGCGAGTTATTATACTATGTATGGGGAGGGCAACATTTTTCAAACGGCAAAGACGACCTCACTCATCGTCATTCAATCCCGATGTTTTGGTGAATGTAGCTGTATAATCTAAATGCGTCCTAACTGCTTAAAGTGTTATACTTATAATTAAATTCAATGACATTATTATATTTCTTATTGTTGGTTATTATCAGACAGCTTGCTTGTATTGTTTCTACTGGCGAAGTTTGATGGGACGCTGGTGGCACGGGTGGCACGCGGGGCTATTCACACCTTTTTCAGTCACCATTTACAGGTCTGGTTCAAATTTAATACTTAATTAATATTTTTGAACCAGATTTCTAAATAGTGACTAAAAAACTTAGTAAATAAATAACTTTAATAAAAGAACTTTCGCAAGTCTGCTGCAAGGCTAGTATAAGTGTTTCACTTATATTATAGATAAATGATATGTGTTAATATAAAATAAAGGATTACTTAAACGATAAAGAGATCTTTGTCTTAAATTTATGCTCCTCCATCTTTCCCCATTGTAATGTTATGAATTTCATTTTGCAATAAAAATACCATAGTTATGACTCGATTGTCGTAATGAACGAACTTTGTAAACCTTGCAGGTTTGTACGGAACCCTCAGTGCGCGAGTCCGACTCGCACTTGGCCGGTTTTTCTTTTGTTTTCGTTTTATCCACTTTTGACATTTTGCAATTTTGGAATGTTTTGTAGGATGCCAACCCCTTCCTCTTCGAGGCTGTAAACCATGTGGTCGTAATGTTTTGTATGCTGTCAAAATTATGACTACATCTTTCTTTCAATTAATCTAATTTTTTCAGTATTTTATTATTGACGGGTGTTGTCTTCGTGAGTCTTGATTTTTACAACTTGATTTTTAGCATTAATAGTAAAGTAATACTGCCGTTGCAATTTTTATTAATATTGTGGCAAAGCCAAAACGTAGAATCGTTAGAATAAGTTTTTTTCCTATGGTATTGACGACCATTACTCGATAATGCTTTTTTGTGTGAATAATTTAAGGACGAAAATACTTAACTTCCTTTTCTGTAAACCAGCTTGGACCTTGTTTCCACAAATTGCTCTGTAAAAGTTCAGATGGTGTTAATCCTCTAGACACTACATCTGCAGGGTTATACGAAGACTGTACATGAGCCCATTGAGACTCCAGTCAGCTGTACAGTCACTGTCATGTTCTTTTGACTTGTGCGTAATCTCGTTACGAGTGTTTAAAGTTAAATTCCCTTTGCAGCCTTTCTTTCCGTGACATTTAAAAAACGATTTACCATCTTTACATATCTTTTTCCGATGATACCGATGTCCCTTATAGAGCACGCATACACCTCTTCTTGAAGATATAAATTCAATCTTAGACGAGCTCGGAATTATATTAGAAGTTGACATTGCACTTGAATCGCGATATCAATAATGTTAGAATGGAAACACGTGAAATCGTTTGATCGACAATATTTTATGTAATTCATATCGACTCTCGAGAATACTGACAAATAAATCAGAGAAAAGGAAATGACAGAAAATAATCAAAAGTGCATTTTTTCTATGACGGAAATTTAAAACGCTGTCCATTAATTTCAAAAACTTTTAGTCATGTTCTTTTGACAAAGTTCAAAGTTGCAGAGCAAGAAAAGAAAAATATTTTTTGCAACTGGTTGCGAAACTTAGTTGGCATCGTGGAAAAAGGTTAACATATGGGTAACTGGTTGTGTATTAGTGTCAAATATTCTTTATTCGCAACTGGTTGCAAACAAAAGAGGAATATTCTGCCTTTGCAACTGGTTGCGATGACGGTCGAAAGCGAGATTTCTAGGGACCGCAGTAGTACTAACTTATCGTATTAATGTATTTAAAAGTTATATTACATAAAAAGCTTTCCTTTTTCTAGAAGTATAGTTCATCGTTTATCTCTAAATAATTTATTTGTCTTATTCAAAAGCAACTAATTCAGGCGCAAAGTTGGTACAAAATAAAGCGAAATTGGGGAAAATGTGTAAAGTTTTGTTAATATCTCACCTCGAATCTGCTGTGTGTGTTTTTAAATCTAAAGTGAGCAACTCCAAAATTTCATTGTCGAAAACCCTAAGCCAAGACACCTGAAACAAAGGCGATAATTTCATAACTGCGCTCACTCTCTAACTTAATTAAGCAGAAATATTGGGTACGTAGGTACCTTTGTTTTGGAACTTATTACAATATTAATTATTTGATACACCATAACCCTGATATTTAGACGTACTAATAGGATATTGCCTACTGTAGGTATAGGTATTATTTACCAACCAGTTTGTCTCTCAGTGACAAGACGCGGCAATCGAAATAAACAGTGGCCCCTGTATCCGCCTGGATTGTAGTATCATCTGATGTCCGATCTCCTTCGAATGACGGTGGACGTAATCTGTAGGTATTAATGAGTGATCAATTATATTAAGATGAGGTGTGGTAAGTCAAACATAGTTTTCACAACATAAATCGGATTTTATGACTAAACTGTTTGACCTATCGTTGGATCGACAATAACATACAAACGACAAATTCTTATGGTGTCATATTATAATGAATATATTCCATTTCATGTGTTCTAAGTTGGTTTAATTTAAAAAAATGTAGGTAGGTGAAAGTGTTAGTCTTTCCCGGAAATGGGGTAAGACTAACAGTAGCAAAATTTTGTGCAAAATATGAACTTTATGCAATTAACGAAACAAAATCTTACTACTTCAAAATTGTTCAATTGTATTTTAACTCTTTTAACTTAGCATAATGTTCAGTTGTGCAGTATTTTTTAATTATAATAATTATTGCAATCAGATGTGCTAAACCTTAGGATATCAATTATGAAATCAGTTTTGTCTTATGACAAAATATAGAAATAAAATGAACTGAATAAAACCTTTATTACTTAAGTACTAAAAATTATAAAAATAAAACTTTCATCTTCTTATCATTAACTATGCCACTAATTCAGTCTTAGATAACGAGATACTTTTACTCGTCGTTTTTCGAAAATCCTTGACTTTGGAGCTCTGCCACGCAAAAACTAGAATATGTAGGAAAAATCGAATGCCACGAGGTTAAAGATTGATTATTTGGCTTTCTGTCAAATATAATAAATAATTATTATCAATTGTAAAAAAAATATAATAATTAAAATACTGAATAAAAATAGGTAAAAAAACTTTTTAAGTTAAACGGTTTTATGTTAAACATACATTGCAATGTTTAAGATAAATGTACTAAAAACCAAAAAATAATAAAATAGATACAGTCGTGGGAATTATAAACATATGCATAGACTAGACTAAAATAAAACCGTGGGGCACGTCAATTGTCTACAAATTATCGACTTAATATGCGATAGAAGAATCGTTTAATTCGTCGTTAGGCAGTTGGCCCGCAGACGGTGAGGAAATTACTTACTATTTTCTTGCTCATGGAAATTCCAATAGTTATACACTCCATGTAAATAAAAGAGATGTTTCAACTAGTTTATCGTTGGACATTCACACTGCTGGCTGGCGAAGAATCGTTTCAGTGCTCGTAGTTTGTCTTTAATCGACAAAACATATGATAAAAGTACTACTCGCTCAACACTATGAAACCCTAAAACTCGCTTATAATCGAGCTTGCTAGCTTGTTTCCACATTCTAGCCCTACTTATCACACGTCCATCGTTGTCGGTTGAACAACTGCCTAATTATAGTGTAACATTACAAAACAAACATTTTAATCAACGATTGTAGACAATTGACGTGCCCCACGGTTTTATTTTAGTCTAGTCTATGCATATGTTTATAATTCCCACGACTGTATCTATTTTATTATTTTTTGGTTTTTAGTACATTTATCTTAAACATTGCAATGTATGTTTAACATAAAACCGTTTAACTTAAAAAGTTTTTTTACCTATTTTTATTTTCTAGTTTTTAGTTTTTATTTCGCATTCTGTTTAATTCATTTAGTGCTACATTATTGCAAGGTTTCTTGCCCGTTAGTTTATTGCAGTCCAACTCCTCTATACGTAGTCCCTGCGAAGCTCTTACTCTACAAAGAGCCACGTAGGCTTGACCTTCTTCAAACAGTTTCGCACCTAAGTATACGACTGCGTGATCCACAGTGCTGCCCTGCATAAATCTTGACTTGGGTGGTGGATTCAGGCTGGATTAATCAGATACCTAAATTACAGATTCAATTTCTAAATTTAAATCTTATTATTATACGCCATTTAGTGGCTGCGCCCATCTTAAATATTGAGGTTGTATAGTGCACTGTATTCTTCTTGGCAAGCCCTTTTATTTGATACCCATATTGGTGGGATTGATAAAAAATTGTTATCAGCCATTTGGTAGCGGCGGCCATCTTAGATTTCAATTTTGCATAGTAAATTGTATTTTACTTGTTGAGACCTTTCATTTGATACCCATATTGATGGGATTGATAAAACCTAAGTTATCCGCCATTTTGTAGCGGCCGCCATCTTGGATTTTAATTTTATGTAGTACATTGTATTCTACTGGTTGAGCACTTTCATTTGATACCCATATTGATGCGATTGATAAAACCTAAGTTATCCGCCATTTTGTAGCGGCCGCCATCTTGGATTTTAATTTTATATAGTACATTGTATTCTACTGGTTGAGCACTTTCATTTGATACCCATATTGATGGGATTGATAAAACCTACGTTATCCGCCATTTTGTAGCGGCCGCCATCTTGGATTTCAATATTTTATAGTATATTGTATTCTGCTTGTTGAGCCCTTTCATTTGATACCCATATTGATGGGATTAATAAAACCTAAATTATCCGCCATTTTGTAGCGGCGGCCATCTTGAATTTATAATGATAATGAATAAATATAATTGTATTGTCACCAAAATCCAAAGTGTATACAAAATTTCAGATTAATCGGTTGACAGGAAGAGGGTGAAATTTGAATTACTAAATTTGACCCAAGAATAAAAAATAAAACAAACGGGGTGAGCTAAATAAAACCGTTTAAAAAAGGTCGAAATGTACCAGTACTCGGCTGAAATGTCCTGATACTCGTCAAAGCCGTCCCAAAAGTCGTCATTTTGTCATCGCTACTATGAACTCTATAACTTAGGCGCAGAGTTCATAATTATCGTGATGTTTTTTTCAAAGGTGTCCTAGTACTCGGCGATACGACGCTGTTCCTGTCAGTGTTACTAAATACTCATCAGTTTTAATGGTAGAAGTTAACACTTACACTGCTGAGGAATTGACAATGTAAATTTTTTTTAACACCTCATTTTGATTCTTTAAGTATTAAATTTTATTTTTATTATTTTATTCTTTTTTTATTAAATGTTTTAATGCCTATTAACAGTGTGAAATAAATAAATTAAAAGTTTCTTATTCTAAAAAGTCGTAAGTCCATTAGTACGGTTCGATTGTAAGTAAAGCCTTTGCCCAACAGAAAACTTTATATATTAATACGAAATAAAAAAATGTATTACAGTTTTTTCATACAAAAGGTCTATCTACAAACCCTTAAGAAGGATCTAGGTAAGGATGGAATAGGATATGAAATCTTGTCAATTATACCTTCAACTGGTAAGTCCTTGTGTTTAAGAAGCATACTCACTCAGCGTAAACTATCTCAAATATAAAAAAACATGAGTATATTTTGAAAATATTTTTATCAACATTCCTTCAATGAGTCATTCAACAAGGTAACATTCATTCTGGCAAAGTCGCGTAGATACAAAATAAAAGAAAAGTCAGCACTGCATGTGTTAATGTTCGAATATGACGAGAACAGAGACAACTTTACATGCATGTCCTGATACTCGTCTGAGTATGACGATACTTGGGACAATCATGGTTTTGACGGAACCGGTACCTGTCAGCTGTTAAAATAAATAGAAAAATAATAATTAGAGCCTATTTTATAGGTTATATCGTTAAATGATATATAAACTATATTACAACACAATCGCTTACATCAAATACCTCACACAGTTCGCGAAACTTACGATCAAAAGTAGAATGGGAACTGTTACTTTTGGTTGCTAAAAATCAGAAAAATAACATTTTTTCGGAACACTCACTGTACAAATTTGCCAGCTTTGGCGTAAGTACGATGGATACCATCTGACCAAGATATGGGGAACTGCAAATAAAACTGTACCACAATAATATGGATTATAGCTTTATTGCTGTATTGCAGAACAAAAGACAACCGAACAGTATCTTGCTCTTAACTAGCGCAGTGAAGCAAACGATAGCGTGTTCTAAATTGGTACAGCGCCATCCAGGAACTTTTCGGCGAACTAATCACTTTAAACGTCTAATAACCACATATTGTTTACTTATATGGTTTACATACTATTATTATATTATATATCCTATTGTATATACTATATTATCATTTTTAGAGATATTCTTTATATTTAAGTAAAACAGCTTAACACTCACCTTTCGACGCTTATTACTGCGACGCCATTACACTTGTAACTGTATGTTGCCATTTGAAATGTGCGGAAAACTTTCAAAAATATGACGAGATTACCTGCATTTACCTTAACTAGGAACTTTATTTTTATGCTTAGACTTACGTTACAATAGGCATGATGGATGACTGAAACATTTTTTTTAGTCCATCACACAGATTATTTTAAAATATTCGACACGTATTTTTTCTTTTTTCTCTTAAACTAAAAATCACAAAGATACACTGGGTTAAAGTTGCTCGTGACGTCCCGTCTAGGTACGATTTTACCTAGGTAAGAGTGACGTCAATACAATACCCCCCACTCCGTAACTTTGATGCTCTGTATCTTTGTATTAATTTATGTATTTGATCAGGTAAAAAATGTGTTTCAAATATTTTAATAGCCTAAAAGACAGACTATTTTTCATTTTTGAATTTTTGAATGTAGTCATCCCTATTTTTTTATTTTACATTAAAAGGCTAAGAAAAAAGTTTAGATAGGCACTATTGGATATTGTAACGTTTAAAAAACATTTAAAAAAATATTTTTCCCCTTCGCCCTATAGTTGGGTCCGGTAGCTTGATTAAGTCATCAAGGTGCCTAACTTCACAAATGTCAGGCACGGTTGGGAAGACGAATGTACTTCTATTCTGACCAAGCTTAGAGGCACACGTACTTTTCCTGGCAAACTTGACAGTAGGGTTACTGTCACAGTTCACCTCTGTAACTACTCCTACGTAGTGTTTAACACTCGTTTTAGTTGTAAATTTTAACATGACCCATTGCTCTTTGTGGACGGTACTTGTTGGTGGATCATCAAAAATACTTTCTTTTTCTTCGTCTTCAACTACTTCAGTGTCGTCATTATTAGTCTGTAGTAATTCTGTGAAGTTATCTCCATTTTCTACATCACTCTCATCCATCAATTCTATATCCATGTCACTTTCACTTGTAGAAAGTCATCATTTTTTCATTCAGTCAGTCTTCATTTTTTTTTGAGATTTACTTTTCAGCTTTATTATTTTCTCTCCATGACTGTTGTTGGTCTTCATTTCTAGTTTTTTTTAGTTCTTTTTCTTAATTGTTTCTCCTCTTTTTGTTTGAGTTTTGTTTTTTTCTTTTCTACATTTTCAGATTTTCAGGGCGATATTCAAGAAAAGTAACCTTTGGAGATTTTTGAATATCCTCAAAAGTAAAGTTTGCTTTTACGAAACGATCTTCCAGAATAATAACTTTTGGGCAATTTTTGACCATGATCAGGTGTGAAATTTGCTTTACAAGAACAATTCCAGTGACTTAAGCATTTAGACAGCAATGAGGGAACTACAACTGGTCTGGACATGTTATCAATCACCACGCCCATTTCAGATTGTTTTGGAATAAACAACTGGTCTTTAGATGATGAAGTACTAGGAATTTGCTGATCTGCAGTATGAAGTTGAGCCCCGTGATCATTCGTAATAGTAGTAGATAATGTACTTATGCCATTGCATTTGGAGAGCTGTTCTTGTTGCTTTTTCCACTCCGTGAGTTGATCCGGGTGAAATTTTTCTTGAGGGACTGCGTTGCTGTTAAATGGAATAATTCCAGCTTTACGGAATCCAGCAACACAAACGCGAGAATCAACTTGAGCCCAGACTTGACATATCATCTTCGAGAATTCTTTTTTAGGCAAAGCTGACCAACATGTAGCCTTTGCCACTTTACTAAAGTCTGGTCCCACTTGTCTTTAAAAGACTTGTTTACGGCTAAATCCAAAGGCTGCAAATTATCGCTTGTGTGTGGCGGAATTTTCAAGATGGTAATATCAGCTTCTCTTGCTTTTTCAATAATATTTATCCCCACGTGCGTCGAGTGGCCATCGTAAATCAATAATATTGGCCGTTTATCACCTACGGTCGGTAGAAACACCTTTTCAAAGAATGTTTCAAATACCTCGGTCTCCATCCATCCGTTCGCAGTTGCTGCATAAACAGTTCCGGGAAAGCCCTCATCTGAAATCCATTCGTCCCAGAGATTTTTGCCCTTATAAACTATAAGCGGTTGTCACCAGCTGCACTGCACCCCAATAACACCCAACACTGCCCCCTGTTGTGTTGTTACCGTGGACGCGGGCTAATATGGTTGGTCGGAGAATATTGTATGCCAGAGCAACTCTGTAAGCTGACAATTCACCGCTCTTAACTTTTTCTACAGCTTCTAATAATTTTTCTTTAGTATACGAAGTCGCTCGATTGTTTTTTCTCACATAATTTCGGACCATCTTGCATTATTCTTTAAAAAATATACTTACCTATGAATTACGTTTCCATCAAAAAAAGATCGTTAATTTAATTTTGGTAAGATTAAATATCATAAAAGTGGCAAGAACTGTTTGATATACCTTAGAATTACGCGTAATTAGCAGTCACCCGGTGTAAAAATTTCGTTACCATCTTTATTTTAGCCAATAAACAAAATGAATTGATTCTGAACAAATTGTTTTAATTGAATTGATTTCCTTCGCCATTTTCGTCTTATTTAACCTTTAAATAATTTTCTATGTAGTTAGGTACCTACTTATAAACAAATACCTACCCTCAACTGAAAGGTTTCTCACATCTGATTTTGAAACACTGATTGTCTTACCCCACTTGGATAATTTAACGTTAAGTTTTTGTTTCTTAGAAAATTCAATAAAGTCTATTGTTTTACAGTGAATTAATCTAATCTGTTAAAAGCAAGTATTTACATAATGGTAGGTACTTACATTCAGAACACCTCAATTTCATCATTATTAAACGAAAAAAAAAATCCAAAATGTAGGCCCCCAACCGTTTTGCGAAAAGTTTGACGCGTCTGACAGATTTCATTTAGTTATTTTGGTAGTACCTACTATCGACTTTTAGCGATATCTATAATCTGAGCTGAGAACTTTTACGACTTTACTGTTTTACCGACATTGTGGCTCTAGGAATCACGCTATATAACGTACACATTCAAAACACTTAACTACTAACGCATTTTGGCTTTCGTTGCTATTCACGCACACAATACCATTGTTAAACACTAGCTCGTAGTTGACGCACACAATCAAATTCGCACACATAAACGTGTATCGGTGATAGTACGAAATGGCCTTCGACTCGTAAGATCGATAGAGATTGACAATACCGATATTTAGTTATCGATGAATATCGACAACGACTAATAGTCGATAGCGGTTTTTCTTATTTATTTATATTAAAAATACTCATTAAGAAATCTGCTAAAGGTATATTTTTTCTAAGTACCTACTTAAATTAAAAAGAACAACTTACAACAGGTTTGTTTATTCATAATTTTATAGATGTTAAGTTTTTAAAAACTAAAATCAACTTAATTAATCAATAAATAAACAAATATAAAGTAAATACGAATCTAACGACACCTCTTAAGCTAAAATCCATCAAGCCGTTTAGGTTGTAGAGTGTGCCAAAGATTTATACATACAAATAAAAAATACATACAAACATAATTTAAAAAAACATACATACTCTCGAAAAACATTACCCTCCTTTTGGCGGAGTCGGGTAAAAAATATCGATATATTTTAAGTTATGATAAGTCACATCTCTAATTTTCTTGAAGTGTGACCAGGATGGTACAAGAAAATACTACTTTTTTGTTACGTGAAATTAATTGTTGTCAATGTTGTTTAAAATATAAATTTGTAGTTATAAATATTATTATGAAAGAAGTAAAGTCTAAAATTGCTTGTCTTAAACAGTTCCAAGTATAATAGCACTCAAAAAGTTATTCGAAATACATAATTAATAATATACATAGTATATTTACATATCTGCAACAATTATTGCATTGATAGTTTAATAAGTAAAGCGGGAATCATTTTGTTCTAAATAAAATCAGCTGTAAAAACCGTTTAAAAAAACGGCAGTTTAGTCGAATATTTTATTTGGTGGCAGCACTGTTTATCCGATCGGAAAGGTTTTTATTTTAATGAATTTGTGGATTATTAGATAGTTTATGGAAAAAATAGTACTCAAAAGTGGAAAGAGTCATTATCCTTGTGTAAACTTGATGTTTGTGACCTCGTTTTGCAATGAAATACACTGCAATTAGGCATTTTAGCTGGACGATATTCCGCGCGCGCGGCCGATGAGAAGTGACGCAAGTACTTGCGGCAACAGTTTTAAATAACGCGTACGACCGGCGGTCTTGTACCTTTGGCAGAGAGGAAATCGTCTTGATGACGACTCTTTACTGGTTATATGCTCTAAGCTTACAAATAATATGGTGTACCTACGGAAAAAGGTGTTTTTCTGAAATAAAATAAAACCATGTGGTACCTAAAGTACTTTTGAGTGCACCTTTTTTTGCGATTTAATACAGTTCCTATAAATAAAGTTGCAAAACAAAATATGTATCTAAGATGTTACACTACAGCACTTTGGGCATCGGATTACATTGTAAAGTGAAATCGCCGCGATAGACTCTTCCTAATTACAAAAGCTATTAAGGGTAATTAATGTCACACACCTACATGTAAAATATTAAACCTGGTATTTGAAAAAGAAAAGTGACGCAATCGAGAACCGTTTTATTCAGACCGAGGTCTTCTATAGACGTGCTACAGATACAAATTAAAAGACCGCATATCACACCATAGTTCTTATTATAATTATTTTATAGAATACCATATAAAAGACCGTGATTTTTTATTTAAATCTACTGAAACAAGAAATCTGTAGCTAGATGATGTGTTTAATCAATTTATTAGTTTTGTGAATCGTTAGATTAAAGCCTTGGCAAAAACCGTTGGAGATAATATAGCATATCAAACAAATTGAGGCGAAGACAGATGAACGTCACGCTAAGCTTTTTTCCACGCACCTAAGAGCCGGTGTGATAGCAAGTCTTCTGGTTCCCCGACTGAAAAGGATCTTCATTAGACCGGCAAATGAGATAATGTAGACTGGCATTAACGTTGTCTGCCTTTTTACGAATAAGTATATTTGCGTTAAAAGTGATTAGATACGTGTACCGTTAGGTCATCAATGAATTTTAAGAATGTTCAAAATACCATCTATTCTATCCCAAAAGGAAATTAAAAATGTCATTACCTACTTAGAAAACTTGTATTAACTATCTAGACACTTATTTTTTTACAAACTGAAGAAAAACAACGAGTGTACGACAAGATCTGTATAGGTAATAATAACGTTGAGCGACAAGTGACAATACCTAACCATAAACAATTAGAATAGATTTTATCACATATATTAAACTAAGTATTTGAATGCTCTACTTTAACACAAACAAAAACAGTTTGAAGAGAAATGTAGTTGTTTGGTAGGTACTTAAATTATGAAAGTATTTATTAAACACTTACTTGTCGTGAAAATGCCTGTTGCTGGTTGCGTATGAATCGAATATATAGTTGAGCATCGGGGAGTCGGATTTTCCCTGTCTCGGAGGTTTTGGTGAGGCAGGCAGCTGTAAAATCTTGAAGACAGTTTGCGGCATTGCATTTGTTGACATTGATGTCGGTTGTGAACCTAAACCGTAAAATATACTTGATAACATGATTATCGTAACCCGTAAAACCGAACCGACGATGTTATCGGAACAAAAAGAGTCGAGAGAATTTCAATTATATTTACCTTTAAATGAGAAGTCTGTTAATGTTAATGTATTTTTATGATAATAATAATAGTGTGTAAATATGGCTGGCTATGAGTCAATATAAAGGTCGAAATACCTGTATAGTTATTAAGAGGGGCGATGGGCGAAAGCACCGCCAGCAACAGCACTATGCGGTGCATACCGCTGCATTCTACCCACTGGGTAGCCTCACTGCAACAAAATACACATAAGTACCCAGAGGCTATCTACTTTATCAAACGTATTCTTTATCAACGCGATGAAACTTTCGAACCTTCGAGAACGACTATAAACAAATCATTATTTACGGGGATATCTACCAAATAAAATTGTTCGATATATTTATCTATTTAATTTTATGAACTCTTATTTATTAAATCGATAAAGAGTTAATTTGGCTTAGCGTTTATTAAATCAAATTTGAACAGATAGAGGGATGGCATAAGTATATTTCAACAATAATGTGAATAGGTATAAAATTTCTTTGAAAATAAGAAAATGATTGTGCTATAACATATCCCTTTATATCATTACCATGTTCATATTTTTTTGCATAACTACTGCAGCATGCTGTGTATGAACTTTTTGGCGATATGCAGGAAATTCCATTTTTTTTAGTATTTATTTATTGCAAAAAGTTACATTTTAATACAATTACTTACAGTATAAAATAATAACTACCTTGTAAAGGTATATTTGCTTGAGGGCTTATATTCTAATATTAAACTATGTAAGTAATCACATTTTACATTAGTTTTGTAGGTATCTTGTTACAAAATCTATTTAATTATTTTTATATGTATCTAAGTACTATACATTTATATAACTTATTAGCTTATTTATTGCATATTATTTCTAGTAACTTAAATTGTAATTTATTTTTAGTTATTATTTATGTATAATTTTATCTTATTGTACTGAATTCTTTTACTGTATAATACGCTTTTTGAAGTAGGAATAGTTTAAGTTTTTTTTTAAATTGGTTTTTTTCGTTTTCATTTTTAATATGTTCGGGTAGTTTATTGTATATTGAAACAAATCTGTAGTCTGGTGATTCTTTGTGTTTAAAAAGGTTAATAGTGGGGCGGACTAGTTGGTTTCTATTGCGTAGGTTAAGTGAATGTTGGGCAGTTTGAAAAGTATTTAAGTTTTCTTTCACTAATAGTGCGGCTTCCATAATATAGATGCTGGGAACAGTTAAAATCTTATTTTTAATGAAATGTGGTTTGCAGCTATCTCTTCCTTTTAAATTCAGTAAAATGCGGATACATTTCTTTTGCATTATAAATAAATCTTTGGCATCCACACTGTCACCCCAGATAACAATCCCGTACCGCAACCAGGAGTAGACGTACGCATAGTATGCTGTTAGAGCTGTGTTATAGTCTGTGTTAATCTTAAGTATTTTGAGGCCGTATATTAATCTGGAGATTTTGTTTTTAACTGTTTCTATGTGTTTTTTCCAATTTAGATGGGTATCTATAGTTATTCCTAATAATTTTGCTTCTGTTGCTTGTTGTAATTTAATTTGATTTATGTTTATATTAATGTCCATTTTATTTTTTTGGTAGGGTTTAAATTGTATAATTTTAGTTTTATTTATATTAAGCTGTAGGTTATTTTTTACAATCCAGTTATTGACAGTGAGGTAGGTGTTTTTTAATTTAGAGTTACATTCATTACTATTTGCGCATTTTATTAATATTGATATGTCGTATATTATATGTCTACTCATAGGTGCTTTTTACCTTAAGCAAATCTAAAGCAATTTTTAATTCATTACGCACTTGTAGTTTATAATTTGGTGAGTCAATCCCAACGCTACGCAGCAGTCACGAAACATGTAGGACGTAGGGTGTGGCAATCCCAAAGGTTATTAGACTAATGTGTTTTCTGTTTGCTAAATTATTTAGTTGAATGTTTCGCTTTTGTTAACACTCATTGTCATTATATTCGTGATTTATTTTTGGATCCGAATGAATAAGTCTTAGCTTTAAATTGGTTTATGTATACTTAGTTTCCAATTTCACTGTTTCAAACTTCATGTTTATTATAAGATTCAGATGCAACAATTCAATTAAATTGAACAGTAATATTGAAAATGAGACACTAAAGTTTATACGCATACGCATTGCAAGTTATCTATTACCTAAACTCTCTGAGTACAATTCCTATATTGACAAGACAACTCACATAAAATAAATTTTAATTTATCTACGCTAGGTTAGGTATTGGTCTGTTCCAATGTTTGCGACCAAGTAACCTCCTAAGGGATCAACCCAACCCTTTTAACTTTATTTTATCAGAAATGGAACGCATGACCTTTTGGGAAAACTACGTTTTGCATGACAGCTCGTTTTTTACGTTTCCGTTGAATTCGACATACTTAGCTTGAACAAAAACTTGTGGCACTAGAACTTTGAGATTAGATAAAGAATATTCGATCATAATAACATTAAACTTGTTTGCTTCTATTTTTACAGATACGTAATACTTACCTTCTTAGAATAGGAGGCAACTAGGTACTTGTATTATTTTTGCAGGTACTTATTTGTATTTTTTAAGCATTATTTTTAATCAGTCTTTGCGTTGAGTAGTTTAGAATGAAAAAAAAAAAAGAATTATTTAAATCAAGAACCGGTGTTAAACTCCTTCGCAACGTCGCTTAAGAAACAGCGAACTTCATTTGTAGGTACTCGATGTATTTGCAGTCGTATCAACTAAGCAGTCTTACTACTAGACTACACACACACACCCAACACCTAATATTTAGTTTCCAAGCGTCTGTAACACCAAAACGGCTTGTGTGTAACCAGTGGGCAGTAAATTGAAAAGTAATTTAATCTTGACATTTCCTCACCAATCCATCTTATAATCGATGGAATCTATCCCGCAATCTACGTGTGTAGGGCAGGTAAACTGGAGCCTGATCTCTGTTCTATATTCAATTTGTTAGTCGGCTTTTCCTAAAAGTTAAACGTATTAATTTTTCCGCACCTTCTTTAGGTAGTAGGGTATGTTATTTTGGTGTGAAAGCACTATTGTGTCAGTGACATCGCATCGCGTGGTCAAGTATTATATGAATAAACACACCCTTTTAATTTAACCGTATATGTTTGCCTGGAATTCTAACCTTTTGTGAAATAATAAAACAAAGAAGTCCTTTTAAATTTTCCGTAGTAGCTTTAGGTATGTGGGATATGAACATACTTATCATCCAATAACCATATCATATCATCCAATAACATTATAGAAAATTCTCAATGAACTACCTAATGAATTGTAAAATGAAGTCAGCGTTTGTTCGAACTGCAGATTAAAGTGATCCAGTAATTAAAGCTTAATACAAACTGCCGTTCATCTTAGTCTCTTAGACGTCATCCATCTAGCCCTCACCGGTCCTCATTAAAAATTTAAATTTTCCTTTTATCCGGAGTGTACTCTTAGCTTTATCACAGTAGACAATTTTAACGGGGCCATTTCCTTGAAGAGTACTACGAGAACATTTTATTATTCTTGTCGTTGTTTCTTTGAATTGCAAGAGTAAAAAAATAATAAAGTCACAAACGACTCTCTGAGATATTGCATTTGTCAAAACAAATATCGTTTATTCCTATGTACTTAGTAAGGACTGCCTGAGCGTAATTCTGTACATCTGAGATAAGTTTTACATGTAATTCGATAAAATATTTACTTAAATAAGTTTTAAGAAGTTTAGCTACAGTTAATTAGTTGCATGACATAAAGCTGTAGGTCGCCGCAACTTGTTAGGCGGTATACTAGACAAAAGCAATTAGTCAATTATATCTCAGAGTGAGTGATGAAGCTGGAGTATCATGAAAACAATGTCCATGCTGGAAAATGTAAATTTAGTATACTTACGTACCTAACACTGTTTAAATGAACTGAGTACTCAATTTATAGTTGGATTTGCTTCACTTCTCTTATTATAATGAGTTTACTCGTCATTAAATCTTGTTGTGATTCAGTTTCACGGCCAGATTTGACTTGACAGAATTTGTGAGGGAGAGTGCATAAACATCTTGTACTTACTTGTACAATTATTATACATGTATAACACACCCTTTTAAAAATGAGAAACGTTTAAAGCCGTCAAAAAAATTAAAATAGTAATACTCAAAAATTCAGAAGATAAGTAGATAATTTATGCATTTCTTTAAAAAAATATTCTATGACCTATTCAGTCGGCTACATTTACTAGTTTGTAGGCGATGTATGTTAATGATTTTACCTTATTTAAACTCATGTACCTAACATAACTATGTACCTCTAGTAATAGTCGACCACGCGACTACCAAAAACTACTTACGTTGAGAGATTAAATTGCTTTCTTGACAGGTGGCACTATTCGTAGATAGGTATTGCAGACGCTTCCTATCTAATATGACAAATTATTAAGTAAAGTTATTAATAACTTAAGCTACATTTCTTATTAAATATCAATTAAATACACCTTTTTACATTAAATTAATTACTTAACACAGAATTATAGGGGTGCTTCGATTCTAGTGAACGGCGCGTTTCAACAGAATCAGATGCCGTAACATCGCTTAAAAAGAGTTATTGTTATTGTATAGGTATAATACTTTACCTGTTTTCCCAACTTCTCAATTCTCAAACTTTTTGTAGGTTTGGAAAGTCCCATAGCATTTCAATGCAAAAAATCACTTCACTTTTCTTGCAGTTTGATAGACGTAAATAACTTCTTATTTTTTAGAGATTTGCTTTGTTTACACAATCATCCACTTTTCAATATTATTGTGTGTTTAAACCATAATCACTATCAAATACAAACAAAGTTTTTTTTTATTTAACACGAAATAAAAGTACGTAACGTTAAATTTAAAAGTTTGCAAGGAAGGCTTGCTCTCGCGGTAGTCGCGTGGGTACAGCCGGAAAGCTGAAGCCTTACTGAACGGAAGTAAGAAATGAACGAACGGGTCCAACCCAACTGTTTACAAATTTGCGATATGAATAAATGTGTGCGTGTGGATCGAGTGGCTAGTTTCAAAAAAGCTTTAAAAACTTTTAGTAAAAGCTCTAAAACAATTGTAGAACTATATATTTTAATTTGTAAAAAGATAGAACAAAAATTATGCCATTAAACATCGGCTCACTCAGTTGAAGTAAGCTACCTATGAAAATTAGAAAAAGTGTTAATTATTCATATAATATTTATATACTAGGATTTAGTAGTACTTTTGCTTAGTAAATCCTGAAAATTTCAGAACCCCTGGTAACGTAATAAAGTTTTACTGATGATTTCTTCGGCTCGCTCACTTGAAACGTTTTTTCAATCCCTACTTCTGACGAAAATACTGAAAATTGAAACTGCTTCGTAATTGTAAAACTAAGCTAAGATAATATGACAATTTGTAAAACACAAAACAAACCACTAACGTGGCAGGTTTTTGTGTACCTAATCAATCATTGGTTTCATTGGCTCACTCAGCCCACACGTTTTTCGGAAGTTAAAAATAAAAGTAATTTACTATTAAATGGCCACCATACTAATGTTTTATATTCCATGCCTGGTTTAAAAGCCATTCAATTATGTTTATTCTACATAATAACTTCAGTTTAGGGTGACCACACTGTTTTATAAAAATTGAGGACATTTTTTAAGAAAACAAGTTTGTTTACTTAATCAGCCTTCTTTATTGAATTAGGTAATTCTTTATTAAACTATAATACCGAGCATCATATATAGACTTAAATTGACAAACAACTATAGTCCTGCTATACATATGTATGGTCCAAATCAACGGGTTGTTCCGTCTACGCCTCACGAAGTTTCACCCAACGTATTAGGAAAAATCCTTCTACGCCCTATTTTTATTCCTGTTTCATCCAACAACATTTTTTTAATTTTTTTTATTCCACATTTATTCAAAATTCCATTCTTAGTTCGCCCCACTTTTACTTTTCAACGGTTCTTAAGACCGTACTTATAGCTTTGTAGTCAAGTCAATCGGTCAGATACAATATCAGATATTAGGTGGGTATCATTTCGCCACTTGAAGAACATTAAAAAATTAAGTTGTAGTAAATGTACTTCAGAAAATAAACAGCGCGTCATTGAAAAAAATTATAATTGAAAATCAATCAAATCAAATCTTTGAAAATATAGTCTCGCAAACATAACACAACCACAAGGACTACGCAAGACTTTGTATGGAGTCCTAGTACCCGTCCAATAGCGATGTGTGATATGTCGTTAGAAAGGATTTATCTTCTAGAACAAGAATTGGTATGGCGCTTGACCTGATTCTGAATCCCGTTCTGAATACCAGACTTATACATATAATATTAAAGCAATATAGATATTCTCAATAGGAATGTTTACTCAGGGTATTAAGAGATATCCAACCGGTGGTGGTGTTTACGCTTGTAAACAAAACCTTTTTTGTTGATTATAAGTTTTTAAAATATAGAAAAAATATATTGTCATATTGTCATTCGTCATTCTAAAATAAAAGAAAATTTTTAAAGACAAGAAAAATATTTTATTTTCAACAATTTTTGGCGACCGTGACAGGACAAATATTTTATTTCCAACAATTTTTGAAATTGTTGGAAATAAAATATTTTTCTTGTCTTTAAAAATTTTATTTTATTTTAGAATGACGAATGACAATATATTTTTTCTATATTTTAAAAACTTATAATCAACAAAAAAGGTTTTGTTTACAAGCGTAAACAATCTCCCCCTCAATGAGGGAGCAACAACGGGGTTTTCCTCTGCGAGACATAAATCGACGCAAAGCCATCAAAAATGCTTCTGTGCTACAATCATTAACTAACTCTAGATGAACAGCTTTCGTCTTGAAACATATAAAGACACAGAGATAACATTTTATCAGCTTGGCGCCGCGGCCCTTCTTATTCACAATCATAATAATCTTAATAATTCTAAATAACTCTAAAATAATTCTAATAATAATATATTCTAACATTAATCTTGTAAATCATCAATATAAAAATCATGCAACAAATAAATTTAAATCGAATTCAAAATGGCGTTAGTTGTAACGGAAAAAATTACTTTGCTTTCACAAAATAGCAAGCTACACGGGTTTGGGATCGAAAATAGGATAGGAATGGGCAACTTCCCTTGGTAGAAGCCAGCTGAACTGCTGCACCCTTGATTCCCAGGCAATTTCTCCAAATCCGCCGTTGCAATTTGTTCAGGTAACGCCGCGCTGGTTTGTTATAGCAAGCTACACGGGCTTGGGATCGAAAATAGGATAGGAATGGGCAACTTCCCTTGGTAGAAGCCAGCCATAACTGCTGCACCCTTGATTCCCAGGCAATTTCTCCAAATCCGCCGTTGCTATCTTCAGCTCAGGTAACGCCGCGCTGGTTTGTTTCGCCCGACGACGCTACTTCTCAATTATGTGGACTCCGTCCTCTTGTTGCAGGATCTTCAAAACACGGTCGCCAAAATTGTTGTAAATAAAATATTTTTTGTGTTTTTAATAATTTTCTTTTATTTTAGAATGACGAATGACAATATGACAATATACTTTTTCTATATTTTTAAAAACTTATAATCAACAAAAAAGGTTTTGTTTACAAGCGTAAACAGGTGGAGTGCAATAAATGATTGAGTATCATACATTGCCATTGGAGTGGATAGTGATATTTTCTACGAAAAAAGTGATAAAATAAAATATATATTTAAGGGGGGCTCCCATACAAACAACGTGACATTTTTTGCAATTTTTGCTCGATCGTATTTGCTCAGCACGGAACCCTTCGTGCGCGAGTCCGACTCGCACTTGGCCGGTTTTTATTTAGATTTTTTTTATATTTTCCAACATTCAACAAAAATGCGTACGAAGTCGCAACAGCTAGTTATACACAAAAAGTAACAATAACATAACATTCACCTTCTAACATATAAAAATATCTAATAAAAATAATTATTTCATCCTTTTTTAAATAATTAAAATGTTTTCCAAAAATTGAATTTCTGTTTTTTCCCTGATGTTAACTCAGCCAACTCTTTTTCATAGTGTGTATTGAAGAGAAGATTGTGGCGATTTTCCCTCGCCGCGCTACACAGAAAATTGTTTAAGGTAAGGTAAGGTAGACCGCAGCTTCTACCGCATCGAGCGCATACGAGCCTTTTCTACAATAGAATGGATAGTTCTCTCCGCTGCGCCATTTTGTTGTGGACAGAATGCAACGCTAGTTTCGTGAACAATACCGTTTGATGTAAACACACCTGCAAGTTCCTTATTAACAAATTCAGTCCCATTATCCGATCTTATGCGTTTAATTTTGGCTCCAGTTTGACGTTCCACAATATTAAGAAAAGATTCGAACTTTTCCTTAACTTTGTCCTTTGAAGCCAAATAAAAGACGAATATCATACGTGAATAATCATCACAGCTAACCTTCTCTCCGTTAGCTACAGAGACACTTACGGAATCCTTCGGCGTTAAGTTCGCAAACCAGTCTCTTCTATGCGACATATGCTGCGACGCGCCGCTGTCAATTTACCAGCTATTCAATGACTCGGCATCTCCAAGACCAAGTGCCTGTAAAGAAGCATCCTTTCCTTCTTTGGACTTCTTTAACGGACAATCTGGTCTCTTATGCGCTGGTTGCTTGCAATCATAACAAACTATTGCCTTTACCTTCTTTGGTTTATCCTTAGCAACTACCTTTTTAGCAATCATATGTAAAGCAGGTACAGTATTCCCTGTTTTGGCCATTTCACTTAACAATCTACTTTTAATAAGTTCTTTCGTAACTTCAATGTTACTGTTCTCCAAAGCCATCACAAACGGGTCATAATCTTGGGGTCAAGCCTCCTAGTAATATGGCCGTAAGCAAAGAGTCTTCAATGACTTTTCCAATGTCAGCTAAATCAAGAGCCGTCGACATTATGGCTTGGATATACCTTTCTATATCTTCGAAATCGTCAAGGCGTAATCTGTATAACTTACGTTCTAGAGCTAAACGCCTTCCTAAGCTTCTATTCTCAAAAGCATTTTGAAGTGCCATCCACGCTTCTGCAGCCGTTTTAGCGCTACGTACATGGATAATAGCTGCGTCTTCTAGAATTAAGCAGATCTTAGTTAATGCCCTTCTGTCGTTCTTATCGTTTTTATGTTTCTTGTTATTTTCTTTCTGTTCATGCTTATAGTATATTACAACATGATGTTTTTAGGGAAACAATAATTTTATTAATTGCAAGACTAAAAATGAGTGGACCCAAGGGATCGCCCTGTTGATACAATTTTTTTTTAACTAATCTAGCGCCCCGATACTATAAAACCTTTTATAAAATCATAGTCTCCTAGTACATAGAAAATTTCTTACTTCTCCATTATATATGTTACCGGAAATGTATGTAATCCGTCATTATATACAATTCCTATGAAATGTATGCAATTCCTAAAATGGCACGGAAATGTGTGAATTAAGTTATATTTTACACATTTCCTAGGAAGTCTATATATTTCATAAATAGCAATCGGAAATGTAAAACATTTGAGATAGATATTGATGGTTAGGTTAGGTTTCCTCTTAGGAAAATGGCAGGAGGGACCCTGGATGCGTTGAAGCGATCCCAGGGTTCCCCGAGGACCGCCGCGGGGTTTTAGTGGGTATATATCTCGTCTTGTATGCGTAACACATTTCCACATGTTAAAAAAAGATTAGATTAGGTTAGGTTATGTTATTATTCTCATTTTAACAACGTGTTTTATTTTATAACAGAAATCATGTATTTTCTACATTTCCTAATACGATATTAGAATTACATACAATTCCGAGGAAACGTACACATTTCCTAGGATATCAATGCATTAAATAGATTTTCAAACAATATTTTATACATTTCCTAAACAGCATCGGAAGTGTTCACATTTCCTAAGATTTGTATATAATTCCTTGATTTCATACATTTCCGGTAACATATATAAATAAATAATATAAATTTTAAGTTTTAGATGGGTTCATTGAAAACTTCATTTCCGCAGAAGGCGTGACATTACGCGAGTGTGACTTTCAGCTAGAGGGTCATTCAGCGAGTGTGGCTTTCAAGCGGGACTAGGGATTGCAATCCGGTATCATTTTCAATCCGGCCGGATTTTACCGGATTGACGCCAATCCGGCCGGATCCGGCCGGATTAGAAAGTTACTTAGGGCCTAGTATTTAGTGCTTTTAGTTTTGATAATAATACATAAAAAGATAAATAAAATACATTTTTAATTAAAATAAATCACTTTTAATCATATTTTTTGTATTAATTGTATTTTTTGGTACTATTTGTACTAAATAAAATTATTCTAATTAATAAAGTAAAGTCAGACTCTCACTTATTGTTTTATATGATATTATGGTACCTATTCCTTTAAGTATCTGAAAGTAGTTACTTCAGTAAAAATATTTATTAAACGGTTATTAATAATCTACATAGGCTCAAGTTAACAAAACAGTTTTTTTTGTACTTATAAATTCAACTTCAGTCCATAATCCTAACAATAAAACAAGGAGCATTTATTTTTTGCAATGCATAATGCAAGTGAATATTATTTCTGTACCTGAAATACGATCTTAGAAAACATACCTATAATGTTGATTGTATTGTACAGTCACGAGTCACATATTGTACACTGTCACATTTTCAAAGTATCGTAATTTCTGTCGTTTTAAACGAAGTTTTTGTCAAGTTGTTCAATAATTATATGATTGTTGGTTGTATTATTAAATAAATTGATAAACATATATTTTTGAAACAACAGAAGTTACGATAGTTTAAAAATGTGACAGTGTACACATAATATTATTGCTCGTGACTGTACTGTCTCCTAATCTGCTTCTGATGGCATTACAAATATAACTCGCAGTAGAAAAGGCCCTTTCTGCCTCAACACTGGTTGGCCTAATCGCCGTTAATTAAGTAACTGTAGATCAGAATTGGAACCGGAATTCATATTTTCGTCTGCTGTTTCTGTCACATTTTCATCATTTAAGAAATCATTGCGTACAGTACTGTTTTATGCGTATTTTTTGCTTTACCGGATCCGGTACCGGATCCGGAGCAGACTCACCGGATCCGGTAGGTCCAAAAACACGCCGGATCCGCCGGATTACCGGATCCGCCGGACCGGATTGCAATCCCTAAGCGGGACATTTTGCTAGTGTGACATTATGCACCGAGAGGGGACGTGAGCCTCGCATCCAAAGACTCTTAAGTTGGAAAGGTTGATTTTGAGGTTACTGCCACTGTACGAGAATCTTCTTTTAAAAGAGCAGAAACAACATTTTCTGTCGTAATTTGGGTGTTGGAGTGTTCGTTGGAGTGTTCGAGTGGTAAAAACTTTTCCGGTAGTCCAGCGAGGAGAATAATCCCGAAGAACTCGTCGTCAACTTCGCTTCCTATAACCTGAAGTTCTTGTTGTGCACTCAGTGCTCCGTTCACGTACTCGTGGATATTGCCTTTGAATTTGTTGTTTAGCAGTTTATTCATTAGTGCAAGCTTTCTAGATAGGCCGCTGTCTGCATAGGCTTTCTTAAGACACCTTAGTGTAGCAAATGCTGTTTTTGCTGACCTTATTACGGGGTATACGTTACCTTCACGCAGTAGACAAATTTTCGCTCTCGCTTTGGCATCCTTGCGCTTCACGACGGGGTCTTCAAGAATGGGCTCACTAGTTGTGACATCCCAAAGGTCCTGGTCTATGAGCAGGCATTCTATTGCAAAGAACCAATTATAATAGTTTGCCTTGACTGTTAGTTTGCTGAAGTTGGCGTGTGATGATGACGACGACGTAGATAACTGAAACGTTTGTGCCGGCGATTGGGCCGATCGATAGGCTGACGGTTGAGTCCATGTCCATAGCATGAGCTTATTTATTCTTCAACATAAACCCCATAACCTTCTGTTACTGACGAATAAATAATAAAGCTGTTTCATGAGCCAAATGTATTTTTAATTAAATCGTAGGAAAATATTGTTATTTACAAAGTGTCATCAAAATAGATAGTGACAAGAGAGTTGTCAAATAGACTATAATTCATATTTAAATAAGGAGTGGCGGCCAGGATGTTCTAAGTGAATAGAGAACAGAGTAGTTTTAAAATTTTGAAGGGTGATAAATTTTAGAGTATTATTTTCCATTGTTGAAAATTATTTCACATGATAGTCACGTCACTACTTGATATTAATTATAAAAGTGCAATGAAAAATATTGACAGTTGATAGTCGGTTGTTTTTGTTTTATTGTCATGTAGGTATTTGACAAACACGTAAGTGGCCTGATAATGTATACCTACATGTCCAAAGAGGTTGTAATGTAACTAATTGGGTGCATCCCAGTAGTACCCCCCTACCTTAGTACTATAGAACTGTTGGGATATTCACCAAGCTTACAAATTTTATCCTAATAGTTCTATATAGAACTGGGGGCCAAGTCTGCTAATTACTAAATGCACCAATCGATTCGCAAAAGCAAAGAGAAAGCACATCAGTCGCAAAATTTGACATATTTGGTATTCTGCTAATTCTTAAAGCGACTGCGATTCTACCAAAGTGCGTTCGGACTGCCTTTGAACTACTTTTGATCTATCTCACTTCAGTCGCAGCTCATAAGTTGGCAAATCGGTATTCTCATCGCTATTTGACCGCTGCTGGCCGCTGTCGAGATGGTATCGAATGTTTTAAAGGCAAGTAAACTTGGACCTCAGTATAAGTAACTTATATTAAGTAGGTACCTATATGGCCTAATCACTCTCTGTATGAAAGTAGGCTCGTGCCCCTCGGTGGGGACATAAGTAAAATATGAAATATTTAGTTACATTGCTTTGAGGTCTTTAAATGAAAAGAACAAGATTAGCTTTAACATTTTTATATTTCAGGTTGAACAGCCAATACTCGAAGCAGACATGGGAGTGAACTCGCTGAACGTCCGGTGGCGATTAAGAACTCAACAAAGGCAGCTGTCAGTGTGATGATGTGTAGTAATGCGGCGGGTCAGCTCTTACCGCCCTATGTCAACTATAAAGCGGAACACCTATGGAGCTCTTGGACAGAAAGGGGGTCAACTAATACACGCTCTAAATCTGGTTGGTTCGACGGTAATAATTTCGGATATTGGTTTTTCTCCACAGTTTTGCCTGTACTAAGAAGAGAAGAAGGCAAGAAGCTTATTATAGGAGATAATTTAAGTTCACACCTCAGCTACGACGTAGTCAAAGCGTGCGAAGAGCATAACATAGCTTTTGTCTCCTTACCGCCAAATAGCACGCACCTCACTCAACCATTCGACGTAGCATGTTTTCGACCCCTCAAAGTGCATTGGCGAAAGATATTGGATGAATGTAAATCAACGCGAAACGGTCAAGTTTTGCCAACTATCCCAAAACAAACATTCTCCTTACTGCTAAATAAGTTATGGGAAAGAATCGCTCCAAAGACCGAAGAAAACTTAAAAGCCGGCTTTTTAACCCGGCGACTGCTAGGTTGGGTCGTATTGACCCGTGATGTTTTTAATTGCGCGTATCTTAGAAAATAATAGTGTAACATCACTACGCTTCTCAGTAGCTGCAGCTAGTAGTCCACCTCCCTAGTCTCTTATGTCAAATTTGACCCAACCTTACATTTGATGATGCTATTTCGTGCCAATTACTTTGAGGTAATTATTTGTTTATTTATTTGTACTGACATTATGTATATTATATTATATTTTGTTATTTTTTGGTTATTATTGAATAATGGATAGAGAAGAACGCGAAAGGTAGCGAATTCTCGCAATATTAGAAGAAAACGTGTCGGAATATAGCGAAAGCTCTTCGGAAAACGAGGAAGATGACGTTAGCGAGCGTTCTCAACAATGTGATACCGAGCAAGACATATCAGACGATGAAGATGTACCTTTGAGTGTCGTCCAACATCAAGTGCATATCTTTGAAGGTAGTTCTAACCAGCATAATTCGGCGAATACAGAAACTTCGGATCGGAAAGTATTCAGTTCAACATATTCTGGAAATGATGGTACAATATGGCGTAAACAAACACTGGAATAGAAGTTTTTCGTTTGTCTATGTCACAGCGACGATTCCATTTTATCCAGAGCTGTATTTTCTTTAACGACCTCCAACTGACTCGGGATGTCAGGAAAACGCTCGATAATTTAGCTCCGATTCGAGACCTCTTTGATAAGTTTGTTAGTAACTGCCAAAATGCTTACCAGCCAGGAGAGTACCTAACAATTGATGAAATGCGTTGCGGGGTAAATTTAGACAGGAAATTCCTTCGAAGCCGGCAAAATACTAAGAAGATAATCGTCTTAGTTGACGCGCAAACGTTTTATATTTATAACCTTGAAATCTACGCCGGTAAACAGCCCGATGGACCTTATGCTAAGAGCAACAAACTTCGATGTCGTTGATCGCATTGTTCAGCCTGTTTCAAAAACCAACCGCAATATAACATTTGATTGACAACTGGTTTACCAGTCATGAACTAGTACTGCACTTACTCAAGGAGCATAAATTGACGAGTGTAGGTACTGTCCGCAAAAATAAAAGGCAGGTTCTAACTGAGTTTACACGAACGCGAGGAAGAGAAATATATTTGTTAACTTTTGGCTATCAAAAAGATGTTACAATTGTCTCCCATATTCCCAAAAAAATAAAGTCGTCCTACATATGTCGTCTTTACATCACGACGGACAAATTGACGAGACTTCTAAGGAAAAGAAAAAGCCTGAAATAAATACACTTTATAATACGACAAAGGGTGGGGTAGACGTCGCTGACGAACTCTGTTCTACCTACAATGTTTGTCGGAACTCAAAAAAATGGCCTCTAACTATGTTTTACGCCATGTTAAATATGTCAGCGATAAATGCTTATATAATTTATGAAGAGAACACTAATTTACAAAAGCTGAAACGGCGTAAATTCTGGAAAAACTTAGGTCTTGCTCTAGTGAATGATCACTTGGCCGCTCGCAAGGACGTAGTTCAATTACCGAGAGAGATGCGCAAAAAAATAAGAGAATTTACCGGAGAAACATCAGAAGAGCCCCCTGCTAAAGTTTGTGGTGTTCGTAAACGATGCCAGATATGCCCCGCTAAGAAAGACAGGAAAACTATCCATACCTGCCAAAGATGCAACAAATTTATCTGCACTGAACATATAATTTCTTCCGTCCGTGGCGGTTGCGTGGATTACGGTGCTTATAGTGACTAACCCTTATAATCTTTATATTTTTTTATACAATTTCATATACATCTCACTTTTCTCATTCCAAAAAGGTAAAAATAAGAGTAAGTAAGTATTTTTTTGCTTTTCTATTGATAAGTTTCCAGAAGTTGATTTTTTTGTTGTAAAGAAGAACAGTCAAGGTCAATATAACAAATACCCAGACTCGACAGTCACGTGACCTATCTCAGTTTTTTTTTTATTATCATTTGTATAGTCATATTACATATTCTTTTTATTCAATTTCATTGGCTAATACCAAATCCCTTATGTTTTTGTTCAGGCTCTACACTAAAAAAAAATACAAAATGCCTAATTATGTATGCAGGCCCGTCAAACTTAAATGTGACTTAAAGAAAGCCCAATTTGGTTGCGAAGAAGAACAAACCGGACAGCAGCATGTTAATTCCGCTCAAAATGCTGCTGTGCAATATATTCCCAAAGATTTTGTAGTCGTTCCCTATGAAGGAGAGCTGTGGCCAGGTCAGATAAAGACTGTTGAAGAAGAAGGAGCCTATGTTAAGTGCATGGCTCGTGCTGGACTGTCGTGGAAATGGCCAGAAAAAGAAGATAAAATACCTATTTTATCCTTTAAATGATATAAAATATAAAATAAAAGAACCAAACAAACTGAGCTCAAAGAGACTATATTTCAAGCTTTATCATGAAATTGGTTTCCTAAAATAGTACCTAGCTATGCAAATATTAATTATTCTTATTAGGTCTGAAGCTCAGCGAGCTCCACCAGTGCGTGTGTGTTGAGATGGTGGGTGAATTGGGACAACATGGCCTTTCCTGCCAAAGGAGCGCAGGGCGGCTGTCACGTCATGCTGCCATCAATGACATTATTCGCAGGGCATTGATTTCCGCTGGTGTTCCTTCAGCGCTGGAGCCCGCTGGTTTAATGCGCTCCGATGGCAAAAGACCGGATGAAGTCGCGGTTGTTTATGGCCACGAGGGACAACCCAATTTTTTAGTTGGTAGGCCGGCTTCGGCCGGGAGTCCAACATAACCTCTTTTGCTTCCCCGAGCGGAGAGGTATGCGTAAGTGCATTTTTGCTGGCTCAACAAAAAAAGGATATGTAAAAGGATATGAAACAACCTCTCATGAAATCATAATCTCCTAGTACATTTAGTTATACTTAAGTACCTATTTAAAATTAAATGAAATTATAATGATAATTAAATTTCGTAAAATAGTTTGGACATCACCTGAAACGCGTTATTTTTAAAAGCTTATGCTAGATTCACAAGGTTACAGTTTTCCCCACTGAAGAATCTAGCAAGAAACTCTGTTAGGTTGTTATTTCCAATAATGGTTTACAATTCTTAGGTATAAACTCTTGCTTGCACAGTTCAACTGTTCAAGCATAACCGTCAGGTATAATCTAGTTTTTGGTGCCCGCTTTAGGTTGGTTATAAGTTTTAACCCGAAATGATAGAGATAGAAAGTCAAATGGTCAAATAACTCAAATGGTCTACCATGGATTGTTACTAGTTTGAGAGAGTAGTTTTAGCTTAGCTCGCTCTCTCTCTCTAGCTCTCTACGGGCGGCGAGCGCTCCCGACCTACTTACTCGCCGAGAATTGAATGACCTTTGCGTTAGAGCGCGCGAATCGCGCGATTAATAATGTAATTCTTAAAATAAAAATGAGTACAAAAAAAAATATTTTCGTGGAATGTGTTCTACATCACTAACACTTTACCTGGTTAAAAGGAAAGTGATACTTTTCCTAACACCCTGTATATATTTTATTTGGCACACCAACGGCTGCTACAACAATACATCCCATACAGATAACATACAAAAGTGTTTTGAACTTATTGCGCACACAATAGGCATGATGACTAAAATTTTTTTTAGTATACACATAGATTATTTTCAAATATTTTTTTGTAATCCAGAACCATTTTTTCTCATATTATAAATTATTGCATGCAGGTAAATATAGTTCTTAAAATCTTACATGATTAGAATGACACATGTCAATCCTCGCCGAATAGTGATGGGATGAAAATGTTAGATCGAGGTTTAAGCGAAATTTTTGTCGACTAAGTGCTTATTACTAGAAATAGGGTCAGTTGGTACTCAGTGGCTCACTTTTTTTCCGAAGGCTGTAGCACAGCTCTCAGCAGTATTAGGATGTACCAATACTGACTAACGTAGGGTGTAAACATTCTAGTTTTATAAATATTATTCTTTTTGTCGTTATTCTTAATAGGAAAAAAGATATCGCAGTTTTTTTTAAAACACAGAAATTAGCCACTGTGTACCAGGGGGTCGAAACAGTGGTTCGGGGGCAAATACACAGTGGATCAGGGTAGTTCACAATGGATCATGGTCGTAAATATATTCAGTTTTGTCAATAAATGCAACAAATTCATTCTTATTTAATCACTCATTTATTATTGTACTCATAATCATTTGAATCCAGGGTGTCTACAATAAATCTTCTTAGTTCTTGTTTCTACATTATGCCTGATGAAAACCGTGGCTCTGGCTAGACTGCATGGTTCGGGTCTGCGTAAACGAAGATCACTATATCTTCGCCTAAAACTTCTAAGACACTCCTTACACATTAATTGATGAGCTTTCCAGTTTTCGGGCATTTTTAAGTCATTAACTTCCGCCATTTGAAATGCGACTTTTCGGCATTCTTTTTCTGAGAGTCCACAGAATAATTCCATTAAATACAATAGTATTTAAAAAAAAAATCAACTCTTTCTCGTCTTCATCATTAAAAACTTTGATTTTTAGGTGCCTCATAATTCGGAAACGACCTCTGTATCAATGACGGTGCAATTTTTTTGACTTTAGATAAAAACGTCGCAAAGTTATAAAAGCAATGCCGAATGTCTTCGATGCCTTTCTGGCAATAATTCCAGATTTCATATATTCGACAGTTTTCTTCATCTTTGCGTCAGTATGGGTCCCTCCCGGTGAACCGCGGCTTGTTCGTCTGAAGCACTCTAAAAGAAATAAATCTATGTCACTATATTGTGATTTTCTTCACAATTTAAAGAAATTGTTAGGTAAATAATTATAAAAATATATCAAAAGTACACAGTGGTTCATGATCCACTGTTAACCTTTCAAAACTGAGCCACTGTGGAAGCTTACGCCGTTTTGAATTTAAAACGGTCCCAAGAAAAATATAAACAACAAACGACACTGAAATCTGTATTAATTTAATCTTGATTAGACATAGAATCTACAGAAAATAACAGCTACCCATAATAACTTAATAAAAAGTTGTTATTATTTTTTATTAATAAAAATAATAATTATTAAATTAATAAAAAGTTGGAACAAAATGTTTCTTACCTTGAAGACGACTTTTTTTTTACGAAAAACATAAAAATCCAATAACACAAAAATTTCACATAATTTTCGCCGACTAACTGGAATGAACTTGTACACATGTCAACCGCTTTCGAAAAGTAAAAATAACGAATAGATATCTCTGCCTCTTTCCCAGATACTGTAGGTGAGCCACTGTTTCTGGTATAGCCACTGTTCGACAAGTGACCCTATTTTAAAAATAACTAGTAATTACGAAATAACCTAATTAATTACGTAATTAATTCTCCATTTCGAGCTCGGTTAAATATTCGCAGGTACTAAAAAACCAAAGAGTAGTCACACCGTGCGTCAATTTTTAAAAACAATGAATCTACTATATAAGCTCCTAAAACCTACCAAAACTACTGAACGCAAAAAAAAAAATCTTATAATTACTATTTTCATAGACTTTATGATAACGAAAAAATATCGGCTTAAAGAACTCGATTGGTCACATCCTTAATTTTTTTTCGCGATGATTTATAACCTTTTTAGAACGTAAAAATATTTAATCACATTATTATTGGATAAGTAGTGTGTGTTATTAAATATTATGTTTTATGTATATTTACGTTTTATGTCGAAAACATGAATTTTCTAGTATGTATAAATACAGTTCATAATTTTAAAATGGTTATAGTTGTAAAAATGATTATGATTTTTGCTAATGGAAATTACGACATTTATGGGCCGCTAGTATAAAGTTACTTCGCTACTTTTAGTGACACCTGCCATTCTAATCATGTAAGATTTTAAGAACTATAATAAGGAAATAATAGTTAACTTTAATAAATAAAATACAAGGTGACTTTAAATTAGTGAACGATAGAAAAGGATATGCATGTACTCGTGATAAAAACTACTTTTACTATGGGACCAAGTTCGAAAACACAATAAAAAAAATTGTTCCCCCGTCCTATCAGCTAGTGCATTTTGTATGGGGAGTTCAATTTTTTTTTAGATTTCGACCTTGGTCCCATAGTAAAAGTTGTTTGTTATCACGAGTACATGCATATCCTTTTCCATTGTTCACTAATTTCAAGTTACATATACATATATATATGTATACAGGGTGTAACAGAAAGGGTATATAAAGCCAAAACACAGCGATAGTCCTCATGAAACTGAACAACTTTCCCCAAGGAACATGGGTCGTAACTCGAAAAAAAAATTTCGCCTCCCCATACAAAATGCCCGATCAGCTGATCGAGTAAGTATGGGCGATCCAAAAATTTTTTTCGAGTTACGACCCATGTTCCTTGGGGAAAGTTGTTCAGTTTCTTGAGGACTATCGCCGTGTTTCGGCTTTATATACCCTTTCTGTTACACCCTGTATATGTATACAAACGTGTTGATCCAGCGCGTCGTCAGACCAGCAGCGTCACAACGGGGAAATATGTTTCTGCCCTTACTGGTTAGGTGCTCACAAATTATCGGACGCGTCTGTAAATGTTGATCCAGCGCGTCGTCAGACCAGCACTTTGTTGATCCGAAACGACGCATGTTGATCCGGCGCCTTTTGTTGATCCAATATGCATCTCTGGGAACAAATGTGGCTCCGACCGGTTCCAAGGGCGGATCCAGCTTTGGCGCCAGGAGGGGGTCACATTTAAAAAATATATATTTTTTCAACTTAGAATAAGAATGAGTTGAAGTTTAGTCGTTCCGATTCCGATTGAAGATAAACCGTAACTGCGAATGGTGAAAACACGACAATATCGCCGGCCTTTTCAAGCATTTTCGAGTGAATAAGGCCGCCGGGCCGGTGGCTTTAGTTTGTTTAAATCGGCAGTGGCAGCAGTGGTGCGCAGGCGGCGCTTTTTTGAAGCTTGAAGTTTGCGTTACGGCGTTGTGACATTGCTAAAAAGAGCGGTTTAATGTCGTATGGCAGGTAGCCAGTTCCTGGTGATTTTTGATTGTGGATTTATCCACCAATAGTCTTGTATCTGTCATTGATTGTAGGAAACTGATTGCTTTTTCGTTATCAAGAAGACAATATTCTGTTTGTTTTTTTAAACACGACTGCGCCGCTTGCCACGCCTTTGCCGCTACTACCGATTCTTGCGTTTCAGCGTCACAACGGGGAAATAATATGTTTCTGCCCTTACTGGTTAGGTGCTCGCTCACAAATTATCGGACGCGTCTGTAAGTGGCGTCTTTACAATGTATAAATAAAATAATTATGTTCAATTAGTGGTTCACCTGAGTCCTGGAATATTTTCATAGGTAGGTACCATTTTAGGAAACCAACTTCAAGATCTTTTGGTACTAGCTTCGTTATTTTCCTGATCCAAGTCCCTTGAAGCAGTACCTTAGGTGGTATTGTTACAGGGCATAATACGTATGCTATAAATATCTTTTCATATTGGTTCTATCGTACATCGATATTCACCATTAGTTTAGGTAAATATAACTAGACATAAATTACTTTAAGAAGGTAGGTACTTATAGTTAGTACAAAGTAACATTGCAAATGTTATAATAAACTCTAGGTCTAACTACAGTAACAAAACGCATAAATAGTTGGTGGCGGAGGGTATAATAAAAATTAATCCGGCTACTCTGTTACCGTTTAGATACCCACACTTCGTATAAAGGATGAAGGTACAGTTCGATCAAGTGCGTCTGAACTCACGGCGCGATTCTGACTAGTTTAAGTTTTAATACGATTTGTTCTAATATACTTGTCTAATAAACCCAAAAACAGCTATGATATGATGTTCTGGAAGACAGGCAATGGAACTACATGATAGAACATCATTTCCATTGCCTGTCTTCCAGCTCTATCATCAGACCTTGGAACCTAAGGGTAGTGAAAGTTAATTTCAAGACCTTTCTAATAAACCCAAAAACTGCTATGAAACGATGTTCCGTCATGAAGTTCCAGTGCTTATCTTCCAGCTCTATCATCAGACCTTGGAACCTAAAGGTGGTGAAAGATCATTTCAAGACCTTTCTAATAAACCCTAAAACAGCTATGATACGATGTTCCGTCATGAAGTTCCAGTGCTTATCTTTCGGCTTCATCATCAGACCTTGGAACCTAAGTGTGGTGAAAGGTCATTACTTTATGTAATATTTTAATCTCTGCTGCATGCACATGCACAAGCGAGTTCGACGCGATGCGACGTTGCCGCTTTTTGTTCTCTATTGGACAGTATTTTTAACTTTTTGATACTCCTTTTAGTTTTGATTTTATAAGCGTTTAATTTTTTAAATATTTTCGCAATAAATGGCGTAACTGACATATTTTTATAAAAACTTTATTTAATTTGGCGTAACGGACATGTAACGGAAAATAAATTTATTTTGCCATATATTAAATATAGTGGTAATGGTCCGTTACGACTATATTTTATTAGAAAATAAAATAAACCTGCCAAGTGCGAGTCGGACTCGTGCGCGAATGGTTTCGTACTAACCACTAGGCTTATAATAGCCTAATAATATTGTCTACCAGTAGCCATTATTAATATCGAGCAAAAAAGGAAGAAAAACACGTTTTTTTGTATGGGAGCCCCCCTTAACTGTAATTTTATTGTTCTATTTTTAGTATTTGTTGTTATAGCGGCAATGGTAATACATCTTTTCAGAGAATTTCAACGCTCTAGCTATAACGGATCATGAGATACAGCTTTTTTAACAAATAATGTTTAATACTTGAAATTGTATACATAATAGGTCTTTTTACCTAAAAATTAGAGTGTAAAAGACATACATATCAAAATTCATGGTCGTAAAGGACGTAAAGTCTGTAACTGAGCTAGTTATAAAAATACTGATTGTTGTAAAAGACGCGCCTCAAAATTTTAAGAATAATGGTCTTTACAACATTTTGATACGTTTAAAACAGCAAGAGTTACAAAGGTTTAAGTGTCAAAATTTTGTTTTGCTCGTCCTGAAAATTCGTGTTTTGTCCCTTACGCCAGTTGAGATTTCCACCGTCGATATGTATATAGGGTAACTTTAAATTAGTGAACAATGGAAAAGGATATGCATGTACTCGTGATAACAAACAACTTTTACTATGGGACCAAAGTCGAAATCATTCAAAAAATTTTGAACTCCCCATACAAAAAATAAATCTTATACTTTTTATACATTATTATTAACCACTTCAAATATGCTTTTACAAGATGTTACCCCTTCCCTCCCGCTGCTCTTCCCTGCCCTTAATATTAAATATATACATATATATATAAGGTGTTTGGTAATTAGATACAAATATTGAAACCGGAGGTACATATGGGCTTACTGAACACGTTTTGAATATATTTTTTTTAATTAACACGCAATTTGTTTTTTAGATTGAAAACAAAAATATTAATTTATTTCGTAAATAAACATCCTGTTTAAGTATCAGCGGCCGCTACTGTCTACCAGATGGCACTAGACGCCTAGATTTTGGTACCTATCTAGGTCATTGTTTAAGTATCAGCGGCCGCTTCTGTCTACCAGATGGCACTAGACGCCTAGATTTTGGTACCTATCTAGATCATGAGTAGCACAACTCAATGGGTTCGAAGAGGAGAATAAAATACAAGCAACCAATCTAAAGGCTTCAAGAGAAAAACACTAGATGGCATTGGTAGATTTAAAACAATAATATTTTAACTATTATTTGGCTAAACTTTCACTGAAAGAACAATAAAACATTGAAATAAACACTGGGTTCAACACGAAAGGTTAGGTACAACACAGTTAATTCAAAATTTCACCTAAATTCCTTGACTTAGGACCACATTTGATTTGCATGAACAAACTTCTAAGCTAAGATTTGATGGACTTTTATCTTGTGTTTTTCTTTTACAACTAAAACTTACGAACGCACAAAAACAAACTACTATTTAACAACACATATCGTTACAGACACTATTTATGGATTTCCAAATTATTATTGGTCAAAAAATAAACCCTTACTCGAAAATAAGCACTTAGACACGCTGCTATTTAGCTACCATTACATGTAAATAGAACGTACCTTACACAATGAGAATGGGTATCATTTAAGCTATCACCAATTTAATTAGTTTTGTGTTTCTTAAATAATAGGGTTTGTCCTCAAAATAGTAGATCTGTCACCAAAATGTAGTCACCAAACAATGCAAAATCAGTTCCACAATAAATCACCTAAAATCCTGAGATATAAGGTCTAGTACCAAATAAATGTTTTTGTATGTATTATAATAGGTGTGTCCTAATAAGTATTTAAACAAACTAATTTAAAGAGATCACCAATAAATCATATTATGTTACTAGAAAATTGCTGAACTGAGCTGAACACTGTGGTCCCTTCCGCACCACTTTATTACATCTAAAGTACTTTTTTCTCCCTTCCTCTACATCATGCGTTCGCAGAAAAGACCAAATTTTTTCAGCCTTTATATACTCCTCAGCACTGTGTTTGTCTTTAAATTTTTTAACGAAAATCCAATCCTTGCTTTGCGACCGTTTCTTCTTTGGTATGGTGCCTTCATCAGTGTCAGTACCTTGCTCATTTTCCTCATCAGATTCCAATATCGGCACTTTCTCCACGAATGATTGCTCGACAAACGACGATAAACTTTTTGAATGACTTGCATTACCTTCTCCACTACTTGATGCCATAATCAAAAATAAACCTTTAAGAAATTAACTAAAACAACAAATTATCTTATTTAAAGCGCGCCAATTTGTCTCCGCCCCTTTGATCATTTTTTCATTAAAATTATAAATTGATGTATAAAATTGGTAACGAATACTATTAATTTAATATCTGAACGAAATAAAATGTTACTACTGTATTGGTGACAAAATATCAAATAAAAAGGAGTCGCAGTCAGGGATCGATAATCGATTTATTTGGTGACAGATCTACCATTCTGAGCACAGAGCTATTATTTAAGTAACAAAACTGTTATTATAAGAACGAAGTTTATATTCATGTAATGCAATATAATTTTATTGGTTATCGCTCTCTTATTTTACACATATATTAACATTAATTTGATAATTCATACCTGGGAACAATTTTTGTTTATCTGAGAACGAAAATATTTCGTGGCGATAGTTCTATTTATTAGGTGATACAACTTGATGACAAATATAAATTTTGGTGATAGAAAATATAGTCCCCAATGAGAATCCTATTTTCTATAGTAAACCAGACAAATCCAGCCAGATAAATAGTAATACACAAAACTTTGATCCAAAGCCACCATTTTCACTAACACTTTAAACAGATAGATTGTAAGTACCTATTTATTGATAGCACTTCACTACACTTGTTCACAATTTTACTCTTACACAATGTATTTTATTTTAAAGGCACAAATCCTTTACTAAAATTTGCTCCGTTGTCTTTAGAAAATCAATTTAATAATGGCGTATAGGTTAGGTTAGCGGCAAGGCTATAATCAGTAACAGATTAAATGAAGAAAATGAAAATTATAATCACAAATAGTTTTAAAGTAAAACCGTAAGTAACAAAAAACTGAAACTTTCATTTTCCTACATAATTAATTAAATTTTCTCGCAGCAACTACGTATTTTTATCGGTAAATAAAACAAGCAAACAATCAAGCAAGTCAAAAAGAAAACAAATGACAGGCTTTCCCTTTTTTTTAAATCGTCCATTCAAGACGGGCAAAGATCAGAGACCATACATCCTAGTCTTCAGTATCTAAACGTTTCGTTACACAACTTGTGAATCAAATAATCATTCGAATTAATCGAGGTAAATAAATTAGGACAAACTTAAAATACTTACAGAATAAGTTTTTTTTTTCATAAATTACAAGCTATTTTTCCAAAGAACACAGAAAAAGTGTTTGTAGTATGGCTGTTTATTGCCGACATTAGATAAATAATCTATTTGAATATTTTTAACCTTTGGTGTAGTTTAAAATATTATAACAAATGTTAAATACTGACACCAAGTTGCGGTGATATTCGTTTTTGTGGGATCTCACTTCTTTTTGTAAGTAATCCTTCTTTTCTTTGGCTCCGGTAAGATGTGCTGTAGGTACCTACATCAGCAACTGATTTTTAAAGCCCACTCCCTATCCCTTTTGCCCTTTCGTAGAGGCTTTGTTGTTATGAACGGTAAATATTTCTGAGGCGATTGTCAAACCCTGGTTACTATCTAGTATTAATGTACTCGTCAAGACGAATCAAAAGAGCCCAAACTCCATATGGTTGCGAAGTTTAATTACGGAGTTCCTATAGCCATCTTCCACCTCCATCATCAGACCCTGGTTACCATCAAGCATGAAAGTACTCATCAAGACAAATCAAACGAGCCCAAACTCGATGGGTTTGCGTCATTTAATTGCGGAGTTCCTATGGCCACCTTCCACCTCCATCATTAGACCTTGGTTTACATCAAGTATGAATTTACTTCTCAAGACAAATCAAACGAGCCCAAACTCGATAGGGTTGCGTCATTTAATTACGGAGTTCCTATGGCCACCTTCCACCTCCATCATCAGACCTTGGGTACCATCAAGCATGAAAGTAGTCATCAAGACAGATCAAACGAGCCCAAACTCGATGGGTTTGCGTCATTTAATTACGGAGTTCCTATGGCCACCTTCCACCTCCATCATCAGACCTTGGGTACCATCAAGCATGAAAGTACTCATCAAGACAAATCAAACGAGCCCAAACTCGATAGGGTTGCGTCATTTAATTGCGGAGTTCCTATGGCCTCCTTCCAGCTCCATTCCAGCGACAGATAAAAGCTTGTAACTTGTAACGCGCCTAAGTAACCTCGGTCGTATTAACAAACTTATTTTTTGCGGCTCTGAAAATGAGTTTTAGTGAAGTTTTGTATAAAGATTTACTTTACCAACCGCAAAAAACCTCAGTCGATTTAACAAACTTAAACAATGAGATAATGGTATTAAATATAAAACTAAACACATACTTAAGTAAACAAAGTTTCTTGTGTTTATATAGTTCAAGTTTCGATATTCGATCCTTTTTTAAAGTAACTACATATACAAACTTATATTTTGCTGCTCTGTAAATTACTTTCAGTACAGTTTAATATGGTGATTTTGTTTACCAACCGCAAATAAAAAGAAGTGATTAACTTATTATTGCTGTTTAAAATTAATATTTTTTAAGTTTTTCCTAAATTTACTCAGTATAAAAACGCTACTCTCCAAATTGCAAGGTTTGCTAAATGTACCTTAGAATTTTGATGATCGGTCAGTGAGTCAGTGAGTGTCAAGTAGTGAACTTTGACTGGCGGCAACTTTTAAACTATTGATAATAATAGTACAAAATTTGGTACAATAGCTAGTTATAGCATGTACTCTCGATTGATACAAAAAATGGCTTCTAGCTTTATCCACTAATAAGCTACAGGGGGCTCAAAAGTGCTTTGAATAGCTTCGAGAAAAGTATGGTATGGCCGTTTTATTTGGGCTCGACTTGGGATTTGTAAACACATACAATATCCGTCACGGCTCTCTCCCATCTGAGTCGGAAGAGACCACTTCCTTCAACCTGCTATGATCCAAACATCTTCCTTTGTTTCATCCACATTCATCAATCGCCACAATCAGCATACATGCTCTACGGTTGAGGATACTTCTGATTTAATAGAAATATGTATTGTTTGTCTTGGCTTTCCCCTTTCTAGATTTCCTTCCACTCTCTCTTTGTATATCTTTTTCGTTGATCTCCTTTCACTCATTCTTTCGACATATCCAAACCATCTAAGCATCCCTTTCTCAATTCTTATCACTACATACACCTTCTTTGTAATTAACAGTTATTAATAAAAACATTATGAAGCTGTGAATTAAATGTATCTTTATTTTAAAATTTATATTTCAGTAGGTATGGCTTAAAAAACCTTTATGGATGTGCTGATATTTTGTGTTGATAACATTTTAATGACAAAATGTAGATATTTAAACACATATTCATAAGGATTATTTTTATATTACAAACTTATTTTTATATTCTAATTCACATTTTAAGAAACTCATTTTTTTTCATAATAATTTATACTGCATTTCCATCTCCATCATCTGTTTCTGATTCACTGGTTTTTGAAATTGAACTACATATTTCTAATGTTCCCTCAGCCAATTTATCAAATGGTCTTTTTTCTATTGATTTACCTGGAAATACATATCAAAGTTTAGGTGTTTCACTACTTAATGATTGAGTAACATACACGTCATTACGCCTCTCTCCCCCGCTCTCTCTCATGATTGAGTAAAATTACTTTTAATACCTATCAAGTTCTTTATGGAAAAAAAAAGTAAGGAAGCTTACATAAATGTTAATATTATTATTACTAGGTGCCTACTGCAAAATACTTACACAGGGCAGGATGTTTTATTAACTTTATTTTTGATGGTTTCCAATCAGCCTATTTTATAAGTGATGGTTGTATAACTTCCACGTCCACTTGGCTAACAGAACTGGGCATCGCATCGGGTTTATCCATTATAATTATTATACTTATTTCTTTTGAATCTGAAAATGGACATCATAAGTAGGTATTTAAAATCTTACATTTCTAAGTTTTTTGTTAAATTAACAAATAGAAGAAAAAACTAACAATGAGCTGTATCATTTCAGTCGCATGTACTCCCATCCCCTTCAATGGGCAACAAAATCATTTCTTTGACCTTTTGCTCAATTGGCGTAAAATAGGATGTTTCAATTACTCTGCCGCCAGTTTTGTATAACTTGTAGGTATCCCGTTTCATAGATCAGAAATATTAATTTGAGACGCTATTTTATTATCTTGCCAAGTAGCTGCATCATTTTTAGTTTCAAGCACTTTAACTCACAAATTATTATTTTTATCAACACCAAAGGCTTAGTTTTTTCACCAAAACAGTTTGACACGTTTCTGATTAGTTGTGTTGTGTGTGATTTTCCAAAAGAGTATAGCAGAAACTTAGATGCAACTCAAAAGTATGCACAAAAGTTAACTTTAACGTTGCGATCTATCGAAGAAGTTAGCAAACAAGCAATTTAATTTAACAAGGATAACTTTGACACTTCTTTGACATGACAAGCGCCATTCACGTTTCATTTTACGAATTTTCATATTATCTTTTTTACGCATTGCACGCATAGAAAAAAATATTACATACGTTTTAAAATGTTGTTTTAATTATAATTATTAAATATTGTTTTAATAATTAACAAATATTAAAATATTTGTAAATACACTCGGCTTCAAAAAAATCGCACCTTTTAAGAAATCTATTTTAAACATCTTTCAATCGTATTTGTATTATGAAATATTGGTAATGTTCGGTATCATTTGAAAGGTAAGGAAACAGAGAATGCAAAAACAATAATTCATTCAATGTTTTTTATTGGAACTGAGAAAAATTTACAAAACAATAAAAATCCTTAAAAAACCCTAATGAAATCTGATTAATTTTTCAAAACAAAGTTGCATAAAACTAACCTAAAACCTAGTGTTACCCCCCCTAGCCCTAATGACGTCTTCCATGCGCTCCCTCATGGATCGCACCAACTTTAGGACCTCTTCTTGAGGGATTCTGTCCCATTCCTCAATAACGGCGTCTTGGAGCTCCTGAAGAGTCGCGGGAGCGGGATCACGGGATCTAACCTTGCGTTTCAGCTGGTCCCAGAGGTGCTCTATCGGGTTCAGATCTGGACTTCTCGCTGGCCACTGCATGACAGGGATCCCAACCTCTTGAAGGTAGCCCTGCACAATTCCAGCAGTGTGCGCGCGAGCGTTATCGTGCATTAATGTGAACCCGTCGCCAATAAATCCAGCATAGGGGACCACATGTTCTTCCAGGATCTCTGTGATGTACCGGTGAGCAGTCATCGACCCTTGCCCGCGAGCACCGCCGGTCCGAGAGACGCAAGAAAGTTCAGTTTTGCCGTCGCCAGATCGCCGCCCCAGAACATGCAAGAACCGCCCCCGTATTCTACCGTCTCTTGGATGCAGGCTTGGGCAAAACGTTCCCATTGTCTTCTGTATACTCTTTTGCGTCTATCGTTGCAGAAAAGGCACACTCTCGTTTTGTCTGAGAAGAGAACAGCTCTCCATTGGTCCAGGGTCCAATTGACGTGGGCGCGAGCAAATTGCAGGCGTGCTCGCCGATGCGCTGCGGTTAATTTTGGACCCGTGGCAGGTCTTCTAGCCACAATATTTCTCTCCTTTAGTCTTCTTCTAACTGTAGAGACACTCACGGCCCTTCTACGAACTGCTTGAAGCTGCTGTTGCAAATCAACAGCATTAGAGAACCGATTTCTCAAAGACTTCGATACGACGAATCGGTCATCTCTCGCAGAAGTGCAGCGATTTCTACCAGACCCACGCCTTCGGACAAAGCCACCGGTCTGCAGGAACCGCTGGTACACTCTTCGAACAGAAAAGCGACTCAAGTGCAATTGCCGAGCAACATCACACTGACGTAGTCCTGATTGCAGTAGTGCGATAACTTGGGCGGCTTCAGTAGCAGTAGTGTCCATCTTCAAGGACGTTTTTCTGATGAAAGATATTCTTCTGTGTCTTCTTCGACTGTTGGTAGCAAATTTATCCCCCGATGAGCTGTATCGACCCTTTTATACCCAAAAAACAAAACAATACAAACAAAATTTGAAGAGAAGAATCAGTTCCATTGTCATTCACAGTGACTTAAAGTGTCAAGCTTTTTCTTTAATCAAATGAAATGGATATTTTTTTAAAGAGTTTTTATAGGGCTCTCAAATGATACCAATATTGCTACGAATAACTGCTTGTCTTAAGGATTAACAGTGCTTAAAGGCTATTTTTACGGACGTGCGATTTTTTTGAAGCCGAGTGTATAATATAAAACATATTTTAGGCTAAACATAAAATTTTAGCTTTTTCTTATTTTGAGATTTTGGTATTATTTAGAAGCAAAAGTACAAAACGAAGTTGCCGCTCTGACTATCTGATAACGATACAATAGGATATTCAGGACATAATTTACCAGAGACTCAGTATTTTTTAATTATTCGAATGACTAATCGATTCGCAAGTTGTGTAACGAAAATGTTTCCATACTGAAGATTAGGCTGTATAGTCTCTGATCTTTGCCTGTCTTGAATGGAAGAAATTAAAAAAAAAAAACTAAATGCACGCTACACCACAACTGTCATTTGTTTTGTTTTCTTCTTTTGTAGTTTTTGTTATCTGTTGTTTTACCGGCAAAATATTAAACGAAAAGTGCTCGGAGTACGTTAAAAAGCTAGGAAAACGATTAAATTGTGAACAAGTGTAATAGTAATTATAATAGTAAAGTGTTAGTATTAGCAATCTATCAATTTAGTGTAGTGAATGACTCTCCGACCGAAAATGTGTCTGGATCAAAGTTCTTTTTATTTCTGGATTGAATTCTGGATTGGATTGAAAACATTGAGGTAAGTTTTAGGCTATGTTCTTTTTTAGGCATGTAATTATTAGGTAAACAGCGTTTCTTTCTATTCTCAATGCTAATTTCCTGCATGATTGATTACGAGAAGGGTTTATTTACTAAATTTCAATTAGTCTCCGTAATGTGATCTGTTATTAAATAGTAAGTACATAAAGATAGATGTTAAGTGTGCGTTTGTAAGTTTTAATTGAAAAAGAAAACAATACAAGTACCATCAAAAGTTAGGTTAAAAGAGTTTGTTTACAGTTAGGTATGCAAGTCAATTTAGTCAGTGTTTAGGAGAATTTTTAATAAGTTGTATTGACCTTTCCTTGACCAAAGGATAAAGGAAAGCTTTCGAATCGAACCCAAAGTTTATTTCAATGTTTTAATAGTTAGTTTATTGGTACCTATGTTAGTTTTTCGAAGCGGTGGTAGCCTAGTTGGTAGAACGCTTGCCTCGCACTCCAAGGGCGCGAGTTCGAATCCTGGCGGGGGCACGTACCTCTGAGTTTTTTTTTTTTGATTTCTCATGTACGGATCAATTATTATTTAGTGTTTAGGAGAATTTTTAATTAGTTGTGTTGACCTTTCCTTAACGAAATTTCGAATTGAACCCAAAGTTTATTTCAATGTTTTATGATTTAAATGAACAATTAGCGCCACCTAGTAGGCAGTGGCGGCGGTGATACTGATACGTACTTAAACAGGGTGCTCACAAAATAAATTAATATTTTTTGTTTGAAAAGTAAAAAAAAAACTAGCGTGTTAATTTAAAAAAATATATTCAAAACGTGTTCAGTGAGCCCATATGTACCTCCGGTATCAATATTTGTATTTGATTACCAAACACCTTATATATATACAGGGTGTAACAGAAAGGGTATATAAAGCCGAAACACAGCGATAGTCTTCATGAAATTGAACAACTTTCCCCAAGGAACATGGGTCGTAACTCGAAAAAAATTTTTGGATCGCCCATACTTACTCGATCAGCTGATCGGGCATTTTGTATGGGGAGGCGAATTTTTTTTTTTTAGTTACGACCCATGTTCCTTGGGGAAAGTTGTTCAATTTCATGAGGACTATCGCTGTGTTTCGGCATTATATACCCTTTCTGTTACACCCTGTATATAGTATATATCTTATACTTTTTTTATTTATTATATTAACGTTGTTATTATCGTTACATTCGAACATTTTCAAAGTTCTATATCTCCGAAAGTATATCAATTTTGACATTTATCTAAAATACTATCGTTTTATAATATATTTCTCTATCGAATGATGTTAGTTTCATCAGTGGCTGCCAACTTTTTTTTCTCCATACTAGCTCAAATATATGTAATAATGTGTAGTGTAATTGATACCGAAAATTTTTGACTATAGCAATATGTTGGATGCTCTTTAAAGTAGATACAGGAATATAGGTGGAGTTCTTATTACTTTGTCGTTATGCGCATGAGATTTGAGACTGTCAGAAACATCGTTTTTTCAAAACACGCTGTTATATTCTGTGCTGCTTCAGGTAGTACTTACTTGAGATGACAGTTTATCAAATGCTCCGGGCATTTCTTCAGCGGGCAAGTAGGCTATTTACTAGTAGTAGGCCACTAATTACATGTCGAAGCTTTAAAGCAGAATCAGCATCTTTACCGTACTGGTTCAATGAACTACCTTCATCAAAAACTAGCAATTAAATGTGACTTAATAGCCAAAAAAGACATGCAACCCTATTATATAAATACTGCCCCCAACCTGTGCTAGAGAATGCCGCGACTAAACTGTTTTACGACCGTGCTGTACTGACAGATCGAACAATTCACTTCAATAGACCAGATATAACCCTAGTTAACAAAGCAACTAAAACTACATACTTAATAAATATCACAGTACCAAATACACACAATATCCATAAATCAATAACGGAAAAAATCAATAAATACACAGAGCTGAAAGAAGAAGTTTTAAGAATTTTGAACCAGGGACAAGTTTGTAGAGTACCGCTGTTATTGTCTAGCACTGGAGTCATACCAAACAAAACATATCCACCATAGCCTGAAACTCTTAGATCTGCCATCCAACTCTTAATTTACAATGCAAAAAGCTGCAATTTTGGACGCCTGTCGAATCGTCCGTAAATTCCTAACTTAAGATTCCGGATCTCACAACAACCAGTTAGATATGAGATAGTCCCCCAGTGACCCTTGGTTATTATGCCCGCAGCACTGGAACTTGCCCTGTAAAAAGGAGTTAAAAAATAGAAACCTAGAAAATAATAATAAAAATAAGATGTCATAAACCAGTCGAACAAATCGACGACTTGTATCGAAACCAACCATACCATGGATCGAATAGATTTATTCGAACAAACCTGGGAATATTTAGAAAGTAGTACCGTCAGCGAGCCACACCTCAAAGACTCGCTGAGAACATTCATATTTGTTTGGGTGGAAAAAATATTTGTGAATCTTACACTTGCATTGTTCAGAAAGCGTGTCTTTTAACAAGAAAACATTTTCCGGTCGCAACGGACATAAGTTTGGGTTGAAAATAAGCTTCTATAATCCTACATTCACGCGGACGAGTTCGCCGGCGGACGAGTATCTAGTTGAGCTAATTTCAGAAATCTGCACGATGACGTTTGGAAAATCGACAGTTGAACCAGCCTATCCCAGTGAGTAGCGTTTAATAATAAAATATTTTTAGATAAAAACGGTTCAAAGGTTATAATAAAGACGATTATAGAAATTAATTCAGCACATCATTCTAGTAAGATGCATTTTGTGTTTGAGTGCTTTTTTACAGTAATGAAAATTAAAGGGTCTTGTATTCCCATGTTATTAAAACGCCAATGTAATTATCATTAATTTAAAACCTTCTTAACACGACAGCGGATTTGCGTCTTTGTGAATCAGCGCTATACGTGTATCAATTTGGATTTGTGGAGATTACGCCGTTGCCGTGCTCTATTTGTTCACTAATTAATTTGTGTATTCACTATAATTTTAGACCTCTCGGCTCGATCATTCGTACAAAAAGCTTATAAAATAAAAGGCTGTGTCTTTATGTATAAAATCCATCCATTTATATGTTATCCAGTTAGACTAGGTAGCGACGCTTTATTCAGATAAAATTAATTTTCAAGTTTGCTGGGGAGCATTAAAGGCACAGTCCATGTATTCTAGGAAGCAGTCTGTTGGCAAAACAATTGTAGACAGCCTGTTACATTCTAATCAATATTAACTCTCGGTGGCTTATATTTTTAAACGACTTCAAAAAAAAGGAGGAGTTTCTCAATTCGACCGTATATTTTTTTTTTATGTATGTCCACGCAAAACTTCGTCGTTTATGAACCGATTTTGATGATTCTTTTTTTGTTAGAAAGGGAGTATCCCGAGGGTGGTCCCATGGTAAGGAAACCAGGATCTGATGGTGGAATCCTGGAGAAATCGAGGGAAACTCTCGAAAAAATTGTATTTTCGACTAGTCTGTTTCTTATGTTTCTTCACACAACTTCGTCGTCCATGAACCGATTTTGATGATTCTTTTTTTGTTGGAAAGAGGATATCCCAAGGGTGGTCCCATGGTAAGGAGACCAGGACCTGATGGTGGAAACCTGGAGATATCGAGGGAAACACTCGAAAAAATTGCATCGCGACTAGTGTGTTTCTTAATATTATACAAATAAGAATTTTAAAGCCCTTATATTTAATGAGGGTCTGACGTTGACCTGATGATGGAGCGGAAAGGCAGTCGAGGGAACTCGACAACGGTTAACAGCAAGTACTTTGTGTTTGGGCTTGATTAACTTATATTATTGAGACCTTTCATCTAAATGGGTTGTGACTGTTATTAGGGGTCTGATAATGAAAATGAAGGACTGTCAAGGGAAACAAAAAAATGTGAAATAAAAAATTTTTGGCAAAAAAGAAACAACTTCAAAACGGAAACTAAAAAGTATGAAATAAATTAACTTGTACAGAAAATTTCGAGTTTATAAGTTATTAAAAGAAACATAAACAATTAAATAATTAGGTAGGTCTTTAAAATTTTTGAAGACGGTGCCAAGTAAAATAATAACTAGATACCTATAGGTAATATAGGTACCTATAATCAATCTTTTTCACATCTCAAGGAAACAGGTGGCACCGTCTTCAAAAATTTTAAAGACATAATTATTTAATTGTTTATGTTTCATTTAATCACTTGTAAACTCGAAATTTTCTGTACAAGTTAATTTATTTCATACTTTTTAGTTTCCGTTTTGAAGTTGTTTCTTTTTTGCCAAAAATTTTTTTATTCATTCAAGTGGAATTCGCTTTATTAGTGTTGTTTCTTTAAACAGTGTTAAGAATAATAATATTATATATATGGCTGGATTCCGCGCTAGATATTTATACCTACTTAAACCACAGTCATAAAATCATGTTAACAACTAAGTAATAATTGTGTTGCTAATCTAAGCTCTAAAAACTAAGTAATAAATCTATAAATTGCATAATAGTGTATTATATGCAATTTATACATTTATGCTGCACATGTAAATAGTTGAGTTACTAAACCGGACTTTAAATGCCAATAAAAATTAACTTAATATAACTTTGTTGTTTAAAAAAACACAGTTGATTATTAATTAAGTATACTATAATTTATTTTGCTACACGTCATTGCATTCTAATCTACATTTAATGATTATTAGCAATTCTCATTCGTTTTTAATCTCTGGTCAGTCCATTCAATAGTTCACGGAACATTTCCAATCCAGGTATGTTTCCAGTTTTATAAAAATCTTGTTGCGAGCAACGCTGCATCCAAGCCGCCAATCGTGGGTATCTTAAATAACAAACATTGCAACTTAATTAGAAAGCTTAATAAGAATTTAAAAGTATCGTAGTGTTTTGCTAGGTACGTCAACTACGACTAGCACAATGCCACAAAGTAATCTTATAAAGTAAAAGTATATAGGTACGTACATAAACTCGGAGACAGGAACAATTTCGTGCATTGTACTTATGGTGGCAATACAACATATATCGGCCAAGGTGATCTCACATCCAGCCATCCACGGTGTAGTCAACATATTTTCAGTCAAATCGTATGCCGTGTTTATTTTGATGAGATTCTCGTCTCTGAATTTCTTTTCGCCGCCGAATATCACGGGCCCCTAATAATAAAACACGCTTCTCTATGTACCGGATTAACAAAATGTTTCCTCATCGGTGTCCACCAATGGCCAGAAACGGTTAATTAAGTATGATAATATGCCCAACGAAATCAATCAATATGATATGAGTACTTCCCTACTACCTTATATTAATCTGTATGAGAGCGAAATTATCAATTCAAGAGGTGTAGGAAGTAGGTACCTACTTCTGTGATTGTATTTAGTTTGGTTTTATCAACTTTAAGAGATATGTAAAGTTACTCACGACGGTTTCTCTCAAAGAAGGGAATAGGATGCCTCCGTCAAAGTGGAGTCTTTGATCAACGATCGCTCTCCTCTTTGGTTCCATGGGATAAAGGAAATCGTAGTCGTCATACTTGTTGACAAGATAACAGGCGATCGCATGACTTAAAATCGAAGTTTGTTACGGTAGTAAATGTTATATTATACAATACGTAAGATAAGAAATAACAGATCTATCTAATTTGAGACTATATTAAACAATAACTAAACTAACTTAACTTTTTTTTGCATTTACTTAATTTTTTACCTGTCCCATATGATGAAGTCATCATCTTGTAGTGTTGGAATAGTATGTTGAGGATTAATCTGAAATAGTTTATTTCGAATAAAGTCCAAGTAGGTAACATTGGATAAAAACGACACGAGCTTTATATAAATTGTACTAAAAACTAGATCCACAAGTGCGTTTTCAGCAAGTAAGGTATGGGTGATGCTGGAAAATAAGTCTAAGGGCCTGTTTCCGTATAGATAAAATATAAGTGGCTGATAAACGTATATAAATTTCATAAAAAAACGGTGTTTTAGACAGTGACAGGTATGAAATATCTGTCAATAAGTATAATTTAATCTGTAAGTGGTGAAATGGGTCTTAAACATTGAGAGACTGACAATTGTCACAATAATTTTAAGCAAACTGTGCATCAGTGGACCTTTAAAGCTGCAAAGCATTATTTTATTAGCCTATTTCGTCCCACTGTTGGACAGAAGCCTCTCTCATCTTTAAAGCTTCTTTAAAGTAATTACCTTTAAAAACTCTTCCTTCAAATGTTCTCGCTCCAATAAATTGATGTCAATATAACGTATTTCATCGCTGATATTGATTGCATCGATAGTCATTAATACCGACCGCACCGGTGGGCTAGCTGACATCTTGTAAAGTGTTAAAACCATTGTGGATTCTAAAACATGCACGATAAATTTGTACCTATTATCTGCCCTGAAGACGGGACTTATCGTATTAGGACGATCTTAATATGTTAGCACAAAATTAGTTAATTGGTGGTTTTATTGCATTCGAGTAACCTTGAATGTACTCGCTACGGCTGTGCGTAAAATATCTCACTCAGGACTCTAATGAAATACTTTCGCCCCTCGTGTAACAATGTACTATTTTATTACTTATCTTAAAATATTATTTACTTAGTCTCAACAATCTGGTCAAGCGTCAAATGTATTAAAAGCTCTTATAGCTTTTAGACATACCTACGTTATTTAAAGGACGGTTTAAGTAAAATGTATGTTTATTAATTTACGAGGGCTAGCCAATGTTTGAAACGATTTTTATAATGAATATTTTTCTAATGCGAACAATCGGATGTAATCGAAAACAGAATTACTCAGCATACCGCATAAATGAGAGCACGTCGAGTACTGCCATTTCCAATCAAAGGGGCTTAGTGGGTAGATGCAATGCTCATAAAACGTGGATTTCTAGCATTCTGTATTTAAAATCAAACTTAACAATGAATTGTTAACTGAAGGTCTCTTTTTTGAATAATAATTTACTATTATTACTTACCTAATAGGTAATTCTCACCTAATACCGCAGAAAAATTAAAAAGCCAGTTACCAGACGCTGTGTCGACTTCCCAATGCTTACAAACGAACTGGAGAAGGGGCGACTACCTACATAAATAAGTTTTCTTTGATGATGGCAATCCAAGAGTAACGAACATGTATGTATTACCTATATCATGCGTGGTGCCAAGTGTTTGGCCGCAACTTTGAAATTAATCTAGCTTGAAGATTTAGGAAAAGGCACATACAATTGGATAGATGTGACTGAGAGTATATTTGTCCCTCGACCAGATTTAAGCAAATAAATAATTAGAAAACTGCCTATTTTTTATTTTGACTTGTGAATAATTGTGTATGGTATTATTTCTAATTAAATTACCAAAATGAGAGAATACTAAAGGAGTATATTTTCAGAAAAGAGGCGTCAGAATAAAAATGGACTAACTTATCAATGAGCATCAGAGCCATATCCATTTTTGCTTACAAAATACTGGTTCAATGTAGCGAACATTATCATCAATAAACCACGTGACTCAATAGAGTAATCGCTTGTCACACAATGCTAACAGTGTTAATGTCCTTAAAGACTTCACTATGTAGGTAATCATTTAATAATGTAATAAGTTTACAGTTTTGAATTTTTAAAGTTAATTTCTGAATACCTTTTCCGTCAAATGTAAAAAATATTAGATAATTTAGAAAAAACGCATTTTGAATGAGCGTAAAAGCAAAAAACAAATTTAGAGATCGTTCAACTTGTCTCTATTTCTAGGTTAAATTGTAAACTATGTGATTTTAATTATAATACGTATATGATTGTAAAAGCGTAGGGCGGTTTATGTGCAGTATAAGATTTATAATAAGCATAAGATTAATAAGCAATATAAAATAATAAGCATAAGATTAATAAGCAATATAAAATAATAAGCATAAGATTTGTTTATTTAAGATTTGTTTATTTAATTTTAAGATTCGTTATAAATAACATGTCATATTCCATATTTGTCGTATTCGACACAGCGACAACAGAAATTAAACACCATAAATAAATTCTCTTACTTAAATAAAGAAATTAAAACAAAAAATAAAATAAAACCCCTTTACACCAAATTAGTTAATAATAACTGCTTACTAAAATAAAATAATTAACAAATTAACCAAAAAGCTCGTCTTCCTGAAAATCCATACCTAGGTAGGTACCTATTAAAACTTATAAGTAATTCACAAAGCCTAGAAAGGCACTCAACAACTGTAGATCTATTTATTGTTTATGCGATCATCAATTATATTTTTTTCTTTTCTAAACTTCCTTCGCTGTATTTGACCGGAGTGCAAAAGATGTTTTTTTATTCTAATATCTTGATAGTTGGCTTCAGATCTCATTTTCTTAATAAATAAAAATAAGGCAGCCTATGGTTGATTCTGTTATTCCAACCCTCTACGGCATTGTTTGTACGATAGTTTTCTTCGTCTACGCAAATTAAAGAGCTGGTTATCTTTTTCATCCGGAAGTTAACAAAATGGAATAGTATGATTTCTTCAGAACTTGAGGCGGTATGCGAAATCTCCATATAAATACTTACAGAGTGTCCCGTAAATAGGCCGACAAACTGACACCGGAGGGAGATGGACTTAAGGTGCATAAAATAAGCCTAACATGCCCATAGAAAAGTGTTACCTATGTGTATAGTACCTATTCAGATTAAGAGTAGGTAGTTAACTGTAAAATTTGTGATGTAAAGTTCTTTAATTATTATATTTACCTATACGTATAGTTTATCTTATTAGCTTAGCTAAACTTCCATTGATTGCCAATAGTATCGCCGAAGTTATACAATCGATAGTCCAGAACCATCGATTTTATCGATACTCCCGATAGTATTATCTTTTTTAAGTTGTTTCAGACGAATTTTGAAATACTATCGATTGTATTGGACATCAAACAAACTAGTATTGATAGAATTGGTTTTTAGTAAAAATATTGCCTCAAGACACCTATCGATAAAATCGATACAATTGACACGTGGTAAAAGTATCGATGGCACTATCGATATCCTGAATGTTTTTCATATACCTATCCGCCGCCTAGCCCAGCCTAGCATAATAGCCGCATATATTATGCAGTGCGCAATTAGCTTCTTCTTGCTCTTCGTAATTTTTTGATAGAAAGGAAAACTACTTAGAAAACGTTATTAGGTACAATAAAACAACTTAAAAAATATTTTTTTACTTGTTTTATTAATTTGGAAACCATTGGTAAATTTAGACTACTCCCTCTGACGAATTGTTATCGAAACTAATAAATTTTATGGTTTCAACAATTCTGGTGTCGGGAAACGTTCACGTAAGTCCGTGGAATAGTATGGCTACTCGACACTAGGTGGCTCTATAACAGAGCCACCTAGTGTCACATATTGAAAACCATTTCTGGCTTTACTAATATACTCCTGCTATTCGATAATAGATGGCGCGCGAAAAATAAATACATACCTACCTATTAAAAATATTCTAGTCCGAAGCAACGAGTAGGTATAAAAAAAACTCAGAGTTTAGTATGTTTGAATAAGATTTTGAAGACTTACCAACAAGGTTTCTGTTTGTCTCCAATTGCGTAAGTCTAACAGCTAAGTGGAAAAGCGTACTAAGCATTATCCTTTTCTCCTAACTAGCTGTTAATGTTATTAATTAGGCATAGCATAGCACTCCTAACACACTCCCTCATCTTTGATAAAACTTTTGTTTACACTACCTACGCCACTACCTTTGAGCGATCATTCTGTGTATTTGCACGTATTTATAACTTTTCGGAACGGCTGGACATTTTCAAAGATCTTCGCAAAGCACAGCCAATTTTCCGATCCATGTGGTGCGTAATCGGCCGTACTTCGCATACCTACTTACCTATGTATATTACTATATTTTACCCGTGATATCATGGTGACTAAATAACAGAAACAAAAGTGTTCATGTTATTGTGATTTAAGTAGTACAAACTTGTTATTCACAATGAAATAACGCTAATCAATTACTTTCTTGAAATTATAGACCCGCTTTGTTTCAACTTGATATAATAATGCTTTCCTCCACCTACCCTATCAGATTATTAAAATAATTAATGTAATATAACGCTCTTAATTAGTGCAGAGCATTAAGGAAGGGTGGGTTGTTAATACGAGCGGAATAGTACATTGTTTCACAAGGGGTGAAAGTACCTTGTATATCATTTAAATCCAGAGATATTTTGCGCATCAGCATAGCAAGGAGGGCGCTAATAATTCGAGGTGTCAATTTGTGTCTTATCTTCAAGGCAGACATGACTCATTTTTTGTGAATGTGAATTGTTTTATTTTTATTTTGTAATATTTACTTATACCGAAATAATAAATCATTAAATTCATTGGTTGGGCGGCATCCTTACTGAAGATACTTAGTTAAGAAATTATTATAATAACCACCTGTCATTTAGTAGCTAGCAGGTAAATAAGTATGAGAGTTAAGAATTCATTAAATAACAAGTAATAAAATATAAAAGTCTAGTTATAAATAATAAGTGTAATATTATTTGTAATATTTATTATATTCTTTGAATGACGACTGTCAGAAACATCAGTAATAGATATTAAATAGAGTCATAGTACCTGGGTACCAATTCCGCTAAATTAAGTTAAGCGACCAAACTATAGCCAACAGATTAACATTCTACAGTACCTAATAGGTCACAAATTTGGTATTCTCTTAAGTGCCACGATTAATAGTCGATTAATAGTCTCTAGAGGGCGTCTTTCATTTGTCCTTGACGAGGGATATAGTTGTCGATGTTGCCAATATTTAATAAAATTATTGTTCGAAGAAATTGATCAACCGATTGATTGATTTTTCGATCTAGAATAAGCTTAAACTTTTAAACACTTTAAAATACAGAATATTTATTTCTATAAGATTTAAATGCATTTTTTGCATAAATTGCACGTTAATTTTCGAAAAAACACCGAAATAGTGTTTGGGTGACCGAACGACCGAACGACTAAACGACCGAACGGAATGCCAGTAGAGAACTACTGTCAAATAGCGAAGAGATTACCGTTTGGCACTGCCATTTATGTGACATTGCGGAGTAGAATACCGATTAAAGCGTAAAGTAATAAAATGTACGGCCGATAAGTAGTTGTCCACTGTCAACTTATCTGTTAAGAGAATAGGTACCAAAATGGGTAAAATCTTACAATTCACATTCTAGAGAGACACCATTTTTCATTTGGTAATTAGTAGAATCCGGCCCCTGGCTACAAAGAATGATGAAGCAAGTGTGTCCGCACCGGGGCTCGTTTAGGCCCATCTGCTTTTTAAATTTTTGATTTGTGAAAAATTGCACATTTTTTCAGCAACTAAGTGGCCCCACCCAAACAGTACATATAGGTTCGTCCAAGAGAGAAATTTAATTAATGCACTCAGACACCGGCCCCGGAAATTGCTCGTTAAAACTTGGTACGTAGACCACGCTAAACGAATGGGCATTCTTTAATTAATATCGCACCATTTTTAGTTTTAATTTAACTAGGTACCTACTTCATATCGTTTCGTTTTTACCACGTTTACCTGGTCATTAAGAATTTTTGAAATAAAAAAGCAACAAAAGTTTCGATTACACTCTTATCGCAAAGAAAAAAAGTCATGGTCACGCGACACGTGATTGGCAGGCTGATTTAAAAATATAAATCGTTAGGTACTCGTAGAACGGGTTCCACACAAAAAACCTAAAACTCCTTTGTCGTTATTGAGATGTCTTGTTTCTGTACAATTGAATATGAGCATTATCAATCAATCAATCACATCAGCCCGTTTCTCCCCACTGCTAGGTAAGGCCTCCCTTCTATAGTATATGACAGTTTGTATTTCAACTGCAGTCCCTTTCGGGATGCGCCATCCATCCGTGATAGCTGCGGCTAAAATTCAGTTTTATGACATACTAGCTTTTACCCGCGAATTCGTCCGCATAAGTTTTTTTGTTTTCTCCCGGCTGTAAGTCCCCCTGCAACAATGTCCCACTATCGTTTTCCGGTCCTCAACTTCACATCAAAATTTGTTCAAAAGCAACCTAAGCACATAATGGATAGCTCCGAATGTTTCCTTAGTAAATATAAAAAGTAAATAATGTAAATCGGTTTAAAATACTACTAACTACCTACCTGCCAACCCCCGATGTTAGACAGTGTGACATCCGCAACATCGTCTGCGTAGGAAGTACTAACTTAATGTAAGTAGTATAATAATGTAGGAAGCTAAAAATAAGAGGCCTTATTACTGTAGTACATTTTTGTAAACTATGTTCTTTGTTTTTCCCTCTCTGGCCAACACATGGAGATTCTGTGGACTTGAAACACGTGAGCAAGCCACGTATAATTGTCCGTGAGAAAAACAACTCTTTTCTAAATTAATGCCGGATACTTTTAATGTTTGCCCCTGAGCTTTATTTATCGTCATAGCAAATGCGATTTTCAGCGGAAACTGTAATCTCTTAAACTGGAATGGCAAATCTGTCGGAATTATGGGTATACGGGGGATTAAAACATCCTCTCCTTTTGCCATTCCAGTCATAATGATTGCTTTTACAATATTGCGACCGAGGTGTGTTACTTGCAACCGTGTGCCATTACACAGTCTTGGTGCATCTAAATTCCGCATCAAAAGGACAGGAACGCCTACTTTCAGCCTCAGTTTGTGTGAAGGTACTCCCGACAGTTCTTAAGAATTAAGAAATTCTACAGGGTATGATGTTACTTGTTCAGTATCCATTACAGTGTCTACAGAGAGAAACTCAACAATCACCTTCCACGCGTGACATAATTTGCTCGTTTATCTGTCCCACCATTTCATTCGTCGGCGCTAAAATTGCTCTTTCACATAACCATTCTCTATTCCTCATATTAGTTAGCAGTTCGCTATAGACGAAGTTATTTAGATCATCTGGATTATGCACATCGCTATAGACGAAGTTATTTAGATCATCTGGATTATGCACAACATTGCAGAATTCACGATCCAATGTAATCATGCCATTACCATTACCATTCTTTGCCATACGATCTTCTCCAATTTTAAGAAGAGCAGCAGCATATTGTCCAGATTGTACATCATTGTGTACTTGCACTTTCATATTTGTAGACAGACTAAACGTTTTTACGTGCACCCATAACGTTGACGCTTTTAAACATGCATTTATTTCATCTGCAGGGGTGCCTTTAGTGATAACCGGCAAAGTCTGTCTAAAATCGCCCGCTAAAAGTACCACCATCCCCCCTATGATATTTGGATTACTCTTGATGTCTTTCAAAGTCCGATCTAAAGCTTCAATTGCTCTTTTATGGGATGTACACTCATCCCAAACTAATAATTTACATTGCTGCAACATACGTCCACGCTCGCTGTTTTTACTTATATTACAGACTGGAATTTCTTCATGGGCTAAGTTTAATGGCAGTTTAAGCACCGAATGTGCCATTCGACCACCATTGAGCAGAGTGGCGGCTATTCCGGAAGAGGCAACTGCTACAGCAATTCCTTTATCTTTTCGGATTTGGGCTAAAAGCAAGTTTAAAAGAAAGGTTTTGCCCGTGCCTCCGGGAGCATCCAAAAATAACAAACCACCTTCGCCATCTTCGATTTTTTTGACAACATGGTCAAATACTAACCTTTGTTCTGGGTTCAAACGTGGAACAGACTCTGTTAATTGTTATTGTAAGGAAGCAGTATCGTAGTCTAGTTCCCGTATTAAATCGCTACTGATTTCCTCGGTTTTCTGTGGTCTGATCATTCCATAATCTGATAAATCCTTTCCAGAAATTGTTTTAACCTGGTCTTCAATTTTTGTCAGACCCTCATTGTAAATTAAATCACTGTACGTGACATTGGGATTTTGCTCTTGTAATCTGTGCAATATACATTCGGTCATATCATTTTTGTATTTATCCCACAATTGTTGAGGATTTGAAAGACCACATGTCGCTACTAATACAGCAAATAGCTCTCTCATCTTGCCTGCTGATCTACACTGAGCAGCTTCTTCCAGTGTCACATCCCAATGGTTGTCATTCTCCAGTAATCCTCTTGCCTCACATGCCTCTCGAAATGTATGATAATCTTGTGTTGTATTTTTTTAGATCATTGAAAGAGGTAGGTCCGCGCACATGGTGTAAAAGCATGCGTAGACAAAAACATTCCATGTTACTACCATGAACTGTATAAACTCGTCCTAAAGCATCTCCAGATTTGACGCCAGGTCAATCCTGAACAGAAGTACCTTGAATGCGGCGTTTCCAAGTTTTCCTACTTGCATCCCAAGTAGAATACCTCGTCACCTCGACTTTTAGTTTTTGCAAACTCATCTCTGATACAAAGATAAAAAAAAGCAGTGAGAGTGGTTTTTAGCGGAGTAGTCATTCGTTCGTGGAAATTGTGTTCATTAAAATAAACGCGTTCACCATTTTCTAAATGCACGCTGAGATGTGTCACGGTGGGATGCCTTTCGTGCAACGGAAATCCTAACAGACGCCACACGGCTTCGTTGCTGCTGACATACCGACCAGTCTGATAAGTTTGTACCTCATCTACGAGATTCACATCTCAGAGGCTCTTTGAGATGCGTGGCGTTCAGCATCTTGGGCCTGACGGGCTTTAGTCTGTGTAAACGTCTCAGAGGCCCTTTGAGATGCGTGGCGTTCAGCATCCAGGGCCTGACGGGCCTCAGTCTGCGTAAACGTCTCAGAGACTCTTTGAGATGCGTGGCGCTCAGCATCTAAGGTCCTACGGGCTTGAGTCTGCGTATATTAAGTGCCTAAATATAAAGTTTCATGGTTTTATCTTTGAATAATGACGATCTCCCATACTAACTTTCATCCCTTATTACCACCCCCTTTAGCCTTTTTTCGCGACAAAATATAGCCTATGTCCTTTCTCAAGGTCTAGACAACCTCTCTACCAAATTTCATTGAAATCGGTTCAGTAGTTTAGGCGTGAAAGCGTAACAGACAGACAGACAGAGTTACTTTCGCATTTATAATATTAATATAGTATAGTATAGTATAATAGTATATAAGTATAATAGTATAGTATATAGTATGGATTGTTATAATTGTATTACATTTATTATTTTATTACTTACATTGTATTGTAGCACTTTTTTTTAACCTACTTAGTTAAAGTTGAAAAACATAGCCTAAAAATATTAACGTCCCTGTATAAAATGTTTATTACCTAATCCTACTACTATTATAAAGGCGAAAGTTTGTAAGTATGGATGTATGGATGTATGGATGTTTGTTACTCTTTCACGTAAAAACTACTGAATGGATTTGAATGAAACTTTACCACAATATAGCTTATACATCAGAATAACATATAGGCTATAGCTTATACATCAGAATAACACATAGGCTACAATTTTTGAGGTTTCTAATGTGAAGTCGTAAAAAAACACATTTTTTGCGCTTACATTGCAAACGCTGACTGAATCCTACAAGATCCTACAAGATAGATCAAAACAATGTACTACAGTATTGTACAACTTAAAAAGGTCTCATCCGATGACACTACAAGTTATCCCGTAGAGTTCCTAAACTCTTTAGAGTTGTCCGGGGTGCCATCGCACAAGTTGGAATTAAAGGTTGGTGTACCCGTTTTGTTAATGCGTAACCTGGATGCGCCAAGATTATGCAACGGTACTCGGTTGCGAGTTACCGAATTAGGAAGGCATATAGTGAAGGCTACAATTTTAACTGGAGAAGCCAAGGGAGACAATGTTCTTATACCGCGCATCCCAATCATACCCAACAACTTGCCATTCAATTTTAAACGCCTGCAGTTCCCATTAAAAGTCGCATTTTCAATGACGATCAACAAATCGCAGGGTCAAACCTTGAAGGTAGCAGGCCTACATTTGGGCACGCCATGTTTTTCTCACGGTCAGCTCTATGTGGCTTGCTCACGTGTTTCCAAAGCGAAGAATCTGCATGTTTATGCTGAAGGAAAAAGATCGTTAAATGTAGTTCATAGGAGCATACTGCAGTAGCTACCTATAGACCTATGATTAGGGCTCTGCAGTGCTTAGTTACCGTATTTCTTACTTATTACTAGACTAGACGGGACGAACCTGAAGTCCACGCGAACGAAGTCGCGGGCAAAAGCTAGTAACACATAATTGTCTTTATTTTAAAATACAGGTGTAAACCTTCCGTACCTACGGCGTCGGACGGTTCCCACTCGTTAGCTATGCAAATTATGATATACCTACCCCGTCACATACAAAATAGGTATGCAAGCGCCACCGCTCAGAGCTACTTTATCGGGCTGGCTTTGTATAAAAATATGAATTTGTTGATTTCGTTACCATATTTTGTACGTCCTCAAACATAAATACAGTGTAGACTTTTTAATGCTACCATAGAAAATTTTACAAAGCAACATTCTACAATTTTCAAAGATAAACTAAACTGCATTTAATATTTTCAAAATGTTACCACGCTCGGTATTCGCCTTTAGGCAGTACAATAAAATAGCCAGTATTTCTGTCATTAATCGACTGGCTATAGTAATTATTACTTATTGTGTGAGAAAGAGTAATAACAAAGTATTTGATAGGTAGGTACTTGAACTATTATTAAAGTGTTCCTACAAAATAATTTTCACTTGTGTAGAAATCGTTCCGTATTTAATTACGTACCTATGTCAGGGAGATGAGGGTACGATCACTGTAGGCTTGTTGTACGCCACATAAACGTACACACGGATGAACGCTGTAATTAATACACTTATACGTATTTCAAAGATCCTGCCTCGCGCAGTGTTTTTTGTCAATTACGTTTGATAAAGAGCGAAAAGGAATTAAAGAACGGAAAGAAATAAAGGTGGACTGTAATAGGCTGATTTTAATATTGGAAATAATGGATCCAAGATAACACATAATACACAACATACGAAAAAAGACATATAGAATAACCATAACGAAACTAAACATTAAACTAAAACTTGAGTAGCAACAACGTCTAGTAGATTTATTTCGATAAAATAATACTTCGATAAAACGATCCTCAAGCTTTGGAGTCTTCTGAGTTCCAAGGAAGTGGTGTTGGTTGGCTTGAAAGTCCGCATTCATGCGAGTTATGTGAATTTCAAGCCATGTGAAGTGAAGAGTCGCATCGACCCGAGGCAATGGGAACGGATGGCATGTCCCTCATAAAAACACAACATTTAGGAAGCTTGTGCACTAATACTTATACCAATACCAGCCAAACTGAGTAGGAGCTGTTTGTTAACTTCTTCGTTTTATAAATTTAGAGTGAAATCGATATGTACTCAATCAAGCTATCGATCTCGAATAAATACATGATAAGTACCTAATTAAGTACTAGTTTCTTAGACGTATAGAAAACTATATGATGTTGGGATAGAATTAATCCTTGTGACAGGGTAGTGCCCACCTACTTCCTGCTACTTAGTATCTTGTAGAGAAGGGAAGTAATGTGTGGCGTGTATGTTACATCAGCCCATATACGTCCCCACCGAGGGGCACCAGCCTACTCTCTTACGTGTATAGTTTGTTTAAATTTTGAATCTCAATAAAATACTTCAAGTTGACTTACAAGTCGAAGTTACAAGTTGATTATTGTTTTTACTATTTGAATTTAAAGAGCACCAACGATAAAGTCAGTTTCTTCTTATCAGTGTGGTGCTCTAGATGTCGAAAATGGCTAGATCGCCTAGGGATTTTTATTATCAGAACAGTACCTACGAAAATGATACAGCACGCAATAAGACGCTCAGCGAAACCGAACCCCATTAGCGATATTTATTTATTTATTTTTATTTATTTATTTACTTATGTGAAACAAACAGTTACCTACATAGCTATTTTAAAAAAAACTTAAATATTTAACTCATGAACCTACAGTTTCAACTAATAGTTTACATAATATAGATAGTTGCAAACTGCTTAAGTAGTTACTTAAAAGGCGTACATACTTAACCTTGCGAAAATTAGAGAAAACAGAGTACTTACTTACTTACATTACAACGAGATAAACTTGATACAAATATTTTCATTACTAGAGGTCAACCTATATTTAATATATTTGAGAAATTTACTTTGAATTCGTTCAATTGAGGAAATGTATAGTTGATATTGGGGATTGATGTATAGTTGATATTGGGAAATGTATAGTTGATATGGCAATGTTGTTCTCTTAGTTGTCTAGAAAATATATGTAATTTATATATTTTCTATATCTACTTATACCTAAGGATTTTTATCATATTGAATCATAAGCCTTTTCACTAAGCCCGATATATTAATTTCAAAAGTAGGGACAGCCATGGGTTTACAATGAGATACGTTGTCACGGTCGCCAAAAATTGTTAGAAATAAAAATCTTTATATTTTCTTATCTTCCATTTTAATATTCTTTTATTTTAGAATGACAATTTCTTCTTTTTATTTTAGAATGACAATATTTTTTTTATTTCAAAAACTTACAATTAACTTATAAAAATCTTTTTGTTTACATGCGTAAATACACACACTAAGAATAAATGGTGGTGAATAAAACTGCTTTCTTTTATGGCAACTAGTCTCATCGGGGCACCCTAATAACACTTGCGGTCTTATTACATGCAGTAAAATAGGATTTGTGCTTAAAATAGTCCGATTTCAGACTTGACATGATGTCAAAGTAAGATAGGTACCTATTGTCGACCGTTTTATTTTACAATAGGTACAGGTAGCATGCCTTGTCCCACTGCTGGGCAAAGTCTTCCCACATTACTCTTTACTTTAGCTAGTTCAACTGTGGTTTAGAAATGCCAGTCGTACTGAATAAATTGAGCTTATCCCAAATACGCAACACTATTGATCGAAATTTAAAGGTGCTGTTAGATTTTAAGATAAATATTTAAGAGGTTTAGCCTATTTATGTTTTGAGTGTTTATAAAAGAAATAGGGCAGAGTTGTATGTTCGCGCAGAGCTGGCTAATAAAAAAAAACAAGTATTTTATAAAAACGTCACACTCACGAACTCACGAACACTCACGAACGAAAAAAATGACTTTTGTGTTTTGTACACTGCAAACAGTGTACAAAACACAAAAGTCATTTTTTTGTTTACAAAATCACTCAAGACAGTGACGTGTGTTCTACATCCAAAAGTAACACCAGCCAGCCAGTACCAATTTAGATATATCAAAAAGAACCTTAGAACATTTTCTACAACACACCCCCTTATAAATCTTAATGAGTTTTTTACCTAACCCGGCCACACAATTCATATGCTTTACAGCCGGCAACGGTTTAGTTAAAACATCCGCAACCATGAACACTATAGAAAGGAACATGTCTCTCCTCAATACATTTATTTTCTTTATGTATTACCGGATAAAGCGGTAATATCGATATGTTTACTACGAGCATGGTACATCGGGTCTTGTGCTAGGTAAAGGGCACCTTGATTAGCAGCATGTAACGCACACTTTCATATCTGATTAATCCCATCTCTCCGAGCAAAGAATTTAAATAAACCGCCTCCTTCGTCGCTTCAGACAAACTGATGTAGGTACTCCCTCCGTCTCACAGCTCGACGTAGCGACAGTGCGTTGCTTGCGCGACTGCCACGCAATAGAAGCTCCGCCTAGAATGAAAGTATACCCTGAGAATGACCGCCTATCGGGTAAACAATTGCCCCAATCGGCATCGGAATACACCTCTATGGCTCTATTAACTTTCTGGTCCTATTACCAACTGCCAAACAGAGCTGACAACCTGGTTTGTCGGTCAGGATTTTTTTTTCTCAACTGTCAACTTGGTTTGTCGGTCAGGATTTTTTTTTCTCAACTGTCAACTCGGTTTGTCAGTAAGGATTTTTTTTTCTCAACTGTCAACTTGGTTTGTCAGTAAGGATTTTTTTTCTCAACTGTCAACTTGGTTTGTCAGTAAGGATTTTTTTTTCTCAACTGTCAACTTGGTTTGTCTGTAAGGATTTTTTTTTCTCAACTGTCAACTTGGTTTGTCTGTAAGGATTTTTTTTTCTCAACTGTCAACTTGGTTTGTCAGTAAGGATTTTTTTTTCTCAACTGATAACTTGGTCAGTCGAAACCATGGGTGTATGTATTACGGTGCATGTGCAGATGTTTAACATTAAAACTTTAATAACAAAATTTGATACTATTAGACTGAGACAGCTGTTTTATACATTTTGGCTTATTATTTTCAAATAATATAACTAAGTGGTTACTGCATTTCTCAGGTGATAAGATGATAATTCTTATCTGACTGCACTTGAATAGTGATTAACCTGTTTATTACAATTTCTTATAAGACCTCTTTGTGGTGCTGTATGGTTTTCCTATAATGGCATATAACTACATATTTGAATTGATTTTCGAATACCAGTTTTTTGTTCTTCTATATCTTCCTTTGTTCTTTCATTCGTGGGTTGTCAAAATTGCATTTCTGAAGTATTCCGGTGTGAGCATACAATTGTATTTGTACAATGAGTGAAAAAGCAGAATTTACACATATTTCAAGAAACGGTGGTAAAATATTACTTTTTGATGGCTATCAATACTACAAACAAAAAATATATAAAAATCAAAGTACGTTTTGGATCTGTTCCCAACGAAAAAAAGCTAAATGTATGGGGAGTATTACAACTTCTGCGGTAAGATAATTCTATAAAATATTTTGATTTTTGGATTAGTATTTACTTTTAATAACTATTTAATAATCACTCTATTAAAAATTACAGGATGAAAATATAACAAAAAAGAATGAACATTCATGTCTTCAAGACTTTATCAAGAATGAACTAGATAAAGAACTAGATTCATGTGTACAGAAATGCAAGGTACTAGACGATGTTCCCATACCTCAAATTTATCAAAATGTTGTTGGCTCTCTTGAGAATAAAGGGTTAGACTTAATATGCAATATCCCTGCATTTCGTAATGTAAAAACCCGTATGTATTACAACAGGAACAAAGAGGCAGGAGTACCTAAAATAGTACACAAAAATGTATTGGATGTAAAAGTGCCAATAAAATTTAAGCCTTTTTTATTAGCCGATTACGAAGACAGTGCCGAGGGAGTCCGCGTTCTAATTTTTTGTTCCAGTGTTTCAAGACGTCTTTTACGGAAAATTAAGTCATATTTTAGTGACGGCACCTTTAAGAGTTGTCCTCCGCCCTTCGAACAGTTGTATGTATTGTTCGGAGATTTAGGAAGTACCGAAAACTCTACAAATATAGACAAAACGCACTTATGAAATATTTTTTCGTTTGATTAAAAGCGCAGTACCAACATGGAAACCCGACAAGTACAAGACCGATTATGAAGAAGCAGCCATGCAGGCTTTGTTAAACGTTTTTCCTGGTATTGAGCTGCATGGCTGCTATTATCACTTCAATAAATGTATTTGGAGAAAAGCTAAAGAGTTCGATCTTAAGTCTGGAAAGCTTACACGACGAATTATTTCATTATGTGCTGTGCTACCATTATTGCCCTATGATAAAATACTGAGTGGCTGGGACTATATAAAAAATGAATCTCTTGAATTGGAGAATGAATCGCGATTGCAAAATTTTTTTAGTTACTTTGAAAGTTATTGGCTTCGAAGCGAGGACTTTATCAAAATTTGGTCAGTTTTCGGCGAACGTCACCGTACTACGAACTTTGCTGAAGGCTGGAATTTCAAATTAAATAGTAATATAGGAAGGAAAAGAGTGAACATTCTTCAATTACTAAATTTTTTAACTAAAGATGCGGCATATTATTCCGTGTCAGGAAAACAAATCCTGCATAACAAAGCACCAACTAAGAGACAGGTTGCCGATATTAAAAATGATGCATACATATTAAGATGTCAGATGCAACTTCTGAATTCAGAGATTTCTGTTGGACATTTTTTACACAAAGTTAAATAAAGTAATTTTAATATACCTACCTTAGTTGTGCGTTTTATTGTAAATCTTTTATAAGAAAAATATAAGTAATTTAATACGTTAAAAACCCACATATAGTATTTTCTTACTCTAATCAATCCTAGATGATGTGCACTTCCTTTTTAATTGATGCTATTAATCATCTAATCATGAATGTTACTGATAATCTAGATTAGTTAGTCAGTTAGTAATGTAGCATGTATGATTACTAACCGACAAACTAACCTAGTAAGTCAGTTAGTAATGTAACATGTATGATTACTAACCGACTAACTAACCTAGTAAGTCAGTTAGTAATGTAACATGTATGATTACTAACCGACTAACTAACCTAGTTAGTCAGTTAGTAATGTAACATGTATGATTACTAACCGACAAACTAACGTAGTTAGTCAGTTAGTAATGTAACATGTATGATTACTAACCGCCAAACTAACGTAGTTAGTCAGTTAGTAATGTAACATGTATGATTACTAACCGCCAAACTAACCTAGTTAGTCAGTTAGTAATATAACATGTATGATTACTAACCGACAAACCAGCCTAGTTAGTCAGTTAGTAATATAACATATATGATTACTAACTGACAAACTAGGTTAGTTTGTCGGTTAAGAAAAAAAAATCCTGACCGACAAACCAGGTTGTCAGCTCAGTTTGGCAGTCGGTAATAGATGTTCTTATACACTAGACAATAATTTTTTGTCTTTTTCAAATACCACAATAATCGTTTGGCTGCCCTTTAATGACTATGCTCAGGGGAATTAGTTAATTGAATTTGCAATATCAGGCCTCGTATCTACGCTTAGATACATCGGGCAACCGATAATTTCTCTGTGTGGAAATTATTCACTGCATAATTCACTCACCCCCCCAAGTTTTTCTTTTTGTCCTTCTACATTGTTACTCCATAAGTGTGCAGGCGAAATTGCAATTTCCCACATGATATCTACGTAAAATATCATTGACGTTTTTTTAAATATACATTTTGATCTATTGTACAACTATGTTTTTTTCCTAACCATGCGCGTAATGTTTTATGTTCGCACAAAGCTAGCTAATAAAAAACACAGTTGTACAATAGATCAAAAATACCTTTTGATCTTTTATAAACGTCACACTCACGAACTTTGCACTGTACAAAACACAAAAGTCATTTTTTTGTTTATAAAATCCAAAATCACTCAAAAAGGTGACGTGTGTTGTACAAAAACCAGCCAGAGCCAGAAACAATTTAGATTTATGAAAAAAAAAAACCTTAGAAGATTTTCTTCAACAGAATGTTTTGACATTTAAAAAAAAGTAATTGATAACATTTCAGTGGTACAGTTTCTTAGTGCGCACAATACAAAATTTGCAACAAACTCAACCCAGTCTTATTAATTGTTAGCAATACTTACAATCTGCGATTTGAGATACCTGAGTGATTCATCTCCGTCTTCAGAATTGTCGAATCATTTGGTTGTAGAGGTACTGATACTGAAGCTTGGGTAGCAATCTACTTAGTGTAGTTTCGTTTGTTGCTACAATTTTAACTGATGATAAATACATTACTATGCAATGGTGCAATGGTTTACCGGTTTATAAAATAAAATGTTACCTATATTACATATAAGTACTATTATACATTACATAAGTACTATAGCAAACATTTCGCAAAATTAGAAGGTTTCCTCAAAGAAATAAGATCTTATCTATTCATATTAAGTATCCCCTAAGTAAAGTTTATTACTTAATTATAAATTACAAATACGTACTGTTGTTTGTCTGTTGATCACGTCGTCGGGGTCACCAGTTATAGGTTGCGAAGAAGTTAAAAGATTTGTAGAGTAAGAATGAAAGCAAGTTTTTGAAATACCATTGTGCTATATTTACTTTAAGCACTTAATCTAGTTACAACTCAATATTTGTAATATCTAATGCGCGGCGAAGCGACAAAAACCAACGTCGAGAAAAGACTGAGTAACTGACGCCCTCAGCCAAAAATTGACATACATATTTATTATCTAAAACTAATTAATAAATAAAAACTACGCAACACTAAGTACTATCACTGAACTGGTGGCACGTTGTAAATAACGCGATCAACGTTGAACACTTCTGCATTAATTCGAAGAGCGTTTGTCATAGAGTGGAGTTGGCTACCAATAAATCATCTATTATTATATTCCCCATGTATGTTCATACACTAAAAAGCACCCGAGTGATTCACAGTTATTTTATAAAGTAGCGAGCTGGATGGCAACTGCGATGAAATCAAATTAATAATATGAAATGGCTTAATTTTGATATTCATCGTGATTGCCTTCCTGTTCATTAAAGCTTTATTTGTATACAACTAAAGTGGTTTTGATTACAAGCCGAGTATCAGATCAGTAAACTAATTTGGAAAATTTGCTTAGGTACGAGAGAGGGAGTAAGTAAGCACCTTATGGAAATGTATACCTATACTTGAACAAACCAATATATACGTAGTAGGTATTACATGACCGACTAAGTAAATATTTATGAAATACTTACAAATAAACTTATTTCTATTATATCTTACTTGTCGTACCAGGAAAACGTTAACACTTACCTACTTGGTTATGTCAGAGTCAGATCCAAATATTTATCTATGAAATGTAAAAAAGGATTGCGTCTAAGATTCAACCCCACTGAGGGAAACGAAACGTCTCGAATTTCATCCGAAACTTTTTCAATACCTTTCAAGGAGAAATATTCGAAGAGCAAAACTTTAGGATTTAAGATCATTGCCGCGCTTTGGTATGGATAAATTTTCACTTTATCGTTTTTCAATTTAAGTTGGATTTCTTTCGATGTTTATGTACCTAGTTATGTTTAGTTATTTTGGTCGTTTTACTTATTTTCTAAGCGACAAAGTCAATTGCACTTTACTAAGTAGATATAGACGACCCCCTAACAGAGGCGGCGATCTCTGAAGACAAATTACGATGTTAATAGAATTAGGTGGTGCGAGCAAAAGCCTAGGATGTGTAAAAAGAGCGTTCTTTCACCGTTTCATCGGCATAGGGACTGATTTTCTTAGCTCAAAGTAATCAGTTTAAGTATACTTGAAGGAATTGGTTTTGTTCTAGGTATATTCATTATTGCAATGATCTCGAAATAAAAGGCAGCGTTTCATTCGTTTATTTGATCTCTGTAAGTAATTAATCTTACAGATTTCAATGACAAACAGCCAATCTTGTCGTATTAGCTGCTTTTGATTTATCAACTCAATTATTTATTCGTTTATTTTTCTTTAAAGCTTTAGATTGTGTTTATGAGTATATAAATGGAATACCTACTTAAATATTTCGAGAAGATAGGTAGCATTATATTCATCAGCGTTTGGATGGATTTGTAGATGGTTCAGCAGGTGGATGCTACTCTAACGTAGTTTTGATAGCTATTTCACGCTCGTTACGCGTGTTTCCATAATAAATTTATTGAGGGTTGAATACCTGAATAAAGATAACAGATTATAAATACCTACCATGGAACCATAAACGCGTTCGCACAAAAATAGCATACAAGGTCATAGTTAATGGTCGAGCTGAGAGGAAAAAGCTAAATCATTCTTCTTATTTCTTTAGTTTCCGGTTTCTGTCGGAGTGATATGGGTACCTGAACTTTGTATAGTAGGTAATACAGCAGAAACTTGTATATAAAGTGTCTACGTAAGTAAGTACCATCTTGCTATTGATGATCCATAACGTACAGCACTTTGAAAATTAACCATTGGTCCTTACTCAGCATAAGAATACCACGTTTGGTATTTTGAAGTAGGTTTATAATTTAAAAACATTATTGCTAGTGTCAGTACCTATCTCATTACAAAGCAAGGTTCCTACTTAATACAATTAAATGTTCTCTCGAGACGTGACACTTTATTAAAGAATTAAAACTTTTTGAAGTACACGCTCAAGTCCTGTTAATCAAAAACAAAATCGTTTGTTTTGTAAATAGAAAAGTTATTCACAGCGTTATTAACTTCTCATAAAACCCGGATCACAAGGCATTCTTAATTTAAGGGCAAGCCGGATTTAATTTGAGTTTATTTATTTTATATACACTCGGCTTCAAAAAAATCGCACGTCCGTAAAAATAGGCTTTAAGCACTGTTAATCCTTAAGACAAGCAGTTATTCGTAGCAATATTGGTATCATTTGAGAGCCCTATAAAAACTCTTTAAAAAAATATCCATTTCATTTGATTAAAGAAAACTTGACACTTTAAGTCACTGTGAATGACAATGGAACTGATTCTCCTCTTCAAATTTTGTTTGTATTGTTTTGTTTTTTGGGTATAAAAGGGTCGATACAGCTTATTGGGGGATAAATTTGCTACCAACAGTCGAAGAAGACACAGAAGAATATCTTTCATCAGAAAAACGTCCTTGAAGATGGACACTACTGCTGCTGAAGCTGCCCAAGTTATCGCACTACTGCAATCAGGACTACGTCAGTGTGATGTTACTCGGCAATTGCACTTGAGTCGTTTTTCTGTTCGAAGAGTGTACCAGCGGTTCCTGCAGACCGGTGGCTTTGTCCGAAGGCGTGGGTCTGGTAGAAATCGCTGCACTTCTGCGAGAGATGACCGATTCGTCGTATCGAAGTCTTTGAGAAATCGGTTCTCTAGTGCTGTTGAGTTGCAACAGCAGCTTCAAGCAGTTCGTAGAAGGGCCGTGAGTGTCTCTACAGTTAGAAGAAGACTAAAGGAGAGAAATATTGTGGCTAGAAGACCTGCCACGGGTCCAAAATTAACCGCAGCGCATCGGCGAGCACGCCTGCAATTTGCTCGCGCCCACGTCAATTGGACCCTGGACCAATGGAGAGCTGTTCTCTTCTCAGACGAAACGAGAGTGTGCCTTTTCTGCAACGATAGACGCAAAAGTGTATACAGAAGACAATGGGAACGTTTTGCCTAAGCATGCATCCAAGAGACGGTAGAATACGGGGGCGGTTCCTGCATGTTCTGGGGCGGCATATCTGCCGACGGCAAAACTGAACTTTCTTGCGTCTCTCGGACCGGCGGTGCTCGCGGGCAAGGGTCGATGACTGCTCACCGGTACATCACAGAGATCCTGGAAGAACATGTGGTCCCCTATGCTGGATTTATTGGCGACGGGTTCACATTAATGCACGATAACGCTCGCGCGCACACTGCTGGAATTGTGCAGGGCTACCTTCAAGAGGTTGGGATCCCTGTCATGCAGTGGCCAGCGAGAAGTCCAGATCTGAACCCGATAGAGCACCTCTGGGACCAGCTAAAACGCAAGGTTAGATCCCGTGATCCCGCTCCCGCGACTCTTCAGGAGCTCCAAGACGCCGTTATTGAGGAATGGGACAGAATCCCTCAAGAAGAGGTCCTAAAGTTGGTGCGATCCATGAGGGAGCGCATGGAAGACGTCATTAGGGCTAGGGGAGGTAACACTAGTGTTACCTCCCTAGGTTTTAGGTTAGTTTTAAGCAACTTTGTTTTGAAAAATTAATCAGATTTCATTAGGGTTTTTTAAGGATTTTTATTGTTTTGTAAATTTTTCTCAGTTCCAATAAAAAACATTGAATGACTTATTGTTTTTGCATTCTCTGTTTCTTTACCTTTCAAATGATACCGAACATTACCAATATTTCATAATACAAATACGATTGAAAGATGTTTAAAATAGATTTCTTAAAAGGTGCGATTTTTTTGAAGCCAAGTGTACTTATTGTGTATATTACTTTTGATTAACAAGAGGATCAATATAATTTTGTCGGTCGACCTTGTAGGATGTACCTACGTATACCTACTTTCATAAAATTGTAGTACGTAGATGTTTTTTTCTTATGATGAACTAGGTTGAATATTTATTAAAAGGAAAATATCATTACAATTTTCTATTATTGCTACTGTATCGTCCAAACATCGGATACTAGGTATCTTGATCTTAGACACAAAAAGACCTGTTAACAAATTATGAGGAAAATACACACTAAACTGTTTCCTTACCTACACGCGAGATCAGTTTCATGCGTAGATGTATGTAAGTACATAAAATATTTAAAGCTAGAAATAGAAATTTTGGACGAGCTCCTTAATTGGTACTTCAGAGAGCTTGACATGGGTTCGGTAAATTGCTTGTTAAAACTTTGCTAAGAGCAATAATGGAGCGGCGGCGTCACTCACTTTCGTTGATACTACCTATTAATATTTCGTTAAGCTTATTACTATTTTATTATATCAGTTATAAAATATTTTAGGCTAACGTTAGAGAGGAAGAAAAATCTAATTTGGTAATTACACCATGACGTCACGAGAAAAACAACCGGTAGACTAGATTGCTGCACATGATACAAACTACATTTAAAAAAATAGATAAGTAGTTATTGTGCGAAAAGGAATCAATAAAAGAATAGTGGTAAATGTGGACTTCATTTTATTAAGATTTTATTAAGAATAAATGGATACAAGATAACAAAAATTACAAGAAAAACGAAAAATAGTCACACTGAGACTGAAACAAAGCTCCATACGGTTTGAAAAAGCACCCTTCCATGCACTATGATGGGTCTAAGGACTAAGATCTAAGGACCCAAAGGATCATAGAACCGCATGACACTATGCGGTTTGTCAAATTAATGGGAATATCACTAACTTTCTTTATTGTGAAGCTATAAATACCTACTTACACGCAAACAACCAACTGAACTTTATTTGGTTTTTATAAAACTACTTTAGTAGGTACATAAAAACATATAGTTTTTTTTTTTATTTGTTCTATATTCCGCAACCGGGGCACTTTCTTTCTTTGCTTGCTGATTGTAGTCTAGTGCTTACTACTAAGAGATATGTAAGTACTCCAAAATATGTAAATATTAATGTTATGTTGTTGTTATTCTTTACTAATGTAAGCAGCGTATTTAAAAGGTAGATACGTTTTCCATTTATGAACAAAAAATTACGTTAGATACTTAAATACTTATTAACCGACCTCAAACTAAAAAGAAACCAACAAAAAGGATATGCTTCTCAATTTAGCTATTTTTTTACGTACGTAGTAGTGTCAATCTGTAACATTGTCCTCTACGAAGCTTCACATTTTTATAAAGCTCGACTCCGCTAAATCTAATGAAAACTTTTTCAAGTCAGGGTCTTTTAATGATGAAACACTCGCGAAAACTTTTAACAACCAAAATGAGTAATTTTTTTTTGTATTCATAAACAGAACAGCGTAGTAACTACTTAGACCTATGATTACTAAGATAACAAACAAGTGTAACTATTCCAAGCAAAATACTTATAATTTATTAAATAACTGACTGTCAATCATTTTATTTTGACAGACACATAAAAAATTGTTAATAATGGCATTAAGACATTAAGACTCAAATAGGTAGTATGTTTATAACGGTTAATCACTACGATTCGATTGTAATATCTAGAATATTTTAACACTTACTTACAGTTTAGTGTATTAATCCGAGATACGGGACGTGTCTGACCTAACTTACAGTTAGATGGGTAAAACCTTAGGTCATAGCTTCTCATGTGCCTGCGTATTTGTGTGACTGTCACTAGGGACGTTTGGCAGATATCGGATGACGAAGGTTACCAAAAACGAGGGTAACTTTACTTATTTTGAAATGACTGATTTTTATTTATGTCTCAGAGAATACTATTCTAAACTCGTATCATAAAACCTGAGTCGGGAGTATGAGTGCTAGCTACAGCGCTATGAATTCGTCTTAAAGTGGCATATTTAAATACTTTCAAAGGGCTGCTTTTATTTAATCATCATCACAATTATTTTCATCATTAGCCCAAACATAATTTTGTTCATCCAAATCATCATCATCAACGTTTCATTACTGGAAGCTGTTTCTGTAAAATAAAATATTGTATCAAAACATTAAAAAATAAAACAACAAAATAGGTATTAAAGGGCAATGCAACTTACTGAGTAAAAAAAAACTCACTGCCTAGAAATGAAACACATTCCAGAGTAGACCTAGACTAGACTGTCCCGTCCCGAGTCCCGACACTTCATTTTAAGGAGCCAAAAAAATCAGCGCCGTGCAGCTCTATAAGATTTCTGATGCGGAGCTTCAAAGGTGTAATAAAAGACATGAACTTTACTTGCTTAAAAATGATATTTTTGAGTGCTTTTAAAAAATCTGACAGTCTAACTTGATTTCATTCAACAGAAATGTTGAATGAAATCCAGTTGAGAAGATTCTTGGCGAAGAGATCTTTCGTAGTCTTTAATCGAAGGAGAGAAATATTGATAAAAAATGACGTCGTATCTTTTCGTTTTGAGCTGCGTTACCATTAGATTTTTTTAAAAAAGCTCCTAAAGTTTTCGGGACATTTTTCTTGGTGTGTAGCAAAAAGAAACCATCATTTAATAATATATCAAATTGATTAAGTAGGTAGGTGGATCGTACTGTAAAACTTTCTCCAATGATTTCATGAAGGTTGAGTTCTGCGTTTAATAGTGCTCCCACTTTGCGTGTTATACATATAATGTTTGTAAACATTTTCTAACATTTCATAACAATTTATACAATTATAAAAGTTTGTTAGAAATTTTTACAAACATTTTATAACATGCAGCATTATTACAAATGACTCCATGTACAAGTTGCAGCTTCATATAATAACTTCAGGAAGCTATATCTTGTTTTACCCGGCGCTGACTTTTTTGGCTCCATATAAAAAAATGTCGGGACAGTCGATGTCTATACTCTGGCATGTGTTTCATTTCTAGGCAGTGAGTTTTTTTTTTATTCAGTAAGTTGCATTGTCCTTTAATACCTATTTTGTTGTTTTATTTTTTACAGAAACAGCTTCCAATAGATAGTGAAACGTTGTTGATGATGATGATTTGGATGAACAAAATTATATTTGGGTTAATGATGAAAATAATTGTGATAATGATTAAATAATAGCAGTAAGCACTTTAAAAGTATTTAAGTGTTTAGAATTTGTTTGGCCCTTACGATTTGTCACACAATTATAATATAACTCTATAATGGTTATCTTAATAACATAAATATAAAAATCGGCCATCTAAAAATAAGTAAAGGTACTCTCGTTTTTGGTAACCTTCGTCATCCGATATCCGCCAAACGTCCCTAGTGACAGTTACACAAAAACGCAGGTGTTCAAGGCACATGAGAAGTTATGGAGAACCTAAGGTTTTATCCATCTAACTGTAAGTTAGGCCAGACAGACACGTCCCGGATCTCGGTCTATATCCTTTTAGTGAAGTTTTACCTGTTTCGTTCGTACCAATTCTGATATAATATCGTATATGTACATTGTACATACCCAGACGATATGACAAAGTTTGTGTCAGTACCGTTATTACTTATTTCCAAAACTATTTACCAAAGAATCTAACCAATGCCACGAAAAAGGGCCACGTGAAAAGATTGTAATAAAGGAACCAATGTTTTGTTAGCCAACAGAAAGAAAGTAAGTAGTAAGTAATACAAAGGAAACTAAAACTTTTATAAGATTAAATCCTGTTGTTTTGTACGAAGAAACGCTTCGGCAAACACTATGTTATAAATGGAAAGGAAAATACGACATGATGTCACAGGCTGTGTGGAGAATTGAGATATGAAAATTATTAAGCTGGCTAATTCAATCGCCTCGATACGAAAAATCATCTTTATGATTTGATCATGTTAAGTTTTTTTTTTTTTTCTCAGATATTTTTCTATAAAATTTATTTATATTTACAAACTTACAAAATATCTCAAAATTAAGCAATACCGAAATTAAGTATACACACGCAAAACAAATCAAAAGCGAAAAAAAATAACCCTGGGCTAGAATCCTGCTGTAGCCCAGTCAAAAAACTTGCAGGTTTTCTATCCACACCAAGTGGATGTCCTCCTTCAGCTTCTTGGATGATACTTAACTCTCTTCATATACGAATAGATAATAGGTACCTAAGAGTTCGCAAGCAAAGACTTTTAAATGGTCCCCGCGCGCTCGCGGAGACGATTATTCATGATCTTTTAGGTAGTAAATGATTTACTTTGATTATTATATGGTCAACGAGAGAATGCGTTCCTGACAGGTGGTGATTGACTTGCCGATATAAGTTTGAGGCGGCGCTCAATTTACGATAAAATATATTTTTTGTTATACGCCCAATTAACAAGTAACAAGCTATAAAACCTACATTATTATGTCAAACTATAACCAATTACATAAATTTGCACTACAAATTAATTTTAAACTTAAGAAAACAATATTTATCAAAAAAATAAACTGCGCTGCTATAAGGTTTAAGCAGCCGGTAATTTTTTTTGTGATTTAGAAATTAACGAAAAGATTAACACTTTTCGTTAATTTCTAACTATTAATGTTTAGGTATATCAAAATAATAGTTTAAAAAAATAAAAAACACGCTTTTAGCACGCACTAAAATTTATAAAATATTAAGGATATTTCGGAAATTCGAAAGAAATCGTGAAGCGTTTATAAGTATGTCACGTCTAACTACTTACCACCCATGTGTCAGGAACGCGTTCTCTCGTTGACCCTATAATAGGTAAGTACATAGTTTATTTTGACAGGATACAGTTACTGTTAACATATTTTTGACATACAGTTTTTATTTGAATATTGCTAACTTATGATGACATTTTTTCCCATGTGGGTTCCATACAACAGAGTTACTTTCCAATTTAACTAACTTACTGCGGACCAGTGCCGTGTAGGTACAGGATTCTTACTTATTGGTGAGTGTTTGCGAGAGTATGTGCTGGTTTCGCATTTACTTATCAGGGTTGACAAAAAGCTTGTAATTTATGCTCCACTCAAATACTCGATCCACGTCACCCTACAAGTCATCACTATTACCAACAAAAAAAGAGCTTAATGAAAGAATATTTTAATATAACATAGAAGTGATTATTGTGTTATTGGTGATTACTTTAAAATTGTATAAGGTAGGTACCTACTTCAATAATGTGTAATAGCTGTAAGAACCTTTTAGTATCTGAAACAATAAACGGACTGACTAAACAAAGCATCCTACGTTGTTTTATATGAAATTTGGTGTTTGAAATAAGTAATTTATTCATAGTAGTTGGTAGTTGTAGGTGGCTTTAGTTTGTTTTTGTGTTGAAATCATAAATCATTGTGGTTGCGGAATGTTTCATTTTTCAACAGAGGCACTTGTCAAGTAAAGTGAACTAGGTTTATAACTTACATTCACAAATGTGCTTAATCCAAGTGTAGTAAACGGTCCTGCTGTAAAAATAATGGGTTTTCTGAGTTGTCCGGCTAGAATAATCACAGATTTTTGCGTGCGGATGTCCGAAGTCCACCACTCACTTGATGATACACCAACATCCACGTCAAGACTCTGAAATAAGAGTTAGGCAAGAATTTGTACGTTTTATTTTAAAAAAAAAAAGGCATTGGTTGGGTTAATACTTTTTGTGCAGCTTACATTATAATATACAGCATCACTATGCCAGCAATACAGGAACAATTGGGAAATCAAAGCGAAGAGGTACTCTGTTAGATATATTTGATGATAGATAGCCGTTGCTTCCTAAAAAGTAATATATTTTAAAAAAATGAGAAATTCATCAATGATATAAATTAGAAATTCATTTTAAAGTTTGTAACTCACACTCTGCAGTCTAGTTGCCGTAGCACAAATCATTACGGAGCAGATTATAATGTATAGAAATAATACAGGAGACAACAGAGAATTTAAGATTTTGCTATGTCTGTAATAAATACATTTTATTAAGTCCTAAAGTTATTAAGTGTGACAGTGTTAGGTATAAGTATATCACAATATAATAAAATCATAATCTTCTATTGTCGGAGAAATATACCTAATAAGAAAAAAAAAATAAAAACAGAAGGTAATTACTAAATGACGGTAAAAACATTTGATTAATTTTATTAGTTTACTTACTTCACTAAATTCACATGATGGAGATGACATTCTTTAATGTTTTGTAAACCTTCTTTGTGCCCTGATTCTTTGTTCTGAAATAATCGCTCGCAATTTAATTTCAGTATATTAAATTGTCCAGCAAAAAAAATGGTTACGGTAAAAGCAGTGCTATCAAAAGCACTGACTAAGCCTCCTCCCCACGCGTACACTGATGCTTGAAGGAAACACGTAGCCAAATACCCTAATCCTCTAGATTTGTCAAACGGGACCCATGAACTCATTATTTCTGGATAGGGATCACTTCCATTCAAGATTCGCTGTCGGTTTTCTGGGATTAAAAAACCTGCTGATAGTGGAGCCACCGTAACAACAAAAGATGTACCAAATGCTAAAACCCAATACAAATAAGTTACGACCCGCGAAAATGTAGTGTATTTCTTAATTATATCATCTATTTTCTCGTCATTTTTCATCAAAAAATATCTTTCAACGTCTGCTACATTTTCAATGACTTTCTTCCAATGTGTTTGCCAGAAAACAAAAGTCCCCGCCTTAACAAAACAAACTGTACTCAGTAAAGAAGTAGACAAGTTCCTTAATGCAAGATCTATGTCATTTCTGAGGGACCACAGTTCTATATACTGACTGGGCACAAAGTATACGAAACCGAAAATAATAAAATAATACATGAAATAGTTGTAAACACTCGAACGTTTCCAAATTCCCCACTTATGTAGAAGCAACAAATTCGGACCCAATAGTGATTGATCTTTGTCTTCAAATCTTTGCAAAAAGGGTAACATTTTTCTTCGGAATTGGACCTTTGGCTTCCGTTGGCCGAGTGGAAATAAAATTATTTCATACAAGCAATACAGCTAAAAGGAAAATAAATTGCTGCGACTTGTTTCGTTTAAGCATACAGGGTGTATCCTCAAAGCTAACTAAAGATTGGAGGCTTACCGGGACTAAGTAATTTAAGAACTTATTTATAAATGAAAGTGCAGGAAAATTCACCTACCAATTATAAAAATGTGAATACATCATACCTGTATCTAACTGAAAACTTCAAATTAAATAATCCGAATCCAGTAGGACGTCCGTTCGATACTGGTCATAGGCCTACCTTAAAGTAGCCTTCACCGAATCATCTCTCTATCTTAAATCCAAATTACTGATTGTAGTAGGTATATTGGTTGATTTTTATTTAAAAAATGTGTAATTTAAATTAAATAACACAAGTAAAACATTTTTCCTGAATATATTTCCGTTGTTGGAAATTATAACTGAAACACAACATTAGCTTTGGGCGGACAGCTGTCGCTATTTGTCATTCGGAATGAGATAGAATATTTGCAAAACAAGGCATTAAGGTAATACCTAGGTACATATTAACAAAATAACTTAAAACTGCAATTTTGAACTTCCCTTATACAACTGCAAATTATTTTTCTTTCGAATTATATGACAGGTGAAACAGCAGTAGGTTCTTAATATTAGGTAGAAGTAGTTTTTTAAAAATGTACGGGTAATTTATATTTACAAGCTAAAGTATATTCAATATGCCTCGATAAAACAAAACATAAGTACCTAATAAGATAGATATTTTCTAGGTAGGTACTAAGTATATAGATATCTGAGGCATTTTTTCCCTTAAGCGCGGCAAATTCTCGGATACCTTTTTTCATATAGAATAATCTGAAATATACATACAGCAATAAAACGCACGCTTTTGGTACAAAATAAGGTTAGTTTCATGGTATGTGACAATAAGTTCTCTCGCGAGAAAACTCGTCTCAAGTTTTAGGCATATTCAGCAATCATCCTTTTGTGTTGTTTGCAAGTAAGGGGAAAATCGTGTACATATCTACCGATGAACCGGATTTAATGTTCTCGGGGGCTTTTGGCAGGTTGCAACAAAGGGCGTCACATTAAACGCCCCATTATTGTACCTACTTAATTGTTTTACAGCAAATAGTTCCTACTTTATACTTAACTTGTGACGAGGCATACTACCTCGTCGCAGTTGGACGGTCACTTTCGGTATTATCTTTTGGGCTTCTAAAAAAATTAAAATTGATTTAATTTAATTTAAATTCAAGATTTTGACAATAGAACTGTCCAACACTGCCTTCGCCTGAGTCCAACCGCGACGGTCCAGCGGTGAACGTCAGCATGGACAGTCGTTTATGTTCTGATTTAAGGTTTTCCGCAGTATTTAAAGTTTAGCACAGTTGTGTTCCTAATAATAAATAATAATAAATAGTTAATAATAAATAATTTATAAATAAATTCCTGTTGTTTGTTGTGCGCGGCCCTCGACCCTCGACCTCAACTAGCAGTAGCAGAGTCACACTGTCTCCTGTCATCATCACTGTCGCAAACTACCTTTTCTACATTTACGAAAAAAGGTTAGGTACTATTTATTATTCAGTTACCAAAGTAATTCCCACAGATTTCTTGGCTTCTATTTGTTATGAACTTTACAAGATTTTAAATTAGAATGTACTTTCATTTATATTTAAAAATAACCTAAACAAAGCAAGCATAAAAGTTTAATATAATAGGTAGGTACTTCTTCACGATTGCTTTTTATCCTATTTATGAACATAACAACACTCAGCGACTGGATTCCCTTAGAAAACATTCTTTATTAGAAATAATGAAAACACGTTTAATATTTTTATTGACGTCATTCGTCTGAAAGCATTCGTGAGCGCTCCCTTTCCTATTTACTCTTTTATGGACGTCGTAACACAAGATAAGGTCTAGGTAGGTATAGGTACCTATAGTTATACTGAACAGTTAACGCGGAAATAAAACAGCAGCTTCCGACAGGCTTATGCACGCATTTTAAACTATTTATTTTGAGTAGTGAAAGAAAGCCCACCCAGCTTTATAACTTTAATAAAATGGACTAACAAAAAACCAACATTGTTTAGATAGGTACGTCAACTCTTTACGTTTAATAAATATTAATCAAGAAAAACTTGACAAAAAACACGCCAACATTCCATTTGTTCCTGCAATTCACTCCTCGGTTACTCCGGTGCAAATTACGTCCCAATTTCGCGTTTATGACGACAACTTTGTAACTGCAGTTTACTTTCACGTTTTTTTATTAAAGGAAAAGGTACATTGTGGATGGTTGGTTCCGGGCACGTTGTATGGGTATTACCTACTGACTTATTGATTTTGAGGAAATAAATTGAAGTAATTATGATACTTCTTATCCCGGATATCTCAATGAAGTTGTTCCACACCAAATTATGTCCTAGTTTAAATTGCGCTGGTTCTAGGGTGTGAGAAACATAAAAAAGCACATTAATTCGGTACTTTAACTTGTATTTTAAATAGTTGAGCACAATACAGTATATTTTATATTAGACAGCCATATTGATACTACCGGAAAACACTATTTTACCGGAAATATACCAATATAAACACTAAAGTTCATTAGCGTCACTAAAGTCTAAAGTTCTCAATAAAGTCTAAAGTCCGCCCCAGAAAAAAAAATCCATTTGTGCTACATGGTTAGGTTACCTTGTAACCACATAATAAAATTAAATCTGTTACTAATCATGTTTTAGTCAAAAGAAGGCAGGCTTTAGGAAATGAAAATGTAGAAGTAAGTATTTAAGTAGGTAGGTATTATAAAATTCTTAATCCAAGCAAATAGAATTTGATTAAAATCTACGATATATTTCTTGGGGACGGGCAAACCGATTAACTTTCCTTCGCACCGTGGAAAGTGAATGTCTCGATAAATCACTGGACAAAGCGCGATTACATTTAATGGAATCTTGCCTTTATCGTTAACCCGGTAGAAGGAACAAGGCTTCCAAAATTCTAATACTTATTCAAGCAAAGTGAAACACTTTGCTTTACAAATGATTATGTACTACAAATGATCACATTGTTTTGTTACATCTTATGTCCAATTCATTGCCTTTTAAAAACTTTATCCTGTAAAAAATGTGCCTACTACTTACTTACAGATCTTTAATAATACTTGACGCCTGTAGCGCTTCTTCCGAAGCCATGCTTTGGGTATGATTTATGTTACCTATAATGTTACCTATAATGTGACAATAAACAAGTAATGTTACACATGGTACAGTCTCGTGTCAATTGAAAAATTTTCTCCCTCGCTTTTGCATCTTTGCGTGTAGTGATAAGATCCTCTAAGTTTCATTTTTGGCGCTTGCTACTTCCCATAGGTCAATATCTGTGAAGTGGGCACTTTTCGTTTCCTTTCAATTTTGAGATGCAGGCTGCTGGAGTTGATGAACCCGTCTTTTCATTAACCATGTTTGTTGTTCACTAAAACTCGGGTGTCACCAGATATGTGGCGGCCTACTTACCACCAACTTGCGGTTGTGGAATTAAGTAGGTACTTAGATAGAAATAAAATGATTAAAGTTTGAGGTCGAAAATAAATATTATAAGTATTTTCTCGATCTTCTTAAAACAACAGACAATTTAATCATAATTTAAAGACGCTTGTCAAAAGAAATAAACAAATATCTAAGTAAATAAAACTAAAAATAAAGGTGCCTACATATTCACATTTGCCCATGGATAACCATTTATTTCATGTGACATTAAACAAGTAAGTAATGGTAATACAGACATAACTCGTAGGTTGTAATTAACATATTAACATTTGGAAAATCTTTCCATACTATTCGAAGTGTCTTACAGTACAGTAGGTTTAACAGTATATACCTACCAAGTTGTTGTCGTACCTATGCGTAAGTATACACACACAGGAACGTTCATTTGAGATTGCGGTTTGGTGGTTTGGGTTAGTAGAACTAATTACCTATCGTCAACGGTGAATGTTTACTCGGTTATGATTATATACAAACACAAGGTAATTCTAATACGATTGGACGCCAAATTCAAATACTTATAAGAATAGTTGTTATGAAAATGAACTAATAAAATAACCAGTGACTTTCTTGCACAAGAAGTAACAAATATGCTGAGGTAAATATTATTATTTCCAAAATAAACTAAAAATAAAACAGACTTGGCTACTCGCATCATCATGACATACATTGCATCTGCTCAAGTGAAAAGTAACCTAGCTATATTTTCTATGGTGATATTTCGTGGCTATTACACCTTTTTACTACAATTTTTAATCATAAACTTGATGACTTTTCTGTTTTAAAACAAAAATATAAAACCTACAATTTATCGTGTCGGTTAATTATGGGTTGTTTTATTATTGGATATCCACGTATAAGGTTATCCAAAATCCAAATCCAGGACCATAAACTAACACCTAATACTTATCTATTTACATATAAGTACTTAAATTCTGTACCGACTTGGTATACATAAAGGGCTATGGGGTTATCTAAAAATGTAATTTAACTTTGTGCCTATTAACATTTGTATAATAACGGCCTCGATGTAACTGAATACCTACAGTAATCAGTTGAATTAATAGAATTAATAAATCAAAAGGATCTTGGAAATCTCGTATCACTCTTCGGGTACCTACTTATTTGTCTTCTGTTGTTCATGATATCATTGATATAATTATCAAATTCTACTTCGCTGCTATAATCCATTGTAAATAGAACTTAATAACACAATTAAAACAATATTTCGAGAGAGAAATAATATAAACATAACCTGACTTTTTGACGTGAGCTCGACACTATGCGTTGCGTAATATACCTAGCTGGCTACTTTACCTGTGAACGCAACTCAACTCAACTCAAGTATTGTCTGTGAATAGGATTTTTGGATACCTCATAGTATTGTATGAGGTCTCACAGTACGCGCGGACAATAGTTTGTGGATACGGGTGTTAGAGTTGGGTATCTTATAGTTAGTTTTCAGTCAAGTATATTTAAGACGCAAATTGAGATTTTTTAAAAAGAAAGATATTAATAATTCTTTCGTCTTAAAAGTACTTATTAAAAACCAACGTGTCTATTCTAGTTTTATATCTAGTGGAACAAAACTAGAGAACAAACATCTAAAAGCATTTTTTAAATAATTATTACTTAATAGTTGTGATGAATTTAAACGACGACGTTACAGGTTTTCTAAATATGTGGTACTTTCTGTCCTAATACTTACCTCAGATATCTGAAAAGACGACAATATGCCATGTTATTGTTGCCACTGCAGTGTTATACAACATTTTTAGGGCAACCCAACAGAGTTTCTTGCTAGGTTCTTCTCTGGGGGAAACTGCGCTTTGCGAATCTAGCACTAGCTTAAAAAAGTATATTATAATAAGTAATGTAACGGTTTCAAGAGCATTTATTGTGCCTATAAAATAAATATATTTTTGACTTTGACTTAGGGCTCAAGGCATTATAAAAAAAGCTGAAAATGACGAAGCTACACTAACAACCACACATCAAACAGCTGCTAGAAATTTACAACAATCAAGCAGGGAAGGTCTTCTTTTTAGAAGAATTTTTATAGCTCGTCATTTTTGAATAAAGTTATTAAATAAAACAGAATATTATTCATTCGTATAATTTTCTTTTTGTTGTTTTAGCAAATCTATTTCTAATTTAGATTTTTTCAATTTGTACCTAATTGCCTCTCTAATTTGACTTGTCCCGCTAGTACATTTTTGTCCCTTTCGCGGCAGAGACAACGGGGTGCTTCGGCAAGGACGCCCTGTGTCTCGTCAAAGCACTAGGCAGTAGACTAAGGGAGAGGAGTTCTGACCCCCGCGTCGGGTCATTCCTGCTGCATAGGCTGTCCATCGCGATCCAGCGCGGGAACGCTGCTGGAGTGTTGGGTACCTTTGCACCGGGAATGACAAGGGGCGGCTTGTTTGACTAGTTAATTAAGTTTATTCTAAGTTAGATATATGTTTAAAATAAGTTTTTCGACATGTTTGATAAATAATAAAGTTAAAAAGAGAATGCTCAAAAAATACCCAGGCCCGGCGCAAACTAAAAGTATCTCAGTTTATTAGTATAGATGAGTAATGAAATGTAGCTTAGGAACCATTGACCAAATCGGTGGCTAAATGTCAATAATTGCTATTTGTATCTTCGTAGGGGTTAATTTTCATGATTATTTTCTTATACCTACTAAGTAATATCTCATTATTTTATTGACATTAATAATACTATTCAAGCATTACAGCAATTAGGTTAGGTGAGGTTTCAAGAAAGATTATAAATCAGGTTAGGTTAGATACGGGGGTGTCTGGTGCTACTTCCCCTTCAGGGAACGGTCCAGACGGGGCTGATGCGCCTGGTGTTCCGGTGCATCGCCGTCTTTGGCGAGGCGCGCAAGCGCCTCCACGCGAGGACTCGTATTCGCGAGCGGGCCGGGGAGGGTCGCGGTTGTTTATTGGTCCCGCGGCCTCTCTCGCTATGGCCACGAGGGACACCCCAGTTTTTTAGTTGGTAGGTCGGCCTCGGCCGGGAGTCCAACATAACCTCTTTTGCTCCCCCGAGCGGAGAGGTATGCGTAAGTGCATTTTTGCTGGGTCATCAAAAAAAAAAAAAAGGTTAAGAGGTTAGGTTAGGTTCGGCGAGTTTTAAGGTTAGGTAAGGTGAGGGTTAGGTGAGGTCCTAGGTTACCTAAGAGGTCACGTAACATAATCTAAAACCTGATCTGACCTAACCTAAAATCTCTCCTAACCTATCCTAAAATAACCGACTCAGTGAACTCGTACAGGCGGTTCTGGTTCGAGAGACCATGAGCACTCTCCCATCGCTGCCGCAGCTGCCTCCCCGCCTCGGCACCTGCTTCAGCAGGAGGAGCCGACAGAGGGTCTGGGTCCGGCGATGGAGGTAGGGGTGGGCTGCGGCCGGCAGCGAGCGAATGGCGAGGAGGAGGAAGAGGAGAACATCGCCCCCCGAAGAGTTGGAGCCGTTGGACGGGTGCGTAGGCGACTACCATCCGAGGGGGAGGTCTTCGCGGCAGAGGAGGATGTGGTGGCGGCCAGCACTGTCGTCAGTGGCGGAGGTGCTGAGCGTCGGGGCCTGCCCATGGGGCAGCAGTGTACTCTCTGCGGCTTTTTTACCAAGCACCGCACCTTGGGCAGGCACTTCCGCCGCAATCATGCTGGTTACCGACAATTCAATACTAGTGACCCACTATACCCGGACACCTTTTTCTTAACCGCTGCGCGCCCGTCCCCTAGCTGCCCGGAGCGACTACGGCCGGTGGCGGAGGTCCTGAGGGGTGTGAGAGGCGTAAAGTGGGAGTTTCTCGGCCTCTCCCCCAACCAAAAATGGACGTAGACCGCCGAGGGGACATGCGCGGTTGCCTGCGGCCATTTGCGTCCGCTGGCGGCCGTTAATCAATCTTCATTCTGACTAACGCCCTAGGCCTTTGGGGCTTGGGTCTGCGACCGGGAAGCGTGGTCGGACGCTTGCGCCCGATTGCGACCGGACGCGTGCGTCCCATTGCGTCCTCTGGCTGCCGGTCGCCTTACTTTTACATGTATATAAGTGCACATTGTTAATGATTATTTTGCATGTTTATGTTTATGTTCTTTATGTTCATTGTAGTGTAGATATATAAAATGTCCGTTGTAGTGAGCAACGCCATGGGCCCCGAACGCGCTCACTTGGTGGGCGGGTCCGGGGCCTGTGACGGCTGGAAACAGCTTTTGATTGCGGCCGGACGCGTGCTTCCGATTGCGGCCGGACGCGTGCGTCCGATTGCGTCCTCTGGCTGCCGGTCGCCTTACTTTTACATGTATATAAGTGCACATTGTTATTTCACTATACTTTAATACAATTGTAACTAGCTCATAATCACTTATTGTATTAGAATGAACCTCTTCTCTCCTTTCCTTTCTCCTTCCGCTTTTCTCTTACTGATTCCAACCAGCATCCCCGCTCCCTTTTCTTTTCTTTATTTTCCTACTTTTATCCTATCTTTTGTATCTCCTGTTCCCTCTCTCAAGCCCCCAGGTGGCATCACAACGCCACCTCGAGGCTTCCTTGTGATAAATAGATGATCGAAAAAGGAAACAATTTAATAAACGTATCATTTTAATATAAAAACAATTTAAAAAAAAGAAAAAAAAACCTAAACTAACCTAACCTGATATCCAACCTTTCCTGAAACCCCACCTAACCTAATTGCTCTAATGTTTCGATAGTATGTTAATCTCAATAAAAAAAAATACCTACTTAGTTTTATTTAGGAAAATAATAATCAAAATTAACCCCTATGAAAATACAAATAGGAATTTTTGACATTTAGCCTCCGATTTGGGCAATGGTTCATATGTTACATTTCATTACTTATTTATGTCGACGAGATGAGTCATCAGAAGTGGTGTTTAAGCTTTTAGTTAAAATAAGACAGTGGGCGTGTACTGAACAAACTGGCTTTATTGCGTAGTTTGCAATCACGTTATAAATTATCAAGATGTACGTGATGTGATAAATAAAGACAAAGCCTCAGAAATAGTAGGCTTTATTCGACATAATTATTCAAGTGACAAAATAACAAGAAACAATGGAATAGAGATGTCATGCCACATCAATTCAAACGGGACCATAGAGCTCGTGGCCATAGACCACTTCATATCATTCTCCCCCTGTAGTGAGGATTGAGATGTAGTCTCGCAAGTATGCAGGAGGCCTGCGCTCCCTCACCGGTCGACTAATGTTTCTTTTCATGAGTACGGGTCCGGGAGACATCAACCAAGCTGGCATAGACGTTCCATTATGAGAACGACGTGGGTGAATGAACATTCTTTCATGAGGAGTCATGTTAGTTCCAGTAGATAGCAGAGATCGAATTGCATGTAATGCGGTGGGAAGGGCGTGCTCCCAGTTCCCACTATCAAGATTATTCGAGCGCAGCTGTAGCTGTATAGTCTTCCACAAAGTTCCGTTGAGGCGCTCCACCAGGCCGTTGCCCTGAGGGTTATAGGGTGTCGTCCGGCTACACGCTATTCCTAGACTTGTAAGGAATCTTTTAGTATCATCGGAGAGAAATGCAGTTCCTCGGTCCGTATGGATATAAGCCGAAAATAGATCCTTGAGGCACTTTATTACGGTATCTGACGTCATGTCTTTACAAGCGTAGGCAAACGGAAATCGGCTGTATTCGTCTATGATTGTGAGTATATATCTATTCTGAGTATTCGACGGGAGCGGTCCTTTAAAATCTAGATTCAGCCTTTCAAATGGCGTAGTTGCTTTTATAAGTTGGCCTTCGTTTCGCACGTATCTGGGTTTTATTTCGGCGCAGATAGGACAAGCTGCCGTCATTCTTTTTATGTCTTCAATAGAATAGGGTAGGTTCTTCGATCGAATCCAGTGATGCATTCTGGTCACTCCAGGATGACAGAGGGAATTATGAATTTCGATTAGTTTGCTAGGCGCACCATGTGAGCTGGCACACACGCGTGACAAGGCATCCGCAGCTGCATTATCCTTTCCCGGTCGGTAAGTTATGTCAAATTTATAGCACGATAGTTCTGAACGCCATCTCTCGATCTTCTCATTTTTAATTTTGCTCGAATGCGTTTGGTCAAACATAAATGATACGGACCTCTGATAGGTGAGGAGTAGGAAATGCCTAGCAACTAGGTAATGTCGCCATTTACGTAGGGCTTTTACAATCGCGCTGGCTTCCTTTTCGATAGAAGGCTGGCGCCTATTAGAGTCGCTTAAAGTTCGCGTGAAAAATGCAACAGGGCGTCCTTTTTGAGAAAGTGTTGCGGCTATAGCGAAATCTGATGCATCTGTTTCTACTGTGAATATTTCTCTGTCGTCTATGGAGACAAGGGCCGATTCGGCGACTTCAGCTTTAAGTTGGTTGAAACATGTAACAGCTTCCTGAGAGAGTGGTAAGAAAGACTGTACGAGAGGCCTTATCTTGGCAGAGAAATTAGGTATCCACTTCGAGTAGTGGGCAAATAGACCTAGGGTTCTTTTAAGAGCTGCAGGATCAGTGGGAACAGGAAGTTTTAGAAGAGGTTCTAGACGAGTTTTATCAGGTTTGATGAAATTTTTATGGATAGAGTAGCCGAGGAGGTTTATAGTATCCTTCTCAAGGACGCTTTTCTCTTTATTGAGAGTAAGATGGTATTTGTTGGCAGCTTCCATGAATTTACTTAAATTTCTGTCGTGTTCTTCTTTGTTCTTTCCACAGACGGTGACGTCATCGAGATATGCATACGTCCCAGTTAGGTTTTCAGTTCTTATAATGTAGTGGAGTGTACGATGAAACGCTGCAACTCCGTTCGTGACGCCAAAGGGAATTCTGGTAAATTGGTATAAGTTCCCACAAGCCTCGAAAGCTCTTCTGGGAGGATGGGAACTTGATGGTATGCACTTTTGAAATTAATTTGACTAAAAACATTGTATTTCGCTACTCGAGACACGATGGCGTCGATATTTGGAATCGGGTAGGCGTCTAATTCTGTGAAACGGTTTATGGTTCGAGAGTAATCGATAACCATGCGCTTTTTGTGGTTGCCTCCTCCTGCAACTTATACTTGAGCCCTCCAAGGAGAAATGCTAGGCTCGATCACGTTGTCCTTAAGCAGGTCTGATATTTCTTTCGCGATGAAAGCTTGATCCTCTTCTGAGTGGCGTCGAGATGGGATAGCGATAGGGCGTATATCGGGTGAGAGATTAGTGAAAACTGTCGCAGGTGGTACCGACGCTTCAAGGAAATTGCATATCTTAAGCGTGTCCTTGTTCCCTCCAAACTGTAACACGAGAGAAGAATGGTCTTTCAGGAGGTCGTGCCCAATTATGACGTCAGAGTAAATGAGAAGTGGTTGACGCTTGTAAGTATGTTTATCGATCTGGATAGTCACGTAGCAGATAACGCTCACGGAGGATGTATTGTTAAGAGAGGCGAGAGACACAGTATGAGAGTAAGGCTTCCGTTTTATGGCCGTTAATAGAAATCGAGATGGTAGCCTTACGTAAGCTCGAAGGCGCAGCGGCACATATTGCAGCTAAGGGCGATGCGAAATGGTCTTCTTCCGTTACGTTATCGATGGTGGAGGCGGCGGCGGCGTTCGAGTTGCGGGTTCTTGGGTTCATCTGGCTCGCACTCCGACAAACGTTTGCAAAGTGCCCTTTCTTGGAACACATTTGACATTCCGCGTTCCGTGCGGGACAATCAGACCGTCGATGGACCACACCGCCGCAAAAGAAGCAGCGCCTACGAGTTGTTTTGTTTATAGCAGCGATTTGAGCAATTTCTTCCGGATTATGTTCAATTACGGCATTCAAGGGAGTCTGGTTTAATACTCGGGAAGTATTTTCGGCCGTTTCGAGAGAGAGTGCGAGATTCAAGGTCTCTTCTAGCGATATATCGGATTTCTCCAGCAGTCGTTCGCGAATTTTGGAGTTAGAGAGGCCTGAGATGAATGCTCCTCGGATCGACTGGCTCTGGTGTTCCTCCGCAGTTACCTTTTGATAGTGACAGTCGTGTGCGAGGGTGGTAAGAACTCTTGAGAACACGGCGATAGTTTCACCAGGCTGTTGTTTCCGAGTCGCTAGTTGGTGTCGTGCTAGTGTGACAATCCTCCTCTTCACGAATGTGTCGTTCAGGAGCGATAAGGCATTTTCGTATTTTGTGCACTTACGAATAATATTGAAGATGTCTGGCGCCACATGGTTGACTAGAAGTTGAAGTTTTATGGCGTCGGTGGCAGTTGCGGCTTCCACTTGCAAAAAGCTCTTGAATGAGGAGAGCCAGTGAGCCCATTTCAAATCGGCGCCCGCCGAGCCGGGGATTGTGTCGAAACGATTGGGTCGTAGGTAGCGCGCTAAGTTCGAAGATCCCTGTGACTCGGGGATAGAGTCGGGAATTTTTTTTTAAGTTATATCGAATAATTGATAAATAAAGACAAAGCCTCAGAAATAGTAGGCTTTATTCGACATAATTATTCAAGTGACAAAATAACAAGAAACAATGGAATAGAGATGTCATGTCACATCAATTCAAACGGGACCATAGAGCTCGTGGCCATAGACCACTTCATATCATGATGTCTTTCGATATCTTGTCTTCAACGATATCCAAACAATAATCCATCATACATGACAGCATCTCAAATATGAAAGCGCCAAACTGACAACCAGTTAGAAACATGCCAGTTCTTGCATTTTGTTGTTTTCTTCTATTTGCAGACCCGTCTAAATCCATTCTTTATTTATTTAAAAAAATATTTTAGGCAACTATTCTTCAAATACTTTCGGAAAATATTTATTAGCACTATTAAAGAAATATCCAATGAAATATCAATCAAATCAAGTAAGAAAGTAGATGTCAGATGAAGTGTAATTTCAACGAAGTGAACTAAGACTCAATCAGGAAGCTCTATACGACTAAATCTGTGTATACGACGCTATGCGTACTCATAGCGAAGTAACGCTTGAGTATTGTTTATGAATTGAAAGCCTTATCAAAAGGAACGCACTGAGAAATCCCTTACTTCGCAAAGCAATGCTAAATTACTTACTTAAGAAAGTATTGTTTGTGAATACGGGTGTAAAATTTAAACATGTTCATTCACAAACATTCTCCAGACGTATTATTTTACTGTACCTAGGGACCTCATAAACTATATTCTATCTCAAAACTTATGTACTTTCTCAATTAGACTCTAGTAAGGAGGAAATTGTCTTTAAGAAAGGCCCGGAAGGGACTTTTTCTCGTCTGCTATAACTTCTTGATAATGAAGAACTTAGGTACCTCATTCGTCGCGTAGACTTGTCGTTTCGTAAAATCTCAGTTGAAGTCGTGGAGTCAATGACTCACCCGGCAGTGGCGGCATTGTATACTATATTAATTAAGTAATTTCTAGTAAATAAAAAAATCGACTTGGACACTGCCGTGCCTTCCGATATTGTTCATATACCTACCTATCTATCCGGTTAAATTTTGACGATAATACTGCCCAACCTTTCTCCATCACTTCTTTCCTAGAGTAATCATTTAATGAATGATTAAATCTATAATTTTTGCAGTACCTATTCGTTATAATTTTTTTGTCGCTTCCCTTATTATCGCCAGTACCACAATGCATACTTCTGATACTCTGCAGCAATCATAACATTTCGATTTTTTTTCTAATTTTGTTTTTTCATGGCACTCCAGTGGTGCCACCGGCTCCTAGTGAAAGTTTTTCGTGGCATGCCAGAGGTGCTATTAGTCACAAATCGGTTAAATGTTGTAATTAAATTACCTTCATTTCTATTTAGAAGTATTTGACTTGGGTTTCCAACTAAGTATATCTAATAAATACTTGACTGGAATTCTCTTCCATGACAAGCATTTGCTTAGTTAGACATAAAAATAGGTTGTAGAAAGTAACTCCTCAGCGAGCAAAGTTCTATCCATTGACCCGGAGAAAACTTCGTGAAATGAGTTAAAATGTTTTTGATTGTAGCGCTCTTGGATTTTACCGAGAAAAGCTTCTGTTCCTTTCCTAGTATCCTCATTTCAATTCCACTTCGCAGACTTTACTGACAAGAGCAAAGTTAATAAACTCAAGTATGTCACAAATAGAAAAGATGTACCTACAATAAAATTATTGACAAGTTTAGTCTTTTCAGAGCTGAAACTTTAATTTGTGAACGTTTTAGTATTCATAGAACAAACCTATGCTATTAATTAAACCATTTATACTTTATTCTCACTCTTTAATTTGCTTTAATGATTTTAAAATATTCAATCTTAATGCCCGTCTACATAGATAGGTACAATATTTAGTCGATTAAAACTTACGACAAAACGCACATCTAAGATCACAACAACCATAACAACTAATAATAATAAGTTTCTATTTAAGACAATCTATTTCAAATACTAAAACTGAAAATACTGAACATTTATTTGATATGTCATATGCGACATCTATTGAAATTACGTTACGATACATTCAACAGTAATTAATTCACATGAATCAGCACATCAATACAACGTCATTAACATCATCTAAACGGCAAATACATCGATATATTAATTAAGAATCTGACTATAGCACATATAACACTTAGGTAAATATATATTATAATAGATATTATCGTAACGGGTGCCTTTTATTTGCCCTGACATCGTTTTAGATTGTCCTACACCATAGATTATGTGACTACCTTGACCACTATTTGTAGCTACCTATATACGTAGATATAGCATGTAGAACAGTATGCTATTGTTTGATAAATTATTTTAAAAGTAAAATCATCATGTTCAGTCACTCATGAAAATTTAATGATGATTAGACAATTTACATAGATAGGCAGACCACGGAAAAGCAGCCTTTATGAGTTAGACACCTTCCTATATAGCAGGGTAGAGGTAGCTCAGGATCGATTTTTTGCCTAGCACTGGAACATACTCGGCTAGATTAAAAGGGCAATTGATAACTTGCTATAAAATAGTAAGGACCGTTAAGGACAATAAAAAATGGGCACACCAAAATCAAGATATTACATCCCTTTAAACAGATCCTCTTTTAAGAATGTTGAATTCAGTATGAGACATTTTTGAATTAATAGATACACCTACATGTCGATCACAAATATAAGAAAAGTTTTTAACTTCATGGTATAGATGGGTACGTTTGTTTAGTGCCATGTTTACAATAAATAAACAATTAAGTACACATATTGTATTACCACCTAGTCTCATCACTGGTTGATAAGTACGTAAATAAATAAGTACGAATTCAATTAGTTAATTTAGTTATTATCACATCAGTAAATTATATAGACAGCCCAAACAACGTCAGAATTTCGATGTAAATTTTAAGATTCTATCAAAAAGTATCACACTCATGGCAGGTTAGTCTTACTCTTTGAAGCTCTCAGGAATGTAAGGTTTGACTTTACATTAAGTATATGAGCACACACAACTATTCCGTAATTGAGACACTAATTAAGTACTAGCAATGACTTGACATGAAATTTAAAGTAATTCATTTTAAATAAGTATGCTAAATAGGGGGAATCAGCCGTGAGCTAAAACTGCAGGCTCCAGCTACTCGACGCTGCTGGATGTTACACCATAGTTCACGGAGTAGAAAACAAGGAAACATCAAACTAAACAATCGAATCATTTGGCGTCTCAGCTTTAGGAAGCAGTGGGACGCTGCTGTAATCTTTCAAGCGCTCGTTGTTGCTCTTTGAACCATTATCGAAGGAGCTGGTGGTCGGCATCTTTGGAATGCAATTATTATTTCCTATTTTACTGGACTTGTGATTCCCCAATAAGGTGACTTGGCAATCTTTCAATTTTACTTTGGGTTGGCTGCCTTGATTTACAGAACTGTAGTTCAAAGAATTCACGTTAAGGGATAATGAATTCGTCATACTTGTTTTATCTAGCTCTGTGAGATCTTGTATCTGTACTCCGTTGGAAACTGAATGAACCGGATCGATCGGGTCCGAATACTGTCTTTGTATCTTAAGATTTTGTAGCAACGGTGTCGCTTCTTTTTCTAACAAAACATCCGTCGACTTTTGTGCGAAAATTCCTGAATTTCTACGGCTGGATGGACGCGATCCATAATCTAATCGATTTCTTAAAGGAGTTAGATGTGAAAGAGATCCACTCTCATTTGACAGAGTTCGGGTCTTCGCCAAAGAGGGTTTTTCCTTATGTGAACTTAAGTCAACTTTCTCGCCTAATAACCAATACGTGACTAGAATCCCCTTTCCCTGAAATAGAAAAATTAAAATGAATGGCATGCTTCTTTGGTGTAATGGCCTAAACGGATTTATCTTTTGATACGTCATTGTAACAAAATAACATACGGAATGAATTTAAAATGAGAGTTTTAAAATGACATTGTATGCAAACTATTTTAAAGTACATTGGGTCTTAGAAGGTTAAGGCCGCTGCCTCGAATTTAGTGGGCAGCAGGAGCGGGAGCGGCGGCGGCGGGAACAGCGCGGGCAATGCAAATCGATTTTTGATACCAGCGGGCAGTGAGCGGGCACTATAGCGGTGTAGTGTTGTGTTCACCGTTATAGTGCCCGCTAAAATTCGTAACGAACATCTTATCAAGCACAAAACTCACGTGAAAAATTCAAAAAATATTTTGTAGTATGTTTTATAATATTCAGAGAACTAGTTATTTAATAAATCATTCTTAAGTTTAATATTCAGTTCGTTTTTAATATATTCCCATAACCGGCTAACTCTTCTATTCTTGTGCTTCACATCTTTGCTGTTCCATATCGGCGTTCGCTCAAAAATGGCTGCATTAATTTGTTCAACCATGTCCAAAGAGATCTCGACAAGCGACACAAAAATTAGCACAACACTTTAATGCAGACGCGCGGCTGTCACCGCCCGCTCGTCGCGCCGCTCCCGCGCCCGCCCCGCTGCCCGTTAATTCCTGGCAGCGGCCTAAGGCCGTGCACTGCGTGACGCGGGTACGGTCAGCATCATAAGTCGATGAACACATTCAGATTTTCAAAAGTAAAATAAACGATTATTAGACGAAAATCTTTAGCAAAAAATACTTCAGAGTTAAATGAACATCCAGTAAGGTTCAAAAAAAGGAAAATAAGTAAGGTTTTATGTCTAATAATGGTGTATATTACTTTTGAAAATCTGAATGTGTTAATCGACTTATAATGCTGACTGTACCTTGCGTGTCTGTGCGACGCAGCATGCGAAAGGAGATGTTTCTATACCCTGATTGCTAATATCTTTGGTCTAAGCTAATCTCAGTCTGGACGAGGGCTATGGGCTGATTGGCTGCCGCTATTGTCTACGTCATCTTTTGGCTAAATAATAAATAATCCATGAATCGACTGTACGGTGCCCGCACGTCTAAAATTGTAGTGGCGGCGCTGCGTTTATCAGGAGGTTGTTGCGGATGTCGTCCTAAGTGTTGTCAAAACCTACAGGATTAAATGATTTTTCATTTTCATTATACCGCTCTAATACTTTTACCTTCATAGCAACTTCTCCTCTACACTCTAGTTGGAAAGTGCCGAAGGTGTCGAGTAGCTCCTTGGTGGTTGGAGACACGTGTATCTTGAGAGCCTCGCCGTTGGATTCCATCCGCGACGCCGTGTTCACTGTGTCTCCGAACAGACAGTAGCGAGGCATTTTAAGCCCCACGACCCCAGCTACACATGGACCTAACACAAAAAGAAAAATATATTTATAAACTTTTGATGCTTATATTGTTTTTCAGGAGCTATCGATACTAAACTACAAGAACATAGAATAAGTAGGTAGTTATTTCTTGTTCTTGTAGTTCACCAAAGACGGATCTGGTTTGCCCACCGACTGACTTCCAGTAGGTAAATGCTCGTACTTTTGTTTGTTGACGCAGCTGATAAAAAATGCTTAAAATGCCCTAAATTATTAATTAAAAATATTGATGTCTCCAATTCAATGGTGAAAAGTTTCATCAAGCATTTTTGTTTATTATTTATTTGCGATCATCGTCAAATTTTCCTTTAAACTTATTATTTCAATACTTACTAAACTAACATTTGGGTAAGTAGAGAAATGTTCAAAGGTAATAGCGTCATTAAGCTTGGTCCTTGCACACTACGTAACCGCGCAGGTACCTACTGACAACTCCATTATGTACGCACTTTATCACTAACGCAGTGTTAACCCACTTCCTATCGCGCTCTGCATGAAATGATATTTCATTTTTACGATGTCTGAAGAGTCTACGTATGGAGGCGACCTCATATTTTATTTACATTCACCAAGTATATTTGTGCTTCACCCGGCTCATTACCCTCCGAGGTGCATGAATAAAGAAATGTATTCTGTTGATTCAAATGAGCCATGAAGTGAACTCGCTATTTTCACTTTGTGATTCATTTTGATGAATTGTAACGGCGTGGTAAAGCCCATATGATATTCGGAGAAATTGTTTAAACAAAGTTTCGCTCCTTGTGTCTTGGGAATGTGTGAATATCTATGGCTACATAATATTTCTTTATCTACATACAAAGGAGATCAGCGTGCCGGTTGTTGGAGCACGCCACGACCAAGTAAATACCTAAGTACTTACCTATATTATAAATGAAACACATTCGCAATATCTTATTATTTTTTGAGATGCATGAATACTGCAAACATTGTTAATCATTTTAGCCTCAAAATTAAGGAGAAAAACCAAACAAAACTTTTGTTGTTGCTTTGTTTAGCTGATGTGTTCCAGCTGTTATTTTAAGTTATATGAAATTGTTTATTGATATTAGTACACGATAATATTTCTTCTTGTAAGGATTAAAAATTTAGAATAAGTTTTGTTTATTTTACAGTAAGTAATTTCTAAAACAAAGTTGGTTTCCCCTTTTCCTCCTGGGGACAATTATTGGAGAGACGCTACCTTATATTTAAGTTAAATTCTGTCTAAAACTCAGTCTACAAGTTCTCGCACTTTATTTTGCATTAATGTTTTATAAATACGTTGGCAAACAAGGGATCGTGGGAATTTGAATATTATAATTACTTATTGCATACACAGTAGGTATCGTAGATTCACCTAAATGTGGTCCAAAATCACAAACTGTGTTTTTTGGCCTTTGATTTTATATAAATTAATTTAGCGTTATTAATAAAATGCTTTATTAAATAGGATGGAGTACGAGGGGTCCATTTTTCAAATGGCGTACTGCCTTTTAGGGCCTTGGCAGTGTTTATCGGGGGGATATAATTAATCACACAGCAAATAAAATAATCGCCTATCAAATGATTTTCATCAATTAAACCATTTTTTAAATCAAATAAATTACTTCACTACAAATATATTAAATGTTTAACAAAACTAAAACTGCAAGTAATTCGATAATATACATCAACATGACATTACTTTTTTAAATTACTTAAAGTGCAATAATACTACAGACATAGCAAAAATACTGACTGCACAGCAAATTAACCACATTTCATAGCAAAATAACTATCTCAGTAACATATAAACCAGTAAGCACCACAAAACATGTTCAGCATATTTGTCTTTATTTTCAAGAAGCTATGCTCGACAACTTTATTGATTATTTTAACAACAAATTCATTTTTCACGGCATTATTTTTAAAAGGAGATCTAAAATGCCTGATAAAGGGTTCGCGGATTCGCACACTTGCCCCATTTTTTAAGGGTAAAAACGGGACCCTATTACTGAGACTCGGCTGTTCGCCTGTCCGTCTGTCTGTTTTTCTGTCTGTTTGTCTGTCCTGTCCGTCCGTCTGTCAACAGGCTGTATCTCACGAACGTTTATAGCTAGACCGTCGACATTTTCACAGATGATGTATTATCGTTGCCGCTATAAAAACAAATACTAAAAACCGAATAATAATAATAATAAGCCCGCAGGGCAGCTTTGTGGCGAAGCTGTTGGTGATTGGCGTCACCACGGACCCGAGTTCAGAGGGCACTTTACCATCTTAGCCCTCGCCTCTTGGCTTGCCTTCATGCCGGCCTCGAGTGAACAGCGCAAGAGCGGAACCTACGCTCCAGGGTGGAAGTGTAAAATGTCTTTTTTTTTCTTACAAGGGAATAACATCTTTTAATTATGCCTTATCATTTGGTACGTGCCATTGTTTTCGTAAGATTTGTTATTTTCAACAAGTGTAGGAATTAATTGAATTTTATGCTAAAGTATACGAAAAAAGAGAGGTTTTAGTCGCTTAGCCAAAATAATTTTTAAAATTTGACCAGTGCTCTTTTAAAGAGAAGAAAGTTTTACCTACGAATAATTTCTTTCAAAATAAAAATATGTTTGTTAATTTGAAACTTTAATACTAATTATTAATAATGAATCTATACAAATATTTACTTCTTTAATCTGCTAATCCACCCAACGCTGCAGTAGTCGAATGCGAATTGGATTTGACATGAAATCAATAGTTAGGAAGTAGGTATTCTTAGTGATATTAAGCAACCGTTACCTATTTAATAGGTAACGTTATCCTTGCCTTAGTTTCATTGTCAGTTTAAATTATCGTCAGAAAAACTATCTGCCCATCGTGAATTTCAACACAAACTAAAAGGATTTATCTAACTCAATTGTTAGTAAAGTTTAGACAGCATAATAATATCTCAGACTAGAAATTACAATAATAGTTCAGTGAAACAATTCGAATAGAAAATGAGGGCTTTCGACAGTTTAGAAATAATATGATTGAAAATGGAAGGAATGATTTATGTAGAGTACCGACACGACGTAGAATCATAAACCGTCTAGGGCGCATCGGGGTGATTACTTAAGAGGGGTTTTACACAACGCGGCTCTTTATAATTTTTAATTAGGAAGAGTACTGCCGTATAAACAAAAAAATATTGCAGCGATCATTTTTTTACCCCTCGCCTCGCCTACAACAAGACAAGGTATACGTAGATACAAATATTCGTTAAGTTTATTATTTATTGCTAAAAAAAGTTCGGATTTAAAAAATAACCACGCTCCTAATAAATAAAATCTTTGCGAAATACAATAAATAAAGATTCTTAAACCTATTGAGGTAAATTTATGTTAAGTCACAAAATACCAATTAGTCCAAGGATACGTACCGGAATGAAGTCCAATTCGGAGCTTGAGCTGGTCTTGCGGGCGATGGCGGATGCGGAACCGGCGCACAGCGTTAAGCAGCGCCAGCGACATCCGCGCCATCTCACACGCGTGCCGGGTGCCGTTGCGCTCCGGGAGACCAGATACTACCATGTAAGCATCGCCTATTGTCTCCACCTTTACCAATAATATACCAAAAGTTAATGTTTTCGAAATGAAAATAGAAAGAACCTGACTCTTCATCCCGTAAATTTTTATTTAAAGGAAGAATGACGCACAATTTATAAGGCAGATGCAAAAGTTAATATGTACGAAAAATTCTACGCATTTTAAAAAGTATAAACACTAATATTATGAAGCGATGATACATGTAGTTTAAAGATTCAAATAGATTGCTTACTTTATATACGTCGTAATTCTCGACGATAGAGTCAAAGCATGTGTAGAGGTCATTGAGGAAGTCCACAACCTGCATGGGCGTGGAGGAGGCGGACAGCGCCGTAAAGCCAACAATGTCCGAGAAGTAGATGGTCACCTGCTCGAACGTCTCCGCCACCACTGACTGCCCGTTAATCAGCTGAGACGCTACTGACCTGAACACAGCCGATACAAAAATGAATATCATTCATTTTATAGCAATACGATCCTATGATTACTTACTTATATAGCGAGTAGCAATCTAGTGAGTCTAGCAACACTTCTTAGCTGGGTACTTAAAAACTTACTTAAACTTATCAATCCTAGGTATCTACCTACAGAATCTGTTGCTGTTATTGTTCTAGTATTCGTAATTGTCTTACTTCTACCTCACCTTACCTTAGATAAAACTTACTTAGGTAGTAGTTGATAAAGTAATTCTTCACATTTCTTTTTCTCTTCTAAATAATCTTGTGTACGCTCACTAACTAAAGCCTCCAAATTATTAGCATAATATTCCATACGAGAAAGCAAATTGTCCAAAATATTGCCGCTTTCTTGAGATCTGTCGAAGAAAGAAAAAAATTGATAGTAAAACATGCGCCTCATCAAGAATCTGTCGCTGTCAGTAATCGCTGAGCAACATCGCTTAGCAGCTTCCGATAAACTAAGTACCTACCCGAGTTAAGTAAGTACGTATCATTAAGAGTTCAACGTTTCAAAGTATGGGTCGTCGATATACGGGCTGATGTTTTTTATATGCACTTTCTGCGATAACGTTTCGAGGAATGGTAAGACATAAAGATTTACGTAAAAATAAGATAAATCGGTTTTTAAACTGTTTAGTTTACTAATATTGAACGTTAACTAATTATTAATCTCAGTGTTCAAATAACATGATGAAAGTTTCGCATAAGCAGAAAATTATTTGATTGAAATTGAAGACGAATATTGTATGTACATGTATATCATTACTTGTTGAGGCGACGAATAGCTCCCTTCAAGTGCGCAAAATCTGGCCTCTCGGATGGGTCCTCGGCCCAGCAGCGGCGCATCAGTTCGGTGGCGTCGTCTGCCTCACACGACCGGTGGTGGTGCGAGGTGTTGGGCCGCAGACCACTCGCTATGATCGTTTCGATTATCTCTGCGTCAAAAGAATAGAGAATATTGACCATTTCCAAATTAACATAAACTATCAGTCGGAACACAAGTCACGCTCCAGTCACAAAGGCTAATTCGCAAAGCAATGTTTGGTTGCACCCGCTTATGCCATTCGCAAAGTTCGAAACAAAAATTTAATTATCATTGCGTTGAATTCGGTCATGCATGAAAACACATGAGTAGGTACAAAATATAAATTATATTCAATTAAAAACTGACCTTTTGGAGCCATTTCGATGCCGGGTCCGAGCCAAAAGACACCTTGTCTGTTGACGATCTCATGCATTATGACACCAAACGAGTAAACGTCGCCTTTCTGGGTACCTTCGGGAGGAGGGTCTGGCATACGGAGCAGCTCCGGAGCCGTCCAAAGCAAACCTGTCGTAGAGATAGACACATCAAAGTTATCAGGTTCTTATCTAAACGTCCGCACATTTCCGGGTATTCTTTCAGGCCTATTCAAACAGAATTTACATCGGCCAGGTTGTCTTTATTTCTTCCAATAGGTATTCTAAAGGCACCTAAAGGTATTTGACTTGGTGATTCCAAACATGGTTGCGAGATAAAAAGCTATTTTATTTGAACTCATCGATCGATAACAGAGAGAGAGAATACAGAGGCAGCGTTACCATTTGTTATTTAAATTAACTGATGTCACAGGACTTTTGTAAATTGTCCCTTCGCAACAACTCTTAAATAAGCTTGAAAATTAACAGCAAGTTATTGTACGAGTAGGTCCTAGGTACGTAATATGCATACAGTGTTAGAAAAATGATAACCTTGTAAGGGCATCATCTTCTTTATCTTAGCTTTAAAATGTAGCAAATTAAATTAGTACCTATCCTATTTAATTTGCTACATTTTAAAGCTAAGATGAGTGCGATCGTGTTGGCAATGTCTTAATGAGGCAAATGAGGTTTAGAATCAACTTGTAGAAGAACCATACTATTCAAAAACATATATGTATATATTTACTACATATATAATAGCTGTATATATAAATATAGCTTGAAATATAAACTTTACTATAATAATTTTCAGTAGGTAAGTAGTTAGTATGCACATTGAATTGGTGTTGATTTCCGAGTTAGGTTAGTCAGAGTCAGGTCAAACATTACGAATTTATACAATTATTATCGGATCATGTTTGTTTGCAGCTGGCTGAGGCACAATTATTCAGTTTAATAGAATGGGTTCGATCCATTCTATTCAACTGAATTCGATCGATAAAATCACTTACGTGTCCAATAGTTATGAGCTCGAGTGTCCTTTTCGGAGGTCCGTAGCGCGTGTATGCCAAAATCGGTTATCTTCAACACAAAGCGTGAGTCCACTACACAATTACTTGATTTCAATGCCCCATGGGAGCGGATATCCGTACCATGAAGATAATGCATACCCTGCGTCATAACATCCAAGCAACATGTTATTTGCTTAATTGCTAGTTATTTTCATTAATCAAAGTAAGTATAATTTATAAGTATAAGTATAATTTATAACTAAAATTAGAGAGGTTTACAAAATTTTATATTGTGAAATTACAGTAGGTAGGTAACTTTTACTACTTTTACTCGGACCATTGGATACCAGGTAGGTATTGAGCAGTTTTTTTAATCAAGATTTAAGATATCGTAAGTATATTCAACTTATCTATACTACTAAATAAGTATTAAATAACGAAAAAAAGATAACTGAAGGACTACTTATCAAAGAAATAGACTACTTATGGAAAGTTTTCATTGTCTTACCCTGACGACATCATGCATAAGGCTAACTTTGAACATCCAATCAAGTTTTATCAATTCATTTTCCAAGAGATCTTGTAGTGAACCTTTGGGACAATATTCAGTAAGCAAGCAGCAATGAGGCGGATCGACACAAGCTCCGTAAAATCTCGCCAAGTGGCCATGTTCCAGATCTTTCATTTTCTTAAGTTCGAGGAGTAACGGTCGGGTTAAGTCAATACGTTGTTTATCCACTTTCTTGATAGCAACTCTACGACCTTTGTAAAACCCACAGGGAGCATAAACTTGCCTGTCGCCGGCTAAAGACGTTGCTTCATCTGAGTAGGCCGTCTGCGAAATCATTTTAATCCATATATATTACCTTAATCCGATACATTATAAAGAACCATTTTAAATGTTTAATTCAAACTATACTTTAATTACTTTATAAAGTAAGTATTTTAATAAGTAATTAGAAACTAATCTTTTTTGAGCCTTGCTAATATTGTAAAGACTGTAGGGATTAATATTAAGCCGTTATCACCATGTTTCCGTCGTGTAATTCCCACGGATTAAACGAACTAGAAACACAGGAAACTGGAAGCACGAACGTATTTGTGCGAGGACCGGAATTACATCACAACTCAAGTGGGATAAAGGGCGTAGCAAAGATTATTTCCACAACCCCAATCAACTTCTTAGACTTCACTTCACAGGTACAGATATTCGTGCGTGACAGATGAATCATTTTACTTTTACTACTACTTGCAGAAAGGGGCATTAATTGAACGCTTCGTAAAACCTATGGATGTCTTTTATCGAATACATTAATTTAACGGCCTTTTCATAAACGGCTACCTAAAGTAAATTTTGAAATTTCATGTAAGATTGGTCAGGTGGGATCTATGAGGACTTACTCCAGTGCTGTACCGCCTGGCCAGGGAGTGCATGCTGCCCCGCAGCCGGCCACCTGGCTGCAGCACGTCGCTCCAGCTCACGCGCCACGTCATCATTGCTATCTCAGCCTCCAACTTGTAATGCCTATCACAACAAGTTTAAATAAGGTAATTAGTTTTTGAATATTAAATACAAAAATATATATATTTTTTACAGCTAAAATAGTGATAGCCTCAAACTTCTTTACTTATGTACGAACACTTACCTACCTACTACATACTCGTATGAATATTTTACAATATAACCGCTACCTACCTTCACTAAATTGTCAGTGATTCAAATAATGGAAGTCAGGCGGAGCTCGAGCTCGGATATTACAGATATTAATTTCCTACTTCTCATACTAAATCTTTTCCCGAGAAAATAATATCAATAACATTACTTACCTGAACAAGATTTTACTGAGATATACGACTGTACTCTCGATTATTGCGAAGGAGAAATATACGACTAAAAACAAATTGACTGAGTTTATTTTGTATACGTATCTACTTACCTACTTGTGAAGACAATTATTAGGAGATACCTACTTACCGACCGCCGGGGCACTCGCGACTAGGGAATCCATTTTGGAACGCTATCTTATAATTGTAACTAATTTTATAAAAGGTACTGACCTGTAAATGAATACTGATACGATTGCCAAGATCACCACCACTGAACTTAATACTATACTAAGTATTGCATAGACAGGCAAGGCTGAAACAAATAACTATATTAATAACCATTTTAAACTACGCGAGTAGTTAAAGTTACCGGTTCATGCCTGACACTTTCTTTATCAAAAATATGAATAAAATGCCGGAGGTGAATAAATTAACACTAAAGACTTTTATGCAACGTACTTAAGTACCCACTTGTGCTATGGAAATTAGGTACAAAGGGAGGCAAATAAGAAATTGTGCAAGAATTGCCGCGACCTATTTTCGTTATTAACAGCGTCATTTTTAACGACACGGTTAATTTTGTGAAAATTAAGTACTTTGCGACTTCGGGCGCTCGGTCTTTAGAAAATTAGACAGTAAGCTCCAAAAGTAAGGGGAAATTATAAACCGAGACACCGAATTTTTATTTAGCCACAAGAACAAGCTTCTATTTTTTATAACTAGTAAGTTACAGGAAAATTTGCCTCTAATACGGTATGACAAAAATCAAAGGACAAGGCAATGAAGCTGAACAACATTCCGAAACATGAATCGAAATATTAAAATAATATCTTACTTTACAAACAGCGTACCTACCCGATCCGCGACATCGATCGACATTAATAAGGCATAATGACTAATTTGTCTTGTTTCGACCCATGTTTCCTTTGGGAAAATTATTCAGTTTCAAAAAGATGGACGTTTACCTAAATGTAAGTACTTTAACAGTTACAGACAGACACAGTTAGCCTGTCACGTCTCAACATGCTGCTGCAAATGCTTCACAAAAGAAGTACCTAAATGCACCGTTATTTAATAAAACTGAATCTGTAGATGAAACCACTTACTAAGAAAAATATGCTAGTTTACTGCTTTGACCATCTTGCCTCAGCACGGTCAAGTCAAGTGCCTAAGCCAAAAAGCGTCGATCGTAAAAAAATATTGAATATGTTTATAGCAAGAACATGTTCACGGTTTTCATATTTTTCTTCATAAATGTGGATAGTAAGTGAGCATTCTCCCTCAAAATCCGAAGATTTGATTACGTGCCAAAAATGAACAGTTTTTTCAAACAAAGTACCTTTTGAATACATTTTAAGTTCAAAGCACCAGAATAGCAGTCTTTTTTTATTTTTTTTTATTTTATCCGAACCACAAGTTGTTTTAGTTTAGATGTAATAATTTTATATGGATTAGGTTGATTTTTAATTAGCTATAAAAAATATACCTTAGTTAGATAAGATAAGTTAAACAAATGAGTGCGTTCGTGTACTTTTATAAAAATAAGTGCTCAGAAAAGACGTTTTCAGGAAAGTTGATTGTTATGGCCAGTACAGGTAAGCACACTCTGCCATTCGTTCACTAATTAAAAGTCACCCAATATGTACACCTATATATATCTAAGTATTTTTGATATTGCTACCTAGCAATAAGGCCGCCTGTTGCTTCTTATATTCTTCTTTGTGTCTGTATCTTATATCTTTTGTGCAATAAAGAATATTTGTATTGTATTTTTGGTTTGAAGACAATCGTAAAACACCTTATCTTAGTAACTTTTATACGTTATACGCCGCGTCGTATCATACCATGATCCATTTAGAACTCGTACGTGAAGACTCGAGCACGACTCGTTTATTACAAAGACACTCGTGTTAAAAAAAGGCATTGCAACTTACTAAGTAGATAATTTCCGGGTAAAATACGTACAATAAATGAGCAAGCTTTATGAGTCGGACATTGCGATCAAGATTCGGTGTTCAAAAGTCCTCGACAACTCGAATTTTCTCCAACACTTAAATATATGAAGGCAAATTACTATGTGTAAATTAAATAAAACATCTTATTCTACACATGAGAACAATAACCGTATAATGGAACTTTTAACTGCGTCTGTGCGTCTAAAATCATAATCCCAAAATAGTAGCTATTGTTATACAAAGGATGAAAGGACGTCATCTACGTCCCGAGGTGTTTTAGCGCATGAGCATAGCGAGGGCTACACTACACGTTATAGGGTTTAGATGTTCATTCATATTGTATAGAAAAAGTAGAGTTACTGTTTTGATATTTGATAGATAATGGTTAAATTTAAACTCAACGGCCAGAACTATTCAAATAGCAATTTAATATGGGATGGTTTGTTTCAGGTACTTTTGTTGAGTTATTTTAGTTTTCAGTTTCATGAAACCAAAACCACTTTCAAGTGCGTGTTGGACAACGGAATGTGTCCGTACTCGCGTTTCTATTAGAAGTTCAAGTGATAGAACGGAAATCGATAAAGTAAGTAAGTTTATTCCAAGTACTCTTAGTACAAAGAAACCTCAGATAAAGCCTTATTTAAGTGTAGGTTATTATCACTAATATTATAAATGGCAATGTTTGTGCCGATGGATGGATGGATGTGTGTATGTGAGGATGTTTCTTACTCTTTCATGCAAAAACCACTGAAAAGATTTTGATGAAAGTTGGTAATGTTCTAGTTTATACACCAGAATAACACATGCGTACGAAGTCGCGGGCAGCGTCTAGTTCTTAAGTAAAAAGGTTCTTCATTCATTAGTCCCTGACGACGTAGAGGCATTTCATTTGAGCAAAGGAGATATCGATATGTGCGAAATAAAGAAATATTTATTTAGTTATAGGTATTTATTGGGTTAAATAGTGATTCAGTTTCAGGGGAAATCTATGAATACGGACCATTTATCCCAATATGATACTCCTACTCCTACCCACCCAACACACTTACAACTTAAAGCAAAGACCAACAAAAGTCGGATGCTGGTGATACCCGAAGTGTTCAGTCGCAATATATAAAGCTTATGTAGGTGTACAGACGACGTGTCTAAAACACATAAAAAGTTTTGCCGTCTGCAAGTAATCATCAAGGAGCAAGATTTTTTCAAATGGAACTACGTGACTTGTCCGTCGAACGAAAGATAATCGATTCAAGACATGTCGCCTCTTTTTAATTTCTTCCGAACACTTAGAGGCTGTTCTTTACATCATTCGAAGTTGGTTCCCATCAACGACATATTCTCGAAATTTCTAACCGAATAAGAACGGCAATCATTGCGTAGTATGAGCCGAACTTACTAAACTGCATCGTCTCATAAGTATTCAGGAAATCATCAAAATAATTCCACGTCATTATATTCTTAAACAAACCATTCTGCATAATTATGTATTATCTTGATCCAATTGCAAAGTAAATAAAACTTGAGTATTATCTAGGAGCCGAAGTGTCCTTCAAATACACTTTGAAAAGCTTATCTCTTGAACTTTAATTAAAAGAATCATTAGCCAAGCGACAGTAAAAACATCTAATTCCACTCGACTTAAAGTTTGAAATAGCTTGTTCAGATACTAAAGGTACCTAATTATAAGTAGGTACATAGAGACATCTAGACTTTAGCTGAAAGTCAATGTCTAACCAAGTTTTAAATCTGAATGGAGTATTTTGAGTGGTTACTTACAGTTGTCAGGACATAGTGAGCCATCAAAACCGCATTCGGGAGTATCAGGAGGAGGGGTGAGCCTTCCTCCCGCCCAGTGGATGTGTCGGTCTTTGATGAACTGGAGAGACGAATTTGCTGCTAAGTACGTGGCAACCACCTGCAAATTTCGTAACCATCAGGGTGATTCTTTGACGACGATGACGATATTCTCAAACAATTTCATCAACTGTGATACACGTAGCAGTAGAATTGGGATTATGCTACACTTCTCAAGCCAACCGTAGGTATACTAAATAGCACGCAATAAGAAATTTAATCAATAACTCCCGCGAGCTACATTTGAGTGTGTAAGGCCTTGTTATTATTATTACATAGTTTTCTTAGATTTTACAATCATATTGAATGTATAAATAAAACCTAGTTTACACAAACCATTTTAGTTTTAATTTTAGCATTTATCTTGTCAGGCCTAAATTCGGCATACGAAAATGTACCTAGTAGGTAACCTACAGTCATCTCGAATTATAAATCTTTGGTAATCTACAAACTTTTGACTAATTTGAAAACTTGAACGCCAGTTAAATGCTTTAGTAATTTCGGTGAAAACCATCTCTGCTACATTATGCTAAAAGATGAGTGGAAATGTAGGACCGTATGTTATTCTCCTAGCATACATATATTATGATTTCATTCTACGTTATCAATCTAGCTGTTACGTAATGTTATCTTGTGTTTTTCTGAGTACATTATACTTAAAGTGATAGTGATCGAACGAAAAAATGTAAAGAATCGAAGTGAATTGAACCAAAGTACTCAATGAACAAAAGCCACCGATTGTGTATTCATACTTATGTACGAGCTGTTTTGTTATTATCTCATACCAGTATAAAATATCTTTCATAGAAGCAAAATTGCAGCAGCGAATATTGTACATTTTCCTCCATTGTTGACTGAGAAGTATTGTGGATGGGCTTGTTAACGTTTCATTCATCCTATTTCTCATTTATTAACAAGAATGGTTTCAATTTCAATCCTGAGTTTGAATGCATTTTTAATTTTAAAAAAAACAGCAAAATATTACACGAGAGAACTATAATAAACAATATTATAAGTAGTAAATGGTATTTTAGACACTTGTGTTACTAATTTTAAGCAATACAAGATTTGCTACCTCTATATTAAATGTCATCTTGCAATTTCGAGCAGAGCGCGCCGATTTGCGGCCATGTAAGCCATAATCGAGTATTCGTATTCCCGTCGGGTAAGCTCAACGCTCTTACAGCGTAACGCATTAGATGGCCCTTCCTTTGCGATACCCTTGGAAAAAGCAGCTTAAGTGTAAGTATCTACCTATTTGAAGAAAATCATTTTACATTAAAGGTATCCTATACGCACAGTACCGCAAGCGTGTATGTTTCATTTACTAATAGGCACGGTAAGAGAGGTCGGTAACCCCCGTAATAGCCATTTCGACGCTTTGAATGTCATACGCCAGCCCTATTGCAGTGCTACGAAGGCAATCACTTTGTATGTTAATTTGCAGTAGCTACCTATGTCAGTTCCTACTGTAAGTAATTTATATCCATTTAAACTCAAAGTTCTTGTTTAAGTTAGTTTAGGTGCAAATCAGATTAGTGTAAGGTTGACGATAGGTATACGTATTGTCTAACAACTGATTATTTACTTAGGTGTAGGTTACCCGCTACTGGCGTTTGTGTGATCCCTTAAAATAGACCGAGGCTGTATTGGGGAGGTACACGCAACTAATCTTCTGTGACCGCTCGTTTGGTTCAGATAGATAACTTTTATGCTCGGTTTGTGTATGTAATATGTATAGTATACTGTGGTAAAACGGTGACTCATTACTGGTATAACTAATACGACTCCAATTATGAAAAAATCTGTGGAATATTGAAACACTGCCCTTAAATTTTGTTCCACCTTGTGGATATGCACTAACCTCAAATTTGCTCGTTTCGGGGTTCATGTCAAGCAATGAATACGATGCTACACGGTCTCCGTTTTTATCGATAACTACTTCGCCAGTTATACCTGAAACAAACAACTTGAAAACAAAAGCACAAACAATTTTATGACAATTTCTAAATTGTCTCAAACTATAGGTAGTAAAAGTTCTTAAACTATGCTTAAGGCTGCTCTATTTCTCGTTGACAGAGATGTTTCGTGTTGTCTTTTGATTGCTAACCGAAGCCACTATGAAAGCATTACTTCTTCAATCAGTAAGTAACGGGCAAGTGTTTTATCCCCATAAAATATATCAATATGTATTTCTTATTTAGGAAAACAACGCGCATCTCTCCATTTTATTCAATTGTTCATGTTATCATGTTATTTGCAGAAATGAAATTCGACACAACTCGTAAATTATGTCACACTGAATGCGTTTTGCGGTAAGGCCAAATTGAACGCAGCTCGCTTAATTTAGTTTTTTACTATACTTACTTTTGTATATTTTTAATACTTACCTAAAGGATAAAACTGGATGACGACCATAAGCAAAAATATCTTTTTAAAATGTTTGCATACATAATTAAAATTATTTAATCTCTCGAAACCTCCATTAAGTTCTAACTTTACGACGCTATCGTGTTATCATTTTATTATTTCTGAATTCAAGCGGACTTGTACAAAACATTCCGAATGTTTGAAACTTCAGACTTTTATTTTCAGCGTGTAATTTAATTCATCTGTTAAGTCCTCTTTGGTATAATCTTCAAAAAGTGGAATCAATTATCCTTCCTAGCACCTTTTATAGTATTTATTTTATAAATCCTTATTTGTGGGAATTTGTAATAGGTACTAATAAAAAAAATTGAATTTTTAAAAGAACCAAAATACCTTCTTGTATTTAAAATCACACTTTGTGGCATTATTAAACTTCTTTTAATTCCGAGACTTTATCAAGTTAGGTGGACCTAAGTACACACTTCTTACCTCTCATTAAAGGAAGAGTAACAAGTAGGTTTTAAGAATAGTCAATGAGAGGTTATGCTTGCTGAGAACTATAGAAAACAAAAGAGGGGAAATGATAAATATATATTATAAATTATTGATTATAAAAAACGTCTTTGAAATAAAATACTGTCACGCCTTTCGCCCATCTGGACTGAGACCATCTCCCTTACCATGCTACGATCCAAACACGCTTCTTTCGCTTCGCTTTGACAATCATCAGTCGCCACATACATGCCCGTCAGTCAAGTTACCTTGAAAATTTCTTCCCCACATATTTTGTATAAGCTTAGCGCCATCCAACTTCCCGCCCGGGTCTGGCGCCTGTCGCAAAGTATCATTGAGTGCGAGGGCGTACAGTAGCACAGCGTCGTAGAATGCCGCTACGAAAGTAGATACTACTTCGCCCTTCCCAAACGTGTAGTTGTACTTCGTAGCAGCTAGCTGTTTCACCTGCAACAAAAGTACCTATATTGGTATCTATAGCCTACGTAGGTATTTGATAAATAGGGCCACGTAGGAGTATATGTGTACTTAATTACATGTATTACTTAGCAAACGAAAATGTTAAGTGAAAGCAATAGGAACATAGGTATACTTCTTTATTGAAAATTGGATTTTTCTATGGGACCTACTACTCACCTGATCAGAAAATTCAAGGTATTCTTTATTTTCTGGTGCTGGACTGGTGACTGTAAGAACAGCACTGTAGGCACGCCTGGCGCGTTCGTTCTGCTCCTCGGTGTCGCCTTCCAGCTTCCAGGGTTCCTTAGACGACGCCGATGCGAGGCTATAGCAACATTCATTACCTACATCAATATCTAATTATTGCAACGTACTTAACGGCAAATTGATGAGATTTTACTTTTATTCATCGTGAAGTACAGTTGAAATACAAAAGTACCTTATTACGTATCAATTTGATGCTAAAGTATGAAGTGGACACAAAAGAAGGAGGAGGTATATCGAACTCTAATTAGTTATCTATGTAGTCGACTACCCAAGAAGAAAAGCGAAAAGCCCATCAATATACGTACTTTGAAAATAGTTCTATATTGAAGAATACGTATTCCCCAGACGACACCATGTTGAGTTCGTCGGCTGCCAGCATAATGTTCCTCACAGTTTTCGGGTTCGCGCACAATACTACGACTGAAACAAGTAATTGTTTCATAGCTCAGCAACAATGCTTATACACATAGCAGGTTTTCATAAAATACGTAGGTACATACCTTCCTGAAATAAATCCGTTTAGAAGGTGTCAGTATTGAGAAACTACTGCACGAATCAACAAGTGCAGCAAACAAAGTTTAGCGTCAACTCAATTAGCAACTCCATAGGGTGTCTGAATGACAAGTTTTTAAAGGAAGTCAGCATTTTGTAATCCTTTGTTAGGTGCTCTTTGCTAACGTGTTTAAGCTTAGTAAGTACACATACTACTTAATTTACAATGTATATTTTATTTTTAAAGTTTATAGAAACTTTGGAAGGCATAGTAAAATTTTGTACACGAGTAGTTAGGTACGTCAGCTATTTCGGTACATTTTTTTGTTGAAACCCGCAATAAGATAAAGAAGCATATATATATATATATATACGTCATCTACTTATCTCAAAATTATATTCCTTATTATATTTAATAAAAAACTACTTTACTCACATAATAAAAGAGAAACAGATTGTATACGTTTTATTCTTTCTTTTTATTAATGGTTAATTATATTTAATTAGGTGCTATGTTCGAAATTTTATGGTTCATTCATTTGGCATGCGTACTTATATCTTAGCGTCTTGTGGAAATAAAACACATCTTCAAGGTTATAAAATAGGTAGGTACTTTAGTATTTTTAACATTTGACCATATAACATATATCTATATTTTATATTTTCAGTAGGAAGATATGATGGCGCTACTAGTCATACAATTTACTTATGATTTTGAACATTAAGTAAAACAAACGCTTTAAAACAAATAGTCAATGTGAGTACAAAATACATCTAATCTGTATGCACCGAAAGTGACTGCCTAGTCGCTATCGGTGGCAAGTATATAGTTACTTGTATAAATGCATCGATGATACAAACTCTAGGATTGACCTAGATTTGCAATTAAGTATGATTCATCATCCACGACATGCTCTTGATTTATAAAACTGTGAAACCAATAAATAAATAGCTAATACTTGTTTTCCTTTAACATTGCACGGAACAGGAAATAGATAAATAACTATTCTTAAATAAATCTAGGCTAGGTCAATTCTTATGAATATGGATAAAAATGTATGACGGCATAGAGAAAAAGAACTTGTAATATACAAAATAAATATATTAGGTCTTTACCTATGAAATTGCCGTTTTGTATGAAAACTTTGAACGATTTTTTTTCATGTATTTTTATTTGTATTAATCGAAGTATTCACCCATGCAATCAATGCATCTTAGCTAACGCAGTGGCAGTTTATTGATGTCCTTCTTCAAGAAATTAGCTGGACGGGAGGCAACCAATTCTTCAAAGGATCCGTAACTTAATATCGAAAGTCATATGTTCGATTAACGCTTGTTTGACTGAACGTTTGTGCGAAAAGATATTAGTGCGAAAGAACGTTATATCGCGAAACGCTTGTTCGACTGAACGATTGTGCGAAAAGTGTTTAGTGCGAAGCGTTTGTCGACAAAACGTTGTTTCGCACTAAACGCTTGTCCAACTGAACGATTGTGCGAAAAGTGTTTAGTGCGAAACAACGTTTTGTCGACAAACGCTTGTCCAACTGAACGACTCTTCTGAACTGAACGACACCCCGAATTTGTTCTTTTTGCAATACATGTTATACCTTTCTGGATTTGGAATAGAATAAGGCAGGTTTTAAAAACATTTGTTCATTAAGTTCCAATCAAATTTTTAAATTTGATATGATTTAAGTCGATTTATTGTTTTTGAGAGAGAGTCAAAGTTAGAGGAGAAGGTGGTAACGTGGCCCCTGCAGGTTTCTTGGCCCCCTTAAATATTTAATTAATAAAACAGCGCTATAGAACAGAAAGCAAATTTACTAATAGATAATGTGCCATTTATTACGTACACCCAAATTCAACTTTAGAGGGCGTCTCATATTTTAGTTATTCAATCAAGTAATAATTAGTACCGGTGAAAACATTGCGCGTGCTTTTTAAAAATCAAAATATTTGTATTTAAAAGGAATTTTAAATGAACCTGCTGCGTTCATTCAATGCTTTGAACATCGAGGACTTGGATTTTAAGGTTATTATCAATCAGTGGTTATTCATTTAGAAAAATAAAGTAGTCGCTGCAAAATGCTCTATTTTGGTATTATGGCCCCCTAATATAGTGTGTAATATGACCCCCGGGGGCCATATTTTATGTATGGTGGTTATTTCTTGTTAACTTTTATATTCTTTGTTTTAAATGCCGTGAAAGACTTTTGATGCCCACTACGATCAAAAGAAAAAACCCTGGGACCCTGAAACTAGCAGAAATTTGAAGAGGACGAGGACAAGCACGTGGACGTGGACGCGGCATTGGCCGTGGTCGCGGACGTGCCTCTAACTTCATTAGCCCTGACGAAAGTGATAGCTCAAGTGATCGTGAATTCAAGAACAATAGCAGTGACCACTCAGATTATGAAGACAACTTTTAAGTTAATAGATCAGCTGAAAATTAAGACGCAACTTGTATTTTCTGCGACATTGCTTAGGTGCTGCAAAGATTGTCGAGGTGAAGATTGAATCTAGTGCCAAAGTTGCCTCCTATGGGGCTCATAGCGCTTGTGCGGGTCCTGAAGGAGAGCATTACATGTGCGATTTTAGCCACTAAATGGTTCATATATTTAATATGGCCCCCCGGGTGCCATAATACCCTCCTCAAATCCCAATTGCATTTTTTTCCGACTTTCAGAAATACATTTTTTTTATAATAAATTTATCGGTTTTTATAAAATACGGACCTCGACACGAATAAAGATATAAATGCTGAATATTTTGAGGTATAAAGTTTATTCATAAACCTATTAATTTAAGTTTTATAAGCTAAAAACAAAATGGGGGGCCAAATTACCACCTTCTCCTCTAACTTTGACAGTAAATTTGTCGATATTCCACTTTAATCATCAACTAATAATTTGCGCTACATTATAAGTAACTATCAATGAAGCAGTTAACGTACTTTTCTTTTTAATTGATTGAATATTAATCGCTTTCTGATACAAAAACCATCAAAAAGTGGTTCCGGGTCTAACTCAATACTCATAACACTTTTCTATAGGCATATTAGGCTTAATTGATGCACCTTAAGTCCATCTACCTCCGGTGTCAGTTTGTCGGCCTATTTACGGGACCGGGGACACCCTGTATAGATATGTATATATTCCTATACTAAGTTGTGAGGAGACAAAGAGTGGGTATTGTAAAGCAAGAGTATAGGTCGCGCCACGTAAAAAGAACTTTAGAAACAAATGAAAATCACGTGTTCGCGCATGGGTACACTTACGCTCGAAAGTGCTAGGGCTATTTATCGTTTCATTCTTGTAAGAGTCTTTCGCCCACGGTTACGTATGGTGACTTATAGACTATACGTAGGGGATGATTCTGATTCCAAAGGTTATGAAAGTGACGACAACGATGATAATAAAATGACCACTTCTGGCATCAACACAGCGTCCTCATCTGGGTTTCGCGCCACCAATGAAGACTTAATGGAAGAAAAATATGTTTTTTTTTTTAATTTTCGAATACTTTTTTACATTTTTACACATTTTACACTAAATCCAATATTGATTGGTATAGTTCTTAAAATCTTACATGATTAGAATGACACATGCCGATCCTCGCCGAATAGTGATGGGATGAAAATGTTAAATCGAGGTTTAAGCGAAATTTTTGTCGACTAAGTGCTAGAAATATTTAAAAAATAACTAGTATTTACGAAATAGCCTAAATAGGTACGTAATTAATTCTCCATTTCGATCTCGATTAAATATTCGCAGGTACTAAAAAACCAAAGAGTAGTGACACCGTGCGTCAATTTTTAAAAACAATGAATCTACTAAAAAAGCTCCTAAAACCTACCAAAACTACTAAACGCAAAAAAAATCTTATAGTTACTATTTTCATAGACTTTATGATAATGAAAAAATATCGACTTAAAGAACTCGATTGGTCACATCCTTATTTTTTTTTCGCGATGATATAACCTTTTTAGAACGTAAAAATATATAATCTCATATTATTGGATAAGTATTATGTGTGTTATTAAGTATTATGTTTTATGTATCTTTACGTTTTATGTCAAAAACATTAATTTTCTTGTACTTATGTATAAATACAGTTCATAATTTTAAAATGGTTATAGTTGTAAAAATTATTAGGTATGATTTTTGCTGATGCAAATTACGACACTTAAGGGATGCTAGTATAAAGTTACTTCGCTACTTTTAGTGACACCTGCCATTCTAATCATGTAAGATTTTAAGAACTATAATTGTGTATTATTTTTTTAATTTATATTCCACCTTACTAATACTACTAATAATATTTTTCTTTCCTTTGTGCGTAAAACCATGACTGTAATTAAACACTTTTGTGCGCGATGGTATTTTAAAACAAATGTTAAACTTCAGACTTAAAAATCGTCTAATGCGCATCTGTCAGCTAGGGTTCATTTTACGTGGCGCGACTTTTGACATAATTATTTAACAGTACCTATCGCATCGATATAAGAAGACAGTAAACCCCATCAAATGACACTTTCTTCGTGAAATTACAAAGTATTGATTGTTTATACAAACCATCTTCGTGGATGTAGCCTTAGAGATTAGTATTCTCCCTCCGTACGCGTTCCCATTTCACCCTATGTCATTCATAATGTTCTCTGAAATTGTAGCTGACTGTTCGATAACGTTCGGTGCTAAATATGTAATCCTACCTATCAAAGAAGTCTTTAAATACTCACTAAAATTTGAAGATCAAAAAGTACTTAGCGTTGGTAAAAAACTCGTGGTTAATTAAAAACGCGCCGCGACCCGGAGAAATGCGATGCGTACTGAATTGAGTTGATTCAAATTGCATTACACGGTATTACCATAATCACACTACGAACTTCCGATGTACGTACATGGGGCGCACTATAAGTTTTGCACTTCTAGCTAATCTATCTAGAAAATAACAAACGCAATATTTCGGTTAAAACATGTTGTTTGCATAAGTAACTTTCAGTAACAAAAAGTAGGTAGGTTAGTTTTGCTATACCAACAAAAGCATTAAGTACCTACTTATATTATTCCTATGTTGCAGGTAGTCCCATACAATTGTTATTTCTTAAATAAAACAATTGATATTTTTTATACCTATTTAGGGGTTCCTTAAACGTATATAAGTACTTATTTTGTTCTCATAAAGATACAATATTCCCGGCAGTAAATGTATTACTGCAGTACGGTTAATAAATCACAATATTACGAGTAAAACCCAACCTTTTCACCTGCTTTCCATATACACATTACTGTCAAAATCGATAAATCACAGCCGGGTCCGTCAAATACAAGATGTTGATAGTGCGAAACGGTCGAGATGGGAAATGAGCCATGAAGAACTGTAAGCAGTTACTTGTTTATCAAAAGAATATAGGTATTAATAGTATTTGGAACCGAGACTATTAATGACTTTGGATTAAGTTCTTATCAGCTGAATAGCAATGAAATGTTTATGTGAAACGGTTTTTATGTATCCACATACCTAGAGCTCATAAGTCTTAGGTATGAATCAATCCAAGATATCTGCTAGACAAAAAAACATATTAAGTGCCCGTTTCACCATCGACAGATAACATTTTAATGACAGATAAATCTATGTCTATTTCATAAAACATGACGTTTTAGACAGAGACAGGTATAAAATATGTGTCAGGTAAATTTTATCTGTAGGTGCTGAAACAGCCTCTAAATCGCGAAACTAACAAGTAAACAGCTGTAAAATTATAAATACGCTTCACATGCCTAAAAGTGCCTTAAGTTCTTTGTATATGAATTATTTTTGAACTCTTACATAAAACCGTTTGACGTAATTCAATTGACAAAATCATAGTTAGTTCCGTCCCTCAATCAGTAATAGACATTGATTGTTGGGGCAATCGTCGCTCACTTAACCAAAAGTTTGTTTGGAAGTCACAGTGTGCACTGTGACTTCTGAAGATCGAAGTTTAAAAACAAATATTTTATGGGCATTTGTCACATACTTAAATACAAGGCAGAAAGATCCCATCACCTATTACATTGCGTTATGGTTAAAATTACATAATTTGTGTAATGTGAAATAAAATTTAAAAGACTCACTTTTGAAATGTTAGATATTATCTTTATTCAGGTTAAACAAAGTAAGTACTTACTTCTGGCGCTCAACGAAATTTTCTGGAGCAGTTCCTTTAACAAAGGTATCGTAGCGTTTTCTTCGTCGAAAGGAAAGTTGGGTACGGACGCCTGAGAATTTTGTTTCCTAAGCACAGAGAACATAGCGCTGAGGCTCATGTAACATAAGCTATTGCCTTTAGCCGATGAGAGGTTGTTGTTGTGGTACAGCATGCCGATCCGACGCCAGTTAAACTCCTAGAACAAACACAATACACTGATGTACTGTAAAGTTTTAACAAAAAACATGATAAGTAAGTACCTAAATGTTAAAAATAAATCAGTTTAAAGGAGTGGTAACTCAGTTAACTTTTATGTAACTAGCTATTTATTTGTTAAAAAGATATCTATTCAATAATATTGATAAATATACAAAGATTTAGTGTTCAAAGTGTTCAAAATTTATAAAGTATTACATCTATACGACATAGATACCTACTAAAATGCCTCCATACAGGTTAGAATATATTTATCCTGAACAATAAAAATTATGTCATTTCATTACAAAAAGGTAGACACAACAGAAGAATTAATTATCATCTTCTTATATATAAACAAACACCTATTTTGCACAAAAGATATTTTTATAGACGTTAAAATCAGTCAAGGCAAAGTATGACGAACAACAACAGAATAGAAAATATGCAAGAAAAACAATAAATAAACCAAGGTAAAGCTTTATTAAAGTAATGAACAAATAAAATTAGATAATATATGGAGATACAAATATAAAATTTAAGCTCACAAGAAACATGTATGTATCAATTGAGAAATTATTTCACAAGGCACACAAAGGTGTTGGGATATAAACACTGACCAACTCTCCATTAACTAGATACTTATAATTAACAAACAAAACACAATCTAAAGTTAATTAAACTATTCGAAATTTAAATGCACCTTTACGATACTTCGCACTCTATTCCCGGAATACTCTTCTATAGGCTATATACCTATAGATATTTAGTACGTAAAGCTACTCTCCAGTAGGTAATAGGTAGAACAATTCAGTGCATAATTACTAAGCAGATAGGTAAATCAAACAAAATAAATAATAAACGAAGAGAAATTCTAAGGTCGAGAAAAACCCGTCACGTGAAGAATCCATTGTCTATGTATCAAAAATACATCATAATTAAAGGGTCGTATTTAAACGCACATCAAACGAAAACCTTTTTTCATGCAAAAATATTCCTAATTTGAATCAAAATTACTGATTGCACAGCAAATTACTTACCGCAAAATTAAACAAACTGCAAATATGCTCGCTGCGTACAGCGATTTTCCCTAAAGCAAAACCTTTTTTCATAAATGCACAGCAAATAATCCTTATGCACATCAAACATGTTAACTCTTTTTCTTTTAAGTATAGCTTCTTTTTTAATATTTTTCACAGATTTTTTTTAAAATAGAACAACATTTTATTCGTCATGATCGCTTAATTATTTAATAACTAAAATATAGAAAAAGTGAAACAAAATAGCCCGTTATTAATCTTTTATTGGATTCTTGGGTCTTGGGTTTCGCTTTCGCGGGCGTCCACGCCTCCTATTTCGCCAAATAGGTATATTTTCGGCTTCTCCAGGGGGCGGCGGCGGCGCCACGTTCTTCAGTTGGATCGCAAGTCCGATGACATGCTTGCACATATATTTCTTAAAAACCCGGCCAAGTTTGAGTCTGACTGGCACGGGAAGGGTTTCGTACCATTAACTACGTTAACAATAGTCAAATAATAGTGTTTACGGGTAGCCATTATTGATATCGAGCAAAAATATTGTTTGTTTTATGGGAGCCCCCCTTAATTATTATTATTATTATAATTCGGTTTTTTGTATTTTTTGTTATAGCGGCAACGGCAATACATCATCTGTGAAAATGTTAACGCTCTAACTATAACGGTTCTTGAGATACAGCCTGGTGGCAGACAGACGGACGGACGGACAGACAGACAGGCGGAGAGCCAAGTCTCAGTAATAGGGTGCCGTTTTTACCCTTTGGGTACGGAACCCTAAAAAATGGGGCAAATGTGCGAATCCGCGAACCCTTATCAGGCATTTTGATCTGCGTTTAAAAATAATGCCGTGAAAAATGAATTTGTTGTTAAAATAATCAATAAAGTTGTCGAGCATGGCTTCTTGAAAATAAAGACAAATATGCTGAACATTTTTTGTGGTGCTTACTGGTGTATGTGTTACTGACATTGTTATTTTGCTATAAAATGTGGTTAATTTGCTGGGCAGTCAGTATTTTTGCTATGTCTGTAGTATTATTGCACTTTAAGCAATTTATTTGTTTAGCATTTTGAGAAAAAAGGTAATGTCATGTTGGTGTACGTATATTATCGAATTATTTGCAGTTTTAGTTTTGTTTAATATTTAATTTATTTGTAGTGAAGTAATTTATTTGATGTAAAAAATGATTTAATTGATGAAAATCATTTGATAGGCGATTATTTTATTTGCTGTGCGATTAATTATATCCCCTAATTAAATATCGAAATACCTACTTAATTAAACAACAAATAAGTTTGGACGGTACCTAATCAAAATAATATTTTTTTTAGTTTGTCAATCACTTAAGATTGTTTATTTATTACAAGCATAGAAAATCACTTAGCAGTAATAGCAATAATATATATAAATGAAAAATTGAGACCGAATAATTCGTTAGACTTATCCAATCATGAAAATATAGGTACTTGGGTACATGTTTACTCAAAAGCTAACACGTATTTCAAATACCAAGGTAGGGTTTAATAGTATTTTCATGTTTATTGTTTATTGAGGGATGAATACCTACTTCACACGAGAAATTACACTTTAGCGTAACTGATTAATTTTAAAGTGATTAGGGAACTGTTATTTCATATTTTGAGCGACACTTAGATATTCGTAACTACTTTCTAAGTAGAATCCCTCCCCTCTATCGGATGAATGTGTATAATATAGCATAAAATATACTAGATGCTAACATCGATAGATATTTACACGAATTATTCAGTCTCGGCTCTCTTATCCCACATCTTTGAAATTATACGTGGTACCTACTAGTTCAAGACAAATCGAATTAATTTCTCAGGTGCGGTTGCAAAACGAATTTGACTAATAGGAGTATACATTTACACAAAAGCTCAAGGCAAAATTTCGCAAAGAAATTACCTCGAAAACTTTCCGGACGACGACCCCAGCTTGAGTGTAGCTTCCCATCATTCTGGTAAGAGTCTGGTACTGAGCCTTATAGTAGAAGGCTTCGGCCTGAGCTCCAGCAGTTAGCACAGGTATCCCCCACCGGCCAGCGTACCTCGCTACAGGGGCTATTACGTACTCGCAACCAGGTCCGATGAAAGCATCTGGAATCGTTATTTATATCAATCGTTCTCTATTTATTTACGGTTACCGTATTTACATAAGCGATTGTATTAATTTTCTACGGTTTTATCTAAGTAATTCAGTGGTTTACGAGTCATAAGAATTTATAATATTTAACTGTAAATAAGAATTTTAGTAAAGCTCATTAAAAGAATAATTGAATAATTTTCATACCAGCCGATCCGTTAACGAAAAATTCAAAAGCGGCTAGGGGACCATTAGTTGAAGAGCACTCGGTATCTCGGTAGTCGACCAAAATCTTCCATCCTGGTAGTGGTCCATCTGGTTTAGTAACTGCGGGGCCCGCCATTTCCAATATCGGTAAAACTTTTGACAGCGAGAACACTTGATCTGGCGCAGAGGGTAACAGGACTCCTAATTTCACAATTTTATCTTTAAATTGATGCGCTTCGTTTCTCAAGTTGAAATTTATTTTCTTCACTGAAAACGGATTGGTGGCCAAGTCGTGAGGATATCCGACAGCGAGTGAGTCGTCGTTCTGACTTCTACTGTAATGCGGGTACTCGGTAACGTTATATCTAGGTAATTCGTCTTTATGTTTATAGTCTTCGTAGTATTTGTCAGAATCTTGATCAACCGAGTATTTGTCATTCCTGTCTTCGTCCTCTGTTTGACGTTTGACTGAATAACGTCCCGGAATCAACATTTTCTCCTTGACTTTACTTTCATATCTGCGCTCGTGCCATAGTCTCGGACTCTCTCTGTTGCGACCGTGTAGTCTATACGGGTCATCTTTGTATTTTTTCATATGTACATTATTAATACTAACATCACACATAATTATCACATTTATAAAACATAAATAAAAAATCAGGAATGATAAAAACTTTGATATTTCTATATTCTTCAACGTCTTTTCTTTAATCTTGTGTGTTTTAGCATTGTCCATAAATTTATTGACGTCGAAAGGATTTTGTTTCGAGCGTGTGAAAGCGACTCTTGAAGGTCGCTTGTTTTTGGAACTAGCTTCATATTCACTAAGTGTCTTTTGGTTGCGCAAAGTCTCTTTAAAATTTTGTGGGAGTATCGTAGAAACGATCTCCTCTATCATTTTTCCGATTTATGTCATTTTAATGTGGTCACTGCACTGCACCGAAATAAGTTCCATAATATAACACCATCTAATTAATATTCGAATTATATTATTATATGATCCAAATATTTATAGATTAATTGTTGTAAAATATGTAACAGGGTGTTTTTTAATAGATAATGATACGAGAAGCGTTCAATAAGTTTGTGAGAATGGGTAGGTAGTAGGTAGGTACCTATGTTACCGATGACTTTTATAAAATCTACTTAGATTTTATATAACCTACTATATTTTTTGTTATTATAGTCATGAACTATTTTTACTAATTCCTAGTTGACTTTCTTTCTGCGAAATATTTAGTTGTGCTAGATTAGAGCCATCTAGATCTTAATCTTATTTATTTTCGATTTGATTCGTGTATACTTTCAACATTGAAAATATATTGCAATCCCTGTAGGTAGTCTTTAAGTCAAACGAGCTATTTTTTCTCTATTACTTAAATATGTTATGTTATGTTATCAGCCCATATATGTCCCCACCGAGGGGCACGAGCCTACTCTCATACAGAGAGTGATTAGGCCGTAATCCACCACGCTGGCCAAGTGCGGGTTGGCGGATAAATATACCACGCATATAAGTACAGTAGCTACATTTTCAAAATAAAGTCAAAAATTTATTTTATTTTGTTTCGGAAAACAATATACATGAATTTTTATTATAGTTCTTAAAATCTTACTTGATTAGAATGGCAGGTGTCACTAAAAGTAGCGAAGTAACTTTATACTAGCGGCCCATATGTGTCGTAATTTGCATCAGCAAAAATCATAATCATTTTTACAACTATAACCATTTTAAAATTATGCATGCAAGAAAATTATTGTTTTCGACATAAAACGTGAAGATAAATAAAACATAATACTTAATAACACATATAATGCTTATCCAATAATATGAGATAAATATATTTTTACGTTCTAACAAGGTTATATCATCGCGAAAAAAATTAAGGATTAATTAAGGAAGAAAAAACGAGTTCTTTAAGTCGATATTTTTTCATTATCATAAAGTCTATGAAAATAGTATCTAATTATAAGTATTTTTTGTATTTAGTAGTTTAGGAGATTTTTTAGTAGATTGATTGTTTTTAAAAATTGACGCTCGGTGACACTACTCTTTGGTTTTTTAATACTGCGAATATTTAACCGAGCTCGAAATGCCCAATTAATTACGTACTTAATTAGGCTATTTGGTAATTACTAATTATTTTAAAAATATTTCTTGTAATAAGCACTTAGTCGACAAAAATTTCGCTTTAACATTTTCATCTCATTACTATTCGGCAAGGATTGACATGTGTCATTCTAATCATATAAGATTTTAAGAACTATAGGAGTGTTTGTTTATTTGACCTCAGACAATTTGTACCTCATTCTCATAATTATTTATTAAACGGCCTGGTATTTACACAGGTGATACTTACAAAAACTATAACTATGTTTTTAAGGACAATCACTCTTTTTTAACACGCTTTTTTAAGGTAGGTAGGTAAAGTGGAGACCCCATTTACTCATAAGTCTTAGGAAGAATCACTTGTGTGCCTAAGTATCTTTATCAATTTAATTAACACCTTAGTTATTTAACGGGTAGAATTTTGTAACGTCAGTGACAGTAACTGAGTAATAAATACTTGGGATAGAATATTTTACTCGAAGCAAATATTCCTGTATACACAATATTCTCTCCGGAGATTGACATAACATTTTTATACGGCAAGGAGTTATCTTTAGAGCGGCTGTTGTTTGAAATAAGAACCTGTAAAATAATTACATATCTAGGAACTTATCGCAATAAGTAAATATGTTTTCTATAAATCTAAGTATATAGTTCATCTCAGTTACATATTAGCTACTTAGACGAAATAGCGTTACCTACAAAATTCCACTATTTTGTTTGACAATTAGGTAAGTGATATTGATCAGTTAGCCAAAATTCGAATGTGATTGTAAGTAGAAAGATACACTTCATAAAGTCTTATGAAGTATAACTAACATTATGTGGTCACTGATTGATAGTTGTACAAAAAACATAACTTGGTAGCTTGGTCACGTTCACGTGCTAAATAGTAAAACGCACTAACAAAATATCTTTAGCTAAAATCCACCTAATTATTATTAAAGTAAGTACTAACACTAAAGCCGCAAAATATTCGTGTGAAATCTTTTGACAACCTAAAACTTTTATGGTCGCACACAAACAAAAACTATTCTTCAAATGCGAGTTTTTTTTTTTAAGTTTGACGTAATACTATTGTCTTACTTTGAATTAGTTTTCTCATTTAGTATTTATGTATTCCTCTCTTGTGAGTTCATAGTTTGCACTTGGGAATATTTAAAATAGCTACGGTATTAAAATAGAGTTGTGAAACAGTTCATTGATACTATGAAAAGTGAAATCAGTGGGAATCATTGCCAAATTTCTATACTTAAGTGCTGTTAATGTATAAAAATTGACGGCTATAGGTCCCATTAATTTTCCGATGTTCGTGAATATCCGTTTACGTCTACGTAGCTGGTTCTACGTTATCTTGTTTGTCAGTTGGACCGTAAATTTAGCTCCCCATGAGTACGAGAAGCTCGTTACATAACAATATTGCCTCGTTTATAGCAAGCGAATGTCGTTGCACGTTCCTCTTATTGTATCTACACCTGTTTATAGTTACTATAACCTCGGTATGCGAGTAATGTTTTTGTGCATCCAAATTAAACAACGAAACGAAAGATAGGCATAGGTACTAATAAATTTATTTATTTTTATGTATTTATTTAGATATCTACTTTTGTAACAATTATTACCTTAAAACAAAATACCTACTATCATACGAGTTCACGTCTAGTAACATAGCCGTCAAAAATAGTGTGATACTCCCTGGCACGACTATGAAGGCTTTTCAAATATCTTAGGATGGTACAAAATAGCCTGGATTTTGTACTATTTTGTACCACTGATTTCAGAATTTGTACATGTTAGATCTAGGAGATACGAATATCGTCCCAGGGAGTAGGTATCTACTTAGCAGGACATCGCCGAAACTTGTGTTTTTAGGGAATTTTACGAAATAGCCTTTTTTTGTACTATGGTGGTAGCGATTAGGGTGCCGTCACAAAACGTGAGTGGGGTTCGTACGTAGCCACTGCTGGGCTCACTGCCGGCGGCGGCACACTCTCTATCCACTTCGAAACACGATCGCTGTTTACAGAGCTTGTTTTGCGGCTGCCACTTGCAGCCTCAATTGCTGCGAGTTTTGCGCGGAGTTCTAGCTGTCCAGCTGAGCGCTCGAGCTCGGTGCGGCGGGTTTGAAGTTCTACCTCATTGCTGAGAGCTTCTAGTTCGGCGCGGCGAGCCTAAAGTTAGAGTTCAGCAGTAGCGAGGCGGCGCGCATGCTGAGCTTACGCAGCACGCGACCTCGAGGCAAGACGCCCCTCGGCAGGTTCTTATCAACGATTAGGACTGGATCCCCAACGTTGATTTCAGGTAGCTGCCCCCTGCCTCGTCTCGGCGTTAAGGTAGGCAAATATTCGGCTACCCAGCGCTTCCAGAAGTGGTCAGCCAATCTCAGGGCTCTACGCCAACTCTCCCGGCAGACCAACGCGCTTTCGTCTAGGCTGCCTGTCATTGAGCGACCTGAGGCCGAGCCCAAAATAAAATGAAAGGATGTCAAGCATTCCGGGTCGTCATACATGGCTTAAGGGCCTTGAATTTACCAGCGCCTCTGCTTCAAAAAGTAATGTTTGAAGGACTTCGTCAGATGGCGCTCGATGACGCAATGCAGTTTTGATGCCCCGGACAAGTGTTTCTCAAACTCCTCCCATAAATGGAGCCGCTGGAGGTATAAAGGACAATAAGCAAATTGGGCCCATCCTTCAATAAGAATGACATGTAAGTATGCCAAAATAAAAGTTTGATTAAATGCAACTATTATCAGAAAGCCGCATGTCAAAATTAGCTGTGTAGGGTGGAGTTATTCAAGTTGAAAAAGGTGATATTTTTGGTTATTTTTTTCTCAGGATAAGCTTAGGTAGTGATTGTAATGGCACTGATTTAAAGAAGCAGTTAAAAATGGCAGTTTAGGTAAGTAAAAAATTCCAAATGGCGCGCTTAATAACTATTTTGGCAGTTAAAACTAAGCAGTAAAGTAACCAAAAATGAGTAATAAAAAATTATGAAATGTATCGGTGGATATCTAATTGAGCGGGGACAAAATCAAATGAGCGGTAAAAATGTCTGAAGGAGCGGTTACGTGCGGGCAGTACTAAGAAGGAATTTGTCGGTAAGAAATCTCATTCTGAGCAATTCTATAAACAATGAGGTGGTAACATTAAATATAAAAAACAGTAATATACTTTGACTAAGGAATTTAAAAAAAATGAATAGTAAATATAACAGGAACTATTATTTGAAACATACTTAAGACTTTAGCTATTAAAAACTTACAAGACCCGATTTGGCTTTATTGATAAATTATTGATAACATCAATGCACTTGCACGCTTATTACGAAAACCAATGCAAAAATTCAAAACGCGAGGTCACGCGACACGGTAACCTAGCCTGTGATCGGTAGTTTCCGCTACCACGCTAATAAACGCTCCTCTCACCGCTCGCTAGTACCTGCCGAACTGTTTATCGAACCGCTCATTTTTACCGCTCATTTAGATTTTGAACTGGTCAAATATTTTTAGAACAGACGAATTATTTTTTTATTACCGTTCATGTTTTACTGTCGTAATAGTTATTAAACCGTCATATAATTAAATAACTACTCAATATGTTTTTCAACTGATCATAATAACAGCTCGAATATTTAAATAACAGCTCAAAAAATTAGTTCCCGATTGTAATTTACATAGGTACTTACAGGTTACTCGTTAACTTTTTTTGTATTTTGTAAGTTGTAAGTAATGTTTTTTTTAAGTTGTAAGTATGTACCTATTTAACAATGAGAATTCAAATAATACTGATTTATTAACTTGGAGATTTCAAGATTGAAAACCGGCGTTCTACCGGCTAGGTTATCGCTCGTGAGTTCGATCCCCAGCTTGTACCTCAGAGATTTACCTATTTCTCATTTACGAATTGCGTATTCGATTACCACTCGCTAACGGTGAAAGAAAACATATCATGAGAAAACCTGCAGACACTAATCAAAAATCAAAAACAAATATTAAGATAACGTGTTATTTAATGATATATTCTGCTCCCAGATAACTTCCAGGTACGACATTCGTATCTCCTAGATCTACGTAGGCACAAATTCTGAAATCAGTGGTACAAAATAATACAAAAACCAGGATATTTTGTACCATTTAAAAATGTTAGTAAAGCCTTCATTGTCGTGCCAGGTTTTAGAATTGTCAAGAGGCCAGAGGTCCAATAAATCCTAAATTCTTAATTAATCTTTATTTAAAATATCTAATCCAATACATGGCGCAGCCTGTAAAAATAAGAAATATACCTATGAGTACTCCAGTAAAGTAGAGTAATAAACCTCCTCTTAAATTGTTTAACGATCATAATATCATCATTAAGAAGCTCGAATTGTTACCTAAGAAGGAAGAATTAGTTATTGAAAATTCTTAACGCAGTAAATACAGTTGCACATGGATGCAGTTCCTGGAACAGTGCTTTGATTGAAATGTAAGTACACATTTATCAATTGATATGACAAACTACCAATTAACATTGTTTTATTGCTCGTAGTCCTTACAAGTCAACGCTTTGCTTAACCTGCTTAGAATTCAAAGAAGCACGTCTTATTGTTATAGGTATGTAACTAATTTTACGGATAGTGAATTTTTTGGTGTCCTATTTCTAAATTTAAAATATTTATATGTATGACTTGAATAATTTGGGTATGGTATGTAGGCATAAGAATTTACTTAGTTTAAAGCTTAAATATAAAAGTCTTCATTCACCAAATAATGACATTCATATCTTTTATCTTTATATCATTATCGCACCATACGCTCATCAAATGAAAGACGCTCAAGTAAGCAATTTTTTTTGCTGCTTCATTTCCGTTCTCAAGAGAATTTCGTTTAAAAGGCGCTATTTTCAATCAGCTAAATTAAATTACAATCATGAAATGAAAATATCTTGATTCGTTTACGAACTGAATGCGCTCAAGAGAAAAGCTTTTAAACTTTTAACTTGCGATATCGATAGGTACGAACTAAAAAAAGTACCTTCTCAGGTACCCATACCTTAGGTTTTTATACCTAATAGCCAATATTATATTTTTTATTCAGAGATTTTCCTTACATCAGTCAGAGGACGTCGTAGTCGTCGTAAGGGCGTCGGTATTTATAGTTAAGTTTTTAATACAGTGCCTATTCTACAGTTTCATAATTATATTGTCTCATAATCATAATGTTGCTAAAAATAGATAAAGTACGTTAAAAAGGTTCTTAATTAATTTTATTTTATAAATTTAAAGTAGGTACCTACTTAAACCATTCTTATAAGTCCAAACTAACTTGTTAGATAATTAAAAGCAAAACAATATAATTTGGAATTTTGTACGACTTGCAGCCTTGTACGGCTTATGGAGGTATTTTGTTATGTCTTTTTATAGCTAACAAAGGTGAGTCAGTCAGTGTCTAAAAATAGCAAGTACACTTTGAATTATTTAATAAGTATTTTTGTGTCTCAACATGAATCTTAAATCCGTTTTTATTAATAAAAACAAAAACAAGCCTCTTTGTCAGTGTTTTCAAACATCTTCCTACTTTGTTATACTGAAATGCAGTATTTCAAGATATCTGCAAATAAGTCATAGTCAATACAGGTGTCTAGAAATTTGGGTCTATTCTATGTATTTCGTTTCGTTACAATAAGCTCCTACGTACCTAGTGATTTACAATTATTCCAATATACCTAGTTTTCATTTTCCGCTTTTACACAGTCGGAAATAAATATTTTGACATTCACCAAAGATACACGAATGCTACCCAAATCGGCATACCTGTATATATTTGATAGGTAGATATTTAGCAGAATTAGCAAACAATATCGTAAGTGTTTATACAGAAGGCAGAAGGAAGTCTTTTATAAAGTCACTAGCTGTCCCGGCGAACTTCGTCCCGCCTTAGAATGAACTTTATTGTGTAGGAATAAAGTACATTTTAGTAAGAAAACATTTGTATGGGAAAAAGAAAAGGTCTGTTTTAGGGCTTTCCCGGCAATTATTCGAATTTTTCTCACCGTAAGAACCATCCTTGGACTTCAATGAACATTTTAAAAAAAGAATTAGCGAAATCGGTCCAGCCGTTCAGGCGTGATGCCGTGACAACGGAAAACGGGTTTCATTTTTATATATATAGATAAACGTATTTATTTTCCTAAGAAGCGAGTAGATACCCGCCCTCTCCGAGACAGCAGCTGTTAGATATAGCTATACTCCCCAGTTCTCACTCTAACGCGTTTATTGCCCCAGTACCTTGCCAACTCTATCGTTTGTTTCTTTGACTCGTTATTATTAGCAGTGCTTAGGGTTCGAGCCAAGGGGTTTTGCTTAACATTTTATTGGACTCTAGCCTCGCATTTAAATGAGAAGTACATTCACACAACGTGAATTGATTAACGCAGGCATGTTACGTTCTGAGCAAAGTTACAGGTTTTTATCACAAACAATTCTGAATCCTCAATACTTCGGTGAAAGTTGAAGAAAAACAAAATAAATCAATAAATTTATATCAAGCCCAAAGTTATATCGCAAAAAATAAGAAGATAATAATAAAAACTTGCAAAAATAAGAAACTATATAAAAAGAAAAGCCGTTAAAAAGCTATAAATTTATAGAAAGCAAGATAACTCTATGTCATTTTGGAAGGGAAGTCGGACATTCGTCCTTTTACTTGTAGGAATCTAGATACTCAAATGATTTGGCGAAGATATTTTAATATTTAAATAAATATAAATAGGTACATGTAGGTACTAAGCTTCAATTAGGTATCTACCTACGTTATTTTTACTACCTACAATAGACCTTCAAACATGACTACCTATAAAGAAAAGTAAGTACGTATAATGAATTACTAGCAGAAGTGACAGAAACGCCCCTTAAAGTATCCATTAAATAACGTGCTGTGCTTTTCTTCTGACTTTAGCAATCAGTAATAGGACTAATGAGGCATTAAAACTTAATTATGTTTTCCACAACCGGTGGTAAATGGATACAATTCGTATTTCATTCAATAAGTTCTTTATTGCATTCTTCGTTGTTTACCAAGTTCTTCTTTTTAGAGTGCTCTTTTAGACTTTGATCATATAAAAGCCTTATTTGTTCGTGGAAATGAAAGTCTTCCTTGCAGCATTCGACAAAAATATATTAAAAATCGCAACAGTAGGTACAAAATATATTCACCTAACTTGTACGATCTTCACCCCATAAAAACTCTACATATAAATCTACATTTAGACATTACAAACTTGATATTCACAACACTGTTCTGCAAATGTTACTTACTTAAACGATATAGTGTTGCATTTAGTTTTGGATAGTTATTATTGTGCATTAGTAGGTAAGCACTGTCAATAGTGTCAATTGTAGCACGATCTTGTTTTAAACAGGAATAAAGGACCACTTTGAAAAGTAGCTTTTTAAATAGTTCAGCCGTATATTCTACCCGCTCTTATTCTAAAGGTTCTTTTGATAAATACTGCAACAAAAAGTCTATAAAGACTTTTTTTAAATAACCGTTCTTGTATATGTACACAATGAAGTCGCTATTTAGTCTATAAGTAAAACGATTTGCTCGAAATTAGTCGTAAAGCATTAGTGCCTATATCTCCCGACTACTGCCGTGACTCCAATATGCAATCAGCCTACGGAGACTTGTGAGTACATTCTGGTATTTTCCAACTTTGTTAACTTAGGTATTAGCAGCTGTTACCCGAAGTTGCCAACAAAATTCTACGCAGACATCAGAATGGTTCGCATCTGACTAATTAAAATTTCCACAGACGTAGGCTAAAAAGTAATTAATTTAGATAATTGTTATTAAAGGTTTTGAAGAGAAAAAGTATGCAAGTGTTTATACTCGTATTTATCAAGTTATACTAGGTGCGGTCTCTTACTCTCTATCAACTTTGTTTGCATGTGTCTGACTGTAAATAGAATCCTAAACACACGAAAACCGAGCTTTTAACCCTTTCTTACTACGGTTTCCTGGAATTAACTGGGGTAAGTATCTATTTATGTGCATATCTTATGGATAATTTAAGTGTAGATTAAATTATTGTGCCTTATTAACTGTGTAATAATTTATTTAAAAACATAATTAATCATTTAGGTAACAAATGTTGCATCAATATTAGAACACATACCTACCTATATGCGAAAAATAAATTTCATGCATATGCCATTCATCAGTTAACGTTTAAAATTAAATATTCCAAAGCTATTTGAAAGAATCACATTACTCAATTCTAGTAGCTACAGCCATAGAAAGTCCTGCTCGTACTATCTGCTCAAAGTGTTTTCGTTCCGAAACGAAAATGGCTACAGAATGTTTCCTAAACAGAAACAATTTTCATTAAGATGATTCTTCCTTGTCTTTCTGGCAAAAGCTTTGAAGATCTAGCGTGCTTTCACATTAAAGGCGAAAAGAGATTACCGAGTGCCTAAAGAGTAAAGAGCTCTACACTTTCCTCAAAAGATTATTTTCTTGTTTTAATATTTTTCAGTCGCACTTTTTGCCTATTTAGAAAACGTCCTTAGTGAACAAAGAATCCATATAGTACTTCAAGTCGGCACTTAAACCATAGTTCGTCGAACCTGAAATTTTCCCTTTATTTTTGCAAGTTAAGTACCCTACCTACGCAATGGTTTGCAAACTCGTCCTGAATACATAAAATTCTAATGTATTAGTTTACCACTGCAACGTGTGGCGAGCAAAAACATTGTGATAAAATACTGATTTGAAGATTCTATGACTATGTATTTCTGAATAACAATTTAAGAAACTACGTCAAGTGACATATATAATTCAGCTCATCACAAGATTTTTATAATACTATATTAAACTATACAACAATAATCCATGAACACAACTCCTTTCAACAGCAGAAGCAGAATGCATCTAGTGCGTTTTTTTATGATGCTCATCGTAGATTTCCACGACGCGACACCGCCGCCGTATCGTAAAACGAAGCCGCATCTTTTCGCGTCGTGTCTATGTGTAAGAGCCCTTACGTCTCATTAAGCTAAGCTATACGAGTATCTTTCCTATAACTACACCCGGTGTTAGTTTGATTGATGGCCAGAAGAGCGACCCACTGCTTTCGTCCTCATATTATGTAACCTGTTCCAAAAGCAATGTTTTGTTATATATAAACCTAGATCGAATATACAAATGACTGTCCGTCATTTGAACCGTTTCTGTACCTTCGCTTTGTGGACTGACGAATATTATCCTCGTGCGTCTATTTTAAAAGAAAGAATTACGTCATCTTCCGCAAAGACCGTAACGAAATCAGAAGCCTTCTACATTAGTTTTTTATAAATTTAGATTCAGATGGACTGCGCGATAGAACCGTTACCTATTCAAAAAAATACATTTATGCAGCCTACAGTTTATTTGAGAAGCATAATCGACAAGCTACCTACTGTCAAGTATCAACTTTGTATGGATTAAGTACTTGCTAATCTACGTATGAGCTCGTACGCAACACAGTATGTAAAAACGAGAACGGGGTACTCCTATTCTTAGTTTTTGGCACTCACTTTAAAACTTCCCTTACAAAGATCAATCTATTCTGAGATTTATGAAAAGATTCTGAGAAGCTAGCTAAATAATATATAAGTCTAGTTTATATTCTACTTATACGAAATTCATGTAAAGCAAGTCATACACGTGTTAGAATAAAAAATGACACTGGATAGTGTAATCGGCAATCACGTCTGACTTAATAATACATCTATTCAATAAGCAAAATTCGATAAGGAACAGACTTAGGCACATGAAGGTCACATTCCACGTACAGAATAGATCCACATGAGGTGTCAACTCTTCAGATAATCATCAGAAATGTGCCGGTTTAGAAAATATAAGTTTGGTAAACTGTTGGCTGACCCTAACAAAAGATATAGAAGGTAGACAGACACCTAGAAGTTTCATACCTAGTCTCAGGTAACTCTTTAATCGATAATAATTAAGAAAAAAAATCTAATAATTAAGTACCTACTAGCTATTGATACATCTAACTATTTCTCGACTAACAATCAAGTATTTACATATAATTTTCAATATTTAAAGGTACTAAGCTATGTTCTTTCTAAATACTTGTATAAAGGAGTTAAGTATGAGTCACTTATTGCAATGCCTAGTAGGTAGGTACCTAAATGACGACGCACTTCACTGTTTTGCATTACAAGGTTATTTATAAACATCATTTTAATCAATTCATCGTGACGTATTCTACCTAATAGTTAATTTATAAATGACTTGAAGTCGAAATCGTCGAATAATGTTATCATTCTAGTGTAATCTCGTATTTGTCTACGCCTGATTTCTGTCATTTAGGTAGAGTTGCCATTTTAAGAGCCCTATAACCCGAAAGGAAAGTAAATCTTGTTTTAAATTAGTATCTAGCAAATCGTCAACCCAGCTAAAGTCCTGTAACATTACTTGACGACTGTTCGATCATTAAATGAAAGCCACAGGGATCGACGGATTTACGTGCCCTATGAACCATGTACGCATACGCTGTAGATTGTTATTTATTTGATTAGTGTCGGTTTCCCGTTACTTAAGTATGGTGACTATTAGGTATATCAGTAAGAAAGTAGAAAATACCAAACATCGTTCACTACTCATTTTGAAAGAAATCAGTTTAACACGAATCCTCAATATCCGATCTAGCAAGTGATCGGCCTATAATTGGATTTTATTGTGCATCCTGCACTTCTGGCCAATTTGAGCGTACATAAAAGTTAATTTGATTGAAAATCTGTTCGCAACTATGCAGCCGATTTACAAACGGCGTACTGCGAATGAACTGTCGAAGTATCTAGCATGGAATATTTGAAAAGTAATGAGATGAATTCACTCGGTGAATTTTGCAAGTTAAATAAAAGATCCAGTTGTTATCTTGCAACAACAACGCTTTGTATAAACCATTACGTTCAAAGCGTACCTATTTACGTATCTAATTCTAGAATGTACCAACTTACTATACATATCTAGTCAACACAAAATAAAACCCTCTTGAAAATCCAAAACAGACTAACAATAATAAAACAGTCAATAATTTTCATTCAGCCTGGCATTTCTATTCTATTTAAACCATTATCATAGCCATCTAACTATAAAACACAACTTTTTAAACGGTCGCCTGTCAACGACATAATTTTCATAGTATCGGCATTGTTTTTCGCGTTAGGTCGTGTTACACAACACAATTGGGTGGTTTTGAACATGGGGAATTAACCCATAACTGTTACCACAAATTCCACCCTTATATATAACGTATAATATTAACCTAATATCACAATATCTATAAAGAAAATCATTATTTTTGTTCTATCAGTTCTGTATCATTTTTGTTATTTCAATTTCAACATCAAATAGCAGCAAGTGGGTAAAAAGCACTTTCCTTATTATTAAAATTCAAACGAGGACCTCATTTCAACGTTTCGATTTCGATGTGTACTAATAAAAAAATTTCTTCATAAAAAGGAAATACCAATTTTCCGGTTACGTACTTCCTTTTATTTATCTCACTCTACCTGAAGGTGCTTATATTTTCTGTTTCATTTCTTATACAGAGCTATTCGGCCCAAATATTTTCTTCGATTATATGCAATGTAAACGAGGGGTGACTTGACTTCAAAGAAAGGTAATGGCTATATTATACACTCGAGAGCAATGAATCGGGTAAACAAAAAACTATAATATCTCGAAAAACTAAGAATCCTAGCCTACTGAAATAAAATATGTTATAGAGACCAATAAATACTTGTTAAATTAAAATATAAAACTTCTGAGTTACTTCTATATTTATGTCATAACAATGAAACCTTCATTTGCGGATTTTGGTATATAGCATGCAAAATATCGAATGGAAGCACTAGGAGGCAATGCCAAATGTTAAAATTCACAAAAATGCTTGTTTAAAAAAAAAAAAGTTTTACATTTTAGTTTCAAAGTTAGATCATCAGTTTTTTTCTTTATTTAATATTCTGTTATTAAAATGTTGTGACTCATAAATGTTATAAATTGCATTGAAGGAGTATAAAGTTTTCTATTAAACACAATTTATTTGGATTCTTTAGTGACCCGGATTCATTGCTCTCGAGTGTATTTAAAAAAGTCAGGCTGTCGCCGACTTCGAAAGCATATATGTATCGATATCTTAAAATAATTTAGCTTATGTGTTATTCCAATGTAGGTACCTATGAGCTACAATATTGCTAAGTTCATAAAAATCTATTTAGTAGTTTCTGCGAGAAAGAGTAACAAACATCCTCACATCCATCCACAGGCACAAACGTTGACATTTTTAACACGCTTTTTATATTAGTAGGATTGTATTAAATGAGAACCGACTACAAATTTTGGATTAGACTAAACAATAGGCATGACAAAAAAAAAATGTCCATCACATAGCTTATTTTAAAATATTTGAAAAAAGAAAAAATACGTTTTTTTTTCTTTTTTCTCTTAAACTAAAAATGACAAAGATACACTGGGTTAAAGTTGCTCATGACGTCACGCCTAAGTGGGATTTTTATCTAAGAGTGACGTCAATACCCCCCACTCCGTAACTTTGATGCTCTGTATCTTTGTATTTATTTATGTATTTAATCAGGTAAAAAATGTGTTTCAAATATTTTTTAATACTAATTATTTAGAGATTAGAATAATTAGATTAAGACTAATTATTTTTTGAATTTTTGAATGTAGTTATCATCCCTATTGCAAAACATGATCTGACAAATCACATATATCAAATCTTATAAATTTTCCACCGTATAAGAACCGTGGCAACCTAAGAAAAGGTCAGTGCTTATCTTTTAAATATGTTATCTTTAAGTTGAATCTTTGATATCAGGTCAGCGCCAAGATCATCTTTACACAATAGACGACAATCTAATTTTAGAACAACAACAGCACTTATCAAAATCTATTTATAAACGGACAAGCTAGGTCGCCCACACTATAAATATCGACTATTCGTCATAGTATGGCTAATCATTTCCTACTCTGTTGGTGTGTGACGTCACTATCTTTATATTCACGGGTATTTTACTGATATAGCAAATAATTTAGCGAAACTATAGTTACGCTAAATTTATTTGCTTTAAATAATAATTTAAAAACAATAAAACGATAACTTAGGTATAATTCATTGTTTTTAATTATTCATACCTATTGAGATTTTAACGGTTGTTTATGCGTGCAGCTAATAAAGCTATGAAAATTTAATTTAGTAACAGGTATAAGTACTTGGTCTCATTTCCATTTCGGATATGCTGCGTATAGACAATTAGACAGTCAGGCAGTATTGACAAAAAGATAAACAGAAGCGAAAAGATTTCGCGAAAAACGCGTCAGATTTAAATGTTTGTCATTCACAACACAATAAGGACCGTTTTTGGATGAAAATCCATCATGCTTTTGTAATCGAGGTTTTTACTCAGAAATGATTGATTTTGTAATTAAAAAAGGACCGTTTTACATTAATTTTATGTTTCTAGGAGAGTACTAGAGGTAGGGAGGGAGTTAGTAGAGTTGACAAAAATGAGGGGACCGATAGTGACAGATATTAATATCTCAATTATGTTTTCAAAACGCTCTCCCTTAAACAAGCCTTTTACCATTGCGATTGAAAGAAAGGAACTGTTATTATTGTGAACAAAACTTGTACATTTTTATTGACTGTGAGAAAAAAAAGCAAGGCGCTTCAATACGATGGAGATGCTTTGGTAAACATAATATGCTTGTGAAATAGCATTCATGCAGCTATAGGAGAATATCATTAAGTATCACCGTCTATTAACTGCAACAAAATATTACTCACAAGTACTTACTTGTTTATTTTTTCCAAGAAAATTAAGATCAAAATAAACTTTTGCTGTCTTAATGAGCCACGATCTAATTTGTAATTCTAAACAAGGTCATTTTATTCTTACAAGGTTAAAATATGTTGAGTTACTCTAGCTTATTTTGAATTGGGTTGTAAAAAGTTTAGCTAATAGATACTCGTATCTACCTATCCGTAGATACATAAAGGAGTTCACACACGGCAGTTATCATTTATATCAATCTACCTTTTTCCAATTACCTATACATATACCTGACGAGTGTGGTATTATGTAATTACATCTGCAGATGTACATTACAACTATTGTGTGTGAAACCCTTGACGGAATAACTATGTTTTACTCAATTTAATTTGACAAGTATGAAAATTAAAACTGTTTCATCATGCACGTTCTACGTATAATAAATGTACTTCGTGACGTAACAAATGTGTTCATTTTTTGCAGGTTTGTGTCAATGACACGTAGCTCACTTGAGAGGACATGTAAAAGATTTGATTTATTCGACGCGACTTTGTTACTAAACGCTGACTGGCAAGGTAAAGTAAAAACCCTGTGCTTAGCTGAAACACAGTGATATTTCCTGCGAAACTGATCAACTTTTTACAAAGAACAGGCGGGTCGTCAATTAAAAAAAGTTATATCTCTACCATAGTTCTGTGCAATAGAGAGCGTATTTTAAGTAATAATAAGTAATAATTAATAGACAAAAAAATAGTGCACCGCATATCGTATTATAATACTAATTGTATAGATTCAGAAACCTATTAACAGATTTGTGGTCCCGTCACCCTGTGCCAACAAAACTTGTCCAGTTTCATGGGAACTATCGCTGTGTTTCGGTTTAGCAAATAGATTCGTTACAGCTTAACATACGATTTTGAATAAGAATGTCGCTGTTTTGTATCGCTCGGAATTAGGAACCTTCCTACCTACTCTCGACTATACTATGCTTAGCAACCGATACACTTATATTTTGTAAAAGCCACTGCAAACTGGAATGAAATTAATAATCCTATTTCACCCCAAAGCAGGTCAAGCCGTAAATTAATTATTCGTTTCTTATCTACAAGCCGCAGGTTGATTTTCGTACTTAAATGACACTTAACGCTATTTGCAAAAACAATACAATGGAAACGAATTAATGGTGTTTGTATTGACTTGTAGGTAATTGAAGATACTTGAACCAGCAAGGGCAAGGAAAGAAGAAATAAGAAAGAAAAGCGAGATGGAAGGCAGTAACGCGAGAAGAATCTTGATTGGAGGAGAGGAGTGATGAGAATTATTAAATTTTTGTGTATTTAAGTCTTAAAAATACGGCAATTAGGCGCTTTCTACCAAAACCGAGATTACGAGTATAAACAATAAAGTTAGGTACCTAAGTAACATAATACAAAACAAAGATGTTTTTATCGAATGTAAGTACCGAAAGTTCCTTATGAAATGTGTTTGATCCCAAATTCCGGAAAATAAATCGTGCGCCTCATATCGCTCCCTCGTCAGCCGAATGGGGGCACGTAGCCAGCTGACCCTGCCTGGGTTAGGTAAATGTCTCTTGATTCGATTTTCATCAGGAGAAAGTATCAAACGAGTTTCCTTATCGTATGTATGTATCTAGTACAATTTTTGGTACTCTTACCAGGGCAAAAAAGAATTATTTTTGACATTTCACGTGGGTTATTTCCTCATACTTCAACGTTATATTAGTACCAAAGAGTTGGTATGTTTTTTTAATTAGCTAATTGAGGGTAATATCTTTGAACCTCTTGAAAGGTTTCTTTGTTCCGTCATCTGTTTCATTCGGTCTCGTCCTAGACTCAACTTCTTTGATAGTATTTGAAACAGAAACATAAATCTCAACTAAGTTTCAACCACGGGGCTGGCTGTATTTAATGCGCCACCATTCAATAGGCTATCGGGATTAATTCAGGTTGGCACATTGATCCCTACATAATCGTAGATGATTAATGGCTTTTCAATAGATTGAGCTGGAAAAGAAGGGCGTAACTTAACTGTTTTGTTTTCAATTATGTAAGTTGTAGGTAGATACCTACTTAAGCAGATACTATACTGCTACAGTATTCAGTAGGTAGTCAGCAATAAACAAGTAAAGGCTAGCTAATATCTTTTTTTGATAGGTACTACACGGTTTTTAATTTTTTCTATTATAGGTATGATAGTTTTTCTCGTTTGAGTTTAAATTACTACCATGAATAGAAGTTTATATTTCTACGGTTAGAAAAGTAATTACATATATGAGAGGTCAAATCGAAATAATTATTTCAATAAAATAACATGTCAATTAACCCAGCGGCAACATACTTTTATCGCCTTTTATTCAACTCTCTGCCTACTACCTAGATTCTACAATTCAGCTGAATTGTACGTATTAAACGTCCATGGAATTCTGATAATTCAATTTTATTTTAAAGGCCCTATAACGCAATCAATATACTTCAAAAGCTTTCATTTAACTCGCCGCTCTCTTTGCAAGTGACGCAGCAAAGGAGAAGCATACTTCCGACCTAGTACTCATATTGACTACCAATATAAAAGAACTTAGTTACTAGTCTAACTTAGTCTTTTCATTTATCCATCTATTGTTGCATGTCACGTTTATTATATCAGTCAACTTACACTTGCACTTTATTACGCGTTATCAAGATATTACAAAGTGAACCTATGTTATACTAACAGTTTAAGATGTAAGCAAGTAGTTACCATTTAGTTTTAGTGGGATCGTGCTGTTTAACATTGTCCCTAGCTCTACATCGTTCTTCTATGTCATGAGTAAGTACAACATTGCAGAACAGTGGTATAAAGTAGTACAAAGTAAGCCTAATCCTGAAGGAAAACTTCAGAGATAGTAATACGCAGTATCACGTAAGTACATAAAATACGATATTATTTATTGTTGTGCGTCTACGTGTTGTCAATTAAGGTATGTTTATACAACAAACATTAAACAAAACTTCGCAATCCGCTTAACTTCACAATGAATTACCTATTTAATGATTGGACTTAAGACTTTAAAGGCTTAACTACTTTACCCTTACTGAGTGACATCCTTTTAACAATTTAGCGCCTACTAATGAATAGCTTATTTCTATTTTACATACGACATGTTAATTAATGAAACTGATAGTCCAATTAGATTAAATATCATTTAAAATATTTTAGAAGTTTCACTTATTTTATGTAAAGTCAGTCAAGTTGGGGAATGTCGGCAGTTGAGTCTAAATATTTAGCGTCCAATACTCACTTATCACATTTTTTTTAATGCTAGACTCTTGAACCATACATTTATACGTAAGTACCTAATAGTATTTAACTAGTAACTACTAACACGACATACCTCAAACAATTACTTATTACGTGTGTGAGAACTCTGAAAATAACAGACTGCTATAATTAAGCTGCGCGGTTTTAACTAGTGCTACTTATTTGATGCCAAATATTTTGATTGTCTAGCCATCAAGCGGCAGTTGTAGGTCCCAGAGATCATCAAAAGCCCTTTTTAATTCCCCACTACAGGGTCACATTCTCATTTACCTATGACAATAAAACAAATTGATAGGTAGTAAATGTATATTAAAATTAATTTAAATAGTTAAGTATATACCTAAAGTTATTTTTAGGACAATAATGCTAGGAATGCAAGATAGGTATGAATAATATTAATGTTTTATTATTAAATTTGCTCACTTTTATTTCCTCATTTTATTTTTACGATACCTGTGAATGGTTAGTTATTAAAACATTGTTAAATAATGATACGTAGAGTATCACGCTTTATACAACTTTTTATCCAGTTTTAGCATAGAACTACGACAGACCACCTGTGCTTAAACTGCACTGGCCGTGCTGGATATAATATGAAATGACGTTTTATTGTATAATTTCTAGATTCCTATGTATTTTTAATGACATAATTAATTACCGGTTTAACTATTATTCTGATCGCATTATACACGATTGGAACTATCATTTCTTAAAAACGTTTTGAGTTTTTCTTCGAGTTTCGAAACAAAAGTTTGGCGTCGCATTGGGTTAATGACACTAAGACAATCGCTAGATAATAGGTGTCTATATTTACTTATTCATCTTAACTTTAATTGGTTTTCTTTCATTATTTATTGATGAATACCAACTTTGTACCACATGCCCAAATTAAGAGAAAAGCCAGATGTTAATGCTCCCAACAGCTTAGACAACAACTGCCTACTTTGACTAATGTTTCTCTTTTGGCTAGTGACACACACTGTGGGTACCTATAACTAAGTACTATGAAAATACTTATACACAAACTGCCTTTTTGTTGAAAACATCTACTTGTTAGATCCCTTCCGAACACAAAATCTTGAGTTAGGTACAAAAGATGTATGACATGAAGTAGACTAGGACGTTCGAGTCACGCCCTTTACATGTCATCGAGTCTTGGACACTCGGTTTTTGCTTTGAGAACAAAAGTCAGCTAAAAGCTCATTAATTTTGTAGATAAAGTAGAAAATATATTAATTATATAGATGTATATATTTATATACGTCTATTATCTGTTTGTAATTAGTAATTACAAATAAAAGAAATGCTGTACCTTTTGTATAACTTCTCTTTTTTTCTGTCTCTATGTACTATCATCTCACAATAAACTGTTAAATAAATAAATAATTTTCCTTTATCTTTCCTCATTTATTCGAGACTCTTCGTGCGATTTCTTACGCAATAAAACTATTACTTATTTGTATTAACACTTTGAATTGACAATAAAGTACCAATTACAAGTGTATAATTATCAGCTTAAGAAACCCAAAGTCAAAATTCAACGTGTATTAGGGGGCACATAGTTTTGTTTTTTTGAAAAGCTATAATAATATGTCGGACACATATACTCCAGATAAAAGCAAACTTTTTACGATTGAAGTCGTTCATTTCTAATTGAAAAAAGATAATTATGTAGTAGGTAAAGAAGTAGTTTTTGTTAAAAAAACATACTTACCTACTTATTTAAGTATATTATGAATTTGAATACACAAATATCCGTAGGTATTATGTTGTTAAATTCCTATGTATGTATATGTAAGTAATTGATAAAAGTGTGAATATAAACCTACATCGAAATAACTCTGTACCCAACGTACCTTTTAGGTACGAGTAGGTGCCCTGATCGGGAACCGCAGATAGTCGTCTCGAGATATATTCAAGTTTAGTTTAAACGTGCTATCAATATTAACTTAGGTATCTGTGTCTTCCGAGTTTTGCTAAATACCTACTCACATATGTTAAAAATATAAGTAAAACTTAAAATCAAGCTGTTGAAAAACAGCTGATATATTATGTAAGTAACTACCTAACAAATCCTTGCAATTAAAACAGTCTTCTACTAAGTGGAAAACATGTTTTACATACTTATAGTTTTCAGTTTCAGACTATCAAAGATAGGTATTTAAAAATTCTTTTGTAGGTATTTCGATTTGCATAAACCTCGCCACAACAAGCTACGTTCATTTGTACAGCTGAATTAAATAAAACTGGCAAACAGACCAAAACAGCGACAATCACATTTTTACATAAGTAATATCCAATTCCCGAAGTTGTTATTTAATTTACTCCTGACTGGTTTTATACTAAAACATCGAATTAGACACGCAAACTATATCAGACACTGTTACACAAATTACACTCGCATTGATAAAAATACACTTTAAACAGGAAAAAAATTCAGCACTTTTGAAAAGTTTTAAATGGTCTTTTTAAGAGTCTACTTTGGCGTTTGAATCTAATGCACTCGCAAGTTACGTTGACAAGAATTTCCCGCGTAAATGGAAGGCAACGTGTAAGCCCCCCAGAACGACAACGGCAACACTGAACACGGGCGTAAGAGCCGTCGCTCGTCAGCCACAACCGCGAGCCGCGCGCCGCCGCCGCCACCGCCGCCGCCGCCGCCGCCACCGCCGCCGCCGCCGCCGCCGCCGCCACCGCCGCCACCGCCGCCGCCGCCGCGGCCCAGACGGCAGCACCACGGGGTTTGGCGAACGACGCGCAATCTTTCGCGTTACGAATGTAACCTTTCCGCAACCGGTTTTAGAGCCCGTTAAATAATATAGGTACTGCCAAAAATAACTTTGACGACACACGTCAAGCGTATATTTCCATAAATTTATACAGGTAGGTATACTTAGAACTTAAAAAAAGACCATATTCGCGGCTGCGGCTGCGCGAGTTGATGCTCGAGTAAAAGATTATTTATTGTGATTCTTCACATTTTATGAACTTCAAAATGATTAAGTATAGGTATCTACATGATTAACCAAAAATGTTATTTTCTCTAAGATTTTAACACACAACAGGTGTACATTACATATTATATATAAATTCGTTTTATAGGTTTTTACCTACAAGTAGGTAGGTAGGATTAATTAACTTTTCTAGCAAAGTCTTTTTATTCATAGCCCCCCTGTCATAAATATTTAGTATCTTACATTCCTATTAATGAAATACTTTAGTAAGTATAAACTTAAATCAATCATAAAAATAAAATGAATGTTCACAATTCAAGGTCAATTTCAAATCGGTTTAAGTGTTAAGTCAAAGGCGTTTAAGTACAAACTATTATTAGTTTGTTTATTTATTGTGGATGCTTGCTTAGGTAGGTAGTTAATGAAATTCGTTCAAAGTTCAATCATGAAGAAGACAATAGATACAGTTTGTACAAAATAATGTATGTAAGTAGATAAACTCAATATTCCTTTCCTTAAACAAAGAAAACGTCAGTCTCTTAATAAGACGGGTGAATACTCTGACCCTGATGTTTATTTGTTTAGTTCTTTGGTTGGGATCCGCTAGATCCAATTAGTGTCTTTTGGGAGTTGGGGAAAAACTCTGAAATGTCAGCTGATGCCACTTTGATGAGGGGCGGAAAGGTATCTGTACAAACTAGTCACGTCTCACTTTAGTTAGATAGTCGTCTCCCTGGCTAGATGAGGGTATAAAACAATGAATTTTATTTATATGTACAGTATGCCTACTATCTCTCAAATAAAATAATAATCAAGTTATAAATTGGTGTTAAAGATATTTTGCCCACCGTTTTCAAAACAAAATCCTAAATATGTTATCGTATCCTCAAAGTTAGACACGAGGAGGCGTAAGGACTTGTTATGATTAATTTGAAAAGGTCGAATTTGTGGTTGAGATTTCGGGTTCATTCCCAGAGGCAAAAACTAAGGGATACCCTTAGTGACAAAGATACATTTCTGTCAAAAATAACAAACAAGGTCATGTACACAAGTAAACGGCAAAGGGAAAGAAATGAATGTACGTGATCAAATATTGGCTTGGAATTAGTCAACACGGGATCAGATTTTCGACCGCTCAAGGGTCCGACCCGCCCTTTGCGGCTTTTCGCCGATTGTATCTCTTTTCCCAAAACCTTCTGAAGTCCAAAAATTTAAATAGGTAAGTAGATACATACTACATTTTACAATTTAACAAAGTTTGCTTACTGCAAAATTATTGTTGGTGAGGTGACTGACTAGTAAAAATAATAATAAACCTATAAAAAATGTTGGGTCATTCACGCAACAGAATTACGGAGCTTATTTCCGATGACTTAGAACAATTATGTTATAAGTAAATCGTTTTTATTAGATTTTTTTTTATCTTTCGAAACAGAAACGCCGGCATGTCTGTCCATTTTTTAAAGTTGTATTGACTTACTCTAAAGTTACCAAGAACTTTTATTGTACCTACTTACATTATTTACCAATTATTCGAAAGAACAGTCGTGGTACACTAAAGACCCGTCGAAAAGAGAGTAAAAACGGGGTGTTTTGCCTTTTTGCCTACTTCTAACTAAAACAAACAACGTAAAATAGAATAAGGACTGCAATTTTATTAACATAGCTATTTTAATACATATTTTTTAAAATAAATCTGAGTCCTGTCAATTCAACACTATCCATATTATTTTGGTTTGCTTTCTTGAAGCGAATTAAGGTACTTATTTTATATATGAAAGCAGAAAAAATTGCGTGTTAAAGCTGAGACTGATGAAGTTGATTGAGAAAAGCTGTAGTTGGAATGAAGCCAAACGCAGACACATCATCATTCTTGTCAGATAATTAACGCAGCATTGCAGCGCTTCTTTCTTCTGGTCTATTGTTAGGTAGATCATTAACAAATATTCATAATTTTCTGCCATAGAATATAACGACGTTACTATTATCCCTGCCATAGGTACCTAATGTCAAAGAACTTGAAAAATGTAAATCAACAGTTATAATAAAGTATCAAGTTTTCTTGCAAAACGATCACGCAACAAGAGTACAACAATTTAATTTATATAAAATATGTAAAAATTGCGGCTCGCCCCTTATCCAAAAGGGTATAAAGTTTTTATGCGGAATTCTAAGCTAACAGTTTCTAAAATATTAGATAACCAACGTAATAATGTTTAAAAATAAGTCAAATATGGTGTCACTGGGTACAGACAGAGTTAGTCGGGTCACATAGACATAGACATCAAATCACAGATTTACTCTCAGATCTCTTATCTGACAGGGAAAATACTACAGGTACACTCAATAGGTAATCACGGTAGTTCATAAATTATTATTTGTAATCATAAAAACACCACACTACGGATGTTTATTAAATCATCAGGAACGTAATATATGCGCGAGGATATCCTTTACTGTCATATCTGAAATGAAAGGACACGCTGAAACTGACAAAAAATGGGGATATTGCAAATCCGATATTGTTACATCTCGTTATAAGTATTGGGATGCGGTGTGTCACGCATATGTCGGAAAAGCTACTGAAAATAAAGTATTATCGTATTTTCAGTATTCGTATAACATTATACACGCTAACTTTCGTAAGCGTAAAATGTATGTACCTACCCGCTCCATTTTACTCGCAAATGAGTTGCTAGCAATTGTATTAAAATTCATAGGACCGACCGTAAATAGAAGAGCACTAATAGAGTCACAAAAGTAGCTCTGGCATAGACACGTGTACCTACACATATCCGTTTCAATTTCGTATGTGGACTCAACTAAAAATGATACTAAGAAACGACATAAAGTAGGTAGGTACGTAGCTTTTGTCATGGCATGAACGCTAGCTCTACCTACAGCACCCGAACGACAGGTAGCGCAACGTAAAACCCTTGAGATTTGCTCGTGGCGCGTTAATTGGTTGCCGTTTTCTTCTCCAAGGAGACGAGGGTAAGCTTTTTTCTATGATATACAAGAAACAGCATGTTGAGGTAATAAAGTTATTTGTTTGAGTCAGGATGACGGGTGTATGTGGGGGATTGGAATATCTCGTATTAAAAATGCAGTTAATCTCGTCATAGTCCGTGAAGTCGTCAGGTTTCAAAAAACTGACAATAACTTAAAAAATACTATATCTACTAAAAAGATTTTAACTGTCAATTATTTTTGGAAGTATTTCAAATGGCAACATACAGTTACAAGTGTAATGGCGTACCAAAAGTAACAGTTTCCACGTACAAGTACGTAGCAACCAAAAGTAACAGTTCCCATTCTACTTTCGATCGTAAGTTTCGCGAACTGTGTGAAGTATTTGATGTAAGTGATTGTGTTGTAATATAGTTTATATATCATTTTAACGATATAACCTATAAAATAGGCTCTAATTATTATTTTTCTATTTATTTTAACGGCTGACAGGTACTGGTACCGTCAAAACCATGATTGTCCCAAGTATCGTCATACTCAGACGAGTATCAGGACATGCATGTAAAGTTGTCTCTGTTCTCGTCATATTCGAACATTAACACGTGCAGTGCTGACTTTTCTTTTATTTTGTATCTACGCGACTTTTCCAGAATGAATGTTACCTATGTTTTTTGAGATTGTATGTTAGTACGGATGTGTATGTATGTGTATGTATGTATAGTTTATTAGCACCCTCTACAGCCTGAACGGCTTGATAGATTAAGGCTTGAAATTGTCATTAGATTTGTATGTACTGTGATAAAAACTGATTTTGAATCAAGGTTGATCTCTTTAAAACTAATTTTAATTATGTATAACGGATTCAATGGAGGAATGTCAATAAAAATAATTTTAGATTTAAATAAAACTTATTTTGATAAAAACTGATTTTGAATCAAGATTGATCTCTTTAAAAGTAAGTAATTTTAATTATGTAAAACAGACTCATTGGAGGAATGTTAATAAAAATAATTTTAGATTTAAATAAAAATTATTTTGATAAAAACTGATTTTGAATCAAGATTGATCTCTTTAAAACTAATTTTAATTATGTATCACAGACTCATTGAAGGAATGTTAATAAAAATATTTTCAAAATATACTCATGTTTTTTTTTATATTTGAGATCGTTTACGCTGAGTGAGTATGCTTCTTAAACACAAGGACTTACCAGTTGAAGGTATAATTGACAAGATTTCATATCCTATTCCATCCTTACCTAGATCCTTCTTAAGGGTTTGTAGATAGACCTTTAGTATGGAAAAACTGTTATACATTTTTTTTATTTCGTATTAATATATAAAGTTTTCTGTTGGCCAAAGGCTTTACTTACAATCGAACCGTACTAATGGACTTACGACTTTTTAGAATAAGAAACTTTTAATTTATTTATTTCACACTGTTAATAGGCATTAAAACTATATTTATTAAATATAAAAAAAGAATAAAAATAAGGTGTTAAAAAAATTTAACATTGTCAATTCGTCAGCAGTGTAAGTGTTAACTTCTAGCATGAAAACTGATAAGTATTTAGTAACACTGACAGGAACAGCGTCGTATCGCCGAGTACTAGGACACCTTTGAAAAATACATCACGATAATTATGAACTCTGCGTCATAAGTTATAGAGTTCATATTAGCGATGACAAAATGACGACTTTTGGGATGGCTTTGACGAGTATCAGGACATTTTAGCCGAGTACTGGTACATTTCGACCTTTTTTCAGTATTTTAATTATTATATTTTTTTCACAATTGATAATAATTATTTATTGTATTTGACAGAAAGCCAAATAATCAATCTTTAACCTCGTGGCATTGGATTTTTCCTACATAATATTCTAGTTTTTGCGTGGCAGAGCTCCAAAGTCAAGGATTTTCGAAAAACGACGAATAATGGTACTTTTACATTATCTTGTATTCATATACGTATACATTGAAGGTAAATTCCTGTGGGATAGTCAAGATATTCAAAACCCCCACACACACCCGCCATCCTGACTCACACAGTTATTTAACTTTAACTGTAAGAAGGACAAAGAAGGAATTAACTAAAAAGCAGAGGGCGCGAATTCCATACGGCAATCTCATAAAAATTTATAAACTGTAAAACCGTCAATTTCGTCGATTTACTAGCAATACTTAGTGGTATTTGCCTCCTGAACAAAAACTATTCAGACAAAAACATATAATTTACACTTAACATCGTCGACTTAGGGACATAGATAATATCTATGTCTATCAAGTCTCATTCAGTTGATATTGGCAGAGAGCCAACCCATTCATTGGTTTATATTGCAAGTCATGATAGGATTTTCATATCCTCACCATCGTCAGTCAGCCACTGACGTGAGGCATATTTTTAAGAATTACACTGCTGCCGGTTACGCCACTGTGTCTGTCTGCTGTCAACAGTAAGTGGATTTTGCGCCACGTCTGGTCTCGTTATCCCTAATTTTCAGAGCCATTATTTCGCCTTAGTCAGCGTTATGACTTATGTCAACATCACAAGCTTTTACGTATACCTGCATTTTTTTACGTTACAAGATAAACACTTTTCCTCGTTATAATACTTCACGACAACTTAAACTCCGACAGAATTACCGTATAACCTTTATTTGTGTTATATGTTTACAATTTGTTTTACTACACTTACAATTTATTTTATTATTCTTTCTGTATTCAATAAATTGTAAAAAGTAAATCGTTTAACTTTTGTTTAGTAGACAAGTAGTTGTATTGTTTTTAAAATCTGGCAGCAATTAAGTACATTGTCGTATAGATAACGATAGCATCATGTGTCACAATTGTTAATTTTAGAAATAGTAGAAATGTATGGATCCTATCCTTCGTACAGTAAAGCATTAGCTACATTAAGTACATAATTACATTTATTAAGTAGACTTTTAGTTTAGTAGAAGTAGTAGAAGTAGTCGACCTATAAAAGTCGACATATAAACAATGTGATACTTATTGTATTATACGTTTTTACAAAACGGTTTAGTAATTTTTCCTTGCGGCGGACCCGGCTTACCTTATAGTTGCACGTTCATAAAGAACCTTCATTATTTAATTCCATTTATGAAATAAATTCTGTTAGAAGAGGTAGGTACTTACAATGAATAGAAGCCTAGTTACACTAATCTACTAATCCTTTAAAGCATCGACCACTGCAATCGTTCACGCACTGCTCTGAGCTAAAACCTTTTAGCGGTAAATCCCTATTGAAATGAAAAACCTTTTCTTTCTCAGTGGAGTATTTTCAATGTAAAGTCTCCGTATAAAATTAAACGCAAATACGATTTTATCAGTGAAGTGATGATAAAAATATTATTCGACATTTCAATGCATTCATTATTATTTAAATACCTTACATTTTTATTGTGTAGGTACCTTGTAGCCTACATCTAATAAAATTATAGATACCTCAGGTTTGCGCACAAATAAATTAGATAATACTTTAGTAAGTATGTACCTCTGAACTCCCTGCGTACCGCCTATAAATTTCTACTTTAAGTTTCGTTTGTAGTCAAATACTTATGTAGGCATATAATATTAAAGCATGTTCATCTGTAACTGAACGTAATCTTTCCATAGTCACATATTATATTATATCTCACTCATAAGTATGTCTGACCCTTGGGTTTTTATGTATGTATGTATGCGTTTAAAGGTTTCAAAGCCACCTTAATATAAACAAACAGCAAGAATGAATTTAAAGTCCCAAATTTAAATTGGAAGATCCTCTATTTATGTAGTTACTGTAAGGATACATGACATTGTTAATATATCATTATTATGATACATTGGAAATATGGGAAAATAATGAAGTAAAGTCGTATACCCATCTAAATTTATTTGTTTACGCGCTCATAATTCTCAGTTAAAATGCCTGTACATAATCACAGACAAATGTAGGAACGGAAGTACTTTTTGGTTTGTGGTACTTTTTAGTTTGTGGTCGGAGTGTTGAGGAGTATTCTAGCAATGCGGTAAATGGCGGAGGAGATTTAAGCTTTTTTTCGATCAGTTGTAATTTTAAAATAAACTAAGCGTTTGATACAATCTTTTAATCCCATATTCGTGGATACCATACTAATGCAAGATAACTCGTACGAAAAAAAACGATTAGAATATGAATTATGATATAATTTATTATGGAGGTTTATATTTGATACCCTCCCCGTAAAGCGCATTTTCTCTGGTTCCCTGGAGATCCAACCAACGAACAAAAAAGGGTTGATCGCCATAATCATAAAAACAATAATTTAAAATGGGCAGGTTGTTACTAACTTGAAAACGTATTCAGAATAATAATACATTTATGTATATGGAGATGGATCAGCCACCACCTTGACTTGCGCATCTCTGTTTTTAATTAGACGGGAAAAGGTAAATTACGAAATGAGCTACTTCTAATAATAATCATTTACGTAGCTAAACTAAGTATTTTCTACACTCAAGAGCAATGAATCCGGGTCACTAAAGAATCCAAAAAACTCGCGATCCAAGAATGCTAGCTCAATAAAATAAATTGTGTTTAATAGACAATTTTATACTCCTTCAATGTAAATAATAACATTTATGAGTCACAACATTGTAATAACTGAATATTAAGTAAAGAAAAAAACTAATGATCGAACTTTAAAACTAAAATGTAAAACAATATTTTTTTAAAACAACAAGCATTTTCTTGAATTTTAAGATTTCGCATTGCCTCCTCGTGCTTCCATTCGATATTTTGCATGCTATATACCAAATTCCGCAAACGAAGATTTCATTGTTATGACATAAATATAGAAGTAACACAGAAGTTTTATATTTACATTTAAAAAGTATTTATTGGTGTCATAAACACATTTTATTTCATAAGGCTAGGATTCTTAGTTTTCGAGATTTTTTAGTTTTTTTTTACCCGACCCGGATCCATTGCTCTCGAGTGTATTACACTTCTTCAAGTCCATACTATACAAATTATAGTATCTCTGCCTTAATATTATCCTCTGCCTTACCATAAAAGACGCATTGAGACTAAATGAGAAAAAATTAATGTTGCGGAATCGCATTTAGAGCTAATGTAGCTTTAATAGTTACCTACCGTAAGGCAGTTATTTTTATGACAAACATCTGCAGAATTCTAATAGATAGATACCTATATTTCTCTGTAGCAACATGTCAATAGTATTATTGAAGAATTGTTAGAGCATCCAATTTTCTAAGTAGGATAGTTGAGTGACGGACACACGTGTCGCGACGTCACCTACCAGTGTGGAACTGCCCAGGCCCACCCTGCAAACGTCCTATAGGTAACCTAACCAAACTAGATAGAGTTTCATATAAGCCATAGCAGGACTTACTTAAAATTTTTCGTAGTTTAAATAAAACCCAATTTCCCAACATGGCAGCGTGAAAGTTTTGATTTCTTTTTAAAAAGTGCGGCAAACGTGCAAATCACTCGTGCAAATCCCACATCACAAATCAAGTAATGGGTAAAATTCGTAAACATTGATTTACAGGGAATGAAAAAATAACTCACTGGCATAGTTGTTTCCTACGGCTTGTCGCAACTGGTCTACAAAACTGTTCTGTAACTGTAGTTCTCTTCCCAATACGTCAAAACCCTCAAAAATCATGTATTCGTGTATAGTGCTTGCAAGTAGGAAGCCACCATTGGTTCCAACTATATTCTCAAAAGCCGGCGTTTCATACAAGACCACCGTGCGGCCCCATCCGAATCTGTTAAGGTAAATTTAAAGCTCATTCATATCCTTAAGTAGGTCTTTCATTTTCTTGGGTCTAACCAAACAGTAAATACGGGAAGAACACGGGAAATAGACCCCTATGATCACTAGAATCGATAACGATAGATAATTATATGCCTCTCTATGCCTTCACCCTTAAACTTCAGTTGTGTGCACGCATCCCGCATCCCGTGTGCGCAAGCCTTAGCCAAATGAGACTTCTGTCAGTTCAATTTACATTATGAAAAACGAATGAAACAAAAACCCATTAGACTCATCTCCTTACTTATGTATGAAACATTTGGGTAACATTGAGAGCTAGTCTCATAAAGTTAATTGGAAGTGTTTTTATATGAGGTTGTTTTACACGATTGAGTAAAGAACGGCGCATGCAGCTTAGCACAACTGACACGTGACATAGGTCAGTAGATGCAGACATAAATAAAGATAAATCAAAACGTAGGTATTAAATAACAGCTGCACTCAAGTAGAGTTATAAAGGTCGGTTTTTAGATAAGGAATCACATTGTTAATGAAAGAAGGCGGGATCCACCACAAGTCAATGGAACGCCGAACGAGCAATATGCTGACAATATAATTTGAGTGGCGTTGCCCAGAAGTTTATGTTATAAAAATTAAATCGAAATCATCAATTTATCATCTTTTAATGTTATCTACATGAATGTTGAACTCACAGCGCCATCGCGTATCGAGTAGCAGAACTACTGCGAGGAGTTACGTTACGTTCGTAAAATTTTCTTTACGTAGGTAGATGGCGGGCAGCGCTTTCCCGTTAGTTTCCGGTAAGTTTATGTACAAATAATATTATGAACACTTACTTGTATATTTATCGCCAAGGTAGAACTTGAGATTTTCAGTGTCGTTTTTGCCGCCATCGGATGTGGTATCCCAAGGAGTGTACATGAGATCTTCTTTCTTGAGAAAATTAGCAAGTGTCTTCATCATGAGGTGGCAAGTGCTTTTTCCAGCGACGGACAACTGAGCGTCTGGTTCCGTGATGAGAAGCAGTTGCCGCCAGTGGAAGCTAGATGGCGTGCAAATAAACAGTGTTAAAATACAAGCCACACAGTGAATGGGTGCTAAAATACGGTAAGGAATCCAGCAAAATCCATTTAAAACACTTAAACCGGAACGCCCTTATCTGTTCACTACCTACACCATCAAGTAGCCAAAATTATGTTTTCTTCGAATGACCTAGCTACTGATCGCATCGCATAAGGCCTTAACCTTAAATACTTAAACTTGTTCGAAATTTTAAAATATGGAGAGTTCTCGAGCACACAGCCTAAACAAAATCAACTCCTCTAAAAGTTTTTCTCATACAATCACCTAATACTCGTAAATTAAAACTTATTAAAGGGAATTTTTTTTGAGAAGAGTTAGATGAAATCAGTTTCAATGTTTAAAAACACTTTAGGACATACAAATTCTATCCAATCATGACAACAGACTGACCCGGAGCTGTGGCACAGAAATGTACCCAATTCAATCACTCGTGCCGCCACCGCAACCAAATTGGATTGTGACGTGGATGACAGCTACCCTTTCTTATTACTCTAAGGTCATTTAGTAAATATAATATAAGGTTGAATAAAAGTGGCAACATGTATCTTTTATCGTCATTAAATTGTCCAATGCAACTTGAAGCAGCATTAACGAAACTATGATGCGTCGTTAAATATAATATGCCATTAATTTTCAAGTTGCCGATGTCTTTTTATATTCATAAAAAGTTATATTGTAAGACTTAATCATTTTAATGAAATACATGTACGGAACTCCTCTACATGCCACTACATATTATGTTAACTGCTAATATTTACAGGTAGGTTCATCACACCTAGATATTTTTTCTTGTTTATGGAACGCAATGAGCTGAGCCAAAGAAAAGGTCTTAACATTTTGTTTCAACTAAGTATCTTTTAAAGGGGATATTTTAGAGGTCAGAGCCTGTTATCATTAATCATCTGTTGTTCTCCTCGAAGATTCATCCCTTAAATTTAAATATGCATAAATCAACTTAATATTTCGAATAAAGTCGAGCAATGAATATTTACTTAGAGAAACTGTTTAATAAAGAAAACGAGACTTGAATTGCTGTTTATTTTTACAGCTAGAAAAAGTACTTAATGTAAATAGAAACAATGTATCTCCGTAGACGTTTGATATAAGTGTGACATTTATTGTCCCTAATAACTTTCAGTATTGTCACGAACTAGCGAAAAGCGGATAATTTCACGCTTACTGAGCACGTTCCCACCACAAAAGTCACGATGAACAGGAAAAAATACTGAGTGAAGCATTTATTATAAGAGGCGCCCTAAATCGATTTCTTTTCTCTGACAGAATGGTACCTTTATGAAATAGTTTATCTAACCGAAAGCTTGTATGGTCACATTAATTTCCAATATAATAATAATGTGTAAGGTAGTATCCTCTTTCTATGTTTAAGTCATAGTTGATAAAAAAGTACAATAATTTACCTACAGGATCAGAACGGTAGTAAAAACAAGTTGCTAGGAGGAAGAAATATAGAGTTATGTCCTCCAAAGCCTTTTCTTGCTCTATAATAAAAATTGGATGCCAAGAAAATATAAGATCGCCAGCATTAAGGTATTTTCAGCATAGCGGCAAGAGCAAAAAGGATCCTAGAGCAACAACCTATTTTATACAACAATTTTTCTACCAAGCTTAACCGAAAATAGAACGAATTACAATCTTAGTAACAAAAGCTATTAGATAGCACGCATAGACAAAGACAATACATCAAATCTATCCCTCGCCTCCCTTCAATATCACACAAAATCAAATATTTGAACTTTCAAGCAGCTCATGTATACGTGCATAGATGAAAGTTACAAAAACTTACTTCCTCATGATGCTTATTATGAAGTAGGCCATGTCCTTGAAGCCCAGAGGCCCCGCTCGAACCAGCATGTAGAACTCGTCATCGCAAGTTTGCTTCGGCAGCACGAAGTCGAACGTAAACCCTCCAGTGGTGACTATAGGAGTGCCTGTAGTTCCCAGGAATTTTGTTATCCTGGCCACAGACGCTGAAGAGGATAAAAAAGTATTAAAAGTTTAGGGTATCCGAATTTGGTTTTAAGAGACTTAACTTTAAAATGTCACACATTTGGTTACTAAATGGAACATTTTGACGTTGAAATCGTTTTTACTCTCCTTTAATAGGTATCTACTTTTAGTTTGACCAGAAGTGTGATATCAAAATTTTAAGACCAACGTCCATAATCAATTCTGAAACTGACTATTAGTTTACTTTTTTTATTATTAATCGCTGTACCTTGTAAATTGAAACAAGTATTAATTTAGGTAGGTACCTATCTACGCATGTCACGACGAGAAACATTATCCGTCTATAAACAACAACAAGAATAACATTTAGCAAAGCAAATTCGAACTGATTTACCATTTAGTCGCAGAGAGATTACATAGATTACTCAAAACGTGACTTGTACAGGATCGAGAGACTTACCAATGAATTTGAGTGCCTACCAACTAAGTTCAAAACATTATTTAACTACAGGACTTTTGGACCGTTTCCGGATTTTAGTAGGTATTTATTTAATGGATTCAATGAACGTACATTATTTTTCAAACTACCTATATTTGGTCTAAAAATATTATATACCTAAGAGCTTTACTGCAACAAAAATACCACTATTTCCGAATTAATATTTCGCACTTATATAAATAGTCCAAGCATCTTGTAAGCAAAAATAAATTTTGTTTTCACATAGAAAAGTTAGTTTATTTCACCCTCGGGTGAGCATAAGCATTTTTGCATCAGAAAGAACTTCGTTGGGAAACAAAGATGAAAGCTTTGAGAAGTTGCACAATTTTAACAAGCTCTGGATACCGATAGCATACAAAGCAATTGCTTATTGTTACTTCAAACAAACGCTTGCTTCTTTGATAACAGACTCTACAAAGAACTACCTAAGTATGTAGTTGTAGGTATAACCTTGCATATCCTTTGAAATATGTTACGGAAAGGACGTGCAAATGCAATCTTTCCTGGTAATATAACGAAGTAGACGCCAGTTAGTGCACAATATAAAGGAGATTTGATACAGAAAAGGTAATTGAGTACCTATTTGAAAATGAATCTTACGTACCTTAGATAAGTCCCTACTTTCAGCTATTTTTCATAATATGCAATTGTTAATACACTAAGTAGGTACTTACTTATTCGCGGTCTACATGTACATTCCTGTTTATATTCGTATATTATCGCCATAAAACCTTTGAGATTCGACTGGGAACTTAATATTTGCATAAAAACCCTTCCATTTACAAATTCAATTTGAAAGGATTCCGTCAAGAACTAGAAAGGCCGCGAACAGAATTTACTTACATAAGAAGGTACCTTCATACGTATTTACTCCCTTACAATTTGTATTTATCTAACATTAAAATGAATTTAAATTCACAAGGTTAACGAATTTGCGAGGCAAAAAAAACAGATGAAAGAAAAAGATGTAGACAAAGAATCCTCGATCGATTTAGTGCCCGTTGCAGACAAAGTCATTTTATAAAGTAGGTATATTAGGACTGTAATCGTCAAACAATATAAATAGATAACACGAGGTTTAATGAAATCAAGTCGCCTTTTCAGAACCTGGCTATTAACCTATTTTAGAAGCTCCTCGTAACCGGAATCATCGGAAATTAAAATCCTGTTTCGAAGCTACTCGTAGCCCTCACTTAGTGTAGGTAAATCAATTTCATTTCGTAGTCGGCTACGAATTTATCTGGAGGTGGAAAATAGCTACTGTACTTAGGTACTGTGGTTGAAAAAACCCATATTTAGTGGTAGCAGCAAAAAACGTTAAAAAAACTTTCAAACTTGATAACTCATATTTTCTAGGTTCATTATACCTAGGTATATATTTTAACACTAAATATATGCATACCTACTAAGTGATACAAGTATCCATGCGAAGTGTAAATGGGTAGGTACTTATGACTGATTCTTTTCATGTTTACTTACGCCCGTTATTAATAACCTATCCTGATCCGTTTTTTACCAAATCGAGATTGAAAAAACAAAACACAATTGTGTTCTTGACATGTTTTTGGTACACAAGTGACAATTGTGTTTTGTTTTTTCAATCTCGATTTGGTAAAAACGGATCAGGATAGGTTATTAATAACGGGCGTATATCACTTATAGGTCGCGCCACGTAAAAAGACCCCTAGCTGACAGCTGCGCATTAGACGATTTTTGAGTCTGACGTTTAACATTTGTTCTAAAATACCATCGCGCACAAAAGTGAAAGTAATTACAGTCATGGTTTTACGTACAAAGGAAAGAAAAATATTATTAGTAGTATTAGTAGGGTGGAATATAAATAAAGAAAAAAATACATAACTGCAAAAATGTAAAAAAATATTCGAAAATTAAAAAAGAAAACATATTGTTCTTCTATTAAGTCTTCATGGGTGGCGTCAAAACCAGTTGAGGACGCGGCGTTGCTGCCAGAAATGGCCATTTTATTATCATCGTTGTCGTCACTTTCATCATCTTTTGAATCAGAATCATCATCCCCTACTTAAGTCTATAAGTCAACATACGTAACCGCGTGCGAAAGACTCTCTTTCAAGAATGAAACGATAAATAGCCCTAGTAAATTCGTGCGTAAGTGTACCCATGCGCGAAAACATGACTTTCAATTGTTTTCAAAGTGTTTCTTACGTGGCGCGACCTATAACACTATCGTAAAAAACACAACACAACGGACAAAAAATCTTGGATGGCGCTAGGTGTGCCTATTTTGTACCACAGACGGTTCGAAGTGGACGGTTTTGTGGCTTTGTATTGCTTTTTCTATGAAAGTGCATCCAGTGGGTCGGAAAATCCTTTCCGAATATTGGAAAATCCTTTCACAACGTAGGATTCGTCAAAGTCTTTAACGTGGCCCTTTGGGGTACATTTCTGTCATTTTGGGAAATCTTATTAATGAAGAAGGTACTCTTATAAAGATCAAAGTAATAGAAGAACGGCGAGGTAGAGAACATATACTTAGTTGCAGTAGTGGCCAAACAAATAGAGAGCAGAATGTCTATTCCCTATTTGTTTGGTCACTTCGTTGCAAAGTAACTGGAGTTTAAAGGCAAAACAGAAAATAGACTCTATATGAAGATACTCTCAAGTTAAAAGAATGACACAATATAACGAAACTCTAAAATACATAGAAACATGATCTTAGTTATATGACAGGCGAATGCTGCCTGTGCGAAACCGCTGTAACAAGTTAAAAGGGTCAAGATACTTGAGGGTACTTAAGGCACCAAACTCAACCTTAACTGGGCCATCAAATATGCGACAAATAAGTTTCGAACGTGATATCGATACGGGGAATCGAAAGGCAACATGTAACTAACCAGAAACTACGTATGCATTAATTCATCAATATCTATTCAAAATTGAATTCGAGTAATAAAGTACCTACTTCACTTTTTGTGCGCAAACACAGTATTGTGTTAACTGATTGACATGTCTGTTTTACTAGATTTATCACTCGGTTATTAAGTCAACAAAGGAAATAGGTGATAATAAGATCAAATAGAGAGCCGAACTTATACAGTTATGAGCTAAATAATAAAACTTCGTTATTATAAGTAGGTACCTACCTTCTTTAAACAGTACCTACAGTATAATCTATACCTACTAGTATTTATAGACTATGTATCACTTCCACAAAGTTGCAACCTATCTATTTCCATGTTGAGATTTTATACTTTGATCTTGTGAACTTTAATATTATACTTTTCTAATAATATATTTGAAGATATCTTAAGAGGAGGTGGCGCGGCGCGACGATCTGGATGCTTACTTGGCAAGCTGGCCAGGGGTTGCCGGAGATAGGGAGGCATGGAAGAATGCGGGGGAGGCCTTTGCCCAGCAGTGGGACACATTAGGCTAATAAAAAACATGATTTGAACAAAAAAAATTACTTAACCAACATTGGTTCAACTCTTAGATATTTAAAGAAAAGAAACCACCATAATTGATTTATATAGAAAATCAAATTGTGCTGAGAGTTAATGAAATTGATGAAGAAATTAATAAAGCCATTACTCAGCTAAATCAAAATCAAATTAGTGTTGGACATTGGTATTACAAAAAATTTAAGTATTAGGTATGTAATTACACTACATAAATTGCAAAGTCAAAGTCAAAAATATATTTATTTCATAGGCACAAAAAATGCTCTTGAAACCGTTAGTAGGTACATTATTATATTAAACATTTTTTTTTTAAAGCTAGTGCTAGATTCGCAAAGCGCAGTTTCCCCCTGAGAACTCTGCTAATAATTTTTCAGGAATGAGTTAACATGAGACGTCTTAATGCGTGCCCGCCTAGCAGTCTAGCACCTACCTACCAAACAGTATTGAGAAAAGATAAGACTAGTGGCAGAATACCAATACGAAGTTATCCTGTTTCTTCCCACGAGATCCATTTATTATAAGAACAAAAGGCACAGAACAAACAACATATTACTTCAAATATTGTTAACAATTCCATCACAGAAAACGAAGGAGGAATTCTTATTAATCTAATAGACCAAGATCCCAGACCGATCAGACCGAAACAGATCAAAACTTTAGGTTCTCAATAGCGTCTTGTGTGCTGTGCTTTGAATACCTGCGTGTTTGTGCCCATAGTAGCAACTGGGCAAATAAGATGTAAGATTAAGAATAGGTAACTAAAAATAAGATATATATATATAGGTATCATATAAACGTATAAGTAACTCTTATGGAATATGACAATAATACAACATTAGCTGTTATTGAATAATTACAGTACCTATATCTAAAATTAACGAAGTCTTAGATCAATAAAAAAAATATATGATGCTAGCAATTTACCACCATGTCAATCTGAGTTATTACAACAATTCCTTCGAGCGAATTACATTTCTAGCATATGGAACTATACAAATAGAGACAAATAATCAACCCACCACTTTAACCCCTGAAAACAATGGATAGACTCTAAATGAAAACCAGTAAAACTTTCATTGGTTTGATGGTTACAAATTACCAAACGATGTTTGTGAATCCCTTCAAGTATCAGGTATTGTACTTGGACTTCAAGTTATTTTCTTTTACCTAAATAATACAGTGGATCCCTGATTTGGCTACTTTCACAGACCCAATACGACAGATACTTAGACACTAACTTTATAAACATGCAGATATCAAGACGGTCAGCGAAATTGTTTTGAACGATTCAGACATCAAAAACGTGGTCAAGTAAGTACATTGGACATCTATGATCCCAATGATAAAACCCGAGTTATGGCAGACGCAAGCCCAGTGGAATTGGGCGCAATACTTATCATAGTAATGGTAGTTGTATGTTTTATCATTTTTTTATATTTTTTTACAGAAAAAGCTCCCAGTAACGACGTAGCTGACGAAAATGATAATGATGACTTGAATGAATTAATTAATTGATTTAATGGCTCTGAATGTACAATATATTATGAAATTAAACGTCTTTATTATCAATCAATTTTGTTTGCTTTCGTTCTACGTATTGCACAGATCGGCAATGAGTCGATGCATTTCGTATAGATAACCAGATATTTTTCACGCTTATAACGATAGACTCATTTACCTATATTAAAAGGTTGTTAGTGTTCATGAATAGAAAAGGGATTTGTTCAAAGTCACTGTCAATTTATACGGCATGATTGCTTGAACCCACTTTAATGTTACGAAGGAGCTATCTTTTTCATAAATATCCCATAACATTTCGGCTCACGGCACCAAGCTGTGAATTTCATTGCCATTTTTATGTCGATATAAGAGCAATTTTTATGTTATCCCGTAGGTATTATGATAGTAATGAAACAACTTTATTAAATGGAACACCTTAAAGACAGGAAATCTAATAACACTCACACTTCAATGAAATCAATCCAAAAACACTACTTTAAATCTTGTAATGTTTTTTAGTGATTTAACTTTTAACCGTATCGTGACTCTCATTACAAAGGTGTAGGCTTCCGGGCCTCGTTTAAGAAGTAAGTGGGGTCCGGAAAGTTTTGTCTGTGTCTACCTCCACCGCCCACAGCTAAACTTCTACTGGAACTACTTATTGATTTGATATTTGGTTACCATACGTAAGTAAAGAAAAAGGAGTGGGACGGACATGCTTCATCAAGCCGAGCATGCATGGACCAATCAGTCAGTAAGTATATTAAAATAACTAATTGATTAAGTGAATAAAGGGTAAACCACCCAATTGTCAGCAGGCCACGAGATTATCAGCACCCCCGAATAAATTGTCAAATTGTAAGGTTTTCACTTACTAATTTGGTTCACCACACAAATAAATAAATAAATGTATATTTTTGGATTCCTACTAATGGCAGAACCATACTTTGAGACTCCAAATTGTGGGAATTGTGGAATTGACAAACACTTGTGTCCTGCAAGTTTTTCTGCTTTGCCCGTTTCTTGTGAGCGCCCGTAACTTCACGTGTTTACATTTTATGGTATATTAGATCATTCTGATAGTTTATATGGCACAATAAATAACGATATGATTGTTGAAATTAAATGCCCAATAACGTCCTATAATATAGGAGTAGAAAAAGCCATTGGAAGTTTTCCGGCATCCAATTTAAAAAAACAAACAAAAATTTTTGTTTATTTCTAAGGTGTCTTAGAAATAAACAAAAACCACAACTGGTTCTATTAAATACAGGGCCAGCTTCACATCACACGGAAACGAAATGCCTTTTTGGTATCTGGTCAGGGAGCAACTTTTCTATCACTACAGAAGTTATTGATAGAGATATTAGAGATAATGAATTCTTGAAATCAAAAATAGAAAAAAATTAAATGCCCAATAACGTCTTATAACATTGGAGTAGAAAAAGCCATTGGAAGTTTTCTTGCATCCAATGAAAAAAAAACAAACAAAGGTTTTTGTTTATTTTTAAGGTGTCTCAGAATATTTCTATCAAATATAGGGCCAGCTTCACATCACACCAAAAAAATTTAAAGATTTTTACATCGACTGACTGTTGCCTGAATTAGTCGATCCCAGGTACACGCGAAAGCTCTTGAACAAAAAAAAGGCAAACCAAGAACAAATACTTAATTCCCAAAAACGAAAAAAGTACCTGTTACGGACCAGCCAGTAAATAAATAAAATTAAAGAAAAAAAAACCTTTTTAAAAAAACAAGCTTTTATTATTTGTTAATAAGACATCGATGGTAAAATTCCCTCTTGCTGTCCCAATGTAACACGCTTTTATTTATAAAATTTGCATTGCGATAAAAACGAGAAGATTTGATAATTACAGTGTAAAAGTGTAAAGGTTTTGTTATAGGTCGCGCCACGTGAAGCCTAGCTGACAGATGCGTATTAGACGATTTTTGAGTCTGACGTTTTCTGAGTTAACATTTGTTTTAAAATACCATCGCGCACAAAAGTGTTTAATTACAGTTATGGTTTTACGCACAAAGGAAAGAAAAATATTATTAGTAGTATTAGTAGGGTGGAATATAAATAAAAAAAATAGGTAAAAAAACTTTTTAAGTTAAACGGTTTTATGTTAAACATACATTGCAATGTTTAAGATAAATGTACTAAAAACCAAAAAATAATAAAATAGAATACAGTCGTGGGAATTATAAACATATGCATAGACTAGACTAAAATAAAACCGTGGGGCACGTCAATTGTCTACAAATTGTCGACTTAATGTGCGATAGAAGAATCGTTTAATTCGTCGTTAGGCAGTTGGCCCGCAGACGGTGAGGAAATTACTTACTATTTTCTTGCTCATGGAAATTCCAATAGTTATACACTCCATGTAAATAAAAGAGATGTTTCAACTAGTTTATCGTTGGACATTCACACTGCTGGCTGGCGAAGAATCGTTTCACTGCTCGTAGTTTGTCTTTAATCGACAAAACATATGATAAAAGTACTACTCGCTCAACACTATGAAACCCTAAAACTCGCTTATAATCGAGCTTGCTAGCTTGTTTCCACATTCTAGCCCTACTTATCACACTGCCTAATTATAGAGTAACATTACAAAACAAACATTTTAATCAAGGATTGTAGACAATTGACGTGCCCCACGGTTTTATTTTAGTCTAGTCTATGCATATGTTTATAATTCCCACGACTGTATTCTATTTTATTATTTTTTGGTTGTTAGTACATTTATCTTAAACATTGCAATGTATGTTTAACATAAAACCGTTTAACTTAAAAAGTTTTTTTACCTATTTTTATTTTCTAGTTTTTAGTTTTTATTTCGCATTCTGTTTAATTCATTTAGTGCTTCATTATTGCAAGGTTTCTTGCCCGTTAGTTTATTGCAGTCCAACTCCTCTATACGTAGTCCCTGCAAAGCTCTTACTCTACAAAGAGCCACGTAGGCTTGACCTTCTTCAAACAGTTTCGCACCTAAGTATACGACTGCGTGATCCACAGTGCTGCCCTGCATAAATCTTGACTTGGGTGGTGGATTCAGGCTGGATTAATCAGATACCTAAATTACAGATTCAATTTCTAAATTTAAATCTTATTATTATTCGCCATTTAGTGGCTGCGCCCATCTTAAATATTGTGGTTGTATAGTATAGTGCACTGTATTCTTCTTGGCAAGCCCTTTTATTTGATACCCATATTGGTGGGATTGATAAAAAATTGTTATCAGCCATTTGGTAGCGGCGGCCATCTTAGATTTCAATTTTGCATAGTAAATTGTATTCTACTTGTTGAGACCTTTCATTTGATACCCATATTGATGGGATTGATAAAACCTAAGTTATCCGCCATTTTGTAGCGGCCGCCATCTTGGATTTTAATTTTATATAGTACATTGTATTCTACTGGTTGAGCACTTTCATTTGATACCCATATTGATGGGATTGATAAAACCTAAGTTATCCGCCATTTTGTAGCGGCCGCCATCTTGGATTTTAATTTTATATAGTACATTGTATTCTACTGGTTGAGCCCTTTCATTTGATACCCATATTATCAATATGGGTATCAAATGAAAGGGATTAATAAAACCTAAATTATCCGCCATTTTGTAGCGGCGGCCATCTTGAATTTATAATGATAATGAATAAACATAATTGTATTGTCACCAAAATCCAAAGTGTATACAAAATTTCAGATTAATCGGTTGACAGGAAGAGGGTGAAATTTGAATTACTAAATTTGACCCAAGAATAAAAAATAAAACAAACGGGGTGAGCTAAATAAAACCGTTTAAAAACAACAAAAACGTCAAGAACAAAAAAATTGAAATTTCTTTTTTAAAGTCGAAATAGAATGTATTTACATATAAAAAGTATTTACACACCACATCACCCCCCTCCTGAGCCCGTCACTACGGGCGATAATAATCCGGGAACCTCACTAAACGACCTGACCGGGTCTTCCTGACCGGATCACTGGAAACATCATCAGGTACATTATGTCCAACTGGCGATTGTGTAAAGGGTGACTGTGTATGTTGTGTTGGTGGCGTGTGTATGTTTCTGTCAGTGTCGTGTAGTATGTACGCCGGCTTAAGGCGATCAATACTGACGGTTACAGTTTTCCCGTTCACCAATAATTTGAAAACCTTTTCACTTCGTTCCAAAACCTTATGGGGCCCAGTGAAAGCTGTCTTTAAGGTACCACATTTGGTGTCATCACGTAAAAATACGTGAGACGATGTGGACAAGTCCTTAAAAACAAAAGTTGGCCGACGACTAAAATGGCGCGAAGCCGGTACAGGTTGCAGCTTCCTGGCAAACGCACGAATCTTTTCAGCGAAGTCTGTGATGTCGATAGCGCTGCCGACCTGCGGGTCAAACATTTCTCCTGGCAGGCGCAGCGACTCACCGTACACTAACTCAGCGGACGTAGCATTAAGATCATCCTTTTGAGCGCATCTCACACCTAATAAGACGAGTGGCAAAATGTCGACCCAATTCTCACTTGCATGACAAACAATGGCCGCTTTAAGCTGTCGATGAAACCGCTCGACAAGGCCGTTACACGCAGGATGGTATGCCGTCGTGCGCCTGTGCTGAAAACCTAATAATTTTGAAAGATTTTGAAACAGGGACGACTCAAACTGCCTACCTTTATCGGTTACAATATCTCTCGGACAACCGAAACGAGATATCCATCCGCTTATGAGTGCCTTTGCGACAGTTTCGGCTGCAATATCTGGGATGGGTATTGCCTCTGGCCACCGTGTAAAACGGTCCACAGCAGTCAGGCAATAACGAAATCCTTGTGAAACAGGAAGAGGGCCAATTAGGTCAATATTAATGAGACATATTATGTCTTCGTTTCCTCCCAGTACAACGCCTCAAGCTTCAAAGCCTATTAGAAGATTCCGTGACGATGTCGATATCTTCAAACTCTCTTGGATTATTTTCTCTTGGATCTCTTGGATTATTGTGAGGATATTTCAAACTCACTTTCTTTATCTGGACAGAAAGGATGCTATCCAGGGTGCTCTAGCTCACCCAAGAACAAAAGTCCGACAAGTCATCTTCGCTCATTCGAACGATCATCTTCTCAAACGGAATTCGAATTTCAGGGTACTGACCTAAGCTCAAAAGAGGAGACAACATCGGAGGACGACAGACAAGATTATGAAAGTTTTTCCGAAGGAGAAAAAGAAGAGAAAGCGGCAGGAAGTTGGAAATCAAAGTTCCCTAATCTTCCTGACACAATGTGTCCTGGGGATCTTTTCGTAGCTACTATCCGACCAAAGTTCCTGAATTCTCTTTACGAGATTAATAGAGCTACTTTTCCTGCTAACTGGAACATCCTCAAAAAAAAGAGATCCGAGGCAGGCGTGGCACTCCCTCAATCAGAAAATGGTAGTATACTTCAATAAGCAATATGCACGTCAAGGGATGAATATAGCGGGAGCCGAAACTGCGACTGATATGCTCTCACTCGTAGACATCCAAACCGGAATCCATGCTGCCATTAAAAAAAGGCAATTTCAGAACAGGTCATGCAGGGAGCCTCTACATCAGCAGGACGGACAGAAGTTTTGCCCGACTCGATGGGGAAATTGGAACTGATCACCGCAAAACTCGCAGATAGTGTAAACATTCTTCAGAGTATAAATACAAAACTCACTGGACAGGAACGAATCCCTCAACCTATGTACACTCCTGCTACAGCAACGCGGGTCGGCCCGTCACAGCATATGTCTTCGTTTCCTCCCAGTACAACGCCTGAAGCTTCAAAGCCTATTAGAAGATTCCGTGACGATGTCGATATCTTCAAACTCTCTTGATGTAAGGTTTAGAAAAAAAAAAATGACAGCAAGAAAAGAAACAAAAAACAACAAAAACGTCAAGAACAAAAAATTTTAAATTTCTTTTTTAAAGTCGAAATAGAATGTATTTACATATAAAAAGTATTTACACGCCACAAGCTCAATTGGAAACCGGGAAGTGTGTCAAATTTAACTTGCAAGATTTGATTACAGACAACGCGACAGGTGAAACTTAATAAAAGCTTATTTAAAGATTAATATTTATAGGTACTAATAAAAAAGAAAAAAATATTTTTTGTACTTTTTGTCTTATTATTATTCAAACTTAGTAGATCATTTAAAAGAATAATTAGATATTAGGTAAAGTAACGTTTCATAATAGCTAGTCAGGTATTGTCATCAGAATTCAGAGCGTGTCCTTTCATCCTAATCGAAGACCGGGAAGTGGGTCAAATTAAGACACCTAGATTTTCTTACATACAAAGCATAGGTAGTTATTGCAAATTTATGTAATACAACCCCTTCTTAAGAAACCGCAAGTAAAAAGTAACCTTTTTAAATTAGTCGTATTAGTATTAGTAAAGAACTATTTTTCACAATAATAAATAGGATTAAATACGAGACTATCTCTTAAACTGCTGATAACTGGGAGGTTTACCCTAGTTTTTTCCGTACGAAGAATCACCAGTGAAGCTACCAGTATCGATTACTAATACCAACGAATAAGAACAGAAGAGGTATCTTTATGTATCGCGTACGTACCTATGATGTAATTCTCTAAAATATTTATTTGACTCTTTTCTGCTGACAGTGACTGCGCTGCCGCGCCCTGTTCCAATCAACCCCATTTCAATAATTTCGAGGTCTGATTTGAGCTGACATATTTGCGTAGATAAGAGACCTTCCCGAAAGGAGAATGCTCAAAAAAGAACCCGGTTTCAAATCAAATATTATAAAAAATATTGCATGTAAGGGATCTCCGTAATCGATGGTTTGCTAAATGTGTAAAGATACTGTTAGAATTTTTGTCCATTTTTTACAACCGCAATATTTATCTACTTACTTAAATTAAACCTTAATTAGAGGTGTTTGCAACCTTTTTAATATGCTATAAATATTATAGATGTCAATGTGTGTGCCGAAGGATGGAGGGCTGGATGGATGTTTGTTACTTCATCACGTAAAAACCACTGAAAAGATTTTAATGAAATTTTAGAATAACCTAGCTTGGACATCAGAATAACACATTAGCTATAGGTATTATTTGTAGATATTTTGGGTTTTTCAAAGATATATTTCAACGACAAATTCGTACGAAGTCGCGGGTAGCCTCTAGTTGTCTATAAATTATTTTGTCAGACCATTTTTTAGCTTTTACTTTGAGCTCATAAAATTGCTACCTCTTGATTTACCAGTTGCCTCGCGGAGACGCCCTGAGATATCAAACAGACACTGTTTGTGATTAATATTTATAAGTTGGTTGGTATAGTACGTTATTTAGTTTTACTAGATATATTTTTCGACATTCTATGATTTTCTCGTCATCTCAATCTTTAAAACCTCCATCCTGCGCTACTACTTTGACTTGTTTAGTTTTGAGTAATTTATTAATCTTACCGTTTTTTCAAAAGACTGCGGCAGCGTCAATGAACCCAATAGTCAAAAATGGTGATTAAATATTTACCTAGAGCGAAATCGCAGGCAGGTCCAAAGAAAACGTGGGCGCAATCGTTGTAGGCGTCTATTGCAGAGATGACTGCGTACGCAGCGTCGCAGTCAGTTACGTCGTAAGCCTGCCATTCGACGTTGAGCCAAGAAGGAAACGCTTCCTTTATTCTCGGATGTTGAAGTGCCAACTCCAACACCGGCTGAACCTAAACAAAATACAACCATCTAAAGCAATGTTTGAGACAACTTCAAATCAATATTAAGGGCCGTAAAAAGCTATCGTGAATGCATCAATAACTTATCTGACAACGGAGAAATAAAATTCATATTAGGTACAAAATAACTCTTATTACATATGATGCCAATGAAATAGGTACCTAAATACTATAGTATAATTTGTTTTAGCCGTTGAAGTAAAGTCCAATTTATTCTCTACTACGAGCGTTGGATAACAATCAGAAAATGACAATAAAACACTCTGAAATGGTAACATATATTTGAAAACGGGGAATTCGTCTACCAACCAATGAATTAACCTCTTACTGCATCGTGGTACATATATGTACCAAGATACATTTTGACTCATATTTCACAAATCAATAAATATTTCATCGTTTTCTGCACACTGTAGCACATTAGTAATGTTCAAGTTTATATGAAAACGGTTTGGCGCCATCTATGACCAGCTGGTCGACCACGACAGGGTTTCAAAGTTTTCAATACAAGACAAGTGGTGACGGGTACCTACAGTGAATGCACTTGTTATCAAAATTAAAAAAGTACTTTGCGCGAACATATCGTTTTGAAAAAAATCCACGTTATAAAATAAACATCTATTTATGTAAAACAGGCAAGTATTTATCAAACTTTCGATGTAACTATTAGAAAAGTTGCATTTTTCCTGTGATCTATATTTGGTACACCATGTACAAATGCTAATATAAAGAATAGGTACTTTGTGTATAATTACATTTTTTATACTAGATATTTTAGTTTTTTTGTAAGTAGCTAATACTACGTAAAGGTATAGCGTATTGTTTTCCAGACGTCAAGGATCCCACGTATATTTTACAGTGGAATACATACAATTATTCAAGAAGTTCATATGAAGTGCGTGTCTGTTCCATACCATAAAACTCTTTAAAAATTATAATATCAATAACGTTAGTCTCAAAAAATGACTGATTTATTGTGGATTTATTTCATATTTTATGCATGGTATGCCATATTAGAACCAAAGCAGAAATATTAGATTTTATTAATAAAAACAAAAAATATATATAAAGCAATGAAATACGTGTCTTTTTATTTATAATTTTCTATCATATATTTTTTTCCATGCAATATAAAAAATCATGCAGTAAGGGGTTAAATTCGATCCAATTTCTATTTATTGAACTTCTTTTGTCCCAAACTAAAGTAGGTAAGTACCTATAAATCAAACATATTTCATGTCTGCTTATTCGATACAGCAGAGATCTGCGAAGTATTTACGTAATCGTATTTTCGTGTTAAAAAGAGACGACCCTCATTAATTTTTTCTATGTAAGAAAGTAGTAAGTATTTATTGGAAAAACAATGAGAAATTGGGAACGCAGTAATGCAGAAACAAAAACTTTTTAAACTAAAAGAAATACTTACAACAGCCAATGAAGCATCGTAGGTGGTGTTAGCGGGCAGTAACAGTGCTGCCCTTATCGTGCAGTTTTTTTCGTCGCATACTTTCTCGCAGGTTCGTAATCGCTGCTCCTCACCTCTACAATTTTGACAATTACCTCCACAAATCATCAAAACTATTAATAACGCACACAACCACATTTTACCACTATATTAGATCACACGTCACTAAAGTTTATATTCTACATCTTTAGATGCGTCAAACAAACCAGTCATTACACTGTTAGGAATATCTGTAACAAAAAATAGCCATTATCTACTATATCTAAGTAAATGAAAGGTCAAATAGAAAACAAGTCAAAAAACCCTTTGCTTTGAAAATATAAGGGAGTCCCATAAAATTGTTTTAATAACTACCTATAGCAGTGGACAGTTTTTGTCGTCCAGTGTATTCTAGCTTTTATCACTTCAGTTTTATCAATCGATAAATTGTTAAGCACTGAAGAGCCGATATCCGAGACAAAGATAACTGGTTTATTTCTGTCTTTGATTTGAAGTGATAAGCAGAACGGTCAGATTAGATAGGTGCATTAGAATCTATCAGTTTTCGCTACTATCGGATAGGGAAGATAAACCTTGTTTTATACCAATTCCATTAAAAATGTGTACATACTTACAGCAACGTTGCATTTACTATACCTCTCTATTGGAAACAATATAATACTTACTGTATTTTCACAAACTACGTATTTAAGTGTAGGTATACTTTTTTACACATATTTGTTCAAATTAAATTGAGCGAGTCCTTAAAATCAGAAGAAGATTTTTTTAAGATAATACATTGCAATAGGCCAAGCAAACTTCTATGAGTAATTAAAATTCCCGGAATACTACCATATTTCAATTTTGAAGGAACTGTAAATCTGTTGATGATTAATACTTGTAGAACTGTAGTGTACCTGGTGCGGCCCGGCGGAGTTATTTTAAGCTAACGAAAAATTACAATTGCCGCCATAAAGTATTCTTTACTACGGTAAAGAGCAAAAGAATATCTGGGCTATTTTCGTCAAAACGTTGTTCTCTATTACCGCTTACACGAGTACGTTAAATTAAACAATCGCCTACAAATAGACAGATGCAAGATGAAACACAATTTTAATTTCATCAATTATGTAATACATACTGGCAATGTGAGTACAATTGTAATCTAATCTGTCGTCATACTTTTATTTTGTCAGCCATCAGAGCCGTTAAAATTATGGGACAATTTCTAAGACAATTTGTATGAAGATATAAGCCTTTATTGAATGATAAAACCCTAAGTGGTTTAAGTTTACCTGCTCCAGTTCGCACAGAAAACAGTACTATCGACACAATGACATATCAATACAACATTAATGATTTGACCACTTTTGTCAACGACAACGTACGAAAAAAAGTACCAGATTAAAAACGAGTTTTTGAATAATTAATTAATTAGTTTTTGAAAATCAAAGTACACATCAGTATGCGTCGTACTGCAAGATCGGAGGGTGTTACTCTAAAAACGATCCAGCAAGTAAAGAAAAGGTACGAAGAGACTGGAAACCACCTTAGAAGACCAGATAATAGCAGATTCAGGTGCAATAGTACTCGAGAAGACAGCTTTATTGTCTCTACTTTGTTAAGAAATTGTCACCTTAATGCAGTTGATGTCCAATAACAGCTTCTGTAGACCCGAAGCGACTACGATCGTGAGGGTACAGTGAGAAGAAGACTTATCGAAGCGAACGTAAAGCCCCAAAGACCAGCAATAAGCTCCAAACTTGCCATAGGGCATCAAGTAGCAAGACGCCCGGCAATACGTACAATATGGCGAAAAAGGATGGATCAGAGTTTTGTTCACAGATGAGTGACGATTGTGTTTATTTACTTCTAATACGGGATCCCGCCATAGAACGACCTTCACCGAGCTGTTTATTTAACGAAACGTGTTTTATATTAAATTTAATATTTCAATTAATATATTGTATATAGGTTGTCGTCCAGAGTACTTTTAATTAATAGTCAAAAAAATATTTTTTTCAAAAATTACATCGGCATGTTTATTAGTTAAATTCTATACCAATCGAAAGTATGAAGTCCATATAAAATGCAAAGATTGGCTGCCTATTCTTATCCGGTCACAACTATCAGGTTGGCAGGGTCAAACAGGTCAGCTATAAGAGCATTTTGCACCGGTCTGATTATTGAATTGAAATTAGATAAAATTAAAGATTACGTTATTATGAACACGATGGTAAAGTGTTTTCTGGGAAAAATCAGTCCAGAATCCCGGTTGTCGAATTTTGAACGTGCGCAAAAAGTACCTACTGATAGATACAAGAGACTACCACAAATAGCTTTTTGTTTTAAAAACACAACCTATGCTAATTTTGTGATCAGGAATTGAATAAGAGAGAAGAAAATACTTATTTAAAATTCTCGCCATTAAATAAGCAAACTACATAAGTATACTTAACTTGAAAGACTAGGTGACGTAGAAAGTTTGTCGATTGTTATATCTCAGAAACTGTGGCTCGTAGGCAAAAGTGTTAAAGCATTTTTTATAGATAATTTTAAAATCTACAATTTTTGTCTTGGGCACGTTTATGATGATCCAACCGTATCGCTGCAAATTGCAAATACTGATTTTTATGACGTTTGACATTGAATAAAAAATTTTCATGCATCGGAAACTTTAACATATTAATTATAATTACATTTCGAACAACATCTGTGATTTCCAGCTTGTGAATGATGTAGCTTTACCCATACATGTTTGAGCTATTTTGACTGCGCTAAATTAAACATTTGCTTATACTTTTCAAACTTGCTTTTGTATTAAAGACTTCTTTATGTTTTTTTTAGTAGTCTTTACCTACAAATTATATTTAAAAAATTAGCTATTATTATTGTGTTGTCAATTTCTAATTTGTGCCTATTCCGAGGTAATTCAAGTTAGACTTCATGCTAAGATTAAAAGTTTTAAAGTTTATTATTTTCTAGTCTTTTAGGATCACAGTTTGTCCGAAAAGCGACCCGCCCAAGTTCTAGGCCTAACATGGGCGACTTGCTAACAGAAAAATTACTCAGTAAAAGAAGACAGCGAAAACTTAAAAAAAAAAAAAAGTTACTCCATACCATCGTGCGGGATATCATTAAATTCAGACAATTTTACGAACTATTTTCGTAAATTCCATGTGGCTTAATGCAACAGATCCAATATGCGTGAAACTTCAGCCGTAATGTATTGACCAACCTTTGTACCTACTTACACAAATAAATTATCTTTATCTTTATCTGAAAGATGCGGTCGGTTCTTAAATTATAAAAACCTTTTTTGTTGTTATAAAATATGTAAAACCTAACACTCTTACCTGGATAAATATTCTTAAGTAAATAACACGGTAAACGTGTTACCTATACATACTTAAAAGACCATCGTTAAAAGTATTAAATAGGTAGGTACTTCAAAGAAATTAGTAAACAGTATACAATATAATATTTCATAGATATTTAAGTCGCGCACGCCAAAGGATACTACGTCTGGTATACGTCTGGCATTTATGTGCCGTAATATTATAAAATGAATACCTACATGTTGATATTTACTTTGAAATCTGAATAAACAAATGTTTACGTTGTTTCTGTAGAAACCGAGCGTCAAAGCTCTTTTAGATAGGTATTTGCATTAAGTAGGTTTCTCTCTCTAGGTAGCGTGATATTTTCAGTAAATCGTAAATGTCAAAGCTGAAAGCTCTTATATTATTCACATTTGAAATCCGAATCAGTTTGGTTACAGGTAAGAAAATCTATGCAATAAAACATATGGTAAAAGACTCGCCCATTTATTTACTAATGGATGAGCGAGCGATGGTGGATTAATGATAAATGAATGGTTAAGTATAGATATATTATAAATTGCATGCATTCTCAACAAATCTGTTGATATCAAAATTTCAAAGCTATAATATAAAATAACGTGCGATTATTCTGTAACTGCAAACACCGAGTTTTATGTGAAATCACACATGAAAATCGCTTGTGGAAATGGGCTCTTATTATAACGCCAAAGTCCGCCCTCCGCAGTTCCGACTCTAGGGTGGATATTCGGAAACACGTGTCCGACTATCCACCTTGCCCGGAGAGGATAACCGGAAGTCATATAATAAGTTTCTTCCGATTTTCCCCCCTGCCTACGTACAGTTATTTACAGAAACATACACAAACCCGGTCCAGGAAACTTTAGATGTACATACTTCCCTTTCTTGTTGACCTCAAAAAGAAGTTTTGTTTACTCTTATCTATTTATTATATGTGACTTTTGACGTCATTCTATTCTAGCTGACACGTAACATATAATTTCAATTGAGTTTCAATTGAAGGTTTATTAAATATAAAAACCTTCAATTAAACTTTAAAATATCTTTAATTGAAAAAATAAAAATTTAACAAGGGGCAAGGGTCTTGAGAGTAAGCTCGTGCCCCTCGGTGGGGACATATATGGGCTGATAATGACAGAGGGTCGGGCTTTACATAATGGTTATTAATATCACTTCAAGAAAACATAAAAGCAATGGGATGAACCTCTTTGCAAAGGTGTTTTGCAGAATTTGGTGTCCAGCAGTCCCACCACAGTACAGCGAGCGAGGCTTCTGGCTGTCTCCGAAAGAGAGTCAGGGTTGTGGCTCCAGGCGCTTCCTTCGACGAACATAGGTACCCTTTTAGATAACCGCACTTTGTCCTTGGCGGTCGGGCTGCGTTTAGGTCTGAAGCTCAGCGAGCCCCACCAGTGCGTGTGTGGTGAGATGGTGGGTGAATTGGGACAACACGGCCTTTCCTGCCAAAGGAGCGCAGGGCGATTGTCACGTCATGCTGCCATCAATGACATTATCCGCAGGGCATTGGTTTCCGCTGGTGTTCCTTCAGCGCTGGAGCCCACTGGCTTAATGCGCTCCGATGGCAAAAGACCAGACGGTCTCACTTTGATGCCGTGGAAGATAGGAAAGTGCCTTGTATGGGACGCTACCTGCGTGGATACATTAGCACCATCTCACCTGCCATCTACGTCACTGAGTGCTGGCGCGGCTGCAGCGGCAGCTGAAGGGCTCAAACGTCGCAAGTATGACGATATTACGCGCAACTATATCTTCGTGCCCTTCGCTGTCGAAACGCTTGGCCCCTGGGGCCATGAGGCAAAGTCCTTCCTGTCCGATATCTCGACGCGTCTCCGTGAAGCATCAGGCGATCCGAGAGCTGGCAGCTTTTTTGCTCAAAGAATAAGCATAGCTATTCAAAGAGGAAATGCTGCCAGCCTCTTGGGTACCATGAATCCCGGAGACGCTCTCGATAATATCTTCCTATTATAAGTGGGGTATCTATGAGGTTACCTATGTAAGTATAAATATTTATATAGTAGGTACTTAAGTAGCATAAGTTTGTATTTTAATGTATTGTATTTATTTATTGTGTTGTACATTATGTAAATATTAAAAAAGCAAATTTATGGGAAAAAAAAGAAAACATACGCAAATCAAACAACTTATTGGCAGTGAGCTTAAAGTAATTAAAAATATTATTACTATTTTTTTTTTTTTTAATTCCTTCAGTTAAAGATAAAAAAAAACGAATTTAATTACTTGGAGGGGGAGTGAGTGGCACCCCGGCGCCCTCTGCGCAAGCCCTAAAGGTATTACTTGGATTAAGAATGAGCATAGGCGGCGGGCCGTTCGTTCTTTTTTCAAATTTGCTTTTGTTTTGTCTTTTATTTACAAACCTAGGGTTTTGAGTTTGCTTGCCCCTTTTCCTCTCGGACCGTTGCTCAGTGCAGATCGTGACAGCTCGCCGCCTAGTCGCCATTTTGTTTGTGTTTTTTTATTCGAGGTTAAACGTCATAAAAATCAGTGTTTCGCTATTTGCAGCGAAATGGTAAGATTCCCATAAAAAGGTCCAATACAAAAATTGTAGGTCTTAAAATTATCTACAAAAACTGTATCAACACTTTTTTCCTACGAGCCACCGTTTCTGAGATATTACGATCGATAAAGTTGAAATGGTCTTATTATGCATAAGTATACCACATGTATAAATCTCTAGAGATTTAATATATTTTTTACTATTTTTCTTTCGGCCACTGTCCCCAGTGTCACTTACAACTATCTTTTTATCACAAATATTGTATGATCATGTAGACAATACCTACCTACTGTATCCGCAGCGCACGCGTAAGGATTGAATTTCGTAACTTCTGGGCAATTAGTTTAACTTATTGTATTTTCTTATACACTCGGCTTCAAAAAAATCGCACCTTTTAAGAAATCTATTTTAAATATCTTTAAATCATATTTGTATTATGAAATATTGGTAATGTTCGGTATCATTTGAAAGGTAAGGAAACAGAGAATGCAAAAACAATAATTCATTCAATGTTTTTTATTGGAACTGAGAAAAATTTACAAAACAATAAAAATCCTTAAAAAACCCTAATGAAATCTGATAATTTTTTCAAAACAAAGTTGCTTAAAACTAACCTAAAACCTAGTGTTACCCCCCCTAGCCCTAATGACGTCTTCCATGCGCTCCCTCATGGATCGCACCAACTTTAGGACCTCTTCTTGAGGGATTCTGTCCCATTCCTCAATAACGGCGACTTGGAGCTCCTGAAGAGTCGCGGGAGCGGGATCACGGGATCTAACCTTGCGTTTCAGCTGGTCCCAGAGGTGCTCTATCGGGTTCAGATCTGGACTTCTCGCTGGCCACTGCATGACAGGGATCCCAACCTCTTGAATGTAGCCCTGCACAATTCCAGCAGTGTGCGCGCGAGCGTTATCGTGCATTAATGTCAACCCGTCGCCAATAAATCCAGCATAGGGGACCACATGTTCTTCCAGGATCTCTGTGATGTACCGGTGAGCAGTCATCGACCCTTGCCCGCGAGCACCGCCGGTCCGAGAGACGCAAGAAAGTTCAGTTTTGCCGTCGGCAGATATGCCGCCCCAGAACATGCAGGAACCGCCCCCGTATTCTACCGTCTCTTGGATGCAGGCTTGGGCAAAACGTTCCCATTGTCTTCTGTATACTCTTTTGCGTCTATCGTTGCAGAAAAGGCACACTCTCGTTTCGTCAGAGAAGAGAACAGCTCTCCATTGGTCCAGGTTCCAATTGACGTGGGCGCGAGCAAATTGCAGGCGTGCTCGCCGATGCGCTGCGGTTAATTTTGGACCTGTGGCAGGTCTTCTAGCCACAATATTTCTCTCCTTTAGTCTTCTTCTAACTGTAGAGACACTCACGGCCCTTCTACGAACTGCTTGAAGCTGCTGTTGCAACTCAACAGCATTAGAGAACCGATTTCTCAAAGACTTCGATACGACGAATCGGTCATCTCTCGCAGAAGTGCAGCGATTTCTACCAGACCCACGCCTTCGGACAAAGCCACCGATCTGCAGGAACCGCTGGTACACTCTTCGAACAGAAAAGCGACTCAAGTGCAATTGCCGAGCAACATCACACTGACGTAGTCCTGATTGCAGTAGTGCGATAACTTGGGCGGCTTCAGCAGCAGTAGTGTCCATCTTCAAGGACGTTTTTCTGATGAAAGATATTCTTCTGTGTCTTCTTCGACTGTTGGTAGCAAATTTATCCCCCAATAAGCTGTATCGACCCCTTTATACCCCAAAAACAAAACAATACAAACAAAATTTGAAGAGGAGAATCAGTTTCATTGTCATTCACAGTGACTTAAAGTGTTTAAGCTTTTTCTTTAATCAAATGAAATGGATATTTTTTTAAAGAGTTTTTATAGGGCTCTCAAATGATACCAATATTGCTACGAATAACTGCTTGTCTTAAGGATTAACAGTGCATAAAGCCTATTTTTACGGACGTGCGATTTTTTTGAAGCCGAGTGTAGTTTTTAATAAGCAAACAGTCAATTTTATTCTATAGAGACCTTATTTAGCAAGTTGTGAGTTTTGAAGTAATTAGGGTACTTATCTACAACTGAAATTAAGTAATAAAGTGAAATCACCATATTTCTAGGCAAATTTGCGCGCAATACCTAGTGATGTCATATATTTTTGGAACGTGCTTGCAAAGCCCTTTTATTTGATACCTCATACAATATCCATTTCAAGATTATTATTTTTTGCGCGACTTCTTGCCCACTGGTGTGTATTGTGTTAAACTTATTGCAAATCTATAATAGCATATGTCACCCAGCATATTATTAGGACTCTTTCGACACCTCATTCATTAAAATCAGTTCAATAGTTTAGATGCTACGATTACCCTTACTTTTGGCGTCCTAGTCGGGTAAAAATGTTAGACTTTTGTATTATTTGTACTAAATGTTTAACAGGAAGTAGAGATGTTACTGTTTATCATGGTATAAAGACATTAATATATGTAAGTTCGAAAGAGCAGCTGAGTTTTCAGAATATTTTAAAATCGGGAATCTATCACACTTTATGAGAATTATGGTAAAAAAATATACTAAATAGGGAAACAGTTTTTTTGTTTTAAAAATACAACCTATACTTATTCTGTGGCCTGGAATTGAATGAGAGAGTGTGAGATAAGAAAAATATTTAAATTCTCGACGTCGAATAAGTACCTACCTAGGTATACTTAACTTGAAAGATCAGGTCGCGTGGAGAGTTTGTCGATTGTAATATCTCAGAAACGGTGGCTCGTAGGAAAAAAATGTTGATACAGTTTTTGTAGATAATTTTAAGATCTATAATTTTTGTCTTGGGCACTTTTATGGTAATCTTACCGTTTCGCTGAAAATTGCGAAGCACTGATTTTTATGACGTTTGACTTTGATTGAATAAAAAAAATTCCATACATAGGAATGATGGGGAACTTTTACATACCTATTAATTATAATTACATTTTGAACAATATTTGTGATTTTCAGCCTGTTGTGAATTAATGTAGGTTCCCCCATACATTGCAGAGCTAGATTGACTCCTCTATATTAGACACTTTTAATACGTCTGGCAGGATTATAGAACCCAAAAAACTGTCTGGCTACTAAGAAAACTTAGTTTAATAATTCTTTGAATAACAATTATAAAATTCAGCTTTCCTAAAATAAGGTAAGTATAATTACAGAGAATTATAGTTTAGGGGTGTCCGGCGGAGGGTTGGAACTATGCTATATGTCTGGCAATGAGCATCGTGAGTATTAATGCTGTTACGAATAAAATACAAAAAAAATTGAGCTTGCGAACCTAAAAAATTGGAGATAAGATTTTATACACCTTTGTTACCTGTTACCTGCCAAAGGAACCACGATCCAGATTTCATGGGCGGGGATTATTCTTACCTGTGTTGGGGGCACACATGGAAAAACTTTCATATTTCCGAAAAATAGGAAGGTCCGGCTGTCATGGGCTCTTGCTCTACTAGTTTGTGGTTTTTCTGGTTTTTTTTTGCAAAAGTATTTAATAAACCCTTTAATTTCCTTAAACGGTTTTTTTCAACTCAGAGAGAGAGAGTAACTTCTGACACGAACCCCTTTGAATTTGATTTTGCATGTACTATTGCTGGGGATCTCAGGGTTAGGAGGCAGAACAGGCTTGGTTGGCACGTTGCCCTGGTGATCTGCCGAGGTCACCTTACGTACAAAGACTGTGGGATGAGCCGCTATGCAGGTCTCTCTCGAACGAGCTGCTCTCGAGTGTCGGTTCTCATTTGGACTGGGCCAGGCTTCTAGCGGTGGCCGAGAGGGAATCGAGCCTCTGGTTACAAGCGTTACCATCCGCGAACGTGGGCACACTTCTAGATAATAGGACTTTGTCTGTGGCTGTTGGCCTACTACTGGGCTTGAAGGTCAACGAAGGGCATCGCTGCGTCTGTGGGGAGAAAGTGGGAGATACTGGCTACCATGATTTGTCATGTCGAAGGAGTGCTGGTCGTCTCTCACAGCACGCAAGTTCAAACGACATCCAGCGAAGAGCGCTCGCGACGGCGGGTGTCCCTTCAGTGCTAGTTCCGAGTGGCATGTCGCGTACAGACGGCAAGAGACCAGACGCTCTGTCTTTAATCCCATAGAAGCTGGGTAGATGCCTGGTTTGGGACGTGACATGCGTAGATACTCTGGCCCCTAGTCACCTTCCCGCCACCTCTCAATTTGCGGGTGCCGCGGCGGTATCGGCTGAAAGTGTCAAGCGGCGCAAATACGAAAGTTTTCTCTCCAGCTTCGTATTTGTGCCGTTTGAAACTCTGGGGCCCTGGGGCCCAGAGGCCAACATTCTGGTGACCGAGCTTTCGACGCGTCTACGCGAGGCATCGGATGGTCTGAGAGCTAGCAGCTTCCTTAGCCAAAGAATAAGCATTGCTATCCAAAGAGGTAATGCTGCCAGCTAGTTGGGTACTTTGCCTCGTGGGGATGAGTTGGAAGACATATTCTTCTCGTAAATATGTATTAGGTCTTTACCTATGAAATTGCCGTTTTTTATGAAAAACTTCAAACGATTTTTTTTCATATAATTTTTATTTGTATTAAGTGAAGTAATTACCCATACAATCAATGCATCTTTGCCAACGCAGTGGCAGTTTATTAATGCCCTTCTTAAAGAAATCAGCTGGACGAGAGGCAACAAATTCTTCAAAGGCGTTTTGAACTGCCTCTTGGTTATTGAATTTTTTTCCAGTCAAGAAGTTATCCAAATTCTGGAAAAAGTAGTAGTCTGTAGGGGCAAGGTCCGGTGAGTACGGTGGATGAGGGAGAGCTTCCAACCCCAGTTCTTGCAACTTGGAGACCGTCATTTGTGCGGTATGAGGTCGCGCGTTGTCGTGCAGGAGCAGCGGAGACGAGCGATTGACCAATGCTGGTCGGAGACGTGCCAGCTTCTCCATCATTGTGTTCAATTCTTCACAGTACACATCTGCAGTAATACTCTCCCCATTTGGTAAGAAGCTGTGATGAATCACACAGATGCTAGACCACCAAACAGTAACCATCACCTTTTTAGGGGTAAGTTTTCGTTTAGGGCATTGTTTAGGTGCTAAACCAGGATCCAACCAACTTGCTGAGCGCTTACGGTTATCAAACAGAATCCATTTTTCATTACAGGTGACAATGTGGTCCAAAATTCCTTCATTTGTGTGTCTGTTGAGCAATGCACGGCACGTCTCGACGCGTACTTGGCGCTGGCGATCATTGAGTTCGTGGGGCACCCATTTGTCAAGCTTTTTTATCTTGCCAATTTGACGCAAATGGACCAATATTGTTTTGATGCTAACGTCGAAAGCTGCTGCTAATTCAGCCGTAGATTGAGTATCATCAGCTTCCACGATCGCCTTCAATTCGTCTGCATCGATCAGTCTTCGGACGACCGCGGGGTTCATTTTTCAGGTCGAAATTTCCAGAACGGAAGCGAGCAAACCAATAACTAGTGGTTCGTTGGTTTGTAGTGTTAGCTCCGTACACGTCGTTGATGTTGCGAGCCGCTTGTGCCGCGTTGCTGCCTCGACGGAACTCATATTCCATAATTACTCGAATTTTTAACGTATCCATGTTTACGAAAATGATTGAAATGCAATGAAAATGTAACACTAACCAATAAACAAATGACTGTTTTTGGAAAAAGAATTCCATATTTTTAAAATGAAATTAATTTGAAATTAGAATTCTTAGCTAAACAAAAAATATTTTTAATTGTAATGGCCAGTACTGTAAAACGGCAACTTCATAGGTAAAGAGCTATTATTTTATTCTGTTTGTATTTTTTGTATTGTTTTAAAAATAAATATTACTTAACTATATCCATTTATAATATATCACCTAGTAGTCTTTGAGTTATAGATAACTAAGATGTATCATTATAATGTGGGTAATCCTACTCTGCATTCGGAAAGAAAGTATTAGAGTTGTTCTCAAAAAGGTAGGGATAGGGCAAATATGGAACATGTAAAATGCATTTAATGAGTGCGTACGTCTGTCGGTACCTAATTACATACAATACCAATGGGATCTTGGTAAATACATTAGCTGACCGCGGAACATCCTAATAGAATGTTTCGTGGCCACATCTTTATTTGCAAATCGTTAGACACCACAACAAGGTTACGAAAGCCATTATTAATACATCGTAGCAAGTGGAAGCACGTAGATACCTAGTTTCTTTTCTATTCACTCCCATTTAAAAAAGTTAAACAAGAACAAGAGATATTAATTGAGGCTGTTGAACTGTTGGAACTGACTTCAGACTCTTTGTATTGAAAGAGGAGGTGGTCATTTTGAAAACATTTTGCATTCCATTTTAAAATTATTTTCTAGTAAATTATTTTTCAAATAATACTTAAAGGACTTAAGCTACTTTTCAAACGGATCGGTCAAAACCAAAACCAATTTATTACTTTATTATTGGACTTATGAAATGAATAAATAAATAAATTATAACGGTTCAGACAGACAGACGGACAGCCAAGTCTCAGTAATAAGCCCGTCCCGTTTTCAAACTTTGGGTACGGAATCCTAAAAAATTGCTTTTTTGATATTCGGATACATCAATAGAAATTAATATACAATGTAGATTACATTCTCTTTAACATAGACTCATATAGGGTTACTTAGTGCTTTTATCAAAGAAGAAGATAATAGAGGGCATAAAATAGATACATGGTTCGGTAACCTTGGGTCCTGCGGGGATTCGATCCCGGCCGATTTTTCCAATCCCGGGATATCGGGATCATCGAAAGTGAATCCCGGCATCCCGGGATAATCCTGGGATTGTATTAGTAGTAGAAAGCGGTATCAAAAAGATATAAAACTTATGAAACAAAACTTCTGAAGGCTTGTTTAGCTAAATTATTAAAAAACATTTGTTTAAAAAACCGCGACCGATTTGTAATTTACAAATCATCTCCTTTTATTTTATACACAACTCGGCTATATTTAGTTCGGTTTTAAATATTCGGTTGACCATCGCCACTTTCATGATTTCGTCTCCTATATATTTTAAACGGCTGAACCAATTTTAATCAAACATAGCTAAGAACATACTCAATTAGAGCATCTTTTAGGCAAAAAACTAAATCAAAATCACTTCACACCATCGGAGGCCATACGAAGCCATAGACAAATACACAAATAGACAAATAAGTCATACCTGCACTTCTATTTTTGGACCGGGGGCTAAAAAAGACTAGGTACCTATTTACTAAACAGATCAATGTTATTAGGTAAAATTAAATAGGCCAGTCAAAATTGCATTTTGTTTTACGCATATTATTGATTTAATTTAAAGAATACATATATCAATAAAGAAATATGGCCAGGATCCCGGGCTTCGGGATCCCGGGATTGAATCCTCTCTTGCTGCATGAAATCTTACAGAATATATTGGGTACTGTCGACCACAGTATGCGCTTCCGTTAAAAGCTAATTCAATCAACAGGATATTTCAGTCAGTGCTATTTGAGTGGAATATAAACACGCACAAAGCATAAATGAAAGCCAAACTAATCATATTCACTTTGATAACAAATCTAACAACAAGTCTGAACAAATCGGTCAACATGTAGTTCTCTAGACTCTTTTCTATATTATGTTCATTTTGAAATTCATAGGTCGCGATACTTTTGCGTCGCGTTGCTACGTATTAAAGTACCCTTTACAAGCTTCTTAGAACCAACGATTTTTAAATTTCATTTAATCGCCTTGGAAATTGTACAGTAGTAAAGTAAATAGGAATGTCGAAGTATCTGCACTTCACCTACTATTTTATAATATTAACTATGTCAGCGTTATTACAAAACGAGTTTTAAAGGTGGTTCAAGGATTAAATAAGGTTTAAGTCATGCCCTTAAAAATCTTTTTACAAAACAAAGTTTATCTCATAAACTCGGAATAATCCTAATAGCAAAGATAAACCCGCAGGACCCCTAGTTTAAAGCAGGTTTTTTTGAAAATGTCAAACAAAATAATGTCAGCTGTCACTTGAAGTAAGAGTCTTTCGCGAATTTACTACCAGAAATGTATTATTTAATTTATTAAAGGGGTACGGTTTGAGGTCACTCTCTCAGAGCTTAGAAGGAAACACGGTTATATATATCACGAATTTCGGGTTTAATGCTTCCACAAGTAACTTTGTAAAAAACTATAAAAAAAGGTTATTCAACAATTACGAACACAAACAATATGTTAACACAAAAAACGTATAAGTGGCGAGGCTGTCGCGTACTGCTTCTCACGAGCTCCCGGAGGGAAGAGAGAGAAACAAAACCAAATCTCTTGGTTTTAAAACAAAATAACAAAACGATTTTGAATTCAAAAATAGAGCGAACGACAGAGCAAACGACAATAAGAGTGTACGACAAAAAGTGTGAACGTCTCGCCACGTATTCCTACTCCTTAGTCTAAATACTTAGTCTAAATAACGTCGGGGCTTACGCAGAGGGCGCCGGGGTGCCACATACTCCCCCTCCAGTCCTAGACAACTCCCTCGGTCTTGGCAGTCCAAGACCTACCTACCTGGGATATCGAGTACAGAGTCTCCCTCTAAAACCTCTTGGGAAAAGTTAGGCTTCGCCTTTCGCCTCGGACGTCCGCGCTTGCGTTTAGGCACAATAGGATTAAGCAAAACATTCGCACGAGCATGAAAAGGTGTCAATTCCTTGGAGTGGAAACGGCCAAGAACATCCGTAGGAGAATCCATCGGAGCTACTAAATAGGCCGTTTGGCTCACCTTCTTTGATACGAGGTATGGTCCATCCTTCCGAGGAACAAACTTTGAAGTCACACGCTTTGAAGTCACACCCTTCGAAGCATTGCTAAGCACGTGCGTATTAAGGAGAACCGGGTCCACAAATTGAACCGCATCCTTGCGGGACTGATCTGACTGACGGGTCGGGGGCCTGACGGGAATGACGCAACCTCCTTCCTTCTATCTTACTGCTTCTCTATTTTTTCCCTTATCCCCGACAACGACGAAAGAAAATTCTTCAAGTACGGCGTAATCTGCGGTAAAAAAAAAATTCTTTATCTAAAATGGCTCTAAGGTCATTCTTCAACTCGAGCGGAGACCTCAGCTCCTTAGCGAACGTAAGATACGCAGGAGTAATATCCGTTGTCTCACATCTGGCAGTGTTTATCGCAAAGCGAACAGACGGAAGCTCACTAGGCCACGACCTATGATCCGGGCCAACGAGAATTGCCAGCTGTCCTTTCAAATCCCTGTTCTTTCTTTCAGCAGGATTCGCTTCAGGGTGGAACAAAGGTAACAAGTCTTGCTTGATATCAAAAATGAAAGCAATTTGCTGCATTACTGCCGAAATAAATTGGACACCATTGTCCGATATCACACGACGAGGAAAACCGAAACGCACGAAATGTTCTTATATAAGCACCCGAGCACAGACACCTCGTTCGACCCACCTCGTAGCAAGAGAAGAAATTTTGTGCCATTTTTTTTTTATAGGTTCTTTCAACCCCAGGCTGACCAGCAATGGGGGAGTCATGAAACTCCTTAAGGACTTCGTCTCGAAGACTAGGAGGGACAACAAGCTGTGCTTCTTCACTATCAGAATCACAAACACACCCTGCTCCATCAGGTAGCCACGAGCAAGCCAGCGCTGCGCATTCACCTCCTGAGAACCTTCCAACTCTGTAATTATCTTCTTTAACTCAGGATCGTCCAGTTGACCACGCCGGAGCTCAGATGGAGACCTAACTGGAAGGTCTACTATCACAGAACAAATCCCACACGAAGCCCGAAACCTCATCACAAAAAGGGCGACTTAGCATATCTGCGACATGATTCAACCTTCCCGGTGTGAATTCGATTCTAAGATCAAAAGCCTGTAGCTTGAGAGCAGACCTCACAAGCCGGCCAGAAGGCGACTTCAATGTTAACAGCCACCTCAGAGGCTGATGGTCCGTTCCCACAATCACCGGGTGACCTTCAATGTAACCACGGAAACGCTCCACGGCCCAGACAACAGCAAGAGCCTCACGCTCTGTCGTGGAGTAAATCTGTTCAGACGTAATTAATCTACTTGCATACTCAACAGGCCTCTCGTTTTTCTCGCCTTGCAGTAGAACAGCACGCAGAGCGTAGTTACTAGCGTCCGTACGAAGAATGAAGGGCTTCGAATAATCTGCCTGCACGAGAATCGGCGCGGAGTTAAGTAAAGTCTTCAGTTTCTCAAACGCGTCGTTCTGCTCCATTTCCCAGCACCACGGTTGATTCTTCCTTGTCAGACGCGACAGTGGTTCCGCAATCTGAGAAAAACCAGGAACAAATTTTCTAAACCATGAACAAGTCTGTAAAAAGGTTCTCAAGTGCTTCAAAGTAATTGGCTTTTTCATCCCAAGAATCGCATCAACCTTCTCCTTATCCGGTAAAATGCCCTGAGGAGAAACTATGTGACCTAAGTATTGCACCGAGTCACGAGCAAAAACACACTTTTCCATGTTCACGCGAAGTTTAAATTCGCGCAATCTCTCAAACAACACGCGCAAATCTTTAATTTGTTGAGAAAAGTTATCCGATAACACTAAGATATCATCCAAATATGTTAGGATTGTAACATTCTTCAACGCAGGGCAAGAACGCAGTCGATCAATCAGTCTTTGAAAAGTAGCGGGTGCATTCTTAAGCCCAAACGGCATCCTCTTGAAACGAAAAGTTCTCATGTGCGTAGTGAAAGCAGTCTTATCTCTATCAACATCTATAGCCAGATCGCAAATCGAGCGTGCTCATAACACACCCTCTCTTACGCCCGTTATTAATCACCTATCCTGATCCGTTTTTTACCAAATCGAGATTGAAAAAACAAAACACAATTGTGTTCTTGACATGTTTTTGGTACACAAGTGACAATTGTGTTTTGTTTTTTCAATCTCGATTTGGTAAAAACAGATCAGGATAGGTTATTAATAACGGGCGTTAGTAGCTTGGAGAAGCTCGTCAATCAAAGGCATCGGGTAAGCATCAGATTTAGTAACAGCATTCAACTTACGATAGTCTACGCAAAAGCGAATCTTCCCATTGCGCTTCGGAATCATCAGTGCCGGAGCTGCCCAAGCTGACTCGCGCAGGGCCCTCGAGGGTGACCTTTCAGAGAGGGTCCAACTGGACATGGTCTTCGGGCTCCTCGATATTCGTATCAGGGAGCGGATTGATGGGGACTCCGTGTGCAGCTTCGCGGAGCTGTTGAAGAAGGCGCGAATCGTCGAGGACGCGGTTGTTGAGCGGGCTATGGGGACCCGTGCGCTGCCGTCTCCGCTCCGTGAGGTGCTGCCGCTATCGAGCGGGGCGCGGGCGTCTCGTCCTCCGCAGCGGGCGCAGGCTCCGCAGCGGGCGTCGTCGGGCGCCGCGCGGACTCCGCCGCAGTCGTCGGATGCCCGAGCTCCGCCGGCGTACCTACAGCAGTCTTCGCCCTCGGCGCCGAGGACTGGCGCGGGCGTGAGCGCGGGTAAGGTACCCCTGAACGTACGTAACGATGAACAGTCATTAGGATCACAAGGTACTGTAAAACGTTTTGTTACCAAATCTAAGCAATTATTTTGCTATTGCTACGGTCAGCCGAATGTTGTGCGTGCAGTGTAATAATTGCAGTCCATGCAATTCGGAAGGTGTTAATGCGTTTTACTCTGTTGATTCGGTCGATAACAGTGCTAGTAGTGATCGAAAACTCTGCGTAAATTTCGTTTCGGGAAGTGTTTCTGTAGTCGATTCTAACGCTGTGCAATGTGATGTAGAATCTATTTCTTTGCCATATTCGCAGAATGTTAGTTCGCTAAATCTCAATCGTTCGCGACAGCCTCGCCACTTATACGTTTTTTGTTAACATATTGTTTGTGTTCGTAATTGTTGAATAACCTTTTTTATAGTTTTTACAAAGTTACTTGTGGAAGCATTAAACCCGATATTCGTGATATACAGGGTGTAACAGAATGGGTATATAAAGCCGAAACACAGCGATAGTCCTCATGAAACTGAACAACTTTCCCCAAGGAACATGGGTCGTAACTCGAAAAAAATTTTTGGATTGCCCATAGTTACTCGATCAGCTGATCGGGCATTTTGTATGGGGAGGCGAAATTTTTTTTTCGAGTTACGGCCCATGTTCCTTGGGGAAAGTTGTTCAGTTTCATGAGGACTATCGCTGTGTTTCGGCTTTATATACCCTTTCTGTTACACCCTGTATAACCGTGTTTCCTTCTAAGCTCTGAGAGAGTGACCTCAAACCGTACCCCCTTTCATAAATTATATTTTGTGAAATACAAACATGGATATTGAAGACATTGATTAAATTGATTTCGACGATATAGATGATGTGTATAGTTATCGCAATGTGCACAGACCTCGGCATCGCTATAACCCATTTGCACTTAGTAATGAAGAATTTCAATATAAATACAAATTCACTAAACGATTTGGTCAGAAAATCGTTGACCTGGTACGGCAAGATGTTGTTCTCGCCCCCAGAGGATGCCCCCTTAGCCCAGAACTGCAAATTACATGTGCAATTCGCAACTGGGCTCGCCATGCAGTAAGACATGCTTATCATTATCATTTACTTACTAAATTATTATTTCTTATCTAACTATTATAGGAAAGGAACATATTATTAGGTAGGTATAATAATACCTACCTAATAATATATTCCTTTCCTCATAGATACAAGATGATACCATACCGCTGACCTTCATGGGGAATCCAAACCTGTTGTAAGCCTAACGTGCAAAAAAATAGCCGAATCCCTTGCTAGAATGTCGTACAGGTTTATAAAGGTGCCTGCATCCATAGACGATATAATGAGTCTCACATTCGAACCAGGAACACCATTGAAAGGTGTTTCGGGTTATGGAAACAAAGGTTTTGTTGTCTGTTGAGAACTATGTTTGGCGATGTTGAAACTGCACGAAAAACGACTGTTGCTTGTGCCGTTCTCCATAACATTGCAATCGATATGCGAGAAGACATATTTCCTGGGGATGAAGACGCTATAGACATACCAAGGGAGCCTGAAGTTCAAAACTTCTTGCCAGGTTCTACTGTTAGAGGCAATGTAAGGAGAAGACAATTCATTGCTACCTATTTTTAATCATATATAAATAAAATTTCAATTTAGTGATTAATGTATTCATTTATTTTAAAATATTGTGTGTCTTCATATAATTTTCCTGAATTAATTTTACTTTCTTGTAATGATTTTTCTGAAAAAGAAAGTACCTATGTCATTATTATTTACATTTATAACATTAGCAGGATAGAATCACAGAATTAACATCTTACCATCAACCTCTGTAATAAGTTGGATTAATATTCCCTGTACCATTTACAAGTTAGTTAATATTTAGGTACATGAATACGGGCATGTATGAGGCGACTGATGAGTGCGGATGAAGCGAAGGAAGTGTGTTTGGATCGGAGGGCAGTGGACTCTGCCTACCCCAATGGGAGAGAGTTGTGACGGATATGTACATATATATATGTAATGATACAAAAAGGAAAAACACAAAACAAAGTTTTACTAACTTCTTCCTCTGTACTCCAATTTTCGCTTCTTTTTAGGGTTCCGTACCTCAAAAGGAAAAAACGGAACCCTTATAGGATCACTTTGTTGTCCGTCTGTCCGTCCGTCCGTCCGTCTGTCAAGACCCTTTTTCTCAGGAACGCGTAGAGGTATGAAGCTGAAATTTATATCAATTACTCAGGTCTACTGTCCCTTGAAGCTGTGAAAAAATCAAACTTCTAAGCCAACGCAATCAAAAGATACAGCCATTTATGCCGCAAATTTTCGACACTTGCAAGGGAATCAAAACCTACAGGGTGCTTCCCGTGAACTCAGAATCTTGAAATTTGGTACGAAGCAACGTCTTATAGCATAGATAAAGGAAAAATTACGAAAACCATAAATTTTTAGTTACATCACAAAATATATATTTTTTTAATAATCTTAAACTTACTACCCATTTCCTCATAAACGCGTAGAGGTAATAAATTGAAATTCATACCAAATACTCAGGTCTATAATACCTTTAAGCTGTAGCAAAATCAAACTTCTATGTCAACGCAATCAAAAGAAACAGCAATTTAAGCTGCATATTTTGAAACTCGCAAGTACTTGCAAGGGAATCAAAACCTAAAGGGTACTTCCAGTCGACCTTGAATCTTGAAATTTGGCATGAAGCAACGTTTTATACCACACATAAAGGAAAAATTCCGAAAACCTTAAATTTTTAGTTACATTACAAAATATATATTTTTTAATAAATATAAATTATCTTCTCGTCTTATTGTTGTGGGAGACTTCAATATAGATTTTAGAATGAATCCCCAAAATGGAATTTCCACATATTTTTCCTCCATAAACATGTTTCCGTTAATAAACAGTAGCACTACACGAAGTTGTACAACTATTGATAACGTTTTTTCGAACTTCAATGTTCAATGTGGTACTATTCACACCTTTTTCAGTCACCATTTACAGGTCTGGTTCAAATTTAATACTTAATTAATATTTTTGAACCAGATTTCTAAATAGTGACTAAAAAACTTAGTAAATAAATAACTTTAATAAAAGAACTTTCGCAAGTCTGCTGCAAGGCTAGTATAAGTGTTTCAGTTATATTATAGATAAATGATATGTGTTAATATAAAATAAAGGATTACTTAAACGATAAAGAGATCTTTGTCTTAAATTTATGCTCCTCCATCTTTCCCCATTGTAATGTTATGAATTTCATTTTGCAATAAAAATACCATAGTTATGACTCGATTGTCGTAATGAACGAACTTTGTAAACCTTGCAGGTTTGTACGGAACCCTCGGTGCGCGAGTCCGACTCGCACTTGGCCGGTTTTTTTTCCGCTGGTTTTCCATCTTCTTTGTTAACTTAGGTACTTAAGTAAAACTTAAGTAGCTGGCGCGAAGCGAAAACGAAAAATAACCTTGTGGAATTTGATTTAAATTGTTTAAAATAAAAGGGCACTGATTTAAAGAAGCAGTTAAAAATAGCAGTTTTGGTAAGATAAAAATTATCAATTGCGCGTTCAAAAACTATTTCAGCAGTTAAAACTAAGCAGTAAAGTAACGAAAAATGAGTAATAAAAAATAACGAAATTATAGGTGAAAATGTAATTGATCGGTAAAAAATGTATAAATGAGCAGTTACGTGCGGGCAGTAACAAATCGGAATTTGTCGGTGAGAAATCTTATTTGAAGCAATTATATAAACAATGAGGTGGTAACATAACATAAAAAAACAGTAATATACTTTGACTGAAGGAATTAAATTAAAAAAATAATAGTAGATGTCGTAGGAACTCTTATTATAAAGCCTGAAACACACCGGATGCGTATGCGTAACGTAGACGTAAGGACGACATAGCGACGCGCGTAGTCACTGTGTAACCCGATGTGTCACCGGGCTACGCATCACGTCGACGTGTACGCATACGCAACGCATACGCAACGCATACGCAACGCATACGCAACGCATACGCAACGCATACGCAACGCATACGCAACGCATACGCAACGCATACGCAACGCATACGCAACGCATACGCAACGCATACGCAACGCATACGCAACGCATACGCAACGCATACGCAACGCATACGCAACGCATACGCAACGCATACGCAACGCATACGCAACGCATACGCAACGCATACGCAACGCATACGCAACGCATACGCAACGCATACGCAACAACGCATACGCAACGCATACGCAACGCATACGCAACGCATACGCAACGCATACGCAACGCATACGCAACGCATACGCAACGCATATTTGGCCTTAAGACCCGATTGGGCTATAATATGGATAACAACAATGCACTCGCACGCTTATTGCGAAAACAAATGCAAAAATTTAAAACGCGATGTCACGGGACACGGTTACCTAGCCTGTGATCGGTAGTTTCCGCTACCGCGCTCATAAACTCCGCCTAATGAACGAATATTTACCTCTCTTTTCAATGAATTTAAGTTCGGATGTCACCGCTCGCTGGTAACTGCTGAACTATTTATCGAACTGCTCATTAATTAATTTTACTGATCATATAGATTTTGGATTGGTCAAATATATTTTTTATAACAGACAAATTATTTTTTTATTACCGTCCATGTTTTACTGTCGTTTTAATTAATAAACCGTCAAAAAATTAAATAACTACTCAATATGTTTTTCAACTGATCTTATTAACAGCTGGAATAATTAAAGAACAGCTCAAAAATTTAGTTCCCAAATAAAAGTTTGCAATTTGCAACTTGTCAAATTATGGAGCATGCGCGCCATGTCACCGCGCAACTCCGTTTCACGGATAATGTTAAAACAAAACTTTACTTTATTAAGCCGTTTCAATTATGTACGTTATGAATATTTAAGTTATAAATTTATATGCCTTTGAAATATATTTTTTACATTACATTACAATATTTATGCATTTTAAAGTACGAGTATAAATATTGGGAGAAACGGAATGTTCTTGCGAAAAGTGATATTTTATTTTTTAAATTATGGCTAGCCGCCTTCTTGCCGCAATATTTGCAAAATAATAACAATTTCCATAGACAATTCGTGGACTTCGATGAGACTTCATAATCTTCGAATAATCTTTGTTTTGTAATAAGAATTGTTAGTACCGTATTAAACCAAGATTACTTATATCTGGTCTAAACCAGGTTTATATCATTTTTTTATAATAAGACTGTGTATGTTTTATGTGTGATATGACTCCTTCCACAGCAACTTATAAATACTCAAGTAGATATCTAACTTTATCCACAATCTTAAGTAGGTATTCTTCACTGCCATTGTAACTGCGATAAGGTATTTGTGTCATAATATCTTCTACGTATGAATGAATTTTTGTTTCAATAAACAATTTCTCCTACCTTCCAAATAGTCCTATTAATAGTTTGTGCAATAATTTGCTTAGTCTAATAATGTTACTCAGTTTAATAAAGATTAAAACATAATACAAATAGGTAAGTACCTGTTTTAAAAAACTCTTCACTATCAACGGCAAGGGTCGTTCATAATCGTCGAAAATATATGAACGTCAACCTTTCAAAATACGTTCCAATATAAGTATTCGTTAAAATACCTGAATAAATCTGTAACAAATAGGTATATTTTAATGTAAACCGGGTACAAGGCTTAACTTTTTTTGACAACTTTTAATTATGATTTATCAACGTAGAAACATCATCGAATAATATTGCGAATTCCGTATATTCTCTGAGCTTAATAATTAAAGCCTTTAGAAGCTTGCATATCAAAGCCTATATGATGATGTAGTGAAATAATAATTTGATTAATAGGTATAACATCGAATTACTCAATGTTGTCATTTTGCGTAGACACAAATTATTTTATGAATAAGTTAAATAATATCTAAGCCTGTATGTAGAAATTGAATTTTAGACAGAGACGTAAGCGTGAAACAAAACGTAAGACTCTTCTAGAAATGGCATCAACAATACCTAAATATGTACCTACGTATACTTATTCAAGCGAGACGGATATTGGGGAGTTTAAAAAATGGAACGAAGAACAGAAAATTTATACATAAAATATATATTTGGAAGTCAAAATCGACGGACATGTATGAAGCGACTTTTGAGTGTGGATGAAGCGAAAGAAGTGTGTTTGGATCGTGGCAGGTGGAAGTGGTCTGTACCTACCCCAACAGAAGAGAGACGTGACGGATATGTATGTATGTATATTTGGATATCTAGTATCCAAAATGTATTTGACAATTTAATTAAAATGTGGGAAACTGTATACATGAACCACGCAGGAATAAGGTACACCTGCGCATAATTATTTTGAACCTGTGGAGGTTCAATTATTTTAAGTTCTTTTACTTAAAGTAAAAGTCTGTCTGACCCGTGGTGGACTCTTTCCTACTTTTTTATAGGCGGTGATAAAAAGTAGAGTGCGTTTAGGATTTTATTAGAAAATTCCACGAAACGTTAATGATTATTCTCCAGACAGAATTCGCACTCACTTCCACTCAGGATACAAATAAACAATTTCCCGTTTTAATTTACTCTAATATTGTTTGGTCCAAATACTTAGGTACTAACAAATAATTGTTAAGAGGCGAGCTAATTTATTTTGAGGATTTGGGTCACGATTACGAAGAACGATTTCTTTAGAGTTTGCATACTTTGCCAAAATTTACATATTATAGTATTAATAGTACGAGTAGCAAATCAACGGCAATCTAAAGGGAACAAATAAAAATTAGTGTTGTTTTTGCCCTGCCTCACTAGAGGTTGCTATGGTCTAATCAGAAGAACTATGTTTAAGATGTAAAAAATAGCGTTTTTACTATTTTCCTAAGTTAAGGAAACTAAGCAATACAGATTTGAAAACTCTGCCCGAGACTCCTCATGACTGCAATTGTCTCTACCTCTTGATCACTGAATCGATGGTAGATGCTATTAGGTAAGTATGTGTAGAAAAAAATGCCAATGAAATAATTACTTAATAAAAAATCCCGATGGTATGCAAGAGGGCCAAAAAAGGAAAAACTCTGTTTTGTTTCTTTGCATCAGAAAAAGAGATGTTTTATTATATTGACATGTCTATTCCCAAATCCGCTAATTTGGATCCACTTTAAATATTACAGTTCACTAATAGTGGTACTTTATTACTTAAAGACATTACAAACATGTGTAAATTGAAAACAGCATATAAACGCCAAATTGAACAGGTACCTACGTGGAACTAGCACATTAAGTTAATGTAATGTGGCAGAGAGGTAGTATTTATTAAAACGAATGTTGAACAAACATGAAAGCTAACTTTCATTAATGTGATAGGTGTCAATTACGTTATTAAAGGAAATGTAGTCTTGAACAATTAGATAGGTACCTGATTAAATTTCCCACAAGACAAGACTCACTATGTATAAATAGGTAAGCTATTGGTTTACAAGTAGGAAATATTATTGTATGTAATTCAACAATAACTTTGGCAAATACTCTACGCGAAGTACAATCTCTCAACATTATCTGCAGTAACTCAAGAGAGTTGTTTACACAATTCTACTACCTACTATTGTAGCAGGTATTTACAAAGCGCGAGGCAGACCAGCCCCCACCAACATCTCATATAGTTAAGTAAAAGGTACTATAAATCGAGGAAGAACCGATGTACAGAATTACCATAGTTTCTTTAAACAGAACCCATGATGAAGCAAAAAACGTATCGAGTGAACTTTATACAAAATAACAAATCTAAGATATTACCTTCAAATTGAAATAAAAGTATACCTTTTTAACATTTACATACTATGAAGATAAAGAATTTATATGTAGGTACGTTTCTTGAGATTATTAAAAGTCGTAAAAGGCTAGCGCATTGCCCACCTTCCGGCTCGTTTATAAAGTTAATGTTATGAACAGGTGGGGATAATGTAAATTTCTGCCAGTTAGAAGACAACACAACCGAGCTACCTATAAACGCTTGTTTAGTTTCCAAATTATCAATTTGACTAAAGTTGTTTATCGTTAAAGAAATAATGTACACTTGTAATCGAACTTTGCGGCTCGATACCTTAAACTGCTGTTGTTTACTTCTTCCAGTTAGTTTAACACTAAGAAATAACAAAACGATTATAGGCAAATTGCACCAATGAAACACCACACTGTGAAACTGTTGTTATTCTGAAATACGCGTTCATAAATCATTTCGTTGCCTATTTACGATACCTATCCTGTTTGAGATAAAAATTTCATATTAGAAGCATACATCATTTGAACATAATATAAACGTTATATGAATTCTCTGTTTTATTTTTTCAAATAAACTTGGTATTCAATGTTTACGTGTTCTGTCCCAAAATAAATATTATCACGGAAATGAAAATATTCTCGTAAGAAAGGAAATAGGATCGCACATGAAAATGCACTGTTAGCCCAGAAACTTGTTCCATTTAAGTGTGTGATGACTGCGAATCTGACATTAGCTTCTAAAAACGTACCTGACGTTTTATTTCTAATGCGATAAGTATCTCACTACATAATAGAGAGTAATTAGGTGTGGTGTAATTAGTGCACCCTGCACGTGTACAATACGTAATGTACATACATACATATCTGCAAAAAAATACTTGATACAAAAAAGCCGTGATTTACAACAGTAATGATCCATCTCTTTATCCCGCGATTACCTATCTGTACTAAATACATGGTTAGATCTATATTTATTCGTGTTAAAAGCAAACTATGGCTTAAATCTATCCCAGTTTCCATTAAAGGCTTAACGGCTATGTGTACAAGCTTTCAGCGCTTTCACATCAGTTTCATAGACTGCCTCGAATCGAAATCGCAAACAAGTAGCGCGCTGTGTAGACAAGGCTTTATATTTCGCTCTATGAGGAAACACGTCCGTAACAATGGACAAGACAACTGTGATATTCGATTCTGATGATATTCAAAATGAAAATGTTTTCTTTTACTCGACAAAATAGGGTAGGTATTCAATTAACATAATTATTATTATTAGTAGATATATAATTAACAGAGTATACCTACTTACATATGAATAAACGTATAACATAGTAGACATTACGTAATAAAACACTATAAAAAAGAAATTTGAAATCTTATTTTTAGTTTTACAATAGTTTAAAATCAAAAAATAATATTTATTGTGTAGCATTAAGTACAATGTAGTCAATGTTTTTTTTTTTCGAAACTAATACTAGTTACACAAAGATTTCCCTAGACAAGAATAATCAGTATAGCAAGACTCTCGATGGGTTCTTTGTTGGATGGGTTCGGTTGATTTGATTGGATTTGAAATTGTGTATCATGCGACGCATATATTAGATACAAGGCAAGGCGTGCAATCATTTTTAATCAAACTTATGCAATATAAGTGTAACATTACATTTTCAGCTGATTTCCATTACCTACTACTAAGTTTTTTGTCGGTAATGAAAGGCTTCAAACGGTTTTTGTTTCGTTTCTCCCCTTGACCAAACTAAGTTGTCAAATCAATTAGGTCAGAAGGAAACTCAATTCCTTGTAGTTAAGCCCCACATCCCACATTTTACTAATTGATTTTACCGACTCCTTAACGTTTCTGTCTTATCTAACGTGTCCGATTTTCTGTCCCCAAATTTTTTAGCTGGAACTTTTACCTACACAAAAATAACTTGCGATAGGTGACTAATGTGGTTAAGTAGGTACCTTATATATAAAATACCTAAGGTATTTTATGATAAACAGCAAGGAATATGTATAGGTACACGTAAGGTAAAAAAATATAGCAATAAGCGTAGCTTTGAAACTAGTTAGTGAATTAGTGAAAAAAATATTCTAGCACATTTGCAAAATTTGAAGAAACTTAATGGACAGGGTATAATATACTTAGAGATGTTTTTAAAAATTCAATCATTCAATCACTCAAATAACTTGTAATGGATTCTCGGATTTTCATTACGCAAAACGCTTTTCACCGAGTTACAGGATTTTCTGACAGTCGGAATTTCTCTTACGCCATCAACGATATGTTTGAAAATTTTAACTCGCGTAGATACTGCTCAGTCAGGATCTTATAAGCGGAAAGCGGTTATTGATCGGGGTTTAAATTAAAATGATTCATTAATAATTAACACACGAAATACCTATTTGATTACCAACAAATGTGAATTTCAAAAAGCTGGCTTCGCAAATATAATAATTAAAGTCCACCTTTCAAATGAAATTATGTATTGATTTGAAGCAAAATTCTGCAAAAATTTGGCCTAAATTAAAAGTCACAATCAATTAGTCATGTTGAAATATTCAATAATGTTCAAAATAAATTAACTAATTCATTTAGGGTCGTACACAAAATTCAGGAGTATTGAAGACAAAGTTTGGAAAACAAACGAGAACGCGGAAAGTCTGTCGAAACTCGTTGTCTTTGAAACTGTTTCCTGCCATCAGAGCAATTGATATTTCCATTAGATAGGTACTCACAAGTACGAAGACTTCAATAAGAAGCAAATAGTAGCGAGTATGTTGCTACTTTTGTTAATTAAATTATAAATTCTCTCGTTCAAGTCTCTCATTACCAAAACATAGAAGACATTCAAACAATTTACATTTTGTATGCAGCCTATAGTACCTAATAAAGACAAAATTTAAGCTCGTTGAAAATAATTACCTTAATTAAAGATCCATAAAGTAATTACTAAGCAATAACTTGCGACAGATACAAATAACATTTTGGAATGACACGAAGTACCTACAATTCATTAATCCCCTTTGTCTATGTTAAACAACAAAGACGTGAAAGAAAATTAATTTCTCCTAATCCGCCTAAGCTGCACTGACATCGACTCTTGTAATATGTTCATTACAGCTCTCATCAAAAGCTTTCTTTAGTTACCTATTCGACTTATGTGACAATAGGGAAAAATATATCACGGTATTTATAATTTTGGTCATTGCAACCGTCTTCAGAAATTATAAGTACCTACTTAAATGATTTAAATCATATAAAGTATCAACATCAAGATACAATAAAAACAAGCACCTAGGTAAGTTATATTTTCCCTCTCTGATTTATTTTAACAGACGCAATAACAAACAAAGACAATAACTAATTTTGAAAATTCATAAGATAAGTTCGGTTTCACGACCGCAGTTTGGGAAACAGCAAATAAAATACTCGTTTTAGCTGTTGCAGATGAAGTGGGATTTGCGATAAGCCTAAAGTTGCTTAAGAAAGCAGGGGTTCGTTTTAAATAAGATCTTACTGGGGATTACAGCGGAACAAGCAGCCTAAAAGTAGTCGATAGCGGTTGTAACAACTTGGAAATATAAGTACGCCTGCCGTCGCCTGACTAAATATTCTTGTCTCTTCAACTAGAAATTGTTATCGATAAGCGACAAGTGAAATATGTCTGTAAAATATTGCCTACGTACAAGTAGAGACTAATGTACCAAATATAAATTGTCAGTGTTCAAAATTACTGTAATCTTAGATATTCCTAAAGTACAGCAACCCCGTACACTCATTTTCCATTTTTAATTAAATGAGTGTAAATTCTTCCATATGCCTTATTAAATTCTCAAGTAAATCTTTAATTTATAACTACTAGACATATCTGGATATGTTTTCGTTTGTTGAAATAAGCTATTTACTTACGTATGAATTCTTAAGCCGGTTTTGCTGTGTCAATTTTTGGTGTTCAATCAATATTATTTGTTTAACATAAATTGAGCTCAGCTTAATTCACTTGAGCAGTTAATTATCACGCTAACAACAAAATTTCCAATTTTGGTGAATCAGTAAAATAAGCCATAGGTAACTTAGAGGTCTTTAAATTTAAAATTTTATATAAACAGCTAGCTTGGCTATTCAATTTAATAATTTCAATTTATTGGCTTTGGTATCGTATAAATTGATAATCATTAGTAATTTTTGCTCAATTATTTTCATAAGTCTGACTCTATTATATTCATGAATTGAAAGCCAGTCGGGGATTCATTATAATATAGGCTAAAGACATTATTTTTCTTGTTCATAGATAGAATGAATACCCTTTTCTATATTGATTCATAAATCACATTTTGCTAGTCGTTTATGTATGACGTCGACGGGATATTTTTTCCTGGCAAGTTTAAAAGAATTTTCTGAATCCTGTCATTCCGAAATTCCACAAGTCTGCTCATCCACCTTTTATTGATATTGGCAAAATACCTAGCCGATTATTTATAAGCGGTGTTTCGTGATTTCTCAGAATGTATCTAATATCAAATATTTCACGTATCTAATGTATTTTTTGCAACTGCTTTTAAATAGTGTGTTCTCAAATGGTCTACCCTTTTAGAGTCAAACGCAATAAACTATGTAGGTACGTACGAGGTACCTGTCAATAGGTGAATTATGGGAAAACATAATTTTTTTGATAAGATGATTTGTTTTCTTTGAAAAAAAAAGGCAATCAAATTTTAACTTTATTGAATATCCATAGTATTAAAACATACAAAAAGGAATAAATATAACACAAAACCAACAAAAATCCTAACCCAACCTCCTCACCAAATAGTAATATTTACTAAGAACATCGCAGAAAAAAAAGGTTAATTGTGCCACGACGTTACAGAGCGAACACCATTACTTTACACTCTCGAGGCACAATTTTCCTAAATATTTGGACAGGAAAAAGGGAAAACATATATAAACACAGGACGTAGGTACTTGTAGTGCTGAATAATAAACAGTTCCTATACCTTTGATGAAAAAAGAAATTTTCACTGTTTTATGAGAAGCTTTCTTTCAACAAAGATAACGCGATCATCATTTTGAACCGTCTGTATTAGCTCCAGGTAGCTCCGAGATTGTTTGGCTGTTAATGCTGTAATATATTATACCTTTTACGTGCCAATCAATTATTATGCGTACAACCATTTGCTTGCTATTAAATACATTAATTACCTATTAATACCGCGATTCGGGAAATGACCATGAACCTGTGACTATTCTGCTTATCTTTGTTCCAATTCTTTCAAGTAAGAGTAGGTATGTATTAAATTACAAAAAATATTAAATAAGCATTTTTTATTGAATTATCTATTTTTCGTTTAGGTTTATTTAGTGTACTTATACCTGCATAATTTAGGCGAAATTATGTATTTATCTATAAGTACAATTAATTAATTCATTATTGAAAACAACCCCATCAACGTTTCAATTTCTTAGTTCAATACTTACTTACATAAAATAAGATTTACCAGCATGTTATCAGATAATGTATTATGTATCAAAATGTATTTTAATTAATACTTACTTACAGGGCCATATAAATCCAACAAAATCGTCTGATATTTAACCACCCATTACAAGCTAGTTAACAAGGAACCGAGTGCGATACCCGCTAAAGCACAGAAACTTTACAACAGTAGGTATGGATCGAAATTAGCGTTTGACGCGTCCGAGTGCTACGCCACGCCGAAACACACTGACTAAAAAAATATTGCAATTTTACTTCCGTCTCGTGTTATCTCCACGAAAGTTTCATATCCAACTAAAACAGATATGTGCAAAACATTTACCTTTTTCATGCAATCTATGACTAAACAAATGTGGTTACAATTAATGCGGTAGATGTTTGAACAACGCAAAATTTGGACGTATCGATAAACTTTTAGATAAGATACAGAGCAATCGTCACTCGATTAATATATTACTTAAGTAAATTAATTCCGACTGATAACACAATTTAATATAAACCTTTTTATCTTGGTTTGAGTATCTGATATAAGGTCTGAATAATCGACAATCCGTGATTTTAATAATAGGTATTTGTTTATTAATGCAATCTACTCAGTGTTAGCTGTAGGTACTAGACTTTTAGTGCAAAAAGAATAATTCACTTTCTGCGTCCATGCAAATAGGCCAAAACCTGGCGCTCCTGGACGACTATCTGCTTTAATACGAAGATAGGTAATAAATATCAATGTTTGTGCCTATGGATGGATAGATGGCTAAATTTGATGATTTCTTTACTCTTTTGACCATCCTATAAGCAATAATATCGAAACATATTACTTATACATTAGGATTACACATAATCTATACTTAGGTAAGTAAATATTATTTTAAAATATTGTGTAGGTAAGTTTTCCAAGATATGGCGATACGAAGGCTGCTATTTATGTATCCGGAAAAAACATAAAGAAAGAAACAATGTATTTTCATCGTTTTTGAAAATATTCTCCCTGATGATCTAAGCACTTTTGCAAGCGCAGAAACCAATTTTCAAAGCACTTTTTGTCATCTGTTTGAGGTACAGTCAGCATCAGATATATGGTAACAGTCAAGGTACTCAAATATTTCGGAGCAGCATTAAATTTCAATATGTTCGTTACGATAGATGCGGCCTATAAAATCGGGACATATAAATCGTCACAAATTTAGGATCAGAGACTGTTTAATAAGTTCGTTACATACAATTAGGTAATGATATCGGAACGAAAATAATCGTCAATGGTACTTATCAAAGCAGTCAAGATGGTCATAAATATCGGAACATTTATGCAATATTTAAGATGTACTTTAAATCTGTGTAATACAATTTAAAATGCTTGAGATTGGACCCACGAAGTTATCAATAATTTAAATTTAGAACGAAATGGTTTGTAGTGACATTCACCGAAAAGAGTGTGGACTTGTTATTATGACAAATATATATCTGTCTCTTTCAAATACAACAAATATTCTTACCAAACTAAATGCCTATTTATTTATGTTGTTTGTTCTGACGCAATGTCAAAATTGAAGCGTAGAATGATTAGTTTAATTTCGATGAAACGATGTCAGATACTTAATGGCGTAGTTGATAGTCCTTTGACTATTAAAGCACATAGTCGTGGGTTCAAATCTGATGAGAGTGCGTTATTTATTTTCTTCTTTTTATGGATGAAAATAGCATTATTATTTTGTATGTCTTTCCTATCACGGAACAATGGTAAGTAAATGGTAAAAGTCCTTTTACACTTGGTAGGTATAAACAGTGTAGTAGAAGTTATTGTTCTACAACAAAAGAAAATTACAAAGAATAAATATTACAATAAGTAAGTAAGTAAATAATAAAATAGCAAACTTGTTGTTGTAGGTACTTAAAATTATTTTATTAGTACTTATACCTAAGTAGGTATCTATCACGATTGAATTGTTGATCAAGTACTAGAACCGACTTGGTAATTATCTTTCATGTCCGAACTCTTTTAACGCGTGTAGTTATATTTGTATTCTTCATGTTTTCTATTTATATTCTTGATGTTGACAAGTCAATAGAGTTAGTACCGAATTCAAATGTGTACTATCTATGTAGCACAGACTTAAAGTACATTTTCCATAAATGTTCCGATATTTATGATCATCTTGACTGCTTAGATACCATTGACGATTATTTTCGTTCCGATATCATTACCTGATTGTATGTAACGTATTTATTAAACAGTCTCAGATCCTAAATTTGTGACATTTTATATGTCCCGATATTATAGGCCGCATCTATCGTAACGAACATATCGAAATTTAATGCTGCTCCGAAATATTTGAATACCTTGACCGCTACCATATATCTGATGCTGACTGTACCTCCAAAATGTGCATTTTGCACGCCTCAACGGTCTCTTCCTGGGTCCAAAAATTTTGACCACGTAGTTTTTTCTATACGATTGGATGTAAAAAGAAATCGTTGGGTGTCAGGACTGTACGGAGGATGGCCCGTTAGTTAATTCAATCTTTTCGCCTTTCAAAAACTTTGTTGTTTTAGACGATGTGTGGCAGCTCGCATTATCGTGATGAAGAATGACTCTCCGTTGTCGGTTATTTTTTCTTATTTCTTCTAAGACTTCTGGTAAACAAATTATAGTATACCGTTCCGAATTAACCGTTCCCGATTATCTAGTGGCATCGTAGCCATATGTTCATTGATAGGTACCAAGAAAACAAACGACCATTTGCTTCATAGTGCTTTACACACGAACAAATTTTGTCGGCTTTGGCTCAACTTCGGACACCCAGACCGTTGATTGCTGTTTAGTTTCGGGCTGATATGCATATGTCCACGATTCATCACCTGTGTAGATATTATAGGCAGCTTTTGAAACACCCAAATTGTATTTTTTTGATCATTTTTATGCGCCAATCGACATGAGCCTGTTTTTGATCAATTGTGAAGTTGTGCTGAACACAACGCGAAAATTTATTTTATTACAGCAATATATCCATGTAGTATCTTTGGTATACTCGTCATATTTATGCTCAAGGAAGCCTCTATCTCCTGATATGTAACATGACAATCTTGCACAATTAGATTTCGCACGGCATCGATGTTTTGAGGTAAAACAATCGATCTGGGATGACGTTCTTTAAATTCGCCGTAGACATAGACAGTCCACGAATAAACTGACTGAACCAGTGATACACAATGGTTTTAGTAAAAAGTAAAAGAAAGCAAAAGTAAAAGAAAGTTGATCTGTGCACTGTTTCTGAGTAAGCCCACGCCGAAAATCGTAGAAAATAATCGCACGAAAATATTCTCGAGTCAAATCCAGGGTGATGACGACACGCTATTTTCAAAATGGCGCCAAAATTGAAAAACAAGTGACAGTCACATGAAACCTACTGTATAGTACAGCCAGAGGCTTCAATTTTAGTATTTACTTTTTAAATATTATTCTGTAAATGGCCAGTTCCGGATACATAAATAGCAGCCCTCGTAAATGCGTAGGTAGGTACGAAGTGTAGGACAGCGTCTTTGTATCAATAAATGCTTATTAATTTAAGGTATCTCTCGTGTATTAAAAGTAATTACTTCAAGTTTGAGAAATAGCCACAGTAGCAAATGTTGTTGCCGCAATTATCAGACTCTCTCTAATTACAATTTTATTTTACTGCTCACGACATTCCTAAATTAAAAAATATAGACTCATTAAAATTATACGTCGGAATCATAACTTTGTTTAATAGCGGAAGCACAAGAACTCCAGAATAATAAAATTTACAATTGTTAGAGTAGGTAAATAATAAAGAACAAGTAAAAAATTAGGAAAGTATAGCGCTGTTCGAAATTAAAAATTCCTCGAATTCTGCTGCCGGATTTTGCGAGTTTCTTAAACTATGTATTTTAAAGCAAGTAATAATAACATTGTAGGTACCTAAATAGATATCGTAGTTATTGTTAGGTACTCACGGGGCAGTGTATTAAAAGTTTTCACAAAATGTAATAAGTACTACTACTTAGGACTTCGATAAGAATTTATTAATTCTTATCGAAGTCCTAAGTAGTAGTACACAATATGCTATATATATATATATATATGCTTTATAATAAAGCATTTAAGTAATCTAAGATGATGTTTGTCTTGTTTTCTTTGAAATACTTTTTTAGTGGGTGTCCGAATATTCTTCTGTGTTGTATATTATAAAATCAATATACAACATCAATCACAGATAAACGAGATATTTGTAGGCAGTTCGGAATAAGTTTCATACTAATTTGAGAACTCGTATGGGCGAGATTCCGTGCGGTAACGTGCTGGCGGGCCGAACTGTAACTGTCATTATAAAATATCAAAAGAAGATGGTACGATGTTTGATGAATAAGTAACTTTAACAGGCTTTTGTACAACTATGGCATAAGTAAATCACCTTAAATGACGATTCATTAAATATAACAAACAACCAATGGCGTGCCACACTAAAAGCTTTTGACAGATGGCGCTGTAGGCGACTGAACCTTGTTTACATTTTGTAGTAAAGCGGGTGAATACAAATTTTCTGCTTTTTATCGTAATAATAATTTTAAAATGTAATCGTTGTTACCGTTAGTCTCACTACGAGCTGAGCTACGTCGAAGAAATGCATCAGTGGCTGGTAAAAAAGCTATCTTGTTGAAAGGTAATTACTTAACATATTATAGGTTATGTGTCGTATTTACAAAGACGTTTTGTATTTGCGTATCGTTAAATGTGATATTCATATCCAGATTGGAGACGTATGACCGTGATCAGAACTTTCATGTAATATTGATGCCGAAAACGATAGTTTATACCTATGTACGACCCTGATAAATTCAGAGATATTCCCGCGAATTCTCCTCTTCCAGCTATCAGTAAACGTGAAATACAGGAACATTTTCTAGGATAAGCTTAATGACCTTATTCTGTTACTTACAGGATTGTAATGTTATCTGTTTATTTATAGTGCACAAAAAGACTAGGCTGTATGGTCGCTGATCCTTGCCTGTAGTGAATAGACGAACTAAAAAAAACTCATACGTTTTGACGTTTGCTATGTCAAATGAAGGCAGTCGAGTATGCGCCACCTATCGGGAGAAAAAGGCATTTCTTCTCCATATTATACCATAAACCATTTAGCACAAAACTGCAAAGACGACCATCCAATAAAGCTTCGATCCTAATTAATTTATCGGGCATATACAACTTATCTCGGCTACCTAGGATTATAGGGCAAACAAATGTGCTTCAAAGAAAATCCTTTCACTCATAAGGGTTAAACTGTAAGTAGGTAGGTGCTATAGCAATAATTAATCACGAGGGCTACACAGTTCTCGCGACAAAGATTGTTGCTTTGTCGCTATAGTCGTCTCTATCAAAAGGCTGGTAGCGTAAGGAGAGTATGCGAGAAAGCAACATAGCCTCTGTCGCGGGACCTGAGCTAGGCCTGCAGGGAACGAGCTAATTCCTTTAAATTTTTTATTAAAAACGTATCACGTAAGTTATAATAAAACTAGTAAAAAGCTTTACAAAGGCATAAAAAACAATGTGGGCATACTCTGGTCCCAATGCTTTAAGACTTAGAGAGAACTGAATATTTTTATATGAGCCCTTAAAACGGAAAAAGTTTTTTAAAAAGCTTAACTTAAACGAAACTTACCGTAATAACTGAAATAAACAAATATTAGGTAAAAATATAATTTAATGTCAAAACTAAAACAACAATGGCAAATGAGTTAAAGTTACCTTAATAAATTTTACACAAATCAATCAACATATCTTTTAAAGATATTCATCATATTAATACGCGCAATTAACTAAACTACAAGGTACTACATTAGAAAGGTACTGCATCTGCAAACTAGGAATATCGTCAGTACGCTAAAACGCAATTACATTTTAGGAAAAACTATCATCAAACACTTTTAACAACAATAGTTTCTATTAAGTAAGAAACACGATTCATATATCTTGGGGAGTTTACAGATGGTGACTGGCAGGGTGAGGTGCTACTTAGCCGAAGCTAGACTCCGAGCACCTAAAAATAACACTTGAGTAGTATACAGTGGAGTCTTTAATGATGCAGAGCCAAACCTTAAATACTATGCTACCGAGTACCGCGACAAACCTAATCGCCCGAACGAGCACTATCTCTGTTCGGGCCATCACGTCTAAATCACACACAAGATAACACACATATAAGATAGGTCCGCTACAGGGAGGAATTTTAGTTTCATGGGTCCCTTGATTATCGTCATAGAGTAAAACAAAATTGTATTTTATACTGTTAGGCGCCCGGTTAATGTTGTACGCGTTGCACGCTGCGTCCAACGCAGGTGAGCGGATTACTCCATACATTATCTTATATAAACATATATTTATCTTCATAGATTTTGTATGGAGTAACTGATCCCATGCGTCTCGGACGCTACGCATAAAACAACCGCGTGCCTTACGTAAAAATCCTAACTTAGATTCAAAGGCCATGCGATTTAAAAGGTCATGGTCCTTAGTAATTTCATTGCTATTTAGCCATCATGCTTTGTACAGACATTAATTGCTTTTTTTTTAAGAAAGTTTCCAGTTAGAATGCTGTTTTGAAATTTTAATTAAGGCATTTATAATTTTACTATGGCACAAGACGTCAGCCAAACTTTCGTAGTTTTCTGTCTTTGTGTACCCCAATTATACTTACCTCTACAACTATAAACCAACAAGATAGTTTTGTATTATAAAGACTTAAGCCTAAAGTATTTAACAAGATTATATTTAATTGCATAAAATATATTACAGGAAAGTAAAATTACACCTTATAAAACATGTAGATATTATTTTGTACAACATTAATATTAATTTTAAAATTATATTTATTAAGTGGGGTTGAAAATATATAAAAAAGCTATCAGATATGTATGAGTTAGGATCGGATGGTTACCTCTCTTGATGGATCATCCAGCCAAGGCTGAGCAGCTAAGGGCCAAACCCATACAAAGCGATATCTACGTTAGTACAACTTTTCAGCTGCCCTTGGTTTGTTGACAGTCGTTCAGAAATGTTTACATTGATTAAGCACGTGTAACTGTTAGTTAACAAGTCATCTGCTGTGAGACTACCAATTGCCAATCAGACCATGAATTGGTCATTAAAGTTTTATGTTGAACCCAGAACTCATTTTGGAAAAAAGCACAAATAATTAGAACAAAGCAGTCGCTAAGCAATTTACTCTCGAACCGAACAAAAGACACCCGGGATGATCCACCATCTTTGAAATATTACAGCATTTTCTGTGCCCAAGCTCAATATTTCCATTATTACTGGAAATTGCCTGATAGGATCCCAACAAGCTTCAGACTAGACCAACTAAAGCATGACCTAAAACGACTTGATCTATAGTTATCTAGCACAATAGCCTGTTAACCTGCGCTTGTTATTATTTATTTATTTATTTATTTATTTATTTCAGTTAGGTACAATAACAGATGACAGATTGAAATTCAATAAATTATAACAATAACAAGTATCAATATAAACCTGGGATCCAATTACAATTGTACACAACACTTTTGTTAAAAAAAAAGGGATTATTGGTACATTATTTAATAGATTTTGATAGCACATACTTAATCATAATTGTGAGAAGATTAATTAACAAATTGAGTTATCTAATTAAGTGTATTTAAGTTTGAAATTATAAAATGTTATTGACTAATAATTTAAATATATTGAGTTTACAGCTGAAAATGTCTAAGTGAGCGCAGGAATCGTTATAACTTTCGCACATTCTGTGGAGAGGGCTATTACGCGTGACATTATTGTTAGAAAGAGGGACATTAAACAACTTTGGAACACGCACAGATCGAGATGGAACATGAAAATTTATCTTGCTTAGGAGATCACTATCCAGATTGCCATTTATAATTTTGTACAACATACAAAAGTCAGCAACTTGTCTACGTTTGACCAGACTACCAAGTTGAAATTTGGTTAGTCGGTCACAGTATTCCGGAATTCGACGTCTAACCCCCAGCCTACTACATAGAACTCTAACAAAACGCCGCTGTATTGACTCAATTCTGTCCCTGTGAGTTTCATACATTGGTGACCAAACTGTACAGCAATACTCCAATATACTGCGCACCAAAGCACAGTACAGAGTGATCCAAGAGCTTTCCTTTTTGAATGGCCTTGACACTCTTATAATGAAATTTAACATTCTATTTGCCTTAGCACAAATATGGTCATAATGTAGCCTGAAAGATAAAGAATTATCAAAAATTACACCCAAATCACGGATCGAGTTGACTTTATCCAAAACAATATTATTAATGGTGTAATTAAACTCAATAATATTTCTATTACGGCTGAAGGTAATAAATTGGCATTTTTTTATATTAAGGGCCATGTGGTTCCGCACACACCATTCCATCAAAACGTCAAGGTCCCTCTGAAGCACTATGCAGTCCTCGCGGCTACGTATCTCGCGGAAAATTTTAATGTCGTCAGCGTAAGCAAGGCAATTACTCCTGATCATAGCTAAAAGATCATTTATGAATATTAAAAACAACAAGGGGCCAAGATTAGAACCCTGGGGTACACCTGACTCTGCCACGAACGGTACAGATTCATAACCATTCATTGCCACTAACTGGGAACGATTAGCAAGGTAAGACGCTAACCAGCGTAACAGACTTCCGTGGACACCCAAGTGTTGCATCTTAGCAAGAAGCACTGAATGACTGACGCGATCAAAAGCCTTCGAGAAATCAGTGTATACCGAGTCCACCTGTTGCTTGGAGTTGAAAGCTTCACATAAATATGTTGTGTATACCAGTAGATTTGAATCAGTCGAACGACCAGAGACAAAACCGTGCTGCGCAGGGCTTAAGTTTGGTTTAAAGAGATTGTAAATTTGTGTATACACTATGCCCTCAAATACTTTCGCAAACCAACTCAAAATACTTATAGGACGGTAATTTCTGACGTCTCGTTTGTCACCGCTTTTATATACTGGAGTAATTCTCGCAATTTTCCATATTGAAGGAAATATTGCGGTTTCAAGCGACTTATTGTATATAAGAGTCAGAGGTACGGCCAGAGACTTGTGGCACAGACGTATAAATATAGGAGGGATGCCGTCGGGTCCGGCATTTTTGGATGAGTCGAGCTTTGTTAAAAGAGATGAAACATGTGCAATGGATGTTATTAATTTCGAAATTACTGCGCTTGCTTGTGGGAAATCTGGTGTATAAGAGTCATTGGTGCTAGTATCATAGACGGATGAGAAGTAATCAGCAAATAAGTTAACTGTTGATAATCCATCCTTTGCTACCCGTTCATTGTAATGCATCTGATTAGGATAGTTGTTAGTGATTCTTTTATTTTTGGTATAGCGCCAGAAAGATTTTATGTCTATAGTAAGGTCTTGCTCAATTCCAGAGATGTAGGCTTTATAACATTCATCAAATTGAGCCTTGGCTCGAGTACGTAACATGGAAAATGTATCGTAGTCGCGTGGATTCCCATAACTTTTGTACCGAAGATGATATTTAAATTTGCTCTTGAGAATCCTTATTAGACCCTTGGAAAACCAGCAAGGGTAATTATTCTTCCTTGATTTAGACCTGGGAGTATACTTCTCAATGATTTCATAAATAGTGTTATAAAAGTACAAAACAAAATCATCACATTCCATTGAAGATGCAGCTGACTCCCAATCAGTCCCCTGAATAGCAGCATTACAAGCCACATAGTCAGTTTTATAAAAACAAAGTTTGTCCGTAATGCATTGCCGTAGTTCAAGATTATGTCGCTTGCCGCTCACCATAGTAAGTTCAAAGGGCGGATGATGGTTGTCAAGTTGAATGACGGGGATAGTTGGAGACAATGAAATTATGTCATTACCGGAATCGGTGATGGCAAGATCTAATATTCTTTCATTATGATTCTTTATAAAGTTTAACTGCTTTATGCTAGTTGTATTGAAAAGATCATAGAGTGCTTTCGATTTCTCACAATTGAAATCAAAGGGACAGCCTTCATCTACAGACCAGCTGATGCCACCCAAATTAAAATCTCCTACCATGATAACGTGACAATAACGTGACATTATGCAGTAACAAAACACATAAGTATGTTTATATTATCATTTTGATCGTTTTTGTCCCATTATAGATTGTCAGAGATGCGAGATTCTTGTGAATTTTCAACAAAATCCGGGGTTAGTGTGTTCTATGACACAACGCTTGCAATACTTCTTAACAGCTCTATATCCTCTTATCGTGACTGGCGTGTCTTGTATATTAAGCTGTGTGAGTCCACGGCAGTAATACGCAACCGCTTCGAGGCTGTCGTCGCCGATCAGCTCGCAGCCCCTGAGCGCTAGCTTCTTCAAGTTTGGGCAGCACCGGGCCAGAATCTGAAACCACACGGGTCAGTTTCAAACTACCAGCAAGCCACAACGGGCTCAACAAGGTACACATAATTCAAAAAATCTCGCAATAGCAAACAACGCGAGCATATATTACCATTTTCGCAAAACAAAAATCAAAGATCAGACATTCATTAAACCACTTATTTATAATTAGTATTCGCATCTTATAAACTAGTTATAACGGCAAAGCATTTTACAATTAAATTTTATATTTCGCTAAGTGTGTAAGTATTATGCAACTGAACCGATTGCTAAGGACAATTTCCTAGCTGTAGGTAATTTAGTGAAGCTATTTGTATTCAGAAGAGGAGTTTAGAAAGCACGTGCTGATGTTTGTTGTAGTTTGCTAAAACAAGGTGGTATAATTTACTAATGTCGGTACTTAGTCCCTTAATTTCGGTACTATATCGACCAAAATTTCGGTGGCAAAATAATAGCTCCAATTTCGTAGGTACTCGTAAGTACGGCATATCCGTTTAAGAAAAAAGTCACAGCCTGCAAGCTACTATTATTAGAAAAAACATCATTGGCGTACATAAAACATCGATCAACTTTTCTAATTAGTCATTGAAATATTTGAAACTTAAAGAAATTCGTTGAATTTATTTATTCGCATAGAGCAGCCTTCGTTGTAATAAAATCTCTTTGCCATATAACAATTTAAATACTAGATTTATATAATTGAAGCTGGTACTAGGTTAATTGTTACCTGGAGGCCAGCTTCAGATACGTCGGTAGCGCCAAGGTCAAGGGCGCGTAGCCGGGAGCAGCCCCGGCCTATGGCCTCGACGCCGTTGTCGCCGAGGGCGCCGCAGCCCCGCGCGTTCAAGTACCGGAGCTTGTAGCAGCGACGCGCCAGGGTACAAATACCCGAATCTGATACCTACGCCAAACATTTTATTTAATCCACACCCAGACTGAACGGTCGTTCCTAACTAGGTCACCAGCCTGGACAGGCACTCAATATTTCGAGTGGAAGATTATGAGCGCCAAGTGGTCGTTTGTGTTTTAAACATCGTGATATGTAAGTAGGTTAGGTATCCATGAATACTTAATAAAGTAGAAATTAAATATTCAAACATACTTTGTCGCTTAATTCATCTAACAAGGACTTAAAATTAAACAGACAATGCTAATTATGAAAGCGACCAGAATGCTAACCGCTGAAGGATTATTAATATTTCTATTTGAATGTGGAAAATTAGCACAGAGTATGTTCGCGAGATCATGAAACATTACTATACAGGGTGTCCCATAAATAGGCCGGCAAACTGACACCGAAGGTAGATGGACTTAAGGTGCATCAAATAAGCCTAACATGCCCATACAAAAGTTTTATGAGTATTGAGTTAGACACGTTTTAGTAATTTTTGAAAAAAGAACCACTTTTTGATTGTTTTTGTATCAGAGAGCGATTAATATTCAATTAATTAAAAAGAAAAGTACGTTAACAAGTTCTTCGATACTCAATTATGATGTGGCGAAAATTATTCGTTGATAATTAAAGTGGAACATCGACAAATTAACTGTCAAAGTTAACTTTAACTCTCTCCCAAAAACAATAACTCGACTTTAAGCAGCTGTCACGAAAAAAATTTACTCGGAATTTAATGAACAAATGATTTTAATAACTGCCTTGTGCTATTCCGAATCCAGAGTAGTATAGCATGTATTGCCAAAACAACAAATTCGGGATATTAGACATCGAAGACTTACCTAAGTCGGATTATTACTAAAACTTAGAAGTTTGGTTAAATTGACAAAATCGAGTAGTTAAGAGAAGTAATCTAGTAGGCCGTCAGTTTTTTAGCCTGACTAAGTAATATGTTGATTTAATACAAAAATCAATCAATAATAAATAAGTTAAACATGGAACTTAAATAAAACTATTTTGTATATTCAATGAATCCAATCTATTTAGAATGAGTTCAGTAAGTTCCTGTTATCTATGTTTAACTCTATGGTCTATGTCTATTATTATTATCTTGGTTCTGTTTCCGTGCTTCTGGAATATACTTTCTTAGTGACTAAAACAATAATAAATTAATTATTTAATTCACATAATATTGTGTTTTACTGCGCGCTCATAACCAAATCCCAATAGGTTATGGGCCCAGGTCACGTAGCAAAATTAATTTCAAATTATAGAATAGAATAAAATTATAAACAACAACAAAAAATGTCACATTACATTAAAACGTCAAAACAGTGTAAAATATTTACAGAAAAATATTTACAAAATCTTTAAAATGGATAACTCAAAAACTAAACGAAATATAAAACCGTTCGATGGAGAAAAGTACAGTACATGGAAATTCAGAATCCGTGCGTTGCTCAATGAAATGGATGTACTGGATGTCATAGATGGGGATCCAAACGACGAGATTCGATGCCAATCATGGAAAAGAAAGGACCGAACAGCGAAAGGCTTAATCATTGAATTTTTAGCGGACTCGTATCTTGGTTTTGCAAAAGAAGAAGTTACAGCGAGGGAATTTTTTCAAAATTTAGATTCCCTTTATGAGCGTAAAAGTATTGCAACTCAATTGGCTTTACGGAAGAAATTATTGATGTTAAAATTACAAGGTGATACGAGCCTAGTTAAACATTTTACGTTATTCGATGATCTGATTACGGAACTATTAGCGGCCGGAGCCAAACTTGAAGAAACTAATAAAGTAGCGCATTTATTGTTGACTTTACCCACATCATAATGATGGCATTATAACTGCAATCGAGACCCCCTCGGAAGATAATTTGACCTTAGGGTTCGTAAAAACTAGATTACTAGACCATGAAATTAAATTGAGAGATGAAAGCCGTGCCTCAAGTGTCAAAGTTTTGCAAGTAGAACGTAGACCAGATAAATTTAAGAAAAGGAAGTCTGAAACATCACAATTTAGACAAACCAATTTCAATAATCAGAAAATTTATAATCACAAATCACAGAAGAGAATACATTTAATGAAATGTCATCATTGTGGGAGAAAAGGACAATTAAAGAAAGATTGCTATTATTTTAAAAGGCAATTTCAAGGAAAGAATACTGAGTCGAACAGGACAAGGACATTACAGACTGTCGCAATCAATCCACAAGCATCTACATCAGATGATTTTTCCGGTTTCTCTTTCATGACAAGCGACTTGCAGTAAAATAAGATTTATTTTGATGCACCAGAGTGTTTGAGATCATATTACAAACAGGGAAGACCTTTTTGACCAATTTTCTATTTTACAGCCACCTCTAAAAATTACTATTACTAAATCTGTGAATGCATTTCAGCTACCTACTAAGAAAGTGACCAGCAACACTGGCATTCAAGGAGTTCTGGAGGATGTGCTTTACTGCTCCGAGGTCCCATACAACCTCCTTTCGTCACACGCGGATGCAAAAGGTGGGATTAACCATTACTTTCAACGTAATGGAAGCAGTAGTTTCTAAAGACGGTAAAACCCTGATGACGGGTAAGTCTTTGAACAATTTAATAGCCGTCGATTTTGATGCAAGTGCTAATAAAGGTAATCTGTCATACCTAATGATAATTTATGTGAAACTTGCATAAGTTGGTTCAATTGCGATTACCTTTCAATGCGACTAAAGACAAGACACACATTAAACGACCGTTGTAATATGTAGTGCATTCTGAAGTTTGCAGTCCTATCACTCCTCAGTCAGTTGATAATAAAAGTTTTTTCCAGTTTACTCACTATTATGTGGTTAAAATCTACAAATAAAGTTGGTTAATTAGTATTGTGATAACGGTGGAGAGTATTTACCTACCGAAATAAAAATACTGTATATAAAAGGTATGACAACTGAAATGGTGCGTACAATTACTTAAAAAGCTCGGTTAATGGGTTAATGTTATACGGTGCAAAATTAAATAACATATTTGAGGTGAAGCAGTTTTAACTGCAGTTCGACTAATTAATATAACACCACAAGAGTTTGAAACAGGCTAAAACACCATAATGAGTTGTGGCATAATAAAAAGCCTGAATTAAAATACCTTAAAGTTTTTTGGGTCAACAGTTTTTGAGCACAATAAAACCAGTAAAAACAAACTCGATAGAAAATCGTGGAAAGGAATACTGGTGGGTTACGAACCAAACGGATATAAAGTTTGGAGTCCGGATTGTGAAAGATTCGTTACTGTCAGAGATGTTTTTGCGATCCAGGCCAGTGTTACCTGAAGGGAGAAGTAGCGCTGAAACTTCCCATGACAAAACTGATGATAACAGTGACTTTAAAGTCCAAATTAGTGTCAAAATCGCAAGGCTCTGACAGTGTAAAATTAGATAGTTTGAAATCTGATGGTGGATAGTGTGAAATCAGATAGTTCGAAATCTGATGGTGGGCATGAGTGTCCTAGTAATATTTTTCAACCGAATAACGAGGTTTCACAATCACGGACGGTAACTGATAGTTGAAATAAAAATGGTACTTCATTAGCTAATGATAAGACTGAAGTACAGAGGAGTGAAAGGATTAAAGGTCATCCAATTGTATCATATGATGATGATTATTTAATGTGTGCTCAGTCAATATTATTTCAACTGCCAACTTCTTTCGATGAAATTAAAACAAGAGCTGATCGATATCAGTGGGAGGCAGCGATTAAAGATGAACTAAATTCATTGCATGATAATCAGACATGGACTTTAGTACAGAAACCTTAAAATAGAAATATAGTCGATTTCGATTATTTTTCAGCCAATACAATTTTTCCTCTTCCAACCTACATTTCCCCAACTTTTATTAAAGTTACGAAGCTGAATATTTTATGCATAAAAGTACGGGCCATGAAGCATCTGATGCAAAAATAAAATTATGAAAAAGTTTTGTATTTTTTTTCTACGAACCTTTTTAGGGTAGTTAGTTGAAAAATCTCAAAAAATCAGAAAACACGTCATAACTCGGAAACCGTAAAAAATCGCGGAACATACATGGGGGTGATTCGGATACCCCACGACACGAGGAATCCAAATTTTCCTTTTGGACGTCAATCGACGGGCCACCCTGTATATGTGATGTAAATTAGGTATCTATAAGACGAAAAAAAATAGAAAAGATAATGAGAAAAGAAGAAAAACCGGAAACCCGAAGTACCGGAAGTAGTAGATATATATAATTAATATAGTGAATCCGAAATTATTAAATCACAACGAGGAAAGCATATAACTACTTTTATATGGAGGATTCAGGTATTATTTAAATAGCAGACGTAATAAATTAAATGGAATATTATCTGTTTTATTCCATACTTGTAGTTTTTATATCGTTTATGTCTACCTCTTAGTTAGAATAATAGAGAAAAAGAAATAAGTACTTGTCAATTCAATTGTCATGGACGTTGTCTTGTCTTTGATGCTTTACATTCTGTGTGCTTTACTTTTCGAAATAAAAATATTGAACCATTCTGAATTAACCGCTCCAGTTTCTTAACACTCGCTCCAAGTCCACTCATGCTTCTTCTTCCACATATCAACCCATAACTGATGACCACGACGTGATAACCCTTCGAAGATTGACCGGACCCCACAGCAGGTTATCCATAGTCCTTCAACAGTCCTTTACTAATAAAAATTTCTACTGAAGATGAGCAAGATATTACTGATGGAGGGAAAAAAGCCAAATTAGACTATTACGCGGAGATGACGCTATCGAAAACGCTACAGATACATATGAATGAATGCGTTAACTTTGATCTGTAACCTGCTCAATTACTTATACAAAACAAACAAAATTAAAATAATTGCGATCGTTTTCACTCTGTAAACCTACATTAATTAATAACCCAAATTAGTTCATTAAAATGTTCAATATTGACAAAACAGTGCTTTTAGCTGAAATTTTAATTACAAGCTTTCAAACAGCCAAGCGATCCATTATAATTGATGCTACTTTCAGATAAATTGACAAAGGCTCCATTATACTCGATATTAAAATATATTTTAATAAGAAGGCTTGTACGTACGTGGCATCAATTAATTTTACGTCTCATTAGGTATTATTTACGTAAAAATCGGTAAAATAAAAACATGTTAGACCTAATTAAAAGTGAGATTGATTTGTAAACTGGAGCATCAACAATAAACACAAAGTTATAAAACAATCTTTAGTCCTAGGTAAACAATAATAGAGACTCAATAACTAACTGGATCAAGCCGAGTTATAAACATTTCTAATACTTAAACGCTACACGCCAAACCCTTGACTTCACAGTATTGGGAATTAAGTATTTTGGGTTAAATAATCCCTTGGGCGAAACATAACAGTGAGCTGACGTTTTCCACAACGGGCCTAACAATAATTTGACCGCAACGTCGGCTATGGAAAGGACGAAAGATGGTTCCCGTCCGGAAAACTCACAAATTTCATTTCCCACATAAGTTTGCTCTTTTTGCAAAGTTTGCAAAATATTATTGATTGCATCTTGAAAGGTTACTTTCCACTAGGGCTGACTTTCAGGTAGAGACCAATACTAAAGTAAAGATTGATCAAAAATATCAAAACCCACGCAGAGATTTGTTTTTAAACGCAGAAATTTACTCCGATTGGACATTCATACCTGAGTACACTTGGCGACAGAAAGGTACCTCAGCGCTGGGCCAAGCTTTGCCAATTCGTAGAGGCCGAAGTCGGTGACCCCGATGCAGTCAGACACACTGAGCTCCTTCAGGGCACAGTACGAAGGAATCCACCGAACTCCCGCATCTGAAATAACATATACACAACATTAATTTTTTGAATCTAACACGGAAGCTTGTCTACTGAGAAAACGATAACTTGAACTAAATATAAAATTTTATTCTAAAATATAACATAATCTGTATAAGTAATGGGTATTCTACCTTCTGAAAAGGTTTTTTTCTCGGCGGTCGACTCTTTTTATGTATTGCTTACATAACTTCACACCTTTAAAAACAACAGTAGGTATAAAATAAATAAGAACAGGTTTATCGTATTTGATTGTGACACTATTGAGAAATGCCGGAAGCGTCTAAATCTTAATTTATTCTTTATTTGCACCGAAAATCGTTGAAAAATATCTTCTTGGGTCAGTCTCAGTGTAGCTAATAGATAGAACTTATAATAGTTATCTTAAAATAACTTTACTGCATATTGCTGAAAATCATATATTATTAATATTTAAGAATTGTCAGGTGGCATCTTCATGGCAGCTCGTCAAGATCTTTAATAACGACGACCCATAATTCAGTCATTATATTAACATCAAATTCACGTTGCATCCGCCGACTACAAGTACAATTTTGCCTTTAAGTTTCAATAAATCCCCATCGTTATTGATTACAATTTTATCTAATCGCATCCATCTATACTTGCGTCAACTTTGTTACTTTAATCTATTGACTTTGCATGTTCTTACAAAAGATAAACTACACTTAAGTATGTGATCAGCAATATTACTTATACTTAATTGTTAAGCTTCCAAAATGCTGGTAATATATTGTTCTAGTAAGAACCAGTAAATAAGTTTAAAAATGGTTTCAAAACCTACCGAATAAATAGTACACAAACAAATTGGGCATTCATAGACCCATTCGGGGGCAATAACGCATTACACTTATGAATAAAAAAGTAATAAAAAACTTCAATATTTTCCTTTCAGACTTAAACATGTAAAAATAATGAAGGAAGATTGGGTCGGTCCACGCCCGTTTGAGTTTAGTTTAAATCGAAAATAGGTATTCTCTGTCCGAATTGGCAGGATTTACGTAAGTAAGAACCATTGTTACGATTTGAAGTTTGATTTTGTTGGAATTAATCTTTCACATTCCAGAAAAAAAGCACAATAGAAAATATATTGTGTCTGGGTTTATAATGGGTCAGTGGGATGTGAGAGGTTAATCCAAAAAGGCAGTAATGCGCATAATGTTACGATGTTGATACGAACAGACTTTACGTGTGGTATCTCTTTCTTACATAGTTTGCATACCTACTCACCTGTCAGCAACTCTTTGATTTGGTCGAACTTTTTTGGACATTTTTTACAATGAATTAAAATCCATGTTAATATCTGCAATCCGTTATTTATTTCTGACCCTAACCCTTCAGGTTTTAGGCATAAGGGACCTAGATCGCTCGTTATAAGGTAATATAGATAAGTCATAGAGCAAATTAGCACACACGCACCTGTGACTAGAATACATCGGCGCAGGTAAAGATATTGCAGTGCAGGACAAGTATGCAGAAGTGCGCAGAGTCCTGCGTCGGAGATGTTGGCGCAGTCCGTCAGGTCTATATACTCCACAGGAGGCCTGCGCGTCGCCAATCTGCTCTCCAGCCAAGCCCACTCAGGCCAGTCCACGTTTGGGCAACCTGTAGAATATTAGAAGAACTATCTTTATTTACGATTTAGGACTTTCAGGGTTATCTATCATGATATGACAGGACTAAGGCAATAATGGACCCCAGGAGAGCAACAGATACAAGTTATTTGTAGCTAAGTAAGTATCTACCGGTTATGCTGGTAAATATCTTTACTATTATTTACACCGAAATGAAAAGTTAATAGATGTATTTCCATAGATATAATGGGTTTATGAGAACCTTCCACTACAAATACAACCTACTTTTGTGTTGCTTATATAGAAAACTTACAAATTCCTAGCGCAAATAAAAACGGGAACATTTTTATTAGCGACTTGCAACAGCGTTCACTTCCTTGCCATTGTTCCCAGTTACTTGCAGCATTCCTATATTTTCACAATTTTTGACGCGAATCCCACAAAGAAGAATGCCCCTGACTTGCTGGTTTAATAAAAAGTAAATTCTTTTGTTTAGCCCTCCAGCCCTGAACTACATTATTACGAAATTATGTAGCTAATTAGTACATGGAAAATTATTGCTCCTGCATTGTACCCACTTAGCAAGTGATTTTATAATATTTTGTCATAAAGTTTTATGTTTAAATTAGTTATCTTAAAACATTTCTTGGCAAACCTCCGACCGTATGTTACTTATTTTCACAATCAAAAATAATTTGAAATAAGTACCAGTAAGATCAATGTGCCGTAGGTCGACAAGGTCTGTCACAAGTGGAGCCAACCCTCTGGCATCCATACTAGTGGAACCTAGAATGGCTAAATGTGTCAAATTGCGGAAAGTCGCAGTCAGCAATTGTGCTCCAGCACCCGTCACCTGTAAACGCAGAATAATCATCAACCAAAACATTTAAACTCATAATAGCCAAAATACCAATTATATTATCAAAGGGCTTTTACCACACAATTCTTGGCACGCCATTCTCGGACAGCACTGGCGCATGGGCCGGCTCTCGCGCTGGCGCACCGAGCTGCAATTTCTAAGGGCCCTGCCGCGCGCACTCGCCGCCACACCTCCGGCCTGGCCAGCAGTCTTGTGGTCGTTATCAAACGTGCCCAGCGACGACATACTCTTGTCATGCGACACAAGTCAGATGCCTAAAGATGTACATAATTTACGAAGTTAATTGTTAGGAAAAATAGATAATACTTAATATAAGTGATGGTATATAGCACGTAGGTAATCAAAACATTGCGATGTTACAGACCTCCAGATATGACAATATTTTCAGCCAGAGAGCATCGCTTAGGGTGTTTTCCCGGCGTCTCCGCGGCGGGCCACAGTCGGCGAGGGTGTGGTAACCCTGGTCTAGACTTAGCTCGCTGAGGTCCGCTGTGAGAGACAGTGCCGGCTCGGGGGGCGGTGGCGGCCTCCTCCGCGCCCCGCCGCACAACCCAGGACCGGCACAGCCACCACTCGACATAATGATGAAATCTTTGAAATTAAAAAAAAAACAGATAAGAGCAATTTGCGGACAGAGCAGGGCGACCGAGATCATGACGTAATGGCGATGAACCCGCCGAACCGGCAAAGATATTAGTCTCCATAGACACAAAATAAAGGTTAACCTATATACTCATACGGTTCAAATATACGTACTATAGCTCATATGACTACTGTCCTAACTGTGGTTAGGTTTGTCCTTATGGTCCTTATGGTGCTCCCACACTAAAACATTTACTAACAAAATGATGACAGACAATTGTTGCATTTGTTAGAAACTGTTACATGTTATAAAGTGCTCCTACATTGATGGAAAATGTTTACTAACATTTTATAACATCAGGTATTGACTCGCAATTTGGTTTTGCCATCGCCCGTCTATACGAAAATGGAAAAAGATTAGCTAATTGTAATTGCTTTTATTTTTTGTTTAAAAAAGAAGAAAAAGCGCTCTTATTGGATGTGCCAAACGCTAAAAGCTAGAAGAAAATGTAGTGCCTTTACCAAAGGATTTGGAGATTGATGGTTGCTTAAAAGATGACTGCGAACTCTAACTGTTGTTTGTACATTAAGAATTCTTTTCATTTCTCGTGTCTAAATGAATGACCATCATAACAAGTTTGAGAATATCCAAAAAATGAAGGAAAATATTGATTAAAGGCATTAAAGCTGATTGTAACTTAATATTCAAACAGCATCCAACGGCCGTAACTCCTCTTTGGGATACGTTCGTTGTATAAGTATAGGACTCATTTTCATTGTAAGTCACCGAACACTTGTTGACCTTATTTTGCAATTAAATGCGACTGTCTTCACAATGGACGTATAAATCAAACAAGATTGTCATTCGGGGCTCAGCGTCATGTCTCTGTCCATTTATGTACTTCAATCAATACCACTTCAATACAGTACGAGTATCATTATAGGACAATCACAGGGAGTGAAACGAGTCTAGTTGCTATTTTTTTTTCTCCTGAGAATGTAGTATTGAATTTTTCACAAAGACGATTACAAAGTTAAGGCTAAAGCATTCCTCAGATAATTGGTGTTATTCTTTTGAGTGACCAGCTGCTTTCTGCTGCTCAATTATACCAGAATGTCATAAGTAAGTATCTTCTATCAATTCATGAAAGGGAGACCTATCAAAATGCAAAAACAAGGTAAAAAAATCAAAGATAAATGATAAAGGTGAAAAATATAAAGGTATGTTCGATAGCAGATAATAATAATCTGCTATCGGACATACATGTACATTTTAACACTACTGCCCTCACTTTTTACCCTTTTATATCAGTGTCTTTATTGGAACAAAAATCGATATTTTTGCTATTTAAACAACATATCAAAAACAAAGAAGCCACCATATTGTGTTCATCTTATAAGCAAAAATTTGAATTGTCGCATTGAAAAAAAAGAACAAAAATTACTTAGTAGCCATTCTCTAATTACTTTATATCGTTTTGAAATTCTCAAAATAACACAAGTTGCGGCGAGATCGTGCTAGGGTGGCGGCGGCGTCACTCTTTCCAACACAACAGTCTTAACTCTAATATCCATATGGTTGGAAATTGAAAAATGGTGGGATAGTACAAAATCCAGACTATTTTTACCATCTTACTTAAGATATCAGAAAAACTTTATAAACAATTGACATATTAATGTTACTCGTTATACAATACGCAGATATTTCGAAATCTTGTTGTAAACAAACAGCTAAGTATTAGAATATGATTTAATATTTAATGTGCTGTCTGCTCGCTTCAAAGAGTCCAACAGAAAGATGTAAATTTGGGAAAATTATATGCCTTCAAATGTCTCGGTAGGTGCCTGCCGGCGCCAACATTCACCGGCCCACGCGTTGCCCTTGGCGCGCCCAAGCCGCTATCGCGATTGTGACCGGCTTTATATTTCAATAGACTCTAGAAAATTTGAAACAAACCTAGTTGTGGAACCATCGCGGACCAGATCATTTTATTCTTTAGTTCCTGAGTAGTTCCTGAAATTACTGACAGATTAACTATGCTGCAATGCAACCTTGTTATTGATTTGACGATATCATTCGTTGGTATCTAATACATGTAGGACAGAAAGAAGCAGAGAGAGTTAAGAATAGGGAGTAAGTGAGGTACTGAGAGACGTGTAGGAGGAATGGAAGAAAAACGAAAAAAAAAGACGAAACGTAAATTACCTTTAAGGCGCATAAAATACATTGAGATCGCTGAAAGTGCGATATAGGAAAGGTCGCTGTTCAAAATACTGTTCGTTATCCCAAGGGTACAAGGGCACAAAAAAGAATAACACATAAGAGGCGGCATCTCACTTTAAGTTTCTTTTACACATAAATCATGTCAGTCGAATATGTCGATTAGGTAAGAAATATACATTTCTAGTAAGTTCTATAATGTTTATTAGATAAGTCTTAAATAGCTCACTCGTTTGTATCGACGTAGTTCTGATATGCATGTACGTATAAATCGATATGATAATAACAGTATGTATCACCCTCAGAAACAAAAAGTTAGAGTCGAACATGACGCAGCGGCCAAGAATGAGGGCGTCAGCTTAAATTCTTTGCTTCTCCCCGGCCCCGACCTACTGCAACCACACCTCAAAATTTTATTTCGGTTCCGAGAGGGCCATGTTGCAATGACAGCCGACATTAAGGACATGTTCCCTCAAGTTCGAATTAGGGAGCAAGACCGAGACGCGCTTCGGTATCTGTGAAAGTCAGACAAATCGCAACCTTTAAAGGAGTTTAGGATGACGTCAGTCATATTCGGTACGTGTTGAAGCCCCTTTGTTGCGCAGTTCATTGAAAACAAAAACGCCCGCGAGTACGCACGTTTGTACCCCATTTCTTCTTAAGTTCTTGTTGTTAAAACTCTGAGGTAATTACTTCGTGGTAAATAAACAAAGAAGTGACAGTTAAGTTTATTCGTTATTATACAATCTTACAGAGCCTTTTTTGCCTATTTTTGAATAAACACTTTTCATTCATTTTCATTTCATTCATTTGGACATTTGAGCCTCTACATTTTTGGGACTTTGTTCACTCTGCATTTGACGAAATAATTTCAACAAGACCTTTCTTTTTTCTTTTTAAGTATTCTTGAGCCGTATTCAAGTATTAATGGATCAACGATAGAAATATCATCTGAACGAAGATGAGACAAAATTTTTGATTTGAGTTCAACACTTCCTTTATCCATGTATTTTTCCACATCCATTTATAGGCTCTATAGTTGGGATGGGATCAAAATCGGATTCGATCGGGGAAAAGTCAGAGTTTACGTTTCGGTAATCTGAAAATATTAAATAAATGATGAAGAAGAAATGAAATGAGGATGCCAATTTTTTTACTATCGGAAATAGAAAAACAGACACTTCCGGACACCTAAACCGAACCACCTAGTATGATTGTTTTGTATCACCCCTATCTTAAAAAAACATATAAATGACCAAAAAGATTTTATGCAGTTTTTTAGTTGATAGGTTTATATCAATATATCCCAAAATAGCTGGCCAGTAGTTTTAGATCAAAAAAGTGACAACAAAAAAGTGTAATGCATTTTGCCTATTTTTGAATAAACACTTTTCATTCATTTTAATTTCATTCATTTGGACATTTGCGCCTCTACTTTTTTGGGACTTTGTTCACTCTGCATTTGACGAAATAATTTCAACAAGACGCTTCGATATCAACTTACTTCTATATATATACATATAGAAGTAAGATATATAAGTAATGTATAAATAAGAAGTAATATATAAAGAAGTGATGAAACATCTTTAAGCTGTCGATTCCGTTGACGTAATGGACAGCGTATAGAGTATATCAATATATCCAAAAATAGCTGACCACATTCGATTTGGAATACTCATAACTTTATCGAACCCACACATGGTTTTGATGGCATCAATGATATGTCATATTTTTCAGGATCTTAAACATCTGTGATCCATGCGGTTAAAACCGGGAGTAATCACCGAATTGTAAGAGGCACGTTGAACCTTAATGTTAAACTTGTTAAACGTAGAATCCCATCCTCTACTTTTTTGGGACTTTGTTTACACTGCATTTGAAAAAATAATTTCAACAAGATGCTTGCATATCATCTTACTTCTATATATATACATATAGAAGTAAGATATAAGAAATGTATAAATAAGAAGTAATATATAAAGTAGTCATGAAACTCACAAAATAGCTGGCCGCATGCGACATGGAATACTTTATAACTTCATCGAACCCACACATGGTTTTGATGGCATCAATGAATATTTTCATTTCATTCATTTGGACATTTGAGCCTCTACTTTTTTGGGACTTTGTTCACTCTTCTTTTCACTCACTCCTTTCTTTTTTCCTTTTAAGTATTCTTGAGCCGTATTCAAGTATTAATGGATCAACGATAGAAATATCATCTGAACGAAGTCGAGACAAAATTGTTGATTTGAGTTCAACACTTCCTTAATCCATGTATTTTTCCACATCTATTTATAGGCTCTATAGTTGGGATGGGATCAAAATCGGATTATATAAAATGTAAACAGTGGATAAACTTGGGGACGTGGATGTCACAATCCACGACGATTTGATATTGATAATGTTATTATATAGTTTACCAGGAAGTTTCGAGAATTTTAGATGTGCTATGGAGTCGAGAGATTGTTTGCCAGCTCCAGAAATATTGAAAATAAAGATATTAGAAGAGTGTGAACCACGAGGGCAATCTAGCGGAATAGATGCGGAGAGAGTGATGTATACTACTAAGAAAATAGCAAACAAGTGCCAAGTAAAGCCAAGTACGAGTGGTACAGCGAAGTTTAGATATAAATGTTTTAAATGCCACGAATTTGGACATAAGGCATCGCATTGTAAGAAGAGAGAGAAGTCAGAGAAGTTGTCACATTTTATAAGCGATTTTAATTTTGATAGTGATAATTTATTTACTTTCAATGTTACAGATTGTGAACGAGCCAACGTCTCATATGTGCATAAAAGCGACTGGATATTAGACAGTGGATGCACGTCTCACCTCTGCAATGATGCGAGTCTATTTGGTAGTACTTTGGTTGGTACAGATGGAAAGTTAAATTTAGCTACAAATTTGAGTACGGACGTTAAAAGTAAAGGTACCGTTGGCATGTAATACGAACACTATCGAATTTAAAAATACACTCTATGTACCGGACTTGCGAAATAACTTGATTTCGGTAGCTAAAATTACGGATAGCGGTTATCAAGTAACTTTTCGTGGGGATGTTGCCCTTATCTCTGATAATAAGAGAGAAGTTAAGTTGAAAGCGTATCGTAAGGGTGATTTGTTTGTACTGTTTTCAGTTATTGGAGTGTAGTCAGGCTTCAGGCGATTTAAATGTTGACGTTCGTCGTTGGCATGAGCGATTAGGACATCTGAACGGTAAAAGCGTAAGAGTTATTTTAAATAAATTAGGGTTGTCTGTAAATTCGAATGAGGTCCAGAAGTTACAAGACTGTGATGTGTGTTCGAGAGGGAAAATGTCGGCGCTACCTTTTACTGAGTCCGGCGGGCCTTGTGATCAGAAGTTGAAGATCATACATTCTGATATTGTGGGTGCTATGCGATGTGAATCAACGGGTCGTGCTAAATATAACTTTTATAGATGATTGTACACGTTGGTGCGAGATTTATTTTTTAACTTCCAAAAATAAAGCTTTGGATGCATTTAAATTTTATAAGAATTATATTGAGAATTTAACTGGTGTTCAGATTAAATATTTACAGACCGACAACGTTGGTGAGTATTGTAGTGCAGAGTTCAATAACTTTTTACAAACGGAAGGTATATCGAGGAGGTTGACCGTCCCTCGTACGCCCCAACAAAACGGGATTGCTGAGAGAATGAACCGTACTCTAGTAGAGATGGCTAGATGTATGCTGTTAGGTTCAAATTTTTCAGCGGGTTTTTGGGCAGAAGCAGTACAGACTGCGTGTTATATTAGGAATCGCTGTCCTACAAAGAGCCTAGGGGGCGATATTCCGTACGAGAGATTATTCGAGCAGCCTATAAAGATCGATTATTTTCGAAAGTTTGGAACTAAAGTGTTTGTTCTGGATAAAGATCCAGGTAAAGACAAGTTTGCAGCGCGGAGCATACCAGGAGTATTTGTAGGATACCCAACAAATGCGAAAGCCTATAGGGTATGGTTGCCGGAGCAAAGAAAGTTTGTAGTTGCAAGAGACGTGAAGTTCCGTGAAGAAGACGATGCGAACGTAAGAGTTTCGAAGCAGCAACTTGTTTCTTTAGATCGGGATGAGAAGGTGGATCAGGTAAACGATAAAGAGTTTATGGAAATTATCCTGCCTATTCCCGAGGAGCGTGAAGTTATTGAGGTTGATACGTCACCGACTGTTAGAGATGTACCCGAAACTTTTCCCAGTACAAGTGGAACTCAGGATGTTGATAATGAGAATCCTGATGAATTGTTTGAAGATTGCACAGACACAGCAAGTATAGCACAGATCTCTTTAGATGAAGCCTTACATAGTGAAGAACGTTCACAGTGGGAGGATGCAATCTTGTCGGAGGTGAAGAGTTTAGTCCAGAAAGGTACGTGGGAGGTTGTGAAGAGACCGAAGGACAGAAAAGTAGTTGGATGTCGTTATGTTTTGACTACGAAAGTAAACGTGGACAAAAGTGTGAAGAAGAAGGCAAGATTAGTTGCACAAGGTTTCAGTCAACGTTATGGAGTTGACTACTTCAAGACCTTTGCACCAGTTGCCAGACTAGAGACTGTTCGATTGCTAATGGCACTTTCAGTAGAGATGAACATGGAAGTCAATCAGTTAGACATCAACACTGCTTATCTCAACGGCTTATTGGATGAAGAGATCTATATGGAGCTCCCTAAACTACTTCGGGACTGTTTAGTGAAGATAATAGATCGCGAACAAGATCCAAGAACCGTTGGTAATGCGAGAGAGATGTTGAGAAGCTTGGACGCAGGCGGCGATACATGTTCGCTAAAGAAATCTTTATATGGATTGAAGCAGGCGGGGCGTCAATGGAACATCCGACTTGACAAAAAGTTGAAGAATATGGGATTGAAGCAAAGCCAGAACGAGCCGTGTCTTTACTTCAAGGAGCAAGGAAGTAAGCATTTATTTGTCGTGGTTTACGTGGACGATTTTTTAGTCGCATCGGAAGAAAGGAGTTTGATTGATAATTTTAAGCTCGAATTATCCAAAGAGTTCGACCTAAAAGACTATGGTCAAGCGAAATATATTTTGGGCATTGACATTCGTCGTCATGACAACGACGTTGTTGTTTTGTCACAAGAGAAATATATTTTGGACATTTTACGTAAATTTAATTTAGAGAACTGCAATGTTTGTAATACGCTAATGGAACTTCAGAATAGTAAAATGGAGAGAAAATCTGAAGAGGTGTGTGCGGACCTCGAGTACGTGATAGATAAGACAAGTCAGCGAGCGTGAAAATATTCCTGCATCGATACGGTTCCGCTGCATCAGCAATCACGTAGCCTATGACGTCCGCACATATCATCGCGCGGCCAGCATCTTAGTATATAAGCGTAGGTCTAAGTCATTGCTATTGTCCAGAGTCTACTGTTCAGTCCAGAGCGTCCAGTACATTTACTATATCATCATGTAACTCCAAATATAATTTCTGCAACTACGCTGCGCCGTCTTATTGTCACCTACATTTCGGGCTGGAACAGTGGTGACCGCCGCCGAACACGCACTTTCACTACTTTGAAGATGGATCTCAAGACACTACAAGCACCTCATCGAGTCACTCCAGTTTCGGCTTTCCACCAGCGGGTCTCACCGATTCTGGATCAAGAAGTGACAAATTCACTATCTACGTAGTTTCGGCCAAGTACAATACCAGCATCTGGACCCGGTGCAGCAGCAACTAGGTACTTTAAATATTAATTCAACTTTGTTTTTACTATTACCGGCGACTCGAAGAAAAAGTTTTAAGAATTGTCAGAGATTTGTTGCAATTGAATTCGCAGCACTCAGCGCTGACACAAGCAGATTTAGCTGTGAGCAAGAATTTCGCGCGACGCAGCACAAATGGACAAATGACGAAACGGGGTCAAGTTTACAATGAATCACGCGACTTTGAAATTTACTACAATTATTTAAACTAAGACCATCATTTGGACAAACTACGCATCGATACGGCCACGACATGCACCATTTTGGAGAGAATGCCAGAGAAAAAGGCTCATCGTTGGATACGCAGCAAGTTTTGATTTTGACAGCGAGAAGTCTCAAGTTCCTCGCACTGCCCTATTTGCGGTATTTTGTACCTGACTCTGCATTACAAGTACGTGAAACAATGAAACACGTTAAGAACGCTTGGTGCCCATGAGCAGGATTTAGTAACCGCCAGTGTATGCAGCCCACGACTGTAAGAGAAGCGCTCCAGCGTGGAAGTACTGCTGATGTATATTGAATTATGATGAATATGAAGAATTTGAAGATTGATTTATGAAGAGACTGCGCAACGACCACGATGATGTCCGCAACGCAATGCTCTGCAGTTATTGATTGTGAAGAAATATTGATTAATCGTCAAACGCTATAGTTTCCTTCGAATATTCCGGAAGAGTCAAGGGAACAGCTATTCGGCGAAGAAAGGAGCAACGAGCGAAGTTTTAGCGGCATTTAGAAGTCCTGTTTTCTTTTTCTTTTCCAAAGGGGGGAGTACTGTGCGGACCTCGAGTACGTGATAAATAAGACAAGTCAGCGAGCGTGAAAATATTCCTGCATCGATACGGTTCCGCTGCATCAGCAATCACGTAGCCTATGACGTCCGCACATATCATCGCGCGGCCAGCATCTTAGTATATAAGCGTAGCTCTAAGTCATTGCTATTGTCCAGAGTCTACTGTTCAGTCCAGAGCGTCCAGTACATTTACTATATCATCATGTAACAACAAATATAAGTTTTACAGCCACGCTGCGCCGTATTATTGTCACCTACATTAGCGGGCCGGAACAAGGTGAGCGTGAAATTTCCGTACAGGGAGATAATAGGGTGTCTAATGTACCTGAGTGTAGGTACGAGACCCGACATTGCAAATTCAGTTGCAAAATTAGCTCAATTTACTGACTCTCCTGGGCCTAGCCACTGGAAGGCTGCTAAACGTATATTACGGTATCTAAAGAAAACTAAGAATTATAGTTTAGTATACAAGAAAACCGGAAAATCAGTGGAAGGATATTCTGATGCAGATTGGGGTAATTGCTTACTAGACAGGAAATCTTATTCGGGGTATGCCTTTATTCTAGGTGGTGCTTCTATCGCGTGGCAGTCGCGGAAGCAACGTAATGTTGCTACTTCGAGTTGTGAGGCGGAGTATATAAGCCTATCAGAGGCGATGAAGGAAGCGGTTTACTTAAACTCTTTGCTTAGGGAGTTGGGACTAGTAAGGTACGCTAGTGTTCGTTTACATGCCGATAATCAAGGTGCCCTTTGCCTGGCACAAGATCCCTTGTACCATGCTCGTAGCAAACATATTGATATTAAATATAATTTTATTCGGGAAGTACTTAAAGAGAATAAAAGTATTGAGGTGCGACATGTTTCCACTGGGTCTATGATAGCTGATGTTTTGACAAAGCCTTTGCCGGCTATAAAGCATATGAGTTGCGTGGTTGGTTTAGGTATCAAGCCCATTTAGTTTTATAGGGGTGTGTAGAAAAGTTTGTATATAGATAAAACTAATTGGCATACAAGACGTCACGAAGTATCTAACTTATGAATTTAGAATGTTGTGTTATGAAATTTATAATGTTATGTTTTGACGTGACTTGCTTGTCGTACTCTGGACAACAAGATCTTAAAGTGTAACGTTTGAATATTCTTTTATTAAACAATATTTTGCTATATCTCTTAATTTGCGTGTGATTATTTAACGCTCTGCCCATAACCCCCTAACAATGAATATTTTCATTCATTTTCATTTCATCCATTTGGACATTTGAGCCTCTACTTTTTTGGGACTTTGTTCACTCTGCATTTGACGAAATAATTTCAACAAGACGCTTGCATATCATCTTATTTCTATATATATACATATAGAAGTAAGATATAAGAAATGTATAAATAAGAAGTAATATATAAAGAAATGATGAAACTCACAAAATAGCTGGCCGGGTACGTATTTAAATGTCTAAAATTATTATACCTAACATTAAAACACCTAAGTTCAAAATACCCAAAATCAAAATACCTAATGTATGAATATACCTAAGTAAGTTACACCTACATACAAAACACCTAAGATTAAAATACCAATTGGACTAAATGTCAAATGTTTAAAATATTTAAAGTTATAATACCAAAGATTTATATACCAACATTTACAATACCAAACGGTCAAAATACCAAAGTGATGCACCATTGGCGAGCTATTTGTTTGAAGTAGTGAATCTGGTTTCGCGAGCGTAAAGGTGGGTAGTTTGATAAAATTGATCGTTTTTTTAGGTTTACTAGATTTTGTGTTAGTCGTTCATCATTTACTTGTTATTGATTGATGTGAGAAAAGTTACGGAAAATGGCTGAATACAGTACTAATGTATTTAGAACTCAAAAAGGTGGTTATAAAGTCGACGTAAATGGTTTCGCATATACAAAAAGTAGTGAATACAACAACAAAGTGTATTGGGAATGGGAGTTTAAACGAAAGGATTAATATGATTGTAATTATTTGATTCCACTTTATGACTTAACTTAATTGAGAAATATTTTTAGTTTTACTTGATCAAAAAGAAGTATAATTATTTAACATTAAAATTGTGATATTACTTTTGTAGTAGGTAGTACTTTTTGTGCAGTTTTTTTAAGGAAATTTATTTCTTTTCATAATTATTTGCAATAAAAATTTAAAATACGTTATACTGGTGGTTTTATTTGGATTTAATATTTTTTATCGGTATTATGAATTTAGGTCAAATAACTGTTAGGTAAATTAATTTTAGAGATTTTGAACATATGTATTTTGAGTTTCGTTATTATGAACTTAGATAGGTATAATGATGATTAGACATTTAAAACTTTAGGTAATTTAAAATTTTGTCAAACATCCATTAGGTATTTTGATTTTGGGTATTTTGAACTTCGGTGTTTTAATGTTAGGTATAATAATTTTAGACATTTAAATACGTACCCAGCTGGCCGCATGCGACATGGAATACTTTATAACTTCATCGAACCCACACATGGTTTTGATGGCATCAATTAATATTTTCATTCATTTTCATTTTATCCATTTGGACATTTGAGCCTCTACTTTTTTGGGACTTTGTTCACTCTGCATTTGACAAAATAATTTCAACAAGACCCTTGCATATCATCTTACTTCTACTTATAGAGAGTAAACAATTCGTCGTCATGACGACCGGATACGTTGTCATGACGACTTATAATTTCCCTCCTGACGGGCCACGGCCTGGCCACGTCCCGGGCCACTTCTGGACACATCTATTGGCCCACCTTAGAGTTAAGGTTTCGATGGCCCCTACCTAAATATTATTGCTAGATTGAATAAAAACTATTGATGCAGTTTTAAACCTGATACATTTTACCATCTTTTTCGACCATATTGTTTTAAATTTGAATTCAGAATACCACACAACATGGGGCTACGCCTTACAAGTCGGTATGCGCCTTAATAAAGGCAGTTGATTTTTGAATAAAAAAACAAGTTTTATCAAATAAAGGTTAAATTTAATAACGAGTGTTGCCTCCGAGGGCATCTACGACGGCTCTCATACGGTTAGGCATAGAGTTTATCAACCGCTCTATAAAATTTTGAGGGATCATCTCCCATTCCTCTTCTATGGCAGTTTTCAACTCCTGCATTGTCTGGGCAACTGGCTGACGAGCTCTAACACGTCTTTTTAGCTCGTCCCACATGTGCTCAATCGGGTTCATGTCTGGGCTTCTGGCTGGCCACTCCATAACTGTGATGTTCACATCCCGAAGATATTCCCTGACGATGCCGGCTGTATGGGCTCTTGCATTATCATGCATAAAAAGGAAATTTGAGCCCACATTGGCCGCGTATGGCATCACGTGAGGTTCTAAGCACTCACGAATGTACCTTTCAGCATTTAATGTTGGCAGCTGTGGTCCCGAAACAACCTCAAGTTGAGTTTTGCCGCTCGCGGATATACCGCCCCAGACAGTCCATGAGCCACCCCCATACGCAACTCTCTCTTCAAAGCAGCATTGTGCAAATCGCTCTCCCTTACGTCGGTAGACCTTCTTCCTTCCATCATTGCCATGTAAGGTAATTTTAGACTCATCAGAGAAGAGTACACGGCTCCAATGCTGCTGAGTCCAATTTAAATGAGTGCGCGCGAAATGAAGGCGCGCTGTTCGGTGGGCTCGCGTTAGTTTGGGGCCATTAGCTGGCTTGTGTGGTACCATATCACGTTCTTTTAGCCTTCTCCGAACGGTTCGAGCACTCACATTTACTCCGTGGAAGTCGCGAAGTTGATTTTGTATCTCAAGGGAGGTAAGGTGACGATTTCTCAAACTAGTCGTCACGATGAATCGATCCTGTCTTTCAGTTGTGACCCGAAATCGTGGCCTTCCTTGGCGACGAACAAAGCCGCCAGTCTCTAGGTACCTCCGATAAACACTTCGGACCGCCGATCGACTTAAATTAAGTCGAGAACTCACATTTCTTTGGCTGTGTCCAGCCTGGATAAGTGCCACAGCTTGGGCGGCGACTTCAGGCGAAGTATCCATAAATTTATTGAGAGAACTTCACCTTAATGTTAAGAATAAGTAATGTTTGTTGACAAAACAAAGAGACAAATCACACTTTCAAGAATAAAATCCAAGTAAATCAATAAAATCAAGTTTTCTCAGTGTTTGATTTTTTGACATCAACGAACAGGCTCCAAATTTACTTTTGTTTCTTTAAATTCTGTGTTCGAAATTCAAAAAAAGACTATTGAATGAAATCATGAATGTGCCAGGTTCAAAACTGCATAAAAACTTTTTGCTCGACCTACTATATTTTTTTAGCTAGGACCAAACGAAACTGAAAATGCAAGGTGGGCCAATAGATGTGTCCAGAAGTGTATATATACATATAGAAGTAAGATATAAGAAATGTATAAATAAGAAGTAATATATAAAGAAGTGATGAAACTCACAAAATAGCTGTATAATAATAATTTTAGACATTTAAATACGTACCCAGCTGGCCGCATGCGACATGGAATACTTTATAACTTCATCGAACCCACACATGGTTTTGATGGCATCAATGAATATTTTCATTCATTTTCATTTCATTCATTTGGACATTAGAGCCTCTACTTTTTGGGACTTTGTTCACTCTGCATTTGACGAAATAATTTCAACAAGACCTTTCTTTTTTCTTTTTAAGTATTCTTGAGCCGTATTCAAGTATTAATGGATCAACGATAGAAATATCTGAACGAAGATGAGACAAAATTTTTGATTTGAGTTCAACACTTCCTTAATCCATGTATTTTTCCACATCTATTTATAGGCTCTATAGTTGGGATGGGATCAAAATCGGATTCGATCGGGGAAAAGTCAGAGTTTACGTTTCGGTAATCTGAAAATCTATATATATAAAAATGAAACCCGTTTTCCGTTGTCATGGCATCACGCCTGAACGGCTGGACCGATTTCGCTAATTCTTTTTTTAAAATGTTCATTGAAGTCCAAGGATGGTTCTTACGGTGAGAAAAATTCGAATAATTGCCGGGAAAGCCCTAAAACAGACCTTTCCTTTTTCCCGTACAAATGTTTTCTTACTAAAATGTAGAGTCAATTTGAACTTTATTCCTACACAATATAGTTCATTCTAAGGCGGGACGAAGTTCGCCGGGACAGCTAGTATTAAATAAATGATGAAGAAGAAATTAAATGAGGATGCCAATTTTTTAACTATCGGAAATAGAAAAACAGACACTTCCGGACACCTAAACCGAGCCACCTAGTATGATTGTTTTCTATCGCCCATATCTTAAAAAAACATATGAATGACCAAAAAGTTTTTATATGCAGTTTTTTAGTTGATAGGTTATGTCTAGTTGATGTACGTTTCGTTCTAAATTTGAATTTGTAATCGCAATAAACAAAGGAGGAGCAGTAGTTGTTCATTACGTAGAATCCCATCCTCTACTTTTTTGGGACTTTGTTTACTCTGCATTTGACAGAATAATTTCAACAAGACGCTTGGATATCATCTTACTTCTATATATATACATATGTATATATATAGAAATTATTTCGTCAAATGTTCTATATAGAAGTAAAATATAAGTAATGTATAAATGCGAAGTAATATATAAAGAAGTGATGAAACTTCTTTGTAAGCTGTCGATTTCGTTGACGTAATGGTCAACAGCGTATAGAGTATATCAATATATCCCAAAATAGCTGGCCGCATTCGAGATGAAATGTCATGTCACAATGTCAGTTCAGTGCGGCTTCAGCCACGTCGCTTGCTCTATTGCTATCCAGCATTATGATATGAGCGATTGTAACGATGCAAAGATTTTCGTAATTTAGTGCATCTCTATTTCTTTTTAATCTTTCTGCATATTTAGCCTCTACTATTTTGGGACTTATTTCACTCTGCATTTGACGAAATAATTTCAACAAGACACTTGAAATCATATTACTTCTATATATATATACATATATAAACATATAGAAGTAAGATAAAAGAAATGTATAAATAAGAAGTAATATACAGTATAGTTTATGTATGTATTAATGTACCGTGCACCCTTGAGCCTCCAGGTTTGAGTCGCTCCGACGGTAAGAGGCCAGACGGGCTGACATTGGTGCCATGGAAAATGGGCAGGAGTCTCATTTGGGATGCAACGTGCGTCGACACTTTTGCTGCTACCCACTTACCACGCACGGTGAGAACCGCCGGTGCAGCGGCTGATGCCGCGGCTCTTGTAAAGTACGAAAAGTACGCGGACCTCTCTCTCCAATATGTTTTCGTCCCTTTTGCAGTGGAAACGACCGGGTGCTTTGGTAAGGAAGCCAAAATGTTTACCAAAGAGCTAGCTGGTAGACTGAGGGAGAGGACCTGTGATCCCCGCGCCGCCGGGTCTTTTCTGCTGCAGCGGTTGTCTATCGCTATCCAGCGTGGAAACGCAGCTGGGGTGATGGGTACGTTTGCACCAGGGGCGGATTATTCCCGGATTAGTCTTAGTTAAGTTTAGTTTAGTTTAGCGGTTATTTTTTTTTATTTATTAGAGTTTAGTATTTTTAATAACATATTCACATGTATTTTTGCAATAAATTTATGTATGTATGTATATATTTCCAGGTTCTAGAAAACCACCTGCAACCGCTAAAACTATGCAAGGATGTTGATAGTGAAGGTCTTGGCAGAACCAGCAATAGACAGACGAAAGAGGAGGACTCTTCCTGCCAGGGGTGCCTGAAGAAGAAGCTGTCTTTGCTTAAAGGTGTGTTATCCCACGTGCTTGGGGACCAAGTCTGCTAATTTAAAATAGCGTCAGTTGTGTGTCGGCAGAGTGTCAAGTCAAAATCAATATATCCCAAAATAGCTAGCCGCAAGCGAGATGGAATACTTATAACTTCATCGAACCCACACATGGTTTTGATGGCATCAATGAATATTTTCATTTCATTCATTTGGACATTTGAGCCTCTACTTTTTTGGGACTTTGTTCACTCTGCATTTGACGAAATAATTTCAACAAGACCCTTCTTTTTTCTTTTTAAGTATTCTTGAGCCGTATTCAAGTATTAATGGATCAACGATAGAAATATCATCTGAACGAACATGAGACAAAATTTTTGATTTGAGTTCAACGCTTCCTTTATCTATGTATTTTTCCACATCCATTTATAGGCTCTATAGTTGGGATGGGATCAAAATCGGATTCGATCGGGGGAAAGTCAGAGTTTACGTTTCGGTAATCTGAAAATATTAAATAAATGATGAAGAAGAAATGAAATGAGGATGCCAATTTTTTTACTATCGGAAATACAAAAACAGTCACTTTCGGACACCTAAACCGAGCCACCTAGTATGATTGTTTTCTATCGCCCATATCTTCAAAAAACATATGAATGACCAAAAAGTTTTTATGCAGTTTTTTAGTTGATAGGTTATGTCTAGTTGATGTACATTTCGTTCTAAATTTGAATTTGTAATCGCAATAAGCAAAGGAGGAGCATTACGTAGAATCCCATCCCCTACTTTTTTGGGACTTTGTTTACTCTGCATTTGACAAAATAATTTCAACAAGACGCTTGGATATCATCTTACTTCTATATATATACATATAGAAGTAAGATATAAGAAATGTTTAAATAAGAAGTAATATATAAAGAAGTGATGAAACTCACAAAATAGCTGGCCGCATGCGACATGGAATACTTATAACTTCATCGAACCCACACATGATTTTGATGGCATCAATGAATATGTCATGTTTTTCAGGATCTTAAACATCTATGATCAATGCGGTTAAAACCGGGAGTGATCACCGAATTGTAAGAGGCACGTTGAACCTTAATGTTAAACTCGAACGCTCTCGACTTATGATGTCTACGCTCCGTCCAGCACCAATCCAAATTCAAAACCCCGAAAGCTTTTAACTCGAGCTACAAAACCGCTTCGAATGCCTCGGTGATTGCGTAGACGTGGAGAATTATAATAACAGGGTCGTGGAAACTCTCCAAATGGAAGAGTCTAAGTTTTTCAAGACCCTCCGTTCAAAAGGACATAAGAAAATCGCAGACCAAACCCTTAAGCTCATGGAAGAGTGTGAACATAGTGAACATAGCTTGGGTGAAAATATGGGTGTTATCGAATGAAGAAAATACACAACAACTTAATCGTCTGTACCTTGTTTGTTAAATCACAAAGATAAACTTTCTTAAAAATATTGTTTAAGATCATGATGCATACGCGGAAATTGAATGACAGTGAAAGCGGCGGTGCGGCGACTCCATCTATCACGAATTTGTCGGAACTACTAATGATGTAAAATAGGTATCGTATTTCTACCTTTTTCCAAAAATACTTGTACCGAAAGTTTTTGTTTTTATTATTAATTAGTTTTTTTACCCGACTACGGCAAAGCCAAAAGGAAGGGTAATGTTTTTGGCAGTCTATGTATGTATGTATGTATGTTTGTATGTATGTATGTATGTATGTTCCACCGTAGCGTCTAAACTACTGAACCGATTTTAATGAATGAGGTGTCAAAAGATTCGTAATAATACGGCGGGTGACATAGGATACCTAGTTTTGCAATAAGTTTAATACTTTGCCCACTAGTGGGCAAAAAGTCACGAAGAAAAAAATAAAAGTTTGTAAATGGTGTTGTGTGGGGTATCAAATTCAAGAGCTCAGCGAGCACATTCCAAAAATATATATATCACTAGGTTTTGCGCACGGATTTGCTTGTAAACTAGTGGACAAGAAGTCGCGACGAAAAATATTAAATTTTACAAAGGATAATGTGTGGGGTATCAAATGAAAGGGCTCAGCGAGTACATTCCAAATATAGTATATATCACTAGGTTTAGCACGCGGTTTTACTTGTAAATATGTCTTCTAACGTCTTGTCTTTTCTATCATAATTACTTCGAAACTACTGACTACTTACCTACAGCTTGCCAAATCAGGCCTTTTCAGAATTATGTTAACACTGTTTTGGCTAGTTTTAAGCTAAATTACCTACAACTTGTACTACTTATGGAATCAACTTTGTTGGCATTCAAAAATTATCGGTCCCTCAATAGGTATATTTTGCACACGTAACGTGTACGTAAAAGTAAAAGCAAACATTTTTAGACTCTGACAAAGATCCCATATTCAAAGTTGTTTATTATCATGAGTTCAAACAGTGATTTTAATTTGTACAGCGTGTCTTAAAAGGGAAGTTTGAAATAAAATACAAGTCTTCTTGAACTCACATTCATACTATGAACAAAGTAGTCAGTGTGTAGGAAAGTTTGGGTGGTGCAGCCCCCCGCCAAAATGAAATAAAACTCTACTTGAACTCTACTATGGATAAAGCAGTCACAGTGTCCAAAATGAAACAAAACCTTCTTGAACTATACTGGACAAAGTTGTCACTGTGTGGGGGGGTTTGGGGGGCGCAGCCCCCCGCCAAAAGAAACGAAACCCTTCTTAAACTCTACTATGGATAAAGTAGCCACAGTGTAGGGGGGTTTGGGGGGCGCAGCCCCCCGCCAAAATTAAACAAAACACTTCTTGAATTCTACTAGACAAAGTTGTCACTGTGTGGGGGGGTTTGGGGGGCGTAGCCCCCCGCCAAAAGAAACGAAACACTTCTTGAACTCTACTATGGATAAAGTAATCACTGTGTAGGGGGGTTTGGGGGGCGTAGACCCCCGCCAAAATGAAACAAAAACTTCTTGAACTATACTGGACAAAGTTGTCACTGTGTGGAGGGGTTTGGGGGGCGTAGCCCCCAGCCAAAAGACACGAAACACTTCTTGAACTCTACTATGGATAAATTAGTCACTGTGTAGGGGGGTTTGGGGGGCGTAGACCATCGCCAAAATGAAACAAAAGTCTTCTTGAACTATAAAGGACAAAGTTGTCACTGTATGGGGGGGGTTCGGGGGGCGCAGCCCCCCGCCAAAAGTAACGAAACACTTCTTGAACTCTACTATGGATAAAGTAGTCACAGTGTAGGGGGGTTTGGGGAGTGCAGCCCGCCGCCAAAATTAAACAAAACACTTCTTGAATTCTACTAGACAAATTTGTCACTGTGTGGGGGGGTTTGGGGGGCGTAGCCCCCCGCCAAAAGACACGAAACACTTCTTGAACTCTACTGTGGACAAAGTAGTCATTGTGTCAGTTTGGGGGGACGCAGCCCCCCGCTGCAATAAGGAAATAGATACTTTTAACATATACTCGTATTATGGACAGATTATCAGTGTGTAGGGGGGCTTTGGGGGCGTAGCGCCCCCTCCAAATTAATAAAAGGCATCTTTGATCCACACTCATACCTATCCGAAACGGATTATGCTACTTACTTTGGACCAGGAAAGCGTTGAGCATTTGCTCAAAAGTAGGTACCTACCTATCTAGGTACTTTTTGTGTAGTTTTTTTAGTGTTATGTACGCTATCAAAAAATTTGCAATATTTTAGGATTGTTACCCTATAATTATAATATATCTCGTTGCATTTTGTCCACTTTGAAAAGTAGGTAACTGTGGTGTAGATGACTATGAAGTCGCGGATGCCCGCTAGTACAATATGTTTAGATGAAAAGATAGATTGAAAGTGTAACATGGAGTTTGAGTAGTTGTCATGTATGTGTTTGTATGAGTTCTGTAGTAGGTACGTAGTTATCACTGGTTTAACTAAAAAGTGTGAAATAAAAAATAAGTTCTAAAAACTAAAACCCGCCTACGGAAAACCTGCGATCTTAAAAGTAAGAAACAAGAAATAATTCTTGTCTTCTTAACTAGGTACCCCGTAAATGCACAGACGTAGCGATTTTCAGAGGAAAGCCGTGGTCGTATGCCTCCATATAAATATAAATGGCTGCCTGCAAGCAATTGATACCTAAACAGGTTAAACAGGTTCCGATATTGCACGGTTATTAATATCAAGGCACAGAGGCATACGACCACGGCTTTCCTCTGAAAATCGCTACGTCTGTGCATTTACGGGGTACCTAGTTAAGAAGACAAGAATTATTTCTTGTTTCTTACTTTTAAGATCGCAGGTTTTCCGTAGGCGGGTTTTAGTTTTTAGAACTTATTTTTTTTGTACTTATCAAGTAACTAACTACATATCCTAAGTAATGTAATTTGATTGAACGATCAATAATATGGCATTTATTTGCAACATATAACCATTTAGGAACACAATATGTTTCTGTAAACTTATGTTTTATAGATACATTCTCAACTATGATAGTCAAGTTGTCTAGAGATGTTGCGCGGTACCTAAGCAAGAAAAAAATACAGTTCGCGGATGGACAGGTTCACAAATGGAAGTAGAAAGACCATCTAAGTTCCCCATTAAGTATAGGATCAGCTACCTAGTACCCGCTGAGGCTGTTAACGTTACACCACACCGTCCTAACGCGGAAAGACATGAGAATAAGCCTTAATTGACTTTAGACGTACTTGATTCTTGAGTGTGTTAACGTCATGTGTCATTCGCAAGACTACATATCGTGTTTGATAATAAATTATTGGGATTGAAGTCTGTGTAAAAATACGTAGAATATATATATGTAGAATTAGATAGGTACTGTTAATATTTAAAAAAATTATGTTGGCGATTGCTGTTGATTGAAAATAATTTGTAAACAATTTTAGCATTTTATGTTCACTGTTGCCAATTTCATAAACCTTTAGTTATAAACTCTGACAACAAAACTGGTCGGATAGATTGATTGATGAAATTGGCAACACCGACAAAATATATTCTTTTTATAACTTGGTGTTTTGACACTCTGTGGAAAATATGTTCGGTGATTAATTCAATTTTGACGACTGAATGTGAATAAACATGTTGTAAGATTATTCCATCTTTTATTATATTTTACAAGTCAGAAGTGGTTCTTGAACGTTAGACTACATTTGGTAGTCTTTTTCACGCGCTATAAGTAACAAGCGGCGCCATCCTATAATACCATCTCGACTCTGAACCTCGCATGTCAAGAAGAAAAACCGCAACAGACTCGGAATCCAAGACGGCAAACAAACAATGAACGTTAGACCGCTTAGAACAAATGTTAGAACAGCTTATGGCAAACCGAACTGCAACAGTTTCAAACTCTATACAGCAATCCGTCCATAACAGCACACCAGCACAAGAAGAAACGTGTGTTCCAGTACCAGGTACATCCACCAATGTTATTAATAGCTGTGAACCGCCTAGTACTTCACCATAACACCTCAATTGTGCGACAACTGCAACTGCAATGTCAAGTCAACTAAATAACAATACTCGACAAATAAGTTTAGCACTGCATGATAGTAATACCCTATGTATTCCAACCGCTTTAAATGCTTCTTACGCTTAGTGCTGAATCCTTACCATTCAGTTCAGTTACATATAATACAAATCATGCGGCTTATGGGTAAAATTTGAGATTTATAACCAAACTCGAAAATGTACCATAATTCGATGGTGACACTAATATCATTTCTGTTCATATATGTCTACATCGGCTGGAAGCGTTGGCAAAGATCTACGGGTGGGACGAGATGACGCTGATTTAACTGTACCGTACACTTATGCCAGCAGCCTTGGTTACGGGGCAATCTTGAAACAGACCATCGATGTCAACATACAGTCTCCTACATGAGTTGAAAGTGAGAATGAAATAATATAAGCAATTAATATAATTTACTCTACATTTGTTTTTTTATGATTAATAAAATATAATTATTAATAGTAGAGATAGAATTATGTTAATTATTATTTGATTAATGTTGAAAATAAGAAACAATTTTATCATAACTATACGGGTGTGTCCCACAACCAAAACGGGTGTGTCCCATAACTACAACGGGTGTGTCCCATAACTACAACGGGTGTGTCCCATAACTATGATTGTTTGTTAATTAATACATGTGTTATTGTTTATCTGATGTTATTTTAAGACATTGTAAATATGATATAAAGCATTCCGAGGTCGTAATGACAGCCAGAAAAGAAAGAACGCAAGTGATTTTTCTGTTAGTTTTGATTTATTTTATATTCTCGATATTTTTTTTAAGTTAAATTATTTCAGAAGGTTTTTCATTTGGCATTTGTCATATTTTTGTTGTTGTTGAGTTTTGGTTTTTCGCAAATTACTTTTGTTTTAAGTTTTAAGTTAAAAAAAAAGGAAAGTTACAGATATTATTGTATAATAATAACTGATTGTTTAAAGATACCATTATTATTTAAATCAAGAGATGATTGTTACGAGATCGTAATTCAACTTGTCAGAAAAGGCCGAGTGTTAATTATAAAAATGTATATGTTGGCGATTGCTGTTGATTGAAAATAATTTGTAAACAATTTTAGCATTTTATGTTCACTGTTGCCAATTTCATAAACCTTTAGTTATAATATCTGACAACAAAACTGGTCGGATAGATTGATTGATGAAATTGGCAACACCGACAAAATATATTCTTTTTATAACTTGGTGTTTGAAACAAACCATCAAGTTTTATGCATCTGGTGCTTCAAAAGTTGTTGTTGAACAAGGACATACAGCAGGTAAATATGTGTTTCGGGCAACCAGTCACTTGTTTTCTCCAGAGTCAGGGTCATCATCCGAATCAGCCTATGGAAGACCTGTTAAGAAGCCTCCTCCGAAACTGAAAGCTCATGTTAAGAAAACTCCGCCGGACCATCCTCTTACAAGGAAGATTGATGAGGGGATAATTTTAGAGCCGAAATTCCCAGGATTACCAAGAAGTGTGATTAGGTTTTCTTCCAAAATGATGACAAGAGATGAGTTAAATGTTCTAGGAGAGGCAAATCCTGATATGTCTAATAGAGAACTATTGGAATTATTTCTGAAAATATCCGGCAAGTATAAGGCTGCGACTAATCTTTATAACATCCCAAACAACATTTAACACCGCTAACAATTGATTTCATGAAAGAAAAAAAAAACTTGGTGTTTTGACACTCTGTGGAAAATATGTTCGGTGATTAATTCAATTTTGACGACTGAATAAACATGTTGTAAGATTATTCCATCTTTTATTATATTTTACAGTACTTATTTATTAATATCATATACCTGAACTAAAAATAGCAGATTACTTCCCCATTTTTTTGTGAGTTTGAAGGATCTGATCAGAAAAATTAACAAAACGAAATATTTAATAAAGCACACTGTACTTGACTAAAGCTTTGTAAGTTTTCGTTTTCGGTTTAAAAAGTCAGAAACGTCACTTAACCGACCCTTAAACAAAAACATACCTATCCATAATCTCAGTCAGAAGAATGACGTTTACAGTGTTGCTAGTTTTTTGTCCTAAATAAATAGTGATGTAAATGAATCGAGTTTTCACAATTATCGAATTGGTCGAGATTGTTTTTTTTTTATTGTTGAATATCAAATATTTCAAATAAATAAGGTCATACAATTGGCAAAGTTTTGACGGACACAAAAATAGAATCCATGCACTACCACGAAGATAAGAATCCAGAGTGCTTTGAAGGTTGGCTTAAAAGCATTTTACCAAAACTTCGGTGCTGGTTTTATACAACGCACGTACCACTCGCGAAATGTCGAGCGTATACCACAGTAAACTGGCGAAAGACTTATTATGCAGTGGTTGGATCTTAAACAAATTGAATACCAAACCTACAATGGTTAGGCCCAATTAACGGAAATTTTAAAACTACAAAAATCTTATTATGAACGATATGCTGTGGAAGAAGTTGGCGGCTGAATACGCAGTGGCAATCCTGCTACTACCCCCCCCCCCTCATTATTGTGGCGTTAGTTCGGGCTCAAGCGAATCTGTACATCGCAAGAAATAATGCATAAATCATAAGTTTAAAGTGGAAGAAAAAAATTACAATTTAGACCATATTATGGACGAATTTGGTGATTCATTACCTAGTTTAAATGTAACAGACTCCGATTCTGATTATACCCATTCGGATTCGGAATCAATCATAAATAAGAATGTATAAATAAAAGAACTTGCAATGTTTTACATATTTCCTCTTAATTTCTATACATTTTCTAGCCTTTGTAATACATTTCGTAGTGAGAAATTTTATAGGTATGCTGGTAGGTTCCATATTATTTAATAAAAACCTTATTGCATATAAAAAGTATAATACATGACACAAAAAAAAAACAAGTCAAGTAATGAGCAGCTAGAATAAGCAAATAAATTAATTCCACAATGCTCTAAGTGATCACCGAAACTTTTGCCCGTCATATTAGAATAAATTCAACCGACATAAATACAAATTTTCACCAATTTATACATTTGGAGGCCACAAAAAGTAAATTAAATTATGTGATGTTGAGATGTTACGTGTCACTTGAAAATTTTGTGAGTTCACAACATGACATTTTAGCTGTGCCTTTTAGTGGCTTTTACTTATATTATGAACTTCTTACATGTCCCTGTCTGTATTTGTGTATGTAAATAGCATAATTTCTGTATTTAGTAGTTAATTCAATGTAAAAAGGTGTTTATATGTTTTAAATAATATCTTATTTTTGAGTAAAAAATAAAATAAAAATAAGCATGACTAAATATCTAAATCTATCGATTGCCGAACATCACTATTGTAGCTGGTCACCTTTTTTGTGTAAGTGACAGTGACACTTGTCAATTTTCTGACTGAGATTATGGATCAGAGTTTACCATAAGAACTATTTCAGTACCTAACTATTTGAACCGAAGTCCGAGACTATATTTTGCAAAGTTCCAACTTTTGCAATTCATTATAAAACAGTTTCTTTATGGATACGTATTATTAATTTTATGTATTATATTATACGTATTATTAATTTTATGGATACGTAATATTAGCTACGTAAAACCGTTTGACGGTGCCCCAAAAACCGCTATAAATCAAACTGGCGGACGTATAAAATTGTCCAACTTGCGAAACTAGATAGGTGAAAGAACTCTGATTAAGGCTACTTTGGACACATTGCTCTGGAGCACTTGTTTGCATGTATAAACTTTTTGGAGAAAGTTTTTTTTAAAACAGAAGAATGTTTATCTGTCAACATTCATGCCGAATGTCAATTGTTTTTAAACGACTTCAAAAAAAGGAGGAGTTTCTCAATTCGACCGTATATACAGGGTGGCCCGTCGATTGACGTCCAAAAGGAAAATTTGGATTCCTCGTGTCGTGGGGTATCCGAATCACCCCCATGTATGTTCCGCGATTTTTTACGGTTTCCGAGTTATGACGTGTTTTCTGATTTTTTGAGATTTTTCAACCAATCACCCTAAAAAGGTTCGTAGAAAAAAAAATACAAAACTTTTTCATAATTTTATTTTTGCATCAGATGCTTCATGACTCGTACTTTTATGCATAAAATATTCGGCTTCGTAACTTTAATAAAAGTTGGGGAAATGTAGGTCGGAAGAGGAAAAATTGTATTGACTGGAAAATCATCGAAGGCCGTTTCCTTGTGCAACCCCATAGAAATTATGAATATCTGCATAATTTTCTCAAGTTGTAACTCATCTCTTACAGGTCCTCCAAAACCCCCAAATGTGTCAATCTTGGCTCCTTTTTTGTACTTTTCGATAAGATAACACTGCCTTTAAACTGACTGAGGCTTAGGTGATCATAAAATATGAAAAAAAAAAATTTACTCAAACGTCCAATTCTGAAATTTTTCCACCTCTAGCAAAAGTACCCCATTAAGTACCATTTTTTTTCGATGATTATGAAAGCTGAGAAGTTGGCGCATTTTTTAAGCTAGTTTAAAATCCATAAAGTCATCATTTTAACCTCTTAATTTAAGTTTGAAGATTTCGATGATTTTCCAGTCAATACAATTTTTCCTCTTCCGACCTACATTTCCCCAACTTTTATTAAAGTTACGAAGCCGAATATTTTATGCATAAAAGTACGAGTCATGAAGCATCTGATGCAAAAATAAATTTATGAAAAAGGGTTATACTTTTTTTTCTACGAACCTTTTTAGGGTGATTGGTTGCAAAATCTCAAAAAATCAGAAAACACGTCATAACTCGGAAACCGTAAAAAATCGCGGAACATACATGGGGGTGATTCGGATACCCCACGACACGAGGAATCCAAATTTTCCTTTTGGACGTCAATCGACGGGCAACCCTGTATATATATATTTTTTTATGTATGTCCACGCAAAACTTCGTCGTTTATGAACAGATTTTGATGATTCTTTTTTTGTTGGAAAGAGGGTATCCCGAGGGTGGTCCCATGGTAAGTAAACCAGGATCTGATGATGGAATCAGTAGTATATATATGGGGGTTCTAGCTCACTTTTGTGGTGGAGGAAGTGACGTAACTGGTGGAGGATGTGTAAGTACCTAGAGTGACGCAAGTAGCTGGAGTGACGTGGTCGGGGGCGCGGATGTGGTGCCGTATCGGTCGCCTGCGCTACCGTTTAGGTAGATGTTAATATTTTTTACGCTTATAAAATGTACGTTTGTGATGAATATGGTATAGTGTTCACCATATATAATATAATCTATCACGTCATCAAATGTACCTACTATAAGATAAGGAGCTAAATAAAATGTCCTTCGACGTGTTAACAACAACTGTTTTACATTGAAGAAAAAGATTTATTTTTTCTGTTTGATCGAGTCGAAATAATACCTACCTACCGATGAATGTGCATGTGAACCAAATTCTTATCAGTAATAGCAGTGGTGCTGTGGTTAGAGCTTTACAATGAAGTTACATTGTTGTAATCGATGAAGGAATTGAGTGGGTGCATCCTGCACGTGTATGAAAAGAGTGATTCAGCAGATGTGTGTGAGATTTCGTTTTACGTTGAATTTATTGAGAATCTCAGTGTAGATTTGATAGTTCTAGATTACAGTAGTGGAGTAAATACTTAAACATGATTTTATCGAATATAATCCTGCTAACGGTGTTTTTCAATAATTCAAAATATGTCGGGAAGGAGGAGGGAAATGGTTGAAGTTCCAGCATTAGAAGAAGACGTATTGTTCCCAATGTGAACGTGCTCATATAAGTCACTGATAAGTAATAAAAATGAAATAACGTAACTTACTTTTAGTTTTTTATTCAACATTATAAATCCTGCAATGCTATACAATACAAATAGGTACTATTTACTACATAAAGAAAAAATACAGATGACACGTATTGACACGTAGGTACATGAAGTATTACATAGGTATTTCACAACAGCTGAAATCATAACACTTTATTGTTTTTATCAATCCAACTTTTTTCATTCATCCCCAACCATTTAACGTAGACTTTATTACCTTTCCGCTTCAATATCTTTTCCACGAGATAGACATCTGAATCTTTCACTTTTTGCAACTCTTGCTCATAGAAAGCACCCATGATCGGTTCACGCTTAGTGTCTTGAAGTAGGTATGTGGGCGGGTTAGTATTTTGCACTTTGACTATTTGAAATATCTCCGTACTCCAGTTTCCGGTGTAACCCTTATCAAATACTGATTTATATTTACTTATTCGCACATTATCGTTAACCTTAAACTTGTTGCGTGCTTTAACCTTGATGTGATTGTACACTCCAGATAAAAGTTTATCTGCATTGTTCCGGTTGACAGATTTAGGCGCCATGCCGATAGTACGATGTACTTTATTGTTATATTTTTCCAACAGTTTACTCAAATAGTTGATCCATTTGTAGACACCTTTCAAACTGAAGTGTTGCCAAAGCCAATTTTTGAGTGTTCTAATAAGTCTTTCCACTATAGAAGCTTTCTTAACGCTAAACGTAGAGTAGTGATTAATATTATACTTTTCCATTAGCGATTGGAATTTAGTGTTGAAAAACTCAGTACCATCATCTGACTGTACATTTTTAGGTTTTCTCTTTTGCGAGTTTTGAAGGATTCTCATCATCATCTTTGTGACTTCTTCAGCTTTTTTAGTCTTCAACGGCTGCGCCCAGACGAATTTCGAGAAAGTATCTATACAAACCAGTATGTATTTGTGACCGGCGTTTTCTCTAGCGTATTTTTGCATATCGATAAGATTTATCTGCCAGGTATCATCCAATCCTTTCTGTATGAATCGTCGTCGAGGAAAATTCTTCCTAGCATATTTATATATTTCTCTCACCACTTGAGCTTTACTCATAATTCAGTTTCTTAAACTTTTTTTTATCGCCGTCGCGGTGTTTGCCAACGTTGACGATGACGACGACGGCGACGACTTCACCGTCTCCGTTGACGTCGGTGTTGTAATTACGGGCTTAGATTCGATTTTCCTCTTTTTACTATCACCACCAACGTTCTCTTTGTTGTTTTTAGAAGATGTTATGTTCTTTTTCGATTCTATTATTTTCTTAAGTAACTCCAATTGTTTCTGTAGATTAGCTATTTCCGCTTTATTGGTTTTAATCTTTGTTAAACATGTATTAAAGTTAACTTCTAGTTGATCTTTAGTGATAGCATCATTCTTACGCACACCATTAGCGATAGATGTAATTCGTTTATTTTTACAATCGATGATGCGTTTATCTCTTCCACTGTTACCACCTTCGAATTCTGAATATTCTTTGGAATTACCGCTATATAAGTAATGACCAAACTTGTTGACGGGCATGTTGTTTATGATAATGCGCTCAGTTGAACATCGTTTTTTATCTTATAATAATACCTGCTTCAACGAGTTCTTCGATTATTGAATTAATCTCATTTTCATGTCCGCTGTTACCAGCATTTTGCGATGCGATAAGTAAACGTAGTCTAGCAACCAACTCATTCGGATCATCCCAATAAACATAATCCGTCTTAGGATGAAACTGCTTCAATGTTAAAGATATACCTTTTCCATGTTTTTCTGATAGTGCAGTCATCGATGAGGATGATGATAGCGATGATGGTGAGGTGACGGTTTGCTTCTTGATATATTTTTTATATTTTTCACCTCTATGTCCCACCACTTGTCCACCGGGTTCAAAATTACGTCGATGAGCGTGTGTCACGCTCAAAACCCTATTAAAATTTTCCTTATCTTTTGAATTAATCAGTTTAGCATTAGGATGTTTCTGAAAGAGTAATTCAGCGAATCCTGGAGTTAGTTTATACTTTTTACCCGCAATCTGTATGTTTTCAAAGTCATCTATGAAATGTACAGCTTCCCTACCGAGAAACGCTTTCTCTTTATCAAAATATATAACATCATATTGGGGTTGTGCGAGCGTTCCCTGTTTATTACGATGATCAATGTGTCTCTGTAATAATTGATGATTTATGCTCATCGACGACGGTGGACCTGTTGCTGTTTTTGATGGTGGTGGTGGTGGTGGTTGTGGAGATGGTACCGGTGATAGCTGTAAAGTTTCTTCGTATACACTATCATCATCATCATCATCAGTATTTTCTCCAAAACTTTTTTCTTCATCTTCATGTTCACTCTTAACAGATTCATCGTTATCATCATCACTCTTATCAAATTTACTTTCAGTTTTTATTTTAGATTTATTTTCAAGTTTGATTTTTGTTTTTTCATTTGCATGTTCCAACTTGTTATTACTTAGCAGCAGTGAGTTGAGCGGTTCAGTGATTGGTTTAAAAGTTTTCTCAAGCGATTCCGTAAGCAATGAATCATTATTTTGAATTGCTTTTAATTTAGCTTTAACCGCCTTGACTGAAGTAATGAGTTTTCGTTTCAACTGTTTATCACCAAATATCCGTTCCGAACTAGACATGACGGTATAATGTTAGATCTTTAAGAAAAATGATGCTTTTATAGCTACTCATCATCATCATCATCGTCGTTAAGTGAGATGAAATTGTCAAAATTTTTACGATAACGTCCCCTATTCATTTCACAATCTTTGTTGATGAGAATAAAAGAAAAGCGTTCCTTCCAGCATCGTCTGCAAATTTTATGGAATTTTTCCCATGACATATCTGTATTTACGTGATCATCGTAAGCGTGTCGCAAGTTTAAATCATCCTGTTTGAAGAGTAAAATCAGGTTTGCATTATCACGCACTAGCTGTTTAGGTATTTTGCTATACGTTTGACAGAGATAAAAACACTCCATGTTTCGATGACGACCCATAGAAAAGTATTGACGTATCGCTTCTTGATCCTCAAGCGCTACATCATCGAATACGATGACACTGTTCAGTTCAGCGTCTTCGGGTGGAACCACTTCACTTTTTTCAGAACATTTATAAAAATTTAATCCATCTACACGTTTAAAGACTTCATCTAGGAATATATATTTTGGTTGAAGTAGAGATTTGGAATACAAATAAACTGATTTATACTTTACAGCAGACGGATCAAGGAGGAGGGTGAGTAATACATTTGTTTTACCACAGTTGGATGGTCCGCAAATCAAACATCTAATACTGGAAGGCAGTAGTGCACCATGTTTACCCTCCTCCCCCCAACCATCATCGCTCCCACCTTTTTCATTTTTAAAGCTCCAAATTTTTACATTTAAACGCGTCGGTTGCACTTTAAACTTCATTCTTATGTGGTCTCGGTACGCGAATGAATGTGTTTATTTTTACATCGTGAATAAATACCAATTCATCCATCAAAATGTTTAGTTCTATTTTTAGTTTAAGAGAAGATAAACCACTACCTACCAAAGAAGATTTGCAAGGTATATCAAAAGGATTTCTCTTGAAAACATTCAGCAATCAATTGTATAAAGTTGAGGACGATCTACCTGAGCACTTGCGAAACGACCCTGAGATTAGTGAGTACTTTTGCTGTCAAGAACACGAGTTTTGGGATACCTCCGATCCAAACGCAACGCAAGTGGATTACGGCGGACCTAATATACGTAAAAGCTGTACCGGTTGTATAAGAAAAAAGAAAGAACAACAACTACAACAACAAGAGGTTGATATCAAAGAAACGGTTGAAAGTTCTCAAGAAGAGAATTATCCTACGGATGTTTTAGCGTATAAAAATGTTAGTACCTAGTAGAAGTGTTTCATTCAATCGAGAACATCAATCGAGAAGGGGTGCTGGATTTGTCAACAGTTTGATAAATAATTTACCTTTTGAATTACATCTCCCCAATTACAACTATTGCGGACCCGGCACTAAACTACGTGAACGACTGTTACGTGGCGACAAGGGAATCAATCAGCTGGACGAGGCGTGCAAACGTCACGATATCGCCTACGCAAACAACCCATCGTCATTGGAGGCGCGGCATCGAGCGGATTTAGAGTTGGCGGCGGAAGCGGAGAAACGGTTTCGCGATAAAACCGCTCGCTTTGGGGAACGAGCGGCCGGTTTTGCTGTTAACAAAATCATGAAGTTCAAGGTGAAGCGGGGTATGGGTATATCATTCGCTAAAGTGGTGCAAAACAGTCGGCGAGCTGTAAAGAAACACATGTGCAGTCGGAAAAAGCAATCGGTTGATAAGAACAGCCTACTGAGAACCGCTATGAAAGCGGCCCGTAAAACAATCAAAAACCGCTTCGTAAGAACCCCTCGAGTGATCCCTTTACCGAAAACGGGCGGTTTTATCCCGTTGATACCACTGTTGGGCGCTTTAGCCGCTACCGGTACCCTAGCCGGTGGTGTAACCACCGCAGCTAAAAATATCTATGATATGATCTCGAAGAAAAAACAGGGTGAACAAAAAGTCGGTAAAGGATTATACCTTCGACCATACAAACAAGGTATGGGGTTGTATTTAAGTCCGTACTCTCCAAAAAACTGAAAATGTACCCCCTCCCCGCCACCGCCAACAATAATGATGACGAACATCATCGTCTTCTACCGCCGAAGAATAAACCTCTCACCGACATCGACATAGTGAAGTGTGTACGCAGACTGAAAATTCCTTACTTTAGAGGTGTATTCATGAGAGACACTCTTCCGCATCATGGTAAACCGTGGCTCAACGAGTGCGGTGTCATCAACTTGGATACGATAAGGGGGGTGGGTACTCACTGGGTGGCGTACGCTAAAATCGGAAATCGATGTATATTCTTCGACAGTTTCGGCGATCTGAGACCGTTTAAAGAGTTTCCCCTATACATGAAGAGGAGTGGTGATAGGATTAATATTGAATATAACTATACAAATCTTCAAAAGGAAAATCAAGTAAACTGCGGACATTTATGTTTAATGTTTCTGTATAATATGAAACGTTATTTCACAAATAAATAGATGAATAAGCGAATACATGTTTCATTCCCTTATCAACCTTTTGTATGCATGCGTGTGTGCTGTAGCGTAGTGGTGACGATAACGATAACGACGACGACGACGACGACGTCATTTGGGTACACATACTAACAATGTCATCATCATTTTCTATTACGCTTAGCGGTGAATCATCTGAGTTATCTGCGGACTATATGCCTGCGATAGAGTTGAAGAATGGCGAGTTTGAGTGTGGATTGATTTATTTGAAGACATACAATTCGATACCGAACATTGATAAGCATAATAATCTATTCCACTATGGAGAAAACGTAATAGAAGTACCTGAGGGCGCTTATGAGGTGAACGATATATTCAAATATATAAATAGTGAAATATCAAAACAATCGAAGGACGCCTACGATTTAATCGATATGGAGGCTAATATGAACACGTCTCAGTGTATGGTGTATTCTCCAAAACTAGACATCTATTTCAATCGACGGAATAGTATCGGTTCTCTGCTCGGTTTCTCACCGCGAGTTCTTGAGCCGGGTAAGATACATTTATCCGATAAACCGATCAATATATTGAGCACAAACACTATAAGAGTAGAGTGTAGCATAATAGAGGCTTCATTCATTAACGAAAGACCCGCTCACGTATTACACGAATTTTCACCCTCCGTACCGCCCGGCTATCAAATAATCGAGTGTCCTTCGAACGTTGTATACCTACCAGTAAAGGGTACTACTATTAATCGTATTAACGTACGTCTTGTGAACGAGCACGATAATCTCGTTAATTTTAGAGGTGAAAATATATCCTTGAGGCTTCATATTAGAAGAACACCCATCACTTCATAATCATCACAATGATAGTCTATAAAAATGATGGTGTATATCAGAATGGGATCAGTCAAAGCGTGCAAGCGTCAGCAGCGAGTACATATCCTTCAACATCAACATCATCATCATCACTACAAGAGACATCGGTAAAATATAAAAAAGAATTATCCAAGGAAAATAAGTTGTTTCTAAAAGCGCTTAAATTAAAAGTAGTTTCATAAACATCATCGCTGCCGCCGTCGTCAATACTATGCCTTCAAAGTCAGTTTTACATATCACTGAAAAAGTGCATTTCGATGAGAGTATAGAAAGCGTTGAGATTCACTCATACAATCCATATCATAACTCGTTTAATAACAACGATGATATTCGTATATGCATCAATAGACAAGACTTAATCGTACTGCCAAGCGAGAGCTATCTACTTGTAGAAGGAAAAGTGAACAGTGATACCGTATTCGTGAACAACGCGCCAGCTTTTCTGTTTCAAGAGATTCGCTATGAACTTAACGGTGTGGAAGTGGACAGATCGAGAAACTGCGGTATCACCACCACCATGAAGGGACTTCTCTCCTACACCAAAGGATCTGAACATGCCTTGGAAAACGCTTGTTGGAACACGGGTGCTATAGCAGCCATTACCGATGGTGATTTCAGTTTTTCAATACCACTCTCACATTTCCTAGGATTCGCCGAGGACTATAAGAAAGTTATAATGAACGCTAAGCATGAGCTAATTCTCAACCGATCCAGTACCAATTTGAATGCAGCAACTTGTGCGGTGGGTAAGGAAATATCTATTGAGATTTCGCGCATAGTATGGCGTGTGCCCACCATCAAGGTGTGCGATGAAGAAAAACTTCGTCTCATGTCCATTGTGGAGAAGAATGTACCTATTCCTTTAGCGTTCCGCACTTGGGACCTCTATGAATATCCACTATTACCAACATCACAAAAACATGTATGGTCGATAAAAACCGCTACAGAAATGGAGAAACCACGTTTCATCATTATCGGATTGCAAACGGCTCGAAAGAATGAAAAGCATAAGGATATGAGTCATTTCGATCATTGCAATCTAACAAATTGTAGAGTATATCTAAACTCACAATACTTTCCCTATGAAGCGTTTGCAGCCAACTTTGAGAAAAACTCGTACTCACTGCTTTACGATGCGTTTGTGAATTTCCAAAGAGAATATTATGGAGTGCGGGAGGTGAGACCGGAAGTGAGTACATCACACTTCAAAACCAAGTTCCCGCTGATTGTTATTGACACATCGCGACAGAACGATAGTACTAGAACCGGTGGTGGTGCAATCGATGTGAAACTGGAAATGGAATTTTCCAAAAATGTTCCTGGCAACACCAGCGCGTATTGCTTGATAATAAACGACGCACTCTTCGAGTATAGCATACTCTCAGGAAGTGTAAGAAAGATTTCACAATAATAAAATAATAGAAATTGAATTAGTCTGTGACCAACTGTCACCGTGTGTCTACGTCTCCTCATGGCTTATTATCACCGCCTTTTATCTCCTCCAATAATGAGTGCTGATGATGGCTCATTATGGAATGATCAGTGTACCTATGCGAAATCACACTACGATCTAGAAAATGGATTCTACATCTCCCTGTATCTCAACCAAGATTTGGAGGTAAAAATAGATTTTTGTGGAATTCTTCAGCTCAGCGCGGACGAGTGGTTTTCCATTATTGTGAAGAATAAGGAAATTATTACAAGTTTTCTTTCGTGCAGTATCAACGCACCTATTGCATCACTACCATCGACTACCGTCGCCGCTGCCACCGGGCTCGGAAGATTTGATCTAATTCTATCTATGAATGATCATCGTTATATGCTAATCTTCTCTAACAATTTCCAAACCTCAATCACAATAAACTATGAGAAGTGGTTTAGTATTTTGAACATTGCACCGTGTATAACGCAACGGATCAATCTTCTTCATAAGCAACTTCGGCCGGCCTACGAGAATCGAATCAACTTTTTCGAGAAGCACCTACGCAAAATACAACCGACCACCCTTCAAGCGACTCGGACGATCCTCGAGGAGAGATGTGATCGGAATTCTATTGTAGATTTAGAAATTATAGCATTAGGTGTAAGACATTTATTCACGAAATAAATAATGAATGATAATTATTACAAATGTTGTTTATTTTTCATTTACATAACACACCCATCTTACATACTAAAAACTTTTTTAATACAAAATTTTTAACTTATAACTAAGTACATTATAATATTTTTCTTATCTAATTAATTTTTTTACTTTATATTCAAACCTTAAAATTATAGATTGTAACCGCAACGACATACATTGTTTGTTATCACTACCGTCTAGATTGCGTAATTTCAAAATAGATATCTAAATAAAGTAATAACGATTTATATCTCTATGTCCCCAGGCGAGAGTTTTGTACGTTTCATTAGGGATAGTGAATCGCTTATCGTCAAAGTTTCTTAACACCATTTTATTCAGGGTTTGAGTGTACAGGGTTTGTAGTTTACTCCTTATAACATTCATCTCCCTGTACTGTACGTTCTCGTTTCTATTCGCGATGCATGCAATGAAATCATGATGACTCACTTCATTTTTCACAACGCTCTTTTTTACACCCTTTATTTTTTTAACAATCTCATGATCATCCTTGATCACGCAATAACATTTTGATCGTATACCGATAAACTGCTTAATAATCACACCCGAACATTCATCCTTAAACATTCCCACTACTTTCTTATTTAGCAACGGATAGTTGTATCTATTATCAGGGGGATAATCTGATGTATCAAACCTCTGTTTCAAATCACGTTTAATATCCTCGTAAAAGTTATCGGTTCTCATCTCGTATATAAATGAATCGGTGTCGGTATACAAAAGATTTATATTCTCTTTAAATTTCGGCAGCATATAATCATAGTGAAATTCATACATTAACGTTTTTGACAACTCTAGCACGGTAAAACCTACATAAATAGGTTTATCGTACGTGACACTATTCCTACTCATCTGTATTATTGCGAGGTCTTCGTTAATTATTGCGCTGCTGTGAAAATTTAAACGGCTTATCAGTGCACGCGCACCTAATCGCTTCCGTTGACTCTCCCATTTGTTGACGAGACGAACATCAACTCTCTTATCGACATTTTCCATGGTTTTCCCAAACACAGCGTTGTTCATCAGCTTATAGAAATCCTTTTCAAAAGAGTTTTTTGACGTCGCTCGCATGTGAGTATTCAAATCGATGTAGGTTTTTAACCAAGGTTTTTGCGTAAACATCAAGATCCTATGTATTTTAATGAGCTTTATACCGTGCTTCATAGCTTGTTTCAGGTTAACATAGTGAATCACATAATTTTTCTTATCATGAAGTGAGGCAATCAGTTTGTTCTCTTTAGAACCGATATAGTCTGGCACGCGGTTTTCAGAGCAAAACGGTAGATCGTTATGGAGCTCATGCAGATTTTCCGGGTACACCAAATCCACTTCTAAAAAATATCCCTTAATCCCATTATTATCATGATGCAATACATTGAAATATCGAATTTCATTTTCCGTCAACCAACGGAAATCTTTAAGCGGTAGATATTGACTCATCGCCCATCCGTATTGATTGTTAGCATCTAGATATACTATGTACTTTGATTCTTTAGTAGGATCGTAACCAGTATTCAAATATTTATTGTTTGCAGTTGAGAGTTTTTTGCAACAAACACTCAAACCACCGCGAATACCTCTTGAGATGAATTTTATCATAGAGATATCGGTTAAAAGTTCCATTTCCACTTTGGTGTATTTTAACATCGCGTCCCAACTTAGACCGGGAGCGGTGTAATAATGTGCAGGATCCAACTGATATGTGTTAAGACAGACTTCCCTAAAGTTTTCAAACACATCAGTCAATAGTAGAACGTCCGTTTTCAGATAAATATCGCTATATTCCCCTAAAGTCTTCACGTTAAACGTATTCCACACCGTCTGTGCGTGTCTATACTCATCATCGGTAATTGCACATTTATTCAAATTGTTATAGAATTTGTCTTGAGGCGGTAACTCCGTCTCATTTAAATTATCCCAATCTTTTATATAGTCATAAGGAAACACTCCCTTTTGTCTCAAAATATGTGCTTGACTCTGAGAAAAGTTTTTGTTTATATTTATAAACTGAGAACTCTTTAAATTCGAAGCTAATTTATCTAGGCTTGACATCATAAAACGACACGAGTCAATGAAGCGTAATTCGATATCTAATTCACAACTTTTTATCGTAAACGAAATGAAATTTTCCTTGTTTCTCGGAATAATTTTAACATTATGCTCTTTCAACATACCTATAATGAAATGCGCATCGTAATGCGAAAGGTTATGTATAATTATTGGTATAACCTTTTTTATTTTATAGTTAAGATTACAATCGCGGTGAGCTACACCTCTATACTCACCGGTGAGATGACAGTGATCCATCACCGCAACATCATCATTTGCGATTTCATTTTCACATATATGACACGTGGTGGTTGTCTCGAATTGAGTTTGCTCTAAGCTCGTTAGCGGTTTCATCGGTACAATTTCATTCAGTAGTTCAGCATACGGTTTTAGATTATCCTCGAGCGAAGTAATGAATTCACTTGCACAATTTTTACCTCTGTATGATACATATTTACTCAATGAATCATCATAATAACATTTAATATAATACCCGAAGCTGTGTGCTTCGTGAACTTGATAAACATTGGTGAACGAAGACTTTGGATCGGGAGAGCAGGTGGCAACTGCTCTGAGTATTGATTCAAAATCGGCATACACTACGAAAGGAACACGCATCTTCTTGGAATAATTTTGAAATCGTAATTTATTCCCACCCCGCTTTGGAATATATGTCTTCACACCGGCACAATCTCCGACCGCCACGTGTGCTTGAAGCTTTTCCTCGTTGATAAACGTCAAGAGGCATGAATTGCAAAAAAACATTTGACCGGTATGTTTCGATATTTGCCTGCATACTAATCGACTTAAGTGTTTTATCCAACAATAATGAGCGCGCACACCATGTTCAATATAAAGTAAATTCATATGAGTTTGCCTCTTCTTTTTCGATGCGTAGATGGGTCCAGCAATTTTTCCCTCTTCCACTTCAAATATATTAAAACTGAGTCCATTCAACTCTTCAATAAGCTGTATATCCTGTGTACTCACCGGAAAATTTACTCCATCCAATTTTAAAACGGATCTATAGTGCGGATACGAAGAAATGCGATCAGAATGATTATCGGTCGGGTAGAGTGCGCTCACTATCGCCCACGCGAAACAATATTGATCTCGATTCTTTATGTTGATGCACGCTTTCTTTTTCTGTATCCATAGCGGTAACGGGATGTAATTCGTACCTTTAAGCGGCGAAAACTTATTAATATTAATTTCTATATATAAAACCTTCTCAATCGCCCAACCACTATCTCGCTCTTGGAATTCATCAGCCTTTGTTTTAATCTCCTCAACGAATTCACCGTAGATGGACTTTATGTCATCCACCATACCTATAACTTTATTTCTTGTGTTAAAAGACTTCACATCTGTGGTGATCACTTCCTTAGTTTCCTTAATATAATTCCCAAACAGTTCGAGGTTCACCTTGATGGATGACTTCAACTCCATACGTTTCCGCTCTATCAGGCTCAAAACAGTATCCTCAACATTTGCAAGAAAGTCGCTAGGTATGACGTGCACCAACTGTGAACTACTATACACTCTATACGATGCTAGTCTCGACTTGAAACAAGTCTTTATGATTTCAACATTATTCATCATGCTTTCCGTCATTTTATTTTTATGACTCGTACTTCTCAGGTGAGCATGTAGATTTTTCACTGGAACATCACACACAGTACACATCTGTTTAGCCCTCTTAGAGGGAGGTGGTAGCTGCTCTTCATCCATCGTCGTCGTCGTCGTCGTCGTCGTTTGGTGATCAAAACGTTTATGTTTTCTTTTTTTACTCCCCTCGTTTCTTATACAAGAGGTTCGTACGTGACGTTTGACCGCATCCTTCCTTGAAAATAACTTATCACAATAACTGCAAGCATACTTTAATTTACTACAGTTTTTTTCCTTCTTCTCACAACAAGTTTGGTGATGTTTCAGACTATCTAAATTATTAAATACCGTATCACAATCTTCACAAACGAACATTTCTGTTTGCTCGCTATTAGAGCGCATTCACGACTATCATGCTTTTAAATTATTCACAAAGTATTTATACAATTCCTTTATAATATGTAGGTAATAGAACATGTGCGTGAGAAATTTTTCATATCGTAAACCACAACGTTCTCAACCACAAAAACTGAAGCCCACGGTAGCGCGGGCGACCGATAAGGCGTCACATCCGCGCCCCCGACCACGTCACTCCAGCTACTTGCGTCACTCTAGGTACTTACACATCCTCCACCAGTTACGTCACTTCCTCCACCACAAAAGTGAGCTAGAACCCCCATATATATACTACTGGAATCCTGGAGAAATCGAGGGAAACTCTCGAAAAAATTGTATTTTCGACTAGTCTGTTTCTTATGTTTCTTCACACAACTTCGTCGTCCATGAACCGATTTTGATGATTATTTTTTGTTAGAAAGGGGGTATCCCAAGGGTGGTCCCATGATAAGGAAACCAGGACCTGATGGTGGAAACCTGGAGATATCGAGGGAAACACTCGATAAAATTGCATCGCGACTAGTGTGTTACTTAATATTATGCAATAATAAGAATTTTAAAGCCCTAATGTTTAATGAGGGTCTGACGTTGACCTGATGATGGAGCGGAAATGCAGTCGAGGGAACTCGACAACGGTTTACAGCAAGTACTTTGTGTTTGGGCTTGATTAATTTATATTATTGAGACCTTTCATCTAAATGAGTTGTGACTGTTATTAGGGGTCTGATCATGAAAATGAAGGACAGTCAAGGGAAACTAAAAAATGTGAAATAATTTTTTTTTGCCAAAAAAGAAACAACTTCAAAACGGAAACTAAAAAGTATGAAATAAATTAACTTGTACAGCAAAATTCGAGTTTATAAGTGATTAAAAGTAACATAAACAAATACATACCTAATTATGTCTTTAAAATTTTTGAAGACGGTGCCACCTGTTTCCTTGAGATGTGAAAAAGATTGATTATTTGTACCTATATTACCTATATCTAGTTATTGTTTTACTTGGCACCGTCTTCAAAAATTTTAAAGGCATAATTATGTATTTGTTCATGACACTTTTAATCACTTATAAACTCGAAATTTGCTGTACAAGTTAATTTATTTCATACTTTTTAGTTTCCGTTTTGAAGTTGTTTCTTTTTTGGCAAAATTTTTTTTGTCATATCGTTGAAGATATTCATTGTTTTTTGCAAGGAAAAAGTTAGGACACGAAAAAAGTGAATATCGAGCGGTGATAAAGTATCTGTTCCTGAAAAAAAATTCTACAAAGGATTTTTTTTACATAAACAGAAAACATTAGGGAATCATGCTTTACCGTATTCCACGGTGGCTTACTGGGTTGCTGAATTTAAAAGAGGAAGAAGAAGCTGTCAAGACGATTCTCGTTCTGGGCGGTCTTCAACCTCCATTACGGAAGACAATGTCAAAAATGTTGAGAATTTAGTATTGGAAGATAGAAGAATAACTATTTATATATATTCTATTCTATACGAACGCAACTATACTCGTCAGTGCCACTGTCGTCGCAGTGCCGTCAGTGTCAGTGCCGACACCGGCCATCACGGATGCTATTGGCGACAACGATATTTTTGGACGGATCACTGACGACAATAAAATGGAGGACAAAATTTTAATCGAATTAGTTCGAGAGAATTCTATTTTATACGATTTATATCATGCCAAATACATGGACACTAAGTACAAACCAATTTGTGGAACAAAATAGAAACACAATTTGTTTCTCGATGTTGTTCTTCTTCCTCGTCTAAAACAGTGGCTATTGTTTCTCATTCCGTGTCGCTGAAGCAAAGCAATGATCATCAACGCCTGTTTGAAGAGCGCCATCAGTACCAAGCATACGAAGATCCGTAGAAAACTGAACACACTGTCCCTGACATGTGTGAATTAAAGCACTGACCCATCACTGTAGAACTGATACGGCCCTGTTGCGGTACTGTGCCGGAACTGCGAATACACTGATGTGTGAATCGGCCTTAAGAAAAGTGATGCCAAAAACAATGCAATGAAACTGCAGTTATATCAGCCACCAGAACAAATGACAAGAGCAACAACTTCTAATGGTAACACCATTAGATTATAAAGATAAACATTTTATAACATGCAGTGTGGGAGCAGCATAAGACGTAAATTCGTTTATTTTATCAAAAATGAAAGCTCGTGAGCAAGTCCTAGAATATACTATGAACAAACCCTAATGGAAACAAGAGATTTGGCATACGAAATGACAAAATATTACAATCTTAAAAATCCTCAACCTTGAGAAGAACGGGAAATTTCTGGTATGAAGTCGTCGTCCTTTTAATACTTCTATTCAAACCTCATTACCTACTCTTTCTACAAAATATTATACAACCTAGACACAATATTATTGTGCCCCAGACCTGGGGTTCAATGGAATAAAGGAGGAGTCTGGAAAAACTTTTTTTTTTGTCTAATCTTAAGGTTGATTTTTGATCTAATGTTTGTATCATTTGTCAGATAAAAGATCAATGTTTATTGTTATAAATAACAAATGATGAAATAAATACTTAAAGTTTTCTTTTTATAAATGAAAATTCCTTTTCGTTTCATTGTACCCACAAACAGTCCCTGCGTAGCCAAATTAATAAACTTGAATGGAACAATAAAAGGCACGAAATCTAAGAAAGTTGACAAGCCTTCTATATCCGAAGAAATAGTTTTTTATGTTAGGGATGATGTGAGCCGCTGCCCGGCTGGATTAAAGGAATGTCGCATGTATAACAAAGACAAACAGCAGATAAGATATTTGCTAAACATATTACGGAACCCGTTGATGTATGTGGTTGTAAATATAAGATCTGTCGTACCACAGAATCGGATCAGCAATGTTATATCTCCCTTTTGGAGAAACGAAGAATAAAAACTTTTAAATGATTCCATGAATGTAGCGGACAAATTCAGCTGACACAATACGTTTCAATAGTAGCATTTGATCAAATCGGAGATGCTGAAGAGTTTCAAGCCCTTCTCGATGCTACAAGGCAAGCTGAGGTAGAAAATGAAGAAAGTGAAGAATTGGTGGCTCTAGGTCGTTGATACAGAAACTCTTTAAAGGGATATGAGTATGAAGACCAAATTAGAGATGTTGCTGACGATATTTTACCTGGCGGAAACTCTGGGCCTAACCAGGGTGAATCTGCTACATTTGTTGCACCTCTCCTTATATCTGAAGACGTATACCTACTTAAATCTTACTCGTACGTTGAATGTAGACCAACGGGATTTCAAAGATAAAAATGAACTGATAAGTATGTTTATATTTCAAGTAATGCGCGACAGCAACAAACATCCCTGTTTAAGTTAAGCATTTATTTGTCATTAGTGAGATAGTTTATTTAAAAACTCCATATTCAGATGTTTTATAAAATATAATTCAACAAATAACGAAAAATAATACAGATTCATACAAAATTCTATCATTCGATCTCTCGATTCGAGCCAAGCGGCATTCGTGACTTATCCAAATCGGCATATCAGATCGAATCTAACAATATATCAAGACGCTAATCAATACAAAGAGATCAAACCTTGGTCGGTTCCCATGAAATCGAGACGATCGTTGGCGCTGCTTGTGAAATAATGGAGAACGAATTTATGAGGTCTAGCACGCGATTCAGATTATTAAACAGAGCGACCGAGATGCTAAAGGTCTAAACTTTTTGTAACATCCGATTAGAAAAGAACACTTCTCGGATAGTTATTTAATTAGAACCACTTGAATTATATCACATTTGAAAACAAAAACATCTACAAATCAATTATCATAAATTCATAAGCCATTTACAGGCGTAAGAAATGCTGACACAATTCAAGTTTACAGACTTTGCAAGAGCTTCGTGTTTGATGTAGGTAGGTAGGTACCGAAGGTACGGGGTATTTCAAAATTTATAAGTACAAAAATTATAATTGTACTAAATACACTTTGCTCACACTATTATAATTTCGTTTTATTGTAGCTACAAATTCCAAAAAGACTCGATTCGAAAACGGAATCAAAATAATGTAAGAATAAAACTAATTGAGTACTTAAGTACTTAATATGTTTCAAATTAATTCATTTAGGTACCTACCTATAACACTAAGATCGAAATAGGTATAAGAATATTTCTCCCACTTCCAGCGACTGCATTTTTAATAAAACTTGTTGTGAAACTCTACAAGACGTAGAACGTTATACTCGTGCATATAAGAAATTCATTATACAACCACGATTTCTAGAACATGTCATACGTAAAAAGTTTCTATCTAAACCTAACAAAATAAGCATCTTTATAACAAAAAATGTACCTAATCTAAACACAAATAAAAGTAATGAAATGACGAACAAAGATCCAAAAAACCAGTTTCAAAATCAGACTTTCCATCATGTTTTGAGACGGCTATTTTAATTGGCCGTAAAGTAAAGGATCGCACAAATTTCAATAGGACGATGTAATGTAGCTAATAAATGAGATTTATTTACTCGATCTATAGGTAGGTACTTTCTTATTGATCCAAATACAAAAGCTTATTTTAAGCTTAATATAAGTAACTCTACCTACCTATCTAATGCAATGTTACGCAGCAGCACAGATATAGAAACTTACAAGTTGACCAATCAATAACACGTCACATGCTATTGAAATGCAATTATAATATATATTTTTATTCAAATAAAAAAATATTAATGTTAATTAGCGAAGCATTAACAACTTGACAAGGCAGAACGGGCTTTAACCTACCTATATGGTGAGCTCCTTTTTCCGTACGGACTTGACGTAGAAGATATTTTTCCACATTTTCACCTCGAGAGAAATCCTTCCATATCCTCTTATATCTAGAACACACCGTTTGTTATCTCGATTCACTCATAGCTCCACAGAACCTAATGAAACTGGTTGACTTGCTTAACCAACACTTAACTTAGCACTCCAATAAGTTTAACTTAAAGCACATTAACGACACACGAGACAAATTTATTGAAAAAAATAACTTGATTTTAGAACAAGCTGTGCGGTATTAATAAGTATGACTCAATGATTTGACGTGTTAAGGCAAAAAGGGTCAGGCTTTGAGCGTTTGATGACCCTAAAAGTTGCCTTACAACTGAATGCAAAACGCACGGTTTCTCCTGCGCCAGCGCCGCCGCCGCCGCCGCCGCCGCTGCCGCTACCGCCTGCCGGTCGGTATGCGCGCGCGCTTGTAGGCGTGCACGTACCCACGCTCCACGCACACACCACGACGTGCAGGCTGCACGGTTTTTGTCGATGTCCACGGGGCAAGTAACCTCATCGGACGAGCGTTGTAACTTATGGAATAACTAAGTATCTACTCAAGTAAATTTTAACGAGCAACAGTAAGGAATTTGAACTAACCTAACCTTAGTCATTTAACTTAAAAAGGTTTTTTAAAATTCTTAACTGTTGTAGAGCTTTTGATGCGATAAAAATACCATAAATTACCCATGTCACTATTAAATATTTGAAGATTTTTGACATACTAACTTGTTTCATAAATATTTTAAATAAAACCCAAACGATTTTTGTATAAGCCATTCAAGAAACATATCTAAAACCGTAGATAAAAGTTGCAACGTTTCTTTACCGATCCTAAGTTTTTCTGAAAGCTGCTGGTCGATGTCCCGCTAGTGAGATTCAAGCTTCGATCGTCTCTCCTTTTCTGGCAACGGTTTTGTCAAACATTAACAAGAGACGGATACATTTTGTAGTGCCCACTATATATTTGCAGAACTTCAAGTGTCTGTAGGTACTCTGGCATTATTGACGATCTGTGTTACGGTCGTACGAATAAGAACCAACCTATTTAAAAAGACCTTTTATTGCTAAGTATTCGCAGGGTGGTTAGTAATAAAATAATCATTTTTATAGACGATTTAATGATAGTTTTTGTAACGGTTAGAATGGGAGATGTGATTGTTAGCACTTTAGTACCAATGTTAGCAACTCCTCTCGTCGTATTTGTCTATGTTTATTTACCATTTTTACTTTTAGTTTTTTGACATTGTTTTGATAATATTTTTGTTATGAAAATATTTGTCTGTCATCGGGTTCTGTTTTGGTTTTTTGTGCGTTGGTCGGAATAAATAATATTTTAAACTTTTCCACAAGCTTTTAGTTTCATTTACAGTCCACTTCATCGCCGCCTGTAGCTATCAACCAAGATAAACTTCTTCCCGTGGAAAATAAGTTTTATATTTAACCTAACTGACATTTAACCTAACTGGTTAGATTAATTTGCTAAAATTTAAATTTAAAATCATAGGCATAAACGACGTAGATGCTTTAATATTAAATAGGTACCTATTTTTATTATCTACTTATTATCAAGATATCTAATTACCTACTCAACCTTTAATATCGTACACCAACTCTAGAATTTTCGATGAACCGGTTATAGAACAGGAGACACATTCTTATTGTCGTTAATAAGTTAGGTAGGTATCTATAATTGCAAAAGCAAAAAACAAACAATTAAAAAACACCAAGTCTATCGGTACGGGAGCTTGCCCATACTAATTCAAACAATCCAAATTAGTGCGGGCGTCTCCCCTCACCAGGACAGAGTATCTTGACCCTGCCTGCTGTGTGTCCTTAGGTACTCTACTTAATTAATATTTAATTTAAATGATCACATGAGATATTATTTGTAAGTGAATAACATCACCATCTTAGGATTGTCTCCTGTAAAGGTGATGTCTTGATCTTAGAATAAATAAATATAATAATGAGTAAACAAATAACAAATCACACCATAAAAAGGTTACCCAGTGAAACTACACCTATGAGATCAACTCTAATTATGTTTATTAAAACTTAATTAACCGTCATCCACCGGATAGAGACAAGTAAATAAGGCTTCGTTGACGAATAATAATAAAACGGTATACCATGCGACATTCCATGCTAAACCTGTCTCTCTCTCGCTCGAAGTTCGATGGGCTTAACAGTAAGACAGCGCCATGGAGAGAGTATCTACACATTATCGGTCATGGTATAACTCTCCCATAGACTTGTTTGCTAATAACAGTATGACAGAGCAACGGCAAAGGCAGTGTCGCAAGTAAAAAACTCAATCAACGTGGAAAGCTATATAGCACATACCTATTGAAAATAATAAACGCAAAAATTCTGTTTTTGTATATGTACAGACTTTTTGCGACAATTCTTTTGACTGAACGATGGAATGACCCTTGACAATATTTTTAATAAAATGTTTTTGACATTTCTCTTCCAATAAAAGCGTGTCGTGCGAACCGCACTGCTAGTATTTTATTTCTTAGATTTAATTGGTTTCCAATCCTAAATTCAATTCGAAGTCAATAGTTCTTAACTGGTTGATGGCATTTTAGCTAAAATGCTCTATATGCCGAAAGAAATTAAATAAATAAACCATCAAAATAAAAAGTTTCATCTGTATCATCTTTTTCGTGTTGTATCAGTATCATAATTACAATTACAAGAAAAACAAAACAATTAATTCTCCAGTTTTTAAATATAAGTAAAAAAATACTGTAACTAGTACCAAAAAGAAACCACCGACAAAAGAAGTATTTTTTAATTACCTTTTCAAGGGAACTACTTGTTGGAGCACAATTTCTTGGATCCTAATTATCGCATCGCCCCATGAAGCCCACTCGTTTGTATCAGAACTTCAAAACCTCTCTTTAATAAGACACAACCACATGACGTCACGCCTGCTGCACATACGCATTCAAGCAGGGCTCAATCGTTAACCTAATTAAAACATTCCGGATGACCATTATCTCTAGTTATAAATTGACTGATAGTTTTTCGAGGAAATTATGTGTTTACTTAATTACTTTCTATACACATTAACACTTCAGATTGTATTTCCAAATCTTCAACCTCTTTGCGACACCAATGCTAGTTTTAATGAATTCAAACAGCGATAATTATAATAACCTTTACTATTTCAAAACACTTTAAAGATGTTGCAGCGACTTCTTTAAACAGTGGTATACAATATATTGTTTGAAACCTCGAGATAAATAATTCTTAGTTGAGCTTTTTATAGTACTTCATTTCAATTTCCAAAAATTAACATGTATCTACAGAAAATAACGAGCAATTAATCATTTTTATGACAAGATAATAACGTAAATTAAAAAATAATAAAGAGACGTCAACGGTACCAAAACAACTGAACAACGGGATAAAAATAGCTAAAGAAAAATACCCAGAGCTAACAGAAAACCTTCGCAAAAGACTGGAGTTGAAATACACACATCAACAATGTCTAGGGATATTTCAATTAAATCTTAATATCTAAAATTCTATAAACTTTTTGCTGGGAGACCTATACATAAAAATAAACCTTGTTTATTTACCCGCCTAATCTGATAATAAAATTTTAGATAAAGTTCAATTTAAAAAAAAGTTAGAACAAGAGAAAAAACTCGAACAAATTTTCAGTCTTTAATTTTGGAACATCAAAACCTAAGCAAAACAACGTTGAGCAGACGACTGCATGAAGTCCACCTACTTCGTGCTGGTAGGCCACTTCGGGCTCTAAGGAGAGGCAATCGTGGAAGAAGATTACAAGTTCTATAACAAGTAACAAGTTCATGCATATCAAGGTGATACGATTATGGTTTGGGTCGGAATTCGTCTAGGCGGTAAAACGGACCCCGTTTGATTACAAGGCAAGGTGACTGCTCTAAAATACCGAGATAAGGTGCTAGAGCCTGCAATCTTACCCCACAGATAGCAAATGGGACTACATTTTTAGCTAATACACGACAAGGCCTGTCTCCATAAGGCGCGAATCGTTATAAGTTGATGACTACAGCATGATATCCAAGCTTTAGACTGGCCTTCACAATCCCCTGACTTAAATCCTATTCATAATTCCTAGGATATGCTTCAGCGAAGAGCTTTTAAGAACTTCCCTGAAGATATCGTGCATGAAAACCAGCTTTTCTTGCATCATAGCAGGACTAGGTACTGCTAAGGTACAGTATTCCACAATAGGATATTGACACCCTTCTTATTCTGATTATGTAAAACCGCTGCAGATGTGTCAATGAAGCTTTAGTGGATCCACGGATTGTTAATTTTTAGGTTTTAACAATTTTTATTCTAAAACATATTGTTTTGTTTAGGTTTCGATGTTTCAAAATAACTCTCTTTTTTTTGTTGAACTTTATCCAAAATTTTATTATCAGATTAGGCGGGTAATTAAACAAGGTTTATTTTAATATATAGGCCTCTTAACAAAAAGTTAATAGAATTTTAGATATTTAGGTTAGGTTAGGTAAAGTTTTGTTTAGTTTAGTGGATATATTTTATTTATTAGAGTGTAGTATTTTTAATAACATATTCATATGTACCTATAGTATTTCTTAAAATTTGGACACTGGTTTTTATGCTACAATTCATCACTCATTTATAGGTACTAATAAACTGAGATGCTTATTGAAATATCCCCAGACATTGTTGATGTGTGCAAGTGTTATTTAATTTTAATTGCGGGCCACGTTGAAAATGGGAATTCAGTATCGTAATATGAACTCACTCCTGTTTTATTTAGAACGAAATAGAATTTAAATCGATTTTAAGAGCCAAAAAAAAACAGCGTGAGATTTAGAAACTCATTCTTTACTGCTTTAATACGTTAGTTTAGTTTTTTACCCAGACACTGTAACGACAATTTATTCTCTGACTAAGTAAATAGTTAGTTCACTAACGAGAACTGTTTGTATTCCACACAATTAACGTGCGCCCTAAACAAACTTGAGTTCAAAGTAACGAACGAGCGGACACAATATTCTTCAACTACATTAAAAGCTTTCAACCAAAAGGACGTTTCCTTACCATGGTACAGTTTTCCCTAACTTGATGCAAAGTAATATACACCATGGTTAGTAATTATAAAAGAAAAACGAAAAGAGCGTCTTATTCTAAAGAAAGTGAGCAAGCTGCAGTTAGACTCACAATAAAGTTTTCTGTTTTTTTTTGGTGTTTTATATCAGTATTATTACTTTTGCCAAAATTTTTAGATCCTCAGTCACGATAATTATGACGATTGTTGCGAACTCTTATATAAAAATATATGTTAGATCTATTTATATGTTTTTTACTATTTATTGACATGTTTTTATATTAAGTTCTAACGTTCTATTTGTTTTTCAGTATTGTCAATCTTTTCAAGTTGTGATCGTAAGTTTGTGTGTTACGAAGTTGATGGTGCATAAAGGAATAAAAGCTAAGTCTTGTCGTTTTATCATAATAACCCTTTACCGCATACGGGCCCATATTTGGTACTCGTCACTTTTTGATTGAAACATTCGGATATACTCCACCTTTCTTGCCAAACCTTCATGATTTATACAGAATATAGTGTATCCGAACAAATCGGCTTGGAAAAACCTTCATTTCTACTATTTAAATCATTTTTTTTTTTTTTTTAAGTTTTTTGCTGCACAATTGCATCAAACTTAATTTGAAGACTGTTTTTTATCCATTTAAACATTGTTCCAAATTTAGGCCACCATGCACTTATGGTAATTTTTCCTTGGCAAATTTAGTACAGTATGCAGTTAGGTAGTTTTTTGTGCTTGGACAAATTTGGAACAATATGCAGTAAGGTCTTCTTCTAGCTTACACTAAATAAAGTCCACATGTGAAGCATAGCGAATACAAAGTTAATTTATGTTTTAATAGAGACAGAAACTGTTTTCAAAGTTTTCATACACATGATGCACAAATTTTCAGTGATTATTTCGTTTACTCATTCAGATTTCATTATTAGGTGAATTTGATTTTTTTGTTTTCATCAGCTTCATCAGTTTACTTCCCTACATAAACAGTTTACATCTTTTTTATCTTGCTGTGCGTTGTGCGCGGTCTTCGACCCTCGTCCATCGGATCTCGGTCATCGGGGCGATCATCGGATCGGACCCTCGACCAACACCGAGTAGTGTCTTTTTTAAATATAAAAACCAACAAAATAAAAAAGGAATTTACTGAAAAACCCTTCTAATTTTGGAGCTGATATAAATACTCTGATCAGACAAGATAATAGAAAAATGCTGTGTCATGTTAAACATTTTGTCATTGACGGAACTTTCAAAAGATGCCCAGAACATTTATGCGAGATATATACCATTCTATAAATATGCCAGAAGTTTCGACTTGTTTAAGAATTTTTGAAGCAAACTATGGGAACTCCCAATCTTATTTCCCCACTCAAGTCGGGGAGAATTGAAATTCTTTTTAATTATGTGGTTAAATAAAAAAGTCACACAATTAAAATGAGTTTACTGATAAACCCTTCTAATTTTTTGAGCTGAAATAAAAATTCTGATCACACAAGATAAAAGAAAAGTACTGTCTAACTAATGTTAAACATTTTGTCATTGACGGAACTTTTAGAAGTTGCCCAGAACATTTCTGCGAGCTGTATAATTCAGTCAAATAGTATTTTTGTTATGAAAGTTTTGGGGTAGTTCTGATTTTTTCACTCTATATGTTTTTTGGGGTGCTTAATCCGAATCTGAGGTTTGCGGACAAAATTTCGTGACGCAAAATTAAAAAAAAACAGCAAAATCCGTTTTTTTTCTTCATTTTTCGTTTTTTTTTGCTTAAAACCCGAAAACTATTAACTTTTGGTAAATGGTTTGTTTACAGAAATTAAAGTACTTGAAATTCTCTACAGATACCAGTATTTAGTTTTGTTTTCAGACCAATCGTTCGGTTTCTAGAGCGAGTTGAAAATTGTAAATTTTTAGCAGTTTATGCAAAACCCACTTCTTACATTTCAATACTTAATTTTTATGGATGCTGTCATTTGATAAATGTCACCTGGTTTTCCACACAAGTAATTAAAAAGAAAAAAGTTAAAAATTATGCAAATTCAGTAGGTAGAACTCGTAACAAAATAAAACCTAAAATCTCGGTACTTATGTTAATTATAATATGCAAAATTTAAATGAGCCGTTGTCTTTTGGAAGGCCCTGGCTGAGGTTCTTCCATAATGATGTGTACTGGTTCTGCTTGTTCTGGAAAAAAAAAGTTTAAAGTTAAGTAATTTATCAAGAACAGATGAAGATTGCAAAATAGATTGTGAGATTAAACATACCCTCCGCATCGTACTGAGGTTCTTCGGTGGCATCGGGTCCTGGCTCACGGTCTGATTGCTCCATCGTCAGCGTCTGGAGTCGTTCTCCTGGAAAATAAAAAGAGGTGAGACACATATCATATATCAAGGAGAGATAAATGACTACAAAATAACTTGTGAGATCCAACATACCTCTCTCTCTTTCTTCAGTTTCTTCTACGTCTATGTCAGAGCTGTCTTCAGGGGGCTCAACATTGTTACACTTTCCTTCGCATGATGTGCATATTGGGGAACAATGGAGTCCCGCCTTCCTGCATCCACAATTGCGTTGACAGCCCTTTTTACATTTACACGGAGTATTGAGTTTGGTGCAGGGTCCAAAGTAGTTGGTACTGGCACAAGACCGCTACTAGTTTTTTGCCATCCTCACTCACTTGGGTCTCTTTGTTGCTCGTTAAACTGCTAAAAATTTACAATTTTCAACTCGCACTAGAAACCGAACGATTGGTCTGAAAACAAAACTAAATACTGGTATCTGTAGAGAATTTTAAGTACTTTAATTTCTGTAAACAAACCATTTACCAAAAGTTAATAGTTTTCGAGTTTTAAGCAAAAAAAACGAAAAATGAAGAAAAACAATGTTGCGTCACAAAATTTTGTCCGCAAACCTCAGATTCGGATTAAGCACCCCAAAAAACATATAGAATGAAAAAATCAGAACTACCCCAAAACTTTCCTACGAGGATCATTTACAGTACAAATTTGCTGGATTAGTATACCATTCTACAAATATGTTGGGAGTTTTGAGTGGTTTATAAGTTGTTGAAGCAAACTATGGCAACTCCCAATCATATTTATTTCGCGACTTAAATGTGTCGACTATCATTGTTCCGTAATTGTGTACACACTGTGATCACTTTTAGTAACCAAGAACTGTCTACTTTGTGACCATATAAAGTTTCTAAACTGTATGTACACTAAGTTACCAGTAAAAATGCACACTAATTAACTTTGTGTAGTAACACAGTCGAAACTAATACACGGTTCTAGAATATTCGATTTCTATTCAATAAGTTCACTGTCGTTCAAACTTTTTAGGACAAATTATGTGCTGTTTGTATTTATACCTAATTATCATTTTTAATGAGCAAACAAAACATTCTTCTACATATTACCGACGGCTTCATGCATTTAAAAAACAATAGTTAGTGACCGAACTTTAACAACTACATCAAGTAATGTTCAACCCTTAGTTCAACTTCAACCATATCCTCAAGAACAACATGCCACGTCATCATCTCAGTTTGCGTAGGTGACAAAGATTGAACAAGAGAACCTAATATCAAGTGGTGATATTGATAATGAAAATCTATCACATACTCAAGGCACCTCCTATACTTTTGACATTGGTACCACTGATGATGATGAAGATAAATTATTAGTTGGTTTGGAACTAAAACAAGAATTACAGCAGTGGGCCTTGCAACACAATAATTAACACGGTGCAATTAATGATTTACTGATATTTTTTAGAAAATTCGATAGAACATCCAGAAGACGCCCGAACATTACTGCGAACACCAAGACACACGAACGTAATACCAATGGGCAAAGTGCAGTGGCTTGTACTGGTATCATGGTATTAAGAATTGTCTGCTAGATAAAATTATGGACACTTTCTCCCATACATTTAATAATAAATATAGATGGTATTCCCATCGCGAAAAGCGGCAAAAAAGAGTTCTAGACAATTTTTATTAAGATTGAGGGTTCGAATGTTTTGCCTTTGGTTGTGAGACCTTATTGAAATTTTTTTTTTTTTTTGTAAATGTACACAATCGCCATAAATCTTCGTGAAATATAGAAGCACAAATACATTCTCACAGTATATATAACTAAAAATAAATGATAATGACGTTTAACGGCCGGCATTCAAAGACCATCCAACATAATTGGTATAGTAAAAATTTTCGGTATCTATTACAATACACATCCCCTACTCGAGCTAGTATGGAGAAAAAAAAGTTGGCGGCCACTGATGAAACTAACGTCAATCGATAGAGAAAAATATTTTAAAACGATAGTATTTTGGACAAATGTCGAAAGTGATATGCTTTCGGAGATATAGAACTTTGAAAATGTTCGCATGTAACAATTTTCAAAGTTCTTTAATTTTCAAAGTTCTATATCTTCGAAAGTATATCATCAGCTCCATACAAATATGTTCGATGCCATTTCTGGGCATTTCTGAATATTGTCCCGGGTAGGGTTGTAAGTCAAAGTAACATCGAGCAGAGAGAGTAGTGATGATAATCTTTGGAACAAATACAAACAAGGAGTTGCCTCCTTGATTATATTCGTTCGTCGACGAACATTTAAATGCAGAATTATTTTTTCCTTCGTAATAACAGATTTCTGCTCTATAGAAAAATTTCGTGTGTAAAACGACCGTAGAATATTCAATTGATAAAACATTCTTATTATTTTTCATGTTTAATGTTGTGTGTTTTATTTTATTAATTTCTTTAAGCCTTGATTGTTGTGGCGGTCAGTAATTTAATTACATGTTTCATTTTAATTTAGGTACCTAGTTATTTTTAGAAAACATCTTGTTTTAAATGTTAAATTGCAAATTTAAAGTTCTTTGCTGAAACATAACTGTTATTTTTTATTATGTTTAATGTTGAATATTTTGTTTTCTTAATTACTTACCTATGCCTTTTAATTGTTGCGGCGGGCAGGACGTTGGCAACCCCAACATTTTAGGGTGTACATTTTATTGTGCTGGTATCATTTTTGGTAGGTAGGTACTTCTTTTTCATGCGAATACATGACAACTTAACTATTTACTTTCGGTCTCTTCTTTAATAAATCTGCCCTATCGTTATATATTTTATACACTTTTACATTGGTTTTACATTGACCTGGTCACTCACTGAGAGCCAAAAGTCCAAGCTCAAGGTCTGCCAAAGTGCAATGGAGCGCAGCATACTAGGTGTGTAAAGAATAGACCGGCTGAGGAACACTGTGCTGCGTTCCAATACTGGAATCGCAGATGTTGGACGAAAATCCGCCAAATTCAAGTACGACTGGGCTGGCCATGTAAGTCGCATGCATACGAAGCGATGGGCGAGAATAGCCACAAATTGGGTGTCAGACGGCCAACGTCGCCGGGCCGTCGCCGAAGTAGGCCCAAAAAACGACCTACGCTCATTCAGGGAAGATTGGTGGGAAGCAGCTAATAACAGGAGTGTTTGGAGAGGCATGGAAGAGGCTTTTGCCCAGCAGCGGGACGAAATAGGGTAAAAAAAATTGGTCTTCCCTCATAGCTACATAAAACATTATTATTATTAATTTAATCAAAATATTGAATATACCATTAGTACCTATTGTTTTCTTTAGTCTTAAACATAAATTCAAAAATCATTATACACTCGAGATCGAGAGCAATGAATCCGGGTCACTTATGAAACCAAAAAACTCGCGATCCAAGAATGCTAGCTTAATGAAACAAATTGTGTTTAACAGACCATTTTATACTCCTCCAATGTAAGTTATAACATTTATGAGTTACTACATTTTAATAACAGAATATTACGTTAAGATAACTGATGATCTAACTTTAAAACTAATATATTTTTTAAACAACATAGTTAACTATTTTGTTGAATTTTAACATTTCGCACTGCCTCCTCATGCTTCCATTCGATATTTGGCATGTTATATACCAAAATTCGCAAATTAAAATTTCATTGTTATGACAAAGGACAATGGGCAAATTGGGCCCACCCTCTAATAAGAATGACATGTAATAAAGGTTTGTTTAAATACAACTATTATCAGAAAGCCGCATGTCAAAATTAGCTGTGTGGGTGGAGTTATTCTAGTTTAAAAAGGTGATATTTTTTGGTTATTTTTTTCTCAGGATAAGCTTAGGTAGTGATTGTAATTCACATACTTATGTGTTATGTTTTAACAAGTTACTCGTTAACTTTTTTGTATTTTCTAAGTTGTAAGTATGTATTTCTTAACACATAATGATAATTCAATTCGAACCCCAGCTTGCCTCAGCCTCTGAGATTTATTTCTCATGTATGGATTGCATATTCGATTATCACTCGCTAAGAGTGTGAGCTAAGGGTGAAGGAAAACATCATCGTGAGGAAATCTGCATACACTAGAGAAGAAATTCGAAGGTTTATGTGAAATCCGCCAACCCACACTGGGCCAGCGTGGTAGATAACGGCCTAATCGCTCTCGTATAAGAGTAGACTCGTGCCCCTGTAGTGGGGACGTTAAAGGAGCTGATAATTATAAAAGAGCCAATTCTTATTAAAAAATAACCTTTTTTTTAAAAAAACCCTACTGCGTTTAGAAAAAGCAATATTTTTTTATGTTGACGTACCCAGTGGCTCTCTTACAGTACATACGAATCAAACGACACCTCTCAAGCTTAATCCATCAAGCTGTTCAGGCTGTAGGGCGTTTTGTCGAGTAACTCCAACCACACAGCGAATCCGCGCATGCGCCTTTAATTTAAAATTTAAGTCATCTTTATTGGAGGTGGGCCCACGGTTCATATATTACGGTTCATAAATTTTTGCCCATTGTCCTTTAGAAGTAACTCAAAAGTTTTATATTTTCATTTAATATTTATTATCTCGTATCTAGTATTTATTGATCTCTCAAACACACTTTATTTCATAAGGCTAGGATTCTTAAATTTCGAGATTCTTTAGTTTTTTGTTTACCCGACCCGGATTCATTGCTCTCGAGTGTAGAAACATAGCGAAGAGACCGCAATCACTTCGGTTTTCGAAAAAATGATCAAAACCGGTTCGCCAGATTAACCGGTTTCCGAGCCCTGACAAAACAGTGGATCAGCTGATGGATTTGATATAATAAAATAGCTTTTTCAGAATTCCTATTATGTACGAGTATGTACCTATGCGAACACCAGTTACCAAACACCCCTGTATATTGTAATGTTTACCTCAAAATTATTTAATAACATTATTTTGATGATTTTCCCCGTAATTTTGTGTGCGTGTGGACGGAGTGAGCCATCAACATTTTTGCCTAGAAATATGCCTAACTTTTAGTGCAAGTTCTAAAACAATTGTGAAACTAAATATTTTAATTTGTGAAAAGATAGAACAAAAGATATGGCATTAAACATCGGCTCACTCAGTTGAGCAAGCTACCTATGAAAATTAGAGAAAGTATTAATTATTCATATAATATTTATATACCAGGATTTAGTGAAACTTTTGCTAAGTAAATCCTGAAAATTTCAGATCGCCTGGTAACGTAATAAAGTTTTCACAAATGATTTCTTCGGCTCACTCCGTCGAAACGTTTTTTCAACCCCTATTTCTGACGAAAATACTGAAAATTGAAACTGCTATGTAATTGTGAAAGTAAGCTAAGATAATATGGACGGTGTTAAGCGTTTATGTATCAACCCACAAAATGTGCGAAATTGAGTTTTGAATGCAGTTTTGTTCAAAATTTTGTAAAGAACACGACCGTGTTATTAAAAAAACACGGTCTTCTTTACTTTTTTCATAATTTGATGGTTACATTATTGCTTTTTTTACAATCAAACTAATTCCATTTAGCGTTTATGTGTTATGCTGCATAGGACGTAAACGAAAATAATCTTTTGCGTAATTCCTATTTTAGCGTTAATGTACTATCCCTCCTTGATACACAAAAGCAAAATGAAGTTTAAGCAGATTGAAAAAGCAATTATGTATCAACCTTCTTTGGACCGTGGGAAATTTTGGGTACACATCTTGGAGTTATATGAAACTAGTGCCATTCGTTAGCTCTAAGGACGTACATTTTTTCCTTGTATAGCGACACACTCAATACCTAAAGCGAAAGTACTGTTTTTGCATCTGAAAAATATGACTTGCATGGGAGTAGCCTAAAAATATGGGTCAACAGTCATGTGACGTATTTCAATCGGTAGCTATACAAACACGACTATTTCATCTCTAGAAGACATTGCCAAAATTGACGGCCTACTTGTCCTAAATAGACGTCGAATAAAAAATGATGTACCAGAGTAGTCAGCAAATATGACTCAACACTAATAGGATACACATCGGTCGATAGCTATTCAAACGGCGAGTATTTTATCCATAGATGTCATTGCCGAAATCAACAGCTAACTTGCCGTAAATTGACGTCAGAAAAGTCTCATGTACCGGTGTAGTCTGTAAATATGATCCAAAAGTCATCTATACCAATCGATAGCTCTATATAAACGGCTAATATTTCATCTATAGACACGTAATTTCCGAAATCGACGGCCATCTGTTGATCAATCGTTTAGTATGGTCGGTCACCCCCTTTTTGTTTTGTCTTTTATGTGTTGATTTTATTTTTAAAATGAAAAAAAAAAATGATTCTATGAAAAAGATTAATCAAATTGTTGTTTGTTATAGATATCTTGAATCCTTTTTGATATTTTAACTAGCTTTTGTCCGCAACTCCACCCGCGATAAGATTATTATACGCGTATTATTATTTATTAGGTACCTATAGTTTTTGCGGCTTTTACCTTTACATCCCCTATTTTATCCCCTTAGGGGTAGAATTTTTCATCTTAAGGGATGCCTACGCCTTAGTAGCTTTATGCATGCAAAGTCTTAGCCGGATCAATTCAAAATTTACAAAGTTTCATACAAACTTTTATCCCCTATCTTATCCTCTTAGGGATGAAATTTGTTAAAATCCTTTCTTAGTGGAAGCCTTTGTCATAGTTGATTTATGCATGTAAAGTTTCAGCTCGATCAGTTTATAATTGACAAAGTTCCAATAAACTGTTATCCTCTACGTTATCCCCTTAGGGGTGGAATTTGACAAATCCCTTACTCAAGGAATGCCTACGTCATATTATATCAATGCTTGCAAAGTTTTAGCCTGATCGATTCAAAATTGACAAAGTTTCATTCCCTATTTTATCCCCTTAAGGGAGAAATGTGTCAAAATCCTTTCTCAAGGGATGTCTATGTTATAGTAACTTTATGCATGCAAAGTCTCAGCTAGATCGATTAAAAATTGACAAAGTTTCATACAAAGTTTCACCCCCTAATTTATCCCCTCAGGGTGAAATTTGTACAAATCCTTTCTCAGGGGATGTCTATTTTATAGTAACTTTATGCATGCAAAGTCTCAGCTAGATCGATTCAAAATTGACAGTTTCATACAAACTTTCACCCCCTATTTATCGCCTTAGGGGCGTAATTTGTCCAAATCCTTTCTCAGGGGATGTCTATGTTATAGTAACATTATGCATGCAAAGTCTCAGCTAGATCGATTCAAAATTGTCAGTTTCATACAAACTTTCACCCCCTATTTTATCCCCTTAGGGGCGTAATTTGTCCAAATCCTTTCTCTGGGGATGTCTATGTTATAGTAACTTTATGCATGCGAAGTCTCAGCTAGATCGATTCAAAATTGACATAGTTTCATACAAACTTTCACCCCCTATTTTATCCCCTTAGGGGCGTAATTTGTCCAAATCCTTTCTCTAGGAATGTCTATGTTATAGTAACTTTATGCATGCAAAGTCTCAGCTAGATCGATTCAAAATTGACAGTTTCATACAAACTTTCACCCCCTATTTTATCCCCTTAGGGGCGTAATTTGTCCAAATCCTTTCTCAAGGAATGTCTATGTTATAGTAACTTTATGCATGCAAAGTCTTAGTTAGATCGATTTAAAATTGACAGTTTCATACAAACTTTCACCCCCTAATTTATTCCCTTAGGGGCGTAATTTGTCCAAATCCTTTCTCTGGGGATGTCTATGTTATAGTAACTTTATGCATGCGAAGTCTCAGCTAGATTGATCCAAAATTGACAAAGTTTCATACAAACTTTCACCCCCTATTTTATCCCCTCAGGGTGAAATTTGTAAAAATCCTTTCTCAGGGGATGTCTATGTTATAGTAACTTTATGCATGCAAAGTCTCAGCTAGATCGATTCAAAATTGACAGTTTCATACAAACTTTCACCCCCTATTTTATCCCCTTAGGGGCGTAATTTGTCCAAATCCTTTCTCAAGGAATGTCTATGTTATAGTAACTTTATGCATGCAAAGTCTCAGCTAGATCGATTTAAAATTGACAGTTTCATACAAACTTTCACCCCCTAATTTATCCCCTTAGGGGCGTAATTTGTCCAAATCCTTTCTCTGGGGATGTCTATGTTATAGTAACTTTATGCATGCGAAGTCTCAGCTAGATCGATTCAAAATTGACATAGTTTCATACAAACTTTCACCCCCTATTTTATCCCCTTAGGGGTGGAATTTGTCAAAATCCTTTCTTAATGGATGCCTACGTTATAATGGGCTGAAATTTGGCATGCAGATACAAAATCTACCTGCATGCCAAATTTCAGCCCGATCCTTCCATTTGTTTGGGCTGTGCGTTGATAGATCACTATGTCGGCAACAACACTCTAAGTAAATAGGTACTTGCTTGATACACTTTTTCTAAATGTAAGATCTATTGTAAATTAATCATTCATATATCAAGCCGCTTTAGGACATTTTTGCTAAACTCCTAATTCGAATTATTTTTGTACCAAGCAGCTTAGTACATAAACGCTAAATTATTAACTCCAGATTCTTATTTGGCCATAACAGTTTTTTGTATTTTATTAAAACAATAGCGGAATATCATTAGGTTTTATTTATCAATCTGATTCAGTACTTTATTACGCATAAAATGGTACCAAAATCGTAACTATATCTCAAAAATCAGACATACCAAGCCAAAAAATCAGTTTGAAACTTTAGAGCCCTTTTTCTCAACTTTGATGATGTTAGGGTTGATACATAAACGCTTAACACCGTCCATATGAGAATTTGTGAAACACAAAACAAACCACTAACGCGGCAAGTTTTTGTATAATCATTGGTTTCATCGGCTCACTCCGTTGAAACGTTTTTCGTAAGTTAAAAATGTCAATATCTTAAGATTTCTAGCACTTTAGAAACTAAAAACTGTCTTAACTTTTAGTGAAAACTTTTCACTAAATATCCACCATACTAATGTTTTATATTCCATGTCTGGTTTAAAAGATATTCAATTGTGTTTATTCTGCATACAAACTTCAGTTTAGGGTGACAACACTGTTTTATAAAAATTGAGGACATTTTTTAAGAAAACAAGTTTGTTTACTTAATCAGCCTTCTTTATTGAACTAGGTAATTCTTTATTCAACTATAAATTTAGACTTATAACTGATCATATTCTTATTAGTGTAAATGTAAGACGTAATTTAAAGTTTCAAATATTTACCTTTTTTAAATGAATTTTAAATGAAATATAAATCATGGTCAAATAAAAATCTGGAGTTACGAATTTAGCGTTTTTAACAGGAAAACGAATGTGTCTCAAAATATTGTAGTGCCAGGCCACAACTTTCATTGATTCACTCAAAATTATTCCATCTTTGTTATATTTCATTTAAAATTCATTTAAAAAAGGTAAATATTTGAAACTTTAAATTACGTCTTACATTTACACTAATAAGAATATGATCAGTTATAAATCTAAATTTATAGTTTAATAAAGAATTACCTAGTTCAATAAAGAAGGCTGATTAAGTAAACAAACTTGTTTTCTTAAAAAATGTCCTCAATTTTTATAAAACAGTGTTGTCACCCTAAACTGAAGTTTGTATGCAGAATAAACACAATTGAATATCTTTTAAACCAGACATGGAATATAAAACATTAGTATGGTGGATATTTAGTGAAAAGTTTTCACTAAAAGTTAAGACAGTTTTTAGTTTCTAAAGTGCTAGAAATCTTAAGATATTGACATTTTTAACTTACGAAAAACGTTTCAACGGAGTGAGCCGATGAAACCAATGATTATACAAAAACCTGCCGCGTTAGTGGTTTGTTTTGTGTTTCACAAATTCTCATATTATCTTAGCTTACTTTCACAATTACATAGCAGTTTCAATTTTCAGTATTTTCGTCAGAAATAGGGGTTGAAAAAACGTTTCGACGGAGTGAGCCGAAGAAATCATTTGTGAAAACTTTATTACGTTACCAGGCGATCTGAAATTTTCAGGATTTACTTAGCAAAAGTTTCACTAAATCCTGGTATATAAATATTATATGAATAATTAATACTTTCTCTAATTTTCATAGGTAGCTTGCTCAACTGAGTGAGCCGATGTTTAATGCCATATCTTTTGTTCTATCTTTTCACAAATTAAAATATTTAGTTTCACAATTGTTTTAGAACTTTCACTAAAAGTTAGGCATATTTCTAGGCAAAAATTTTGATGGCTCACTCCGTCCACACGCACACGTAATTTTTACATTCTATGCTGCCATCGGTCATAACCACTTTTGACTGATTGGTTTTGACTGGTTATGAGTTTTGACTAACTTAAAAAAGTGTATAAGTTACAACTTGTAAGGCCGTATATTTTCTTTGTTATAAACACAAATATGACATTTAAAGAATTAGCCCCGGTTGACCTGATAAACCTATATGATCTATGATAATTATATGTATATTATGACCGAATAAAAAAATAGGCAGTACGAATCCGAAATTGTTAGGCCATGTTGTACCAGTTATTATTGCTTTGCTTGAAAAGTCTGTAGGTACTTACCTACATACTTGTTTTCTACATTCAAGATACCTATTGTAACTTATTATAGCCCACAGAACTGGCCTATAGAACAATGAACAATAACGACAATTGCGGTTACTTTTCAAAACCGAAACCACATAGGGCATGTCCATATTTAGTGGTCACGATGCGGGACTCTTGTCAAGTTTGTAACAACCATGAATATGCTGTCTAATCTGAAACACCTTCTGTAAGCTAATATTTTATAAACCAGTTGAAGGAAATAACTTACGAAAGCATTTAATCTGAATTTGACAAACCACCGTAGCCAGACATAGCATTTTGCGAATTCGTAAAAACAACGTCTATTTTGGTACTACTTTTACGTTCTTTGTACGAATTCGTAACAGGAGATTTCTCAAGCAACCAGCAGCTGATCAAATTAACCTTTGACAATCTCTGTACATTTAGTTTAGATGCCATTTTGTTATTCAATAGAAACGACGTACAGCTCCATTTGAGGCATCTTAATGATATCATCGTGGTTTTTAGAAAGTACTTTATTATGCAATACTGTAAGATACTTACAAGAGGAAACAAAACAGTTGAATGTAAGTCATTCAACAAATTATGTTTGCGACCAAATACGTCCTTGAAATTATGACAATCATCAAACATTGAGCGAGGAAAAGGAAAATTAGTTTTATTTTTAATGCGACCCAAGAAAGTTCGAATTAGTATGACTACGGCCAACATAATGACGACAATTAACCAATACCTTCAAATTAAATTAATTTATTATATTAGTGGGAAACCCACTTTTCACTTAACGTGCTTAAACACAACCTCTATCGTAATCCGAAAACAAGAAAGTTCAACTTGAGCATTATGAAGAACAGTGACTTGAATTTTGAGTCTGCCAAAATGTGCGAAAAATTGTAAATAAGAAACAAAAAAACGGCTGGTTAAATTGAAACAATATTACATACAAATATACCAAATAAGGCAGGAGCAGCAATGATTAGTCGACCATAGCAGATCACTGGTCAGTGTTTATAACAGCACCAAAAAAACACTATTGACTGATGAGAAAGCATTAGCTGACATTCAGAGACGAAATCTTACCCAAGATTGATCTTAGACTTCGTTTGTGCATGTCACTTTTATACCTTACTTAATTTCTCAATCAATCCAGAAAAAGTTACATCACATTTATATTCAACCCAAAGATGAATACACAATTTTTTATAACTTTTTGACTTTATGTTAGGAAGATAAGTCAAAAAATTATAAGAACAACAAACACTTGTCCAACTTGAGCACCAGAATTTCAGAAGAAGAATTAGTGGTCGATTCGTAGTTCCATAAAGAACATAAATTGACGCCTGAAATGTGACTCCCTGCGGCGCGCGTCTGGTGCCGCGAGCAGTCACTCCAGTTGGGAAAACATGCACAGCTTAACATAACTCTATACTCTTGCGCATCACTCTGTATCAATTTAAAGTGCTTCAGCGAAAAAGCCAGATGATACGAAATGAGGATATAATTTGTCACGCCGCGTCCGATTAGCCCTTCTTTGTAAATCTTCTAATAAATATCGTGCCAACATCCTTACTGTGCTGCGCTGTGGAACAAACCTTACAGTGAAAATAAACATATGTAATCAACTAATCATTTAGTGCATTATTACTACTTTTTCTTGTTTTGTTTATCTTGAGAAAACCTGGCTCGCAATTTTCATTGACAAAAGGCAATAAGACTTTTAGATTAATTAGAGCCAAAATCCTATGCATAGAACAAATTTTTATTATAGTAAGGTTGCAATTTTATGTTTTCGTGGGTCTCTGAATAAGGAAACAAGTCTAGAAGAATTGTCTGACTAAATCAATTTCACAGATTACAAAAAAATCTGCAAAATTAATTTATTTAACACAACTTTCACAAAGAACTAGTACAAACTATAACAGCATTCTCCTCACATTCTCAATAATTGTTTAACTAAAGGTCAATTTATCAACAAGCCAAATATTACTATCTTCAGCGCAGTGCTTACACCACTGCTTTAAGTATTGAATTATTTACTGCGACACGATAGACCTGAAATTGCTCGCATTCTGTTTTCATCAGTCAAAGATTTTCAGGATTTTAGTGCCACACTTATACCCTTATAGCCCATCATTCATAACAATAAACTCAAAAATGTTATCTTCAGTCCTAAAATCATTTGTAAAATACAATTGATTTAAAACACCTTATTGAGCAAAGCCTCAATTATTGTAACCACAGAACGATCCTAAGTACTAACAACAATAGCAAAACATTACATAAATACTAGATTCCACTATCTGGCAAAAAAGACAATGAAAAAGTCAAAAGTAGAAACAAAAGACAATTATAAAATAAATTTACGTTATTTCAGGGTAATTGATTCAGGGTAATTGTAAGTGATTGAGTGATTTACCCAAAGCAAAATTTTGAGTGGATCGCCTGAAAATCATGGTTTTAATTAATGCAATTTGGTAACATTTTTTAAGGTAGTTTAGAAGGGCACCTACCTGGGCAAAGAAAAATAATTTAATTAAGTAATCGAATTACCTAATTGTGACAAAAAAAGTTACGGTCTAAATTGGAATGAACATACTTGTTATAAATATGTCAAAAACTACGAACACTGCAGCTCGGACATTTTTTGGTTGATGTTTCTTCATGATTGTGAATTTAATCAGTATGATTAAATCATTAGGCTTTTGACTTGAATCTAAACAGGCATGACAGCTTTATAAAAAGCAAATTCACAGCAAAGTTTGCTTCATGAGCAATACAATAGAAATCTCATAAGTTAAACCTTTTGCCATGAATTTGCTTCGCCAAGTAAACAGCCACAGTTGACAGAAGTATTATAATTGTAAACTATACTTACATACACTAGCTAAAACTTATTTACAGTCTATCTTTGGGCAGGAATCAATTTCTATAAGGGGAACCATCTCTGTGCCCCGTCTAATCTAATAACCTCTCCATTCAACATGGGATTTTCCATTATACTGGAAACAAGGTGGGCGTACTCCTCAGGTTTACCAAGTCTTGACGGGAAAGGAGTCATTCGTTTTATAAACTCCAACATCTTCTCTGGTAAGTATGATATAAGCGGTGTCTCGAAAATACCTTAAAATACAAAAAAAAAACTTAATCTATGTTAGTAACAAAAAAAAGGTCATGCACAAGCACATTGTACCTACTCTGCAGGAGTACATGTGTAGATACATTGCATATATAATAATACCAACTATTTAGGTTTTCTTATAAACCCATAGAAAGTAAAACTAACAATGTCATCATCATCATCATCAATCAGCCCTTTTAATGTCCCCATTACGGGGGCACGAACCTACTCACATTACAGCTAACAATGCAGGATATCTACCTGGTGCAATGGTGACTACTCTAATTCCTTGTGATGCCAAGTCCCTTGCAATGGGTAAAGTCATCCCAATAATAGCTGCATTAGAGGCCGCAATGGCCGCCTGTCCTATATCACCTTCATAAGCTATTGTAGATGCAGTGTTCACTATGACACCCCGCTGACGGTTCTCATCTGGATCATTCTTACCAATCAGTCCTGCTGCTAACCGAATTGTGTTAAAAGTGCCTATTGTATTTACCTGGAATGCAAATAATATTGCTAGGTATTATTCTACTAACTAAATATTAAACTATGTTTAAGTAGATTAATAATTTATAATAACTAACGTTAAGTCACTATGTCAAGTTATAAATTTGTAAGTAAAAGTAACTTACATGTACACATTTCACAAAGTCGTCCATTAGACATTCCTTATTTTTGTTAAAGTTATAAATTTGGTTTGCTTGTGAATACCCGGCACAGTTGACTAGTGTATCCAGTCTACCAAACTTTTCTTTAGCCAAGTCTAGTGCTTTCTTCACATCCTGTTCAGAGGTTATCTGCAAATAAGACACAAAAACTCACTATTTATAAAAGGCAGAAATAATCTAATTATGTATTATAATCAAAAACATGAGCTGTTTATATTGTAAGTGGTGACCTAATTCAAATAATAATGTGAACACATTATTCAACCAAACAGACAGTAAAAAATGAAAAATGAACAAAAAAGAGAAAAAAAATTAAATTCGCTGCAATATTCAGTTTAAGTGTAGGCACAAGAGACCAATACAGAGGTTTATTTTATATCTTTCCACTGCAAAGCTGCGGCTTGTAAGAGGCATTTTACAAGCCTTAGGCAGAATGACCTAAAAGGGATGGCTGTTTTGAATGTTATAAGAGTAAGCTTGCAGTGCTTTGCATTTATTTTTTGTTACACGACAAACAAAAAGTTAACTTAACCTTAAATCAATTAAGTCAGTCACTGAGCAATCAGAGTTTAGCCGGGTCCGCTGCTATATATTTTAAATTAAACATTTGTTTGAAATGATTATGCTGACAAAACAAAGCAAAAATTCATCCAATTCAAAAAAATTTTTTTTCAAAACATGGAGCAGCAGACCCGGCTTTACAATACAAAAATATTAAAACTATAGTCTCTATCAAAAGATACAATGGAACGAGAGAATTTGGTTAACGTTAAGGTTACTCAGTCATACATCAGGTACCTTTGTACTCAGTCATACTCGATTTACACTCACCACATAAAAGCGAACTCGATAACTTTCAGTGTGGAAAAAGATTTTCTTGCAATTTTCCAAACTCCTTTTGACTTTAAATCCACTTGGATGATTTAAAAAGAACAACTAATGGAGATCAACTCACACATCCCGAAGAGGCCACAACATTGTCGCCGAGACGTTTAGCCACCTCCTGTGCCCTCGTGCCTTGAATATCAAGAATGATAACCTTGCCCCCATTCCTGGCAAATCTTTCAACAGTGGCTTTACCTAGACCTGATGCTCCCCCGGTCACCAAGCTGACCACACCGGCCTAAAAGAGGTTATTATGAGTTAACACTATTATTAACTAACTTACACCACAAATAAACTAAAATATTAAAAATTCAACTTACTTTCAGCATTTCGATAGTGAAGTTACCTTCGGCAGATTAAAAATAAAGATTTAACGATAAATTTAAAAATGAAAGAATTCTGTACATAAGTATTGACGGAAAAATATGCGCCTAGCATGCATGGTTGCCAAAATAATGAAAAAAAAATTCTGTCGCTCCGCTCGTCATTTGTCATTTGCTTTGCTTGCCTGCGTGTTGCCCAAGGTGTTGCCAGTGAGTGGCGACAGGCGTGGCCAATGAAGTAGAGTCCATTTCAACGCCATTTCACGAAAGAAGTCCCCTAGCCGCGGCGCTGGCTGTATTGCATTGCATTTTAAAATTGATAATGTTGCCATTTATAAATACAAAGTTTACCTATATTATGTACCTATATTATTTTCATTTGTAATTTGTCAAATAATACTACCTATTTCCTGCATACTTTGGGTGTCATGATCATTTCACGAGTAGGTTGGTGTACATTTTGGTATAAATATCTATTTACCTACATTTCTGTTAGGTGAAAAGTATATTTTTATTAAGATAACCAAGGGGGTTTCTACCTACTATCGGGGAAAAGGTCACAAAATAGGGAAAAAAAACCTGTCAAATTTAGTTCCAAAAATATCCGGGGGACTTCTTTCGTGAAACGCACTCACTATGAAGTGCGCCAACATGACGAACAAAAAAAGTATTTTTAGGGTGCTTTCACAATATTTTTACTTGCTGCAACGAAAATCTAAAATGTTAGATAAAAGTAACATTTTAATTAATTAAGTAATTATCGAATTAGGTGTAAGCCTGTCATGATAATTATATTGAGATGTAGAAATAAATAAATAAATAAATTTTCGGTCGTGTAACATGGAGGTAACATGTGAGGGTCAAAAGTAACGTAAAGTAAAATGTTACAAAAGCAGACATTTTACAAAAGAACATTCGGCAATGCCTTTGAGGCAGCGCTGTTGCTTGCCCACCTTGGAACCACTCATTCGCATTCTTTCTAATTTCTATTTATTCACTCCACACCTTGCTCCGCACTTGCTCCACACAACAATCATAGATAAGACTGAACGAACTGAAAAAGCTACCTGTCCGTCCGGGTCCGGCCAGAACCGTTTCCGGCGGCGGACGCGTCCGCCGAGACGTGTAGCATAGGACACATTGGACCATGAAGCATTGAACACAAAGGTCTGCGGACGTGGCGGAAGTGAATTTAATAAACTCTTTTTCTCGTCTCTTACTTTTGTCTAAACGTAATAAGTACCTATTTAATAATCTGTGATAATAGGTAAGTACAGAAAAGTTAATCAAACACATTATAGAATATAGTTACAATATTTATCAATAGGTATTCAATAAAACAACAACAAAAGTATTTAGAACTTAAAATAAGAACATAACAACAAAATCACTTGGTACTTAGGTACCTATCGTCAAAAACTAAATAAATAAATGTAACCGAAATTAAATGATGAGAATAAATAACCTACAATTCGTTTTTTTTTTAAAGGATTACTTGGTAAGTGTAATAAGATACCTATAACCCATCGAAAATATCTGTGCACCTCGCCGGAATGCGCTTGCCCCCGCGCTTACCCGTTTTCACCCATCCAGTACCGGGAAGAGTTGCAAGACGTCAATAAACCACAGGTGCGCAGATATTTCCAAAACGGCTTTACCTATAGAAATAAGCAGGTCGCTATCTGTATTGGCATTTTTGAATATTGTGTGTTTCTTTTCTTGTCCCTATAGGTAGGTACAGATTGCAACTCAAAACTTGAATGTCTAAAACGTGTCCATCCCACCCAGATAAATTCAAATTATAAATTCATTCATACAAAAAGAGTCACAATCATGACTATGGATATAACAGCACAAATAACGCAACCTATACATAAAGTAATAGTTAATAGGTGTCCTCCACACCAGTTTTGTCCATATAGTTCACCGCGCACGATAGCCATCTAAATAGGTAGGTACGATAGGTTTTTAAACGTAAGGGCTTCCTTATAAATAGTTACCTTGCCTACTTAGTAAAATGAATCTTTTGCCCGGGGTATTCCTGTAAGATGCAAAATCATTAAGGAGGCATATTAAAATAACGGGGAAAAAAGTCAGATTCCATAAAGAGAAAGCACAAAATTTAAAACTTTTTCTATCTTATCTATTGGATTGACCCATATGATAACCTTCACTCTTTTCTACTCTACAATATTCCGTGTATTATCTAAAATTGTAGGATTTATCTAGTAGCAAATTGAAAAACATGATTAAACTACAATGAATTGTAGTTACACCTAGATCCATAAATAATTAGGTAGGTATCTACCTAGCTAGAATCCCTTACACTTCCGATCGACTATAATACGCCAAGCATAACCAAAATTATAATTATAACCATAAGGATGCCGCATATAACTCCTACTGTAATCATTACAGATAGTATGCGTCTTCCGCAGCAATCTTGACAATAAATCTGGTCTCGTTGTACTATAGGCATTTTGACGTTGTAGTTCTACTCACTCACTGATACTCTTTCTTATTTTCTGTAAGAGACTGTGCATGCAATCACTTCCTTCGAAGTTTAATTATCCTGTTGCATAATAAATACTTCGCTGATACCTACTGTAGCAGTTTCTGAAAATGAAAATACCTACCTAAGTAGATATTATTTACAGGGAATGTAATGTACCGTGTAGGTACTGTACCCATACGTTAAGAAACTATCGTTTTCTAGGCATGCTTGAAATTTATTTGTTATTGTAGTCGTGACAACTTGGGGACGTCCACTGCTGGACTAAAACCCCCAAGGATCTCCACAATGACGGGTCCTGAAACTATTTATCTATTAAGTATTTAATACGCAACCTACCTACTACCTACGTCCGTCTTCCTACGTATTATGGCAGACATGTAGGCAGTGGCGGATTTACCAATAGGTAAAGTAGGCTGAAGCCTAGGGCGGCAGATTTACAGGGGCGGCAAATTCCCAATCTTTTATTATTTTTTTATCTTACAGAAAAAAAAATATATGTACCTATACACATACATTACGTCTGTAAGTAAAAAAATACTAAACGCACTGTAGGTAAAATATAAACAAGTTCATGTAGGTATTTTATTTATTTAAAAAACTCATTGCCATAAGAGCCCTTTTCCAGTCATACGTGTTTCGATTTGCATGCGCGGCCGGCAGCCCCCAAATTCTATAATTCCATTCATGTTTTTTCCTGTCATGCGGACAACTTCTAACATGGTGAGTTCTTATACAAAAACACCTTTTGGCCTCGTAGTTTAGTATACCCTAATACAAGAACTCCTTTCGCTCGTCGTAGTGTGTGGCGTTATAATACAGAAAATTTCAAAGGACAGTAAAGGCGGCAAAAATTTAATAGCCTACTGGCGGCAAATTCGTAAATCCGCCACTGCATGTAGGGCATTGTGGCTCCAGTAACGTCCCGTCTATTTACGTTTTATATGAACATAATTCAAAATATAGGCACTTTACTTTGATTCCGACTTAAATCACTTAAATAATAAAATACTTACGTAATTTTAAATCTTGGTAAAAATCTAAAAAAACTTTGCGAGTTTTGCACTGACTTTATCTACACATGATTTTATAACTTGTGAAATTTTAATCACAACGATTTATCTATAATCGGTAAACATTACTTTTATATTTTTCATAATAATAGGAACACTAGCGATTTCTGCGAAAATAATAATAAATTGAAACCAAAACAAGCAAATTCAAGAAGTTCGACGAAAAGTGAAGGCAATGAAACACTTCTGCGTCAAACACACAGGTCAAACGTGACACCAACTTGACACCACCAAACGTAGTGATTACTTATGGATTACTTGCTCAGTGGTTGCACGTGACATGGCACATGGTACGCGACGCTCGGAGCAAGAGAATCAGGCTCGGAATCAGGTATACGTTTTGAATTGCTATTTTAGTCCTGCTTCCATGTTTAGTTATTGTTCCGAGACGTGACGCATATCATGGCATGAAATGGCATGGCAAGATATGGGAGGAGGTCACGAGGAGGTTTGGGTGCGATGCACCCAAAGAGGTAGCATAGGTTTTTTCATGCTTACGTATCGAGAGGTATCGAGTAACTTGTCTTGTGTGCGAAATCACGCGAAATGTCTTTGTTCTGCGTAGCCGAGTGCGTAGCACTCTGTCCTGTCAGTCACTCACCAAAATGAAATTACTTTTATAACTACTTTTACTTGCTTTTTAAATAAAAGTTCTTATTAACTATGTATCTGTTTTCCATGCACGAAATCTGATAAATCATTTGTGAATCGTAATGGCGGTTAGATTATTAGAACGGTTGAAGGTTCTTCTAGTTAAAAGAAAAGTTGTGTACGCCAGCTCAGGGACACCAGTCAATGTCCAGTCCAAGTCCAGCCAGCCAATGTCCAGTCAGTGTCTCTCTGATTTCGAAATACAATACAAAACTCCTGTTATAAGGAAACAGAAAGTAATGCCGAAGGCTCACTATGGTGGGAGGCACACTGTAACTATGCTGCCTGGTGGAGGAATCGGTCCAGAAGTAATGGGCTACGTACAGGAGATTTTCAAGTAAGCAAAATAACTTTTAATTCATTAAATTAATTACAGCTTACTTGGCTTTATACTTAAATAATATACTCCCCTTGTAGTACTATATCAATTGTGGTCCTAGTTCCCGATAAAATTAAGTCCCTGGTCTATAAATAAAATTAATTTACAGATATATTGGTGCCCCGGTAGACTTCGAAGTAGTGGATATTAAGCCAGATGTTGACAGTGATGAGGATTTGCTATACGCAATAAATACTATAAAGAGAAACGGAGTAGGAATTAAGGTTTGTTTCCAAGTTTTATATTAAGGTATTAAACCTAGACTTCGGACAGGGTATCAGTTTTTACACCGATTTAATCTAGTGAAGTATCACACACTGATCTCTGATGTAATTTTATTTTATTTGTTTTTATTTTAATTTTGCTGTGAAGGAAGACTATTATTAGTAGTATTTGATTTTTTTAATTTGTATGCATTTTAGAATCAATTTTTAAATTATATTTACTTACATGCAAGCTCACGGCTGTGTAGGCTGTAACACCTATTTATAAAATGATTTAAAGAAGCAGTTAAAAATAGCAGTTTTGGTAAGTTAAAAATTATCAACGGCGCGTTCAATAACTATTTCAAGCAGTTAAAACTAAGCAGTAAAGTAATCAAAAATGAGTTATAAAAAATAACGAAATGATAGGTGAAAATCTAATTGAGCGGTAAAAAATGACCGAATGAGCGGTTGCGTGCGGGCAGTAACAAATCGGAATTTGTCGGTAAGAAATCTCATTTGAAGCAATTCTAATTTTTACCGCTCAATTAGATTTTTTATTGGTCAAATATATTTTTTGGAACAGATGAATTATTTTTTTATTAACGTCCATGTTATACTGTCGTTTTAATTAATAAACCGTCATAAAATTAAATAACTGCTCAATATGTTTTTCAACTGATCATAATAACAGCTCGAATAAATTAAAGAACCGCTCAAAAAATTAGTTCCCATAAATAATTACTTACTTACTTATATGCAAAGTAGGTAATAGAGACGAAATCAAAAGTATGAACGAATTTTGATCTCATTAACATCGATTCCCTTGGCCGAAAAACCGAAACTAAACCGAAAAACCTAACCTAAACCTAGACTACCAAAAATATAATTGCAGGGTAACATAGAAACAAAGAGCCAAGCAGCGTACGTGACATCCCGCAACGTCGCTCTACACAACGACTTGGATATGTACGCGTATGTGCTGAAATGCAAGTCTTTCCCAGGCGTCCCCACCAGGCATAAAAATATCGATATTTGCGTTATAAGGTAACGGCGCTTTTGGCATTTGGATTAGGAAGGATGTTTGCCATAAGCCATAATGTAAGTTCTGTCTACCCAACTTACGTCTAAAAGACGAAATCCACATCAATTTTCCAGACAGAACACTGAGGGAGAATACTCAATGTTGGAACATGAATCTGTTCGCGGCGTCGTTGAGAGCATGAAAATCATAACGAAAAGCAACTCGGAGAGACTTGCTAGATTCGCTTTCCAGTTTGCAAAGAGACATGGACGGAAGAAGGTGAGGACCCTTAATATTGCGACAAATTAACTCATTGCATTGGTTCTTTATTTCCCTTAAACTTTCCCACATATTGCTGCCCGATATCTATTAACGTAGATACTTACTACATTTAACAAAATTTATGATTACAAGAATTTGAAAAATGTTAATGCAGTATTTTCATTTGTCACCAGATAACAGTAGTGCACAAAGCCAACATTATAAAACTATCAGACGGTCTCTTCTTAGAGACCTGTCGTCGGATTGCCAAGGATTACCCAGATATTGCACAAGACGATATGATTATTGATAACTGCAGCATGCAGATCGTTTGGAAGTAAGTTTCCTACTTGCAAACTCAACAAAAGCCGGTTCTAGGAAAAAGAATTATCACTGTATGTGCTGAGCAATGCTAATGTTAGCCAGTTCATTCAAAGATTGTGTTATATTATGTCTTCGTATAAGTTCGTATTACATTCATAAGTAAAGAATCATTTTCTTTTTAGCTGCATCAAATCGTAACTGAGCACACCATCTTAAAATTCACAGACCTCAGCAATTCGATATTCTGCTAACGACAAACTTGTACGGCTCCATCTTAAACAATATAGTTTGTGGACTTATCGGTGGCGCTGGACTTCTCTCCGGCAAGAATTACGGTGATCATTATGCAGTGTTCGAGCCCGGCACAAGGAATACTGGTAATTGTAGACTAGGCTACTAGTCAACTCACTAAAAGTTAGTGTGTTGTCAGTCCTGATCAATCAAATCAAAGTATGTAGTTATATGCTATACATATGTATAGGTCTGTGCACGAGTCTGTCTATTCTATGGCATATATCGCACGTAGTAACTTTATTGTAGACTATTTAAGCGAGATCCTTAATCGAACTTATTAAATTCTAGGCACGGCAATTGCGGGTAAGAACATTGCTAATCCGATCGCCATGATTAACGCTTCGATTGATATGCTTGAGCATCTTGGGCATCATTTCCACGCCAATCTACTAACGAAAGCCGTACACAAGACTATTAATGTAGACAAGTGAGAAAAACATGCATTCCTTTCCTTTGAAGCTGTACTTATTAGATAAACATTTTACATTTAAAACTTGAAATATGGCTAGTATCAAGAGTCGTTATATAGCGCTCAAAAGCTCTTGGATCTCGACTCGACTGACCTATAAGAATTTCATATTTCATCGCACAAAATGTTGCCGATTAAAATGATGTGTTGTGGCATAATGGATCGCAAAAGGCACGCTGATCGATGGCAATTTCCACATTTCAGGATCCTGACTGCAGATTTAGGGGGTTCTAGCACGACTGCAGACGTGGTCAACGCTATCCTTGGTACTTATAGATCATTGATATGCTTAGTATGTTTCAGAACGTAGATAATACCTATCCGTAGGTAGGTATAATCTCGAGTATAATTAATGCTTTTGGACTTAGTTATTGGTCCAAAGCCTACATTTAAGTACCTAAGTACCTAAGGTACCTAAGCTAAAGTAGGAACGGGCTCGGCAGATTAAGTGCTTTCGGTAAACTCCACGTTGACTCTTATAATTAAGAACATAAGTAGAAATAGAATATCGGCAAAAAATAATCAATGAAATAAAAACTCACTTTAGAATTTTAGATGAAATTAATAGGTAACTTCAGTAAAAAATAAACTTAGTAGGTACTAAGTTTAGGTAGGTACCTACCTACCGAGTTTATTTTTTACTGAAGTAAGTATCTAGCTACTTTAATATTTTAGAAACAATGTACCTACCTACCTACTTACCTACATTTTGAATTTTAATCAATCTGAATATTTTAATTGCAGTTAATTGTAAAGAACTTGTGAAGAAAGATTCGTAACATACAAATGCAGACGCGATGACTTTTAATAACATTTCACATTTCTAATTTAATAAATCGTGAAATATAAAAATCCAATAAATTATATTTTTGTACACAAGTTACCTGGTTTTACGTTTAGCGCGTTTTTTTCTATTTAGGTAGCTTCGGTACTACCTAAACTTCTAAAGAGTAAAATTATGGAATAAACGCGGACTGAATAAAAAAAAAAGAAACAAGTTAAAATGATCTAAAAAGGTAAAAAATACCTACATTTTTATAAAGTTTGCATGCAGGCAGGCAACAGGCAGGCACCAGACACCGACGACGACGTTGCGGTCTGTAACATGGCAACACTGAGTAGGTAAGGAAAAACCTGTGGACCTGTGGACGGACGGACACCGGACGCCGCCAGACGATATATTTTTTGGCCGGACGACGGACGACGTCAGTGCGGACGTCCGTGGACGGACCCTATAAGTACCTACTTTGCCATACTCTGTGCTAAGCTAAAAAAAATCAATCAATTAACAAAACAATCAATGTTTGGATTCCTTAATTTTGTAATTCTTTTATAATTACCCGAGATTTCTGAGAAATCGGATCTTTTGTTGAAATACAGTATAGAGATTAAAGTAATTGAAATAGTTTAAGTTTAATTATGGCAAAGATAGAACAACCAATTTTTATACTTCCTAAGAAACGTAATGGAAAGAAGCCCAATACAGTTACGAGTCATGTAGATCACATAATAACTGTTCAGGTAAGAAGCAACGATACCAGATACAGTATTTAATCAGTCTTAAAATAGTTAAGTTAATTCTCTTATCAATAGTTAGGTATCTAACGCAGGGCCCTACTTAATTAGCTCTAATTAATAATATATCTCAAATGCTATAAGTACCTGTATATCAATTCCGGGATGTACATAATAGAATCACAAATGATGAGTCAAAACAATGTTTTATTCCAGGGAGCTGCTGATGGCGAATTACCTTTAAAATATAAGAACCTGTCGCCAGACACAGAACAAAGAAATGGAATCATCCATTCTTCAATGGATGGCTTAAAATCAAATATGAAAATTAATCTTCCTGTTATTAACGATGTTAATGACGAAGACATAAACGAAAATGGACACGAAATGATTACACAGGATATAAATCCAATTATACAGAAAAATGGCTATCAAGTCTTGGCAACTATTCACCAAAGTCGTGATGTTGATTTGTCACCCATATATGAAAATTCTTCTGATGGGTACTCAAGCCATGGGGATTTGAGAGAAAATAATGAAAATGATGTACATAAAAGCTGCAGAATGATTAACTCTGATCAAAACGACAGTTCTCTAGCTACACCAAATAGCTTGTCTCACACACAATCAGAGATTAGTTTTGAAATGGGACCTCTCACTGATAGCCTCAAAAATAGTATGAAAAAGAAGAAACGTGTGAACATAGTACAGGAGGTTGTTGATGCTGATCATAATGATTCTGAAATAACTGCACTACGAGTGGAGTCAGAAGACTCCATGTCTCAAGATTGCGCTTTGAATGAGAATTTCAAAGACAGTTACTTAACTATGACTGGAACTATAAAGAGAGGAAAGAAGAAAGGGCAGAATGTTGATGTAAAGCTAAACATCTCCAGAGAGGAGCTGGAAATAATTGAAGCATCTATTGTAGCCGAGGAGTACAACAAGATGGATATATCTAAGTGTTCACTTTATAACGGGCCTCATATCTTTATGTTTAGTTTAATTTGTATACCTTTTGTATCTTGTATATCAGCAATTTACTCTTTCTATATTGGTACTTTGGCTTGGTATAATATCTTTACTCATATCACTGAAGAGTTAAATTGCTTTAAGAAAGTATTTGCAGCTCCAATTGTAATATTGTCATATCCTTTTCTGATTGTTATTTTTACCCTGGGTTTGGGCCTCTATGCTGGTATAGTGCAGTTGACATTTAGTGGGGCCAATTGGTGGAAGGATGTTTGTGATTTTGAAAAAGGGTTCTATGGCTGGCTTTGCAATCTATTGGGATTGTCTGAATGTAGTCCTTATGAAGTTGTGGTTCTCATGGATGTTAAGCCATGTCAATAGGAAAAAAAAACATTTCTATCATTTTACTATAGTCTTTAGTGCAATGACCTGTCTTTGGGATAAATGCTGACTGATGTATGAAACTCATTGGCACATCTTGATAGTTTACAAACAAATCCATGTATAGAAGACTGTTCTAGTGATATGTATTTGTATTACCATTCAAATTACAGGAAAAGGTAACACCTACCTAGTTAGTAGGCCAGTCATCCAGTACACAGGTTCTAAATCAAACCACAATGTGTTATCTGAGAAGATCAACCTTTGGAAGACTAAAACATTTTTTGAAAACCAAAAAATATTGTTTCATAGTAGCAAATATTGCAAAAACAATTCTATTTTGCTGGAAATGCAGGTCTTTAATTTCCTAACAGTGCAAAGGCACCAAAAAAGCAACATTTTAGATTTTTTATATGTACTTATGTACCTATGAGCAGGTCTCCGTCACTCTATGTACTTGCGCGCAAATAAATACCTACTGCTCAGCGGGCCGCTTGCGGACCAAGCGAAGCGCGGCTGTCTAAGCGAAGCGCACGCTTCTATTATAATCATAGTTCTCAATAATATAGTCACAAAACGTTTTGTTAATTGAATTTTATCGAAGAGGCAACCTCGCGATTTTTACGGGATCGCGAGGTGCGAACCAATCACAACTATACGTTTGAATATTTAGGCACATTTTGGCATGCAGTGGTTTCTGACGTGACAGTTGGGCTATTACGCATTGTTAAAACAGTAGGTATTGGACATTTTCTTCTGAGTGAAATATCTGTTACGTAGTAACTATTAAGTAATCTGTGCTATGAGTTTATTTTATAGACTGCTGACTGGTAGGATCTTGTAGGATCTTGGGCCAAGTATGAAGTCTGATTGTCTCTATTTAGAAGTTTATTTAATTTAATTTAGATATTCATTATTCAGTGGTATGTTTATCACAACTAGCCAACCAGTTTTATTCCTTGTGGTGTTTAACTGAAATCAAAAATTGTACCTAAGCAAAGGGTTAATTTTTTGAAAAATGAAGCAAAATTAGTTTACAAGATTTTTTTCAAAAATAGTGAATTTTTATATGTAAATAAGCTGTTTTCAGCTTAGATTAAATAACACAGGTTATCAGTGGAATGAGGACAGGTTTTATTCCTTCATTCAGTTGTCGGATTATTCTGTGCATTTTAAGGAAACGGATTGTAAGAGCTGATTTATCTTCCAATCATAGTAAACTTCCTTCATTTTTAAATAAAATAAGTTTAATTAATCATCTTTTCTAGTCAAACTTGTACTGATTTAGGTAATTAGAGTATATGATATAATCTTAGTTATACTATATAACCAATTATAATAGTGGGATTTTTTGGTGTATGTATTGAATTAACAAATTCAAAATAATTAGGTAAATGTAACGCTTATACAATATTTATTTCTAAATATTTATAAAGCTTCAGCATGTAGAACTTTTTATAAACTAATGTTTAGTTTTAACATAAAATTTTTATTGAATCTTTTTATACATTATAAAGACTGATGTATACTAGTCACTATTGTGGTAACCCTTTATGTAATAAAATTATTTTACAAAAACACTTTTCTTTTTTCTATTAAATAACATCTACAACTGAGTTAAACAATCAAAATTAAGCTATAATATATCTTTCTAAATCATGCCTCATGATGCTTGCGTTTGTTGTTCTTGATTGGGCTCTTTAGGTTTCATTTCAACATCTATCCTCTCCCTTGCTCTGACGATCTTGGATTGTAAATAGAATGAACCACCTTTCGCTTTATCGTTGACATTAAAAAGATGTTCATAGTTTTTCTTAATTTTGTCGGAATCCAACTTGTCTATATTTAAAATCTGCATGGCTTCTTCTAAAGTGAGCCCTGTTGATGCGTTTGCTGCTGCTCTTCTAGAGCCGTCTGCACCTCCACCAGCTCTCTTCGCCGCCTCCTGCGATGCAGCAATTTCCTGCTTTAGGGCTCTGGCGAATGCACGTCCCACCACTTGGGCTCCCAATACAATTATTTGCGCGATGTATTTAGCCATGTTGTTTTCCAATATGAAGTATTGAAATAAACAACATTACGACACTTGGTCACTTATCTATCGCAAAAAAGCAGAAATGATTTTCATTTTCAGGTTAGGTTCGTTCGTTATATGACACTTGTCAAATTTAAGCTTTTAATTTTTGGACTAGAGAGAGGAATATAGTGTTATTTAAAAAAAAATTGAGACCAATTTTGGGACAAATTCTGACAAAGTTATGGTCTTCTTAAACAATATTAATTTACTTTTTTCTAAACAGTTCTAAACAAAAGGTAATGTGATACTTTAGACTGCATATTTCTTTCATTAGCTCCTAACTTCCTAAGCCCTTCTTCCTAAGAGGGCCAAATGTGTAGTCATCATGGCTACAAATTTCAAAAAAGTTAAAAACTGTCATGTGTCATTGGCCTGTCATATTATTCGCGCTTAATTTTGACATAAACAGTACGTCGTATGTCAAAATCATGCTAACCAACCTGTTTCTCGTAACGCCGCGTTACTTTATTGTGTGCTTTATTTCAAAATTTGTGTGATTTTAATAAATATTTTGGAAAAATATAATAAATTATCTGTGCATTATTTGATATCAATATGGTGAGTAATTTTTTTTGTAAGGTTTCATCATAAAACATCAATCTAACTGACTCGACCGATGAGCATTGTGGTTACGAACAATGATGTTACCTATTTAAAATGTTAATACCGCGATCTAGAACTTGGACTGCAAGAAAAGCAACAGTTTTTCCTCCCTCAAGGGAGCTGACCCGTTTTTATTTTCGCTTGAAAAAACTAACTGCTGCTTACTACATTAGGCACTACATTGTTGCTACATCGATAGTTATCATAGTCGTCATATTAAATCCGCCTTAACATGACTCTCCGACCAATATTTTGCTTGAATTCACAGAGTTCGCAAAACTCTAATCCGGATACGCCTTCCGAACGAGATGGGGACCAGTCTCGCGCATCGTCACCGCCTCAGGAAATGTTTGCTGATGAACAGGATATTGTATTTGATAGTGACGATGAAGGCGATGGAGAAGAACTCTTCAATGACAATATGGAGGCGTAAGTTTCGACACAACTACAACTTATTTGAGGAATATACTAGTAAATTACACAACAAGCTTTAACACTCTGATGATGTGTCCTATAGCTTATTAATAATTGTCAACTCATGATAAACTATAGGCCATATCTATGTATATTATATTATAATATACATATAGGTCGGTATATAGGTCATATTTATGTTTTAATATATGTACATCATTATATCAGGGATTACCGTGCATTGCCTGGTTTGGACCGATATGATGAAGATGATTTGGACGATGAGAATTACGATCCCATGTCCATTGAGGACCGATTGGCTGCAGAACAGGAACTCCGGCGTCGCGACCGTGAAGAAGGACGCATGAGGAGAGATGACCGTGAACTCTTCTATGGTAAACACATTTCTTTACAATTTTCAATTATAAATGGAAAGTCTAAGACTGCAATGCTAATTAAATATTTTAAATACTAGATCAATCTGATGAAGACACTGAGGAAGCATCACGAGCCAAGAGGCGTCGTGCTGCAGAAAAGGCAGCCAGAGGAGGTGATGAGCAAATGGAGGAGGGCATTGAGAGCATTGAGAACCTGGAGGACACCAAGGGGTATTCAATCAAGGAGTGGGTATGCCTTATTGGCCCCAGAACTGAGATTGCTAACAGGTATTTAATGTTTCTCTGAAAATTGTATTCTAATTTCTAAAGTCTCTTAGCACTTTACTTCTACTTGTAAGGTTTAATCTTTTGCAGATTCAAAAACTTTCTACGTACCTACACCAACAGCAAAGGACAATACATGTACAAAGACCGTATTAGGCGTATGTGTGATCAGAACCAGTCATCCTTTCACATTGAGTTCACCATTCTAGCCAAAAAGGAACAAGTGTTGGCATATTTCTTACCCGAGGCACCTTTCCAAATGCTACAAATCTTTGATGAGGTTGCTCTGGAAATGGTCGAGCAAATATTTCCAAGTTACAAAATTGTGACTCCTGAAATCCATGTTCGTATTTCGGGTTTGCCTTTGGTGGAACAGCTGAGAACCTTCAGAATGGTTCATTTGAATCAGTTAGTGAGGACAGTGGGGGTAGTAACTGCTACAACTGGAGTGTTACCCCAACTTTCAGTAGTCAAGTATGACTGTAACAGATGTGGTTACATCCTTGGGCCATTTGTACAGTCACAGAGTACTGAAGTCAAACCTGGATCTTGCCCTGAATGTCAAAGTTCTGGGCCATTTTTGGTAAGTTTTACCCTTTATAAAATTTTGAAAATAAGCTTTGTAATGTACTAGCAAAGGTCTTTTAATGCTAAAAAAAATAACATTAAGACCTTACAATTACAATATCATGGTAATTTCAGGTGAACATGGAGCAAACAGTATACAGGAACTACCAGCGCGTCACTATTCAAGAGTCGCCAGGTCGCATCGCGGCGGGTCGTATCCCGCGCAGTAAGGACGTTATCCTTTTAGCTGACCTGTGTGACCGATGCAAACCTGGCGATGAAATCGACCTTACTGGCATCTACACTAACAACTATGATGGCTCTTTGAATACTGAACAGGTGTGTGTGTGTGTGACTTGTCTTTTTATTTTTATTTTCACTTGGATAATGTTGATTGTGCTAAATATCTAATGATATAAAAAAAAAATTGCAAATTACTAAATACTAGTACTTAACTATTAATTTATACCTTAATTTAGGAAAATTACCTGTTTTACTTATAATAAAATTAAAATTCAGGGTTTCCCAGTATTTTCGACGGTGATAATGGCAAACTACATAGTAGTGAAAGATTGTATGCATATTGTGGAGTCACTGACGGATGACGATGTGGCGAATATCGTGAAGTTGTCCAAGGACCCACAGATTGGGGAAAGGATCGTCCAAACCATCGCACCCTCTATCTACGGACACGATTACATTAAGAGGGGTTTGGCTCTTGCTCTCTTCGGCGGCGAGTCAAAAAATCCAGGTATTTATTGCTATTATAGGATAGATAAATCATATTAATTATCAAAATATTCATTTATGTCTCTGATTTTCCTGCTTACCTTCGAAAGGACTGCGTGTGAGTATTGGTTTTTCTCTTTATCGAATTTTGACGATATGGTAGTATTGGCAGGGTAGGTAAGTACAAGTATAAGCCTATGGTATAAGCTAGCATTTTGGCCTGCTAAAACCACATTAAGTACTCGTAATAACAAAATTTGAAGCCTTACGAACTTCTATTCAAAAATGTTTAAGTTTTAATTAAATGTTTATTTCAGGCAATAAACATAAAGTGAGAGGCGACATCAATGTGTTGATTTGCGGTGACCCAGGAACGGCCAAGTCACAGTTCCTCAAGTACACTGAGAAGGTTTGTTTATCTATTTGTACTTACCATCCACATTATTTTCGTGGCATTTCTTCTTAACTTGTAGTTTGTGTCTATTCTCAAAGTCAAACTTCTATTAAAATACAAAATTGATTTCATTTTCCACTTTAACAATATGCATTGAACACTTGACTTTATAAGTATATAAATTGTTTTCATAAAAATGCAATTTGTTTGTTCCAGATTGCCCCAAGAGCTGTATTCACTACAGGTCAAGGTGCCAGTGCTGTTGGTCTTACGGCATATGTGAGAAAAAATCCAACTACCAGGTAATACTCAATGATAATCTTGTTTCCAATCAAATATTTGCTAACTCATTCATAAACTACAAGTTTTTATCAATTTTGCTATATTATTAATTTTATTAAATCAAATAATTTTGTTTTCAAAATGAAATCACACTTTTGCAACATTAATTTTTAGTAAACAACCATTACTAGGTTATGTTTTAATTTAAACTATTCTTAATATAGTATGCATACAGAAGCGAATTTAACCGCTTGAACCTCCTTTAATATGTTGCTGTAACTTGCAATAATATCTTTACTTGTGTGCGACTGACGGAAATAACACATGTGTATTTTATTTAACATTGGCGAATTCGAATCTATGTTACAAAATGATAAATGTGGCAAGGTAATATATCTATTGTGCTCTTATTGTGATATTTATTATTGTGCATTTTTACATTAGCGAATTCTAAACAGCGATGCGAAATGTATATCAAATTAATGTTGTTATTGTTTTTAAGAATCTTTATGAGCAAGTTCGTGTTTGTTTAATGACAAAAATCAGTTCAAGAAACATTGCTTTTTCAGAGAATGGACACTGGAAGCGGGCGCATTAGTGCTGGCTGACCGCGGCGTGTGTTTGATCGACGAGTTCGACAAAATGAACGACCAGGACCGTACGTCGATACACGAGGCTATGGAACAACAGTCCATCTCTATCTCTAAGGCTGGTATCGTCACTTCACTGCACGCCAGGTACGTGTACATTTAGAAAAAGTATTTATTTTATAAGAAGATTATTCTGTGATCTGGATTCGAAATGGAGTCTTATTAGTTAAGAAGGCCTGTGAACTTAGAAAACTTTTCTTGTACTCTAAATCTATTTCTTCATCTTTATTGAAACAACTAATGCTGCATAAAACCTCACGTGGCTCGCATGTTACAAAATACACCTATGTACTGTTATTTCCCGCAGGTGTTCAATAATTGCAGCTGCCAACCCCATTGGTGGGCGGTACGACGCGTCTTTGACTTTCTCTGAGAATGTGAACTTGTCTGAACCGATCCTGTCGCGTTTCGACGTGCTGTGTGTCGTGCGAGACGAGACTGATCCTATGCGGGATACTAATCTGGCAAAGTGAGTAATCAAGTCATAAAAAGTTTTATTTTTTCGTTCTGCTGACAGCAGGATATCGATATACCCAATGGTCTTAGGTCTTTTTACCTTGATGCGTCTTAATCGATTTAATAAACGAAACAATGGGCAACCGATTTAGGTAGCCAGCAAGATAAGCTAAAAAATGATATGAAAAAATATAGATCTTGCATTCAAGCTACATCTTTTGGTATCGATTTTGTCTAATAAGTTTAAAAAAACCAACAGGTTTGTGGTGAGCTCTCACATCAGACACCACCCGATGCAACAAGGCAAGGTTGAAGAAGAGAAGAAAGACGATTTCATATTGCCACAAGACATGCTGAAGAAATACATTGTATATTCTAGGGAGAATGTTCGGCCAAAGTTACAGGTAAATGAGTTCATTAGCAATCTATAACCTAAAGACATAAGTAAATCACGCCCGAAATAATCTCATAATGTTATGAACGCAAAAAGAACTAGCAATGCTGACCTGAGGGGCGCGTTTCTTTTTCGTGAAATCTTTGGCTTAAGTTGAAACAAGCGATAAATTATTGTGACTGTTTCTTTTAGTCTATGGACCAAGATAAGGTGGCGAAGATGTACAGTCAGCTGCGTCAGGAGTCCCTCGTGACGGGGAGTTTGCCGATCACTGTGCGACACATTGAATCAGGTTGGTACCACGATATGGCGTTTAGAGAGCGTGGCTTAATATTGCAAATATATTAAGCCACACCCTCTAATATTATATATCTCCTCTAATATACCTCTATAAACTTTCATTGAAATGCTTCCCAGTAATTCGTATGAGTGAAGCGCACGCCCGCATGCATCTACGTTCGGAGGTGAATGAGGAGGACGTTAACATGGCCATCAGGATCATGCTGGAGAGCTTCATCGACACGCAAAAGTACAGCGTCATGCGGGCCATGCGACAGGTAGGCTATTGATAAGTTACTTACATAAATATGAGCCAACTTATAAACATTCGTTTTTAAATAGTCTATTTGCTAAGTAGTACTTACGTCTTTTAGGCAGTAAAGGTTGAAATGTTTTTTGATTTATTTTTGACCTAACAAATGCTTACACAAAACTTATTGCACTTGCAGACCTTCCAGAAGTACTTGTCCTACAAGAAGGATCACAGTGAACTACTATACTACATACTCCGTCAGCTAACAATGGACCAGCTGACGTACATGCGAGGTCTGCACAGCCAAACCCTACACAGCATCGAGATCTCCGAACGCGACCTCAATGAGAAAGCGCGTCAAATCAACATCACAGACCTGAGACCTTTCTACGACAGCAGAATATTCAAAATGAATGGCTTCAGTTACGATGAAAAGAGGAAAGTAATAATACATGCTTTGCCAAGAGAACGTACTGTCGTTCAAGAGGATGTGGCTGCGTAACTTTTTAAAAATTGAATTGCCCTTGAAGACGTGTGCATAAACTCATTATTTTTAAAAGTACAAGTATGACTAATATTACCATTGCACATGCAAGTAACTTTCATTTTTATTATTTGATTACGTTTCAAATTTACAACAATACTCCGCCTTTGTAGTTGAAAATATAAGAAACATGCTAAAATAGTGCTGGACTCGAAAATACGTAGCAAGTCTAATTAAAGTCTTTTAAATTGAAATCTCAATAAAAATCTTTTAAATTGAAATCTCAATATTTTTGGAACAAAGTAATCTAATCAGTAATTATTGAATATCAAAGATTGCTTCATTTTTATTAATCATGTAATAAAGTAAGTGTAAGTTAAGTTTAGTAAGTATGCTGGTAGCTTAGAGTTAATTAGCTATTTATAAGTTGGACAAGTGCCTTCATTTTGGCCGGTATACACGAAACAGTGTTCAGGAAGTACCTAATGTTTGTAATTTAAGAGTGACATAGCGACTGGAGATATTCACTTTCCATACATATAATCGCCAACATGTCTGTGGCTGCTGTGTGTATCCTCATTTATAATAATATTGAACGACAGTATCAAGATTTGTGGCCGAAACCGTATCTTCGGCCTAAGTGCCAGTTTGGTCGGTCTATAAATTACTTATAGCGCCTGCGTACACGCGCGAACTATCTGGTTACGTTACACATTAAGGTAGAAATAGTCTGGTCCCACGTACGCCGTACGCAATCTATATTGCAACCTGTTCCATATAAGTACCCCCGTGTGCGCTCAGTGTGTACCGACCTTTTGTTAACAAAAATGAGAATTTCACTCGTTTGCCAAGTGATTAATTAAAATTAATTATAATTAGGTGATTTCTGCATTTTTTTATCATGAAAATAACCCGCGCGTTGAAGCATAGTGCTGGAAACAGCTGCATAAAATAAATACACTCATGACTTTTAACTCAGATGAGGCACAGTTTAAATACATTTTAATAATTAACTACAGTGAATAAATAATAAACAGCCAGGATATTTGATTTGAGAAATACAACGTTGCAACTAACACCCACACCATGCTTAAGCGCAAATACTATAACGATTTTTTTTTTTTACTTTAGTTTTACTTTTATTTACTGTTACTACTTAGAACATGAAGCTGAATCATTAGTCCAGTCAGTCAAGACAATTAATTCACAATAATTCCAAAAGTTTTCAAACTTCGGTCAAGTGAATGGTACATTGGGACGACAATAAATCTCATTTTGCAACCTTGTCCGCAGTCCGGAACATTGTTAAAATTGCAATTAAATTAATTTTTGCTCTATGGTCGTGAAAAAAATTCCAAAAGTTCTGCAAACTTGGGGAAGTTTTCGATATAATATTTCATATCACGTATTAAATTTGCAACCAATTTAAGTGTACGGAACATTTTTTGTTATTAAAAATTAATGTTTTTCTTTATTAAACTGAAGCAAACGTTCCAAAAGTTCTGCAAACTTGACACATATATCGGAAAAATATACCGAACGGTTGTATAAATTTGCAACCTTTTTCGTTGACCGGAACATGTTTATTTATAATTCTTTTTAATTCGTGGTCATTTTTTCGAGTAAGCTGGTCTCGGAATAATTACAAAAGTTTTGAAACTTGGTTGCAAACTTCGAAAACATCTATTCTGATGTATTTACAAATTTGCAACCTCATACGCTATCCGGAACTTTATGCAATTTGCAAAAATGTATTTTTTTTATTTTTTCACCTTCAAGAAAATTTCAAAAGTTTTGCAAATCGAGCGGATGGTCTTATTTTGGGATCGATACCACTATTCAAATTTGCAACTTCGCACGAGACCCGGAACCTTGTGTCATTTGCAAAAATCGACTTTTTTAATTTTATTACCGTCGAAAAAATAAATAGACATAATAAGAATTTCAAAAGTATAGAAAAAAAGTATGAGGATATCAAATATTCGTAAAAAAGGTAAGTAAACATTAATGGACGACAATGCGTAGGTGAGTAACAGTGTATTTAATCCCCAGATTCGTTTTATTAATCAAAAAATACGTACCGGCAAAATCCTACGTCCGGTTTAAATAAGCCCAACGGAATTTATTTTTGGCATAATCACCTGTCATGTAAAAATAGTAGGTACAAGTAACACAAGGTTCCGGGTCTCGTGCGAAGTTGCAAATTTGAATAGTGGTATCGATCCCAAAATAAGACCATCCGCTCGATTTGCAAAACTTTTGAAATTTTCTTGAAGGTGAAAAAATAAAAAAAGTACATTTTTGCAAATTGCATAAAGTTCCGGATAGCGTATGAGGTTGCAATTTTGTAAATACACCAGAATAGATGTTTTCGAAGTTTGCAACCAAGTTTCAAAACTTTTGTAATTATTCCGAGACCAGCTTACTCGAAAAAATGACCACGAATTAAAAATAATTATAAATAACCATGTTCCGGTCAACGAAAAAGGTTGCAAATTTATACAACCGTTCGGTATATTTTTCCGATATATGTGTCAAGTTTGCAGAACTTTTGGAACGTTTGCTTCAGTTTAATAAAGAAAAACATTAATTTTTAATAACAAAAAATGTTCCGTACACTTAAATTGGTTGCAAATTTAATACGTGATATGAAATATTATATCGAAAACTTCCCCAAGTTTGCAGAACTTTTGGAATTTTTTTCACGACCATAGAGCAAAAATTAATTTAATTGCAATTTTAACAATGTTCCGGACTGCGGACAAGGTTGCAAAATGAGATTTATTGTCGTCCCAATGTACCATTCACTTGACCGAAGTTTGAAAACTTTTGGAATTATTGTTAAATTTTCGATTTCGAATGTCTATAATGACTGAAGTACATGGTTTACTTCTAATTGTTATCATAAAATGTTGTTCAGGGTATAAGTAAACAATGTTTTTGTTATCTTGTATGTTCAAATACCCACCTCTTATTAGTAATTTTAATTAATAAGTAATTTTAAATCATATTTGCTCCGTAATAATGACTTAAAGTATGCAAAGAAACATAGGGCTGATCTTGTACTATTTGTTGCTTTTAGACACGCCAAGCCTGGCCCTGAAAAGTCAGGTTATATGTCCTCTCTAAGCAACAAATAGGATATCGTACCCGGACGTAGTAGTAACTAATTTAGTTATCTGTGCCTGGACTTATACATTATTCTGAATGTCAATTATCTCACATTAGTATATATTTTTCTTTTTGTGTCCTTATTGAATAAAAAATGAAACATTTTTATTTCTTTTATTTTATTCTACCTTTCTTCTACGGACTGGCGTTTGCTAGGACCTTGGACACATTTTTAGATCATTTTCTAGAAACTAGAAGGACCGAATCAACAAAACGGTCAGAACGGCCGGTGCAGCGGCTGATGCCGCGGCTCTTATAAAATACGGAAAGTACGCGGACCTTTCTCGCCAATATGTTTTCGTGCAGTGGAAACGACCGGATGCTTTGGTAAGGAAGCCAAAATGTTTACCAAAGAGCTAGCTGGTAGACTGATGGAGAGGACCTGATCCCCGCGCCGGGGCTTTTCTGCTGCAGCGGTTGTCTATCGCTATTCAGCGTGGAAACGCAGCTGGGGTGATGGGTACGTTTGCACCAGGGGCGGATTATTCCCGGATTAGTCTTAGTTAGGTTAAGTTTAGTTTAGTTTAGCGGTTATTTTTTTTATTTTTTATTTATTAGAGTTTAGTATTTTTAACAATATTAAATATACTGTCAACCTAGATATACAAAATTGAATAAATACAAATTAAGTAAGTTGCTTCATGATGGCTATAATATAATCCTTTTATATTTCATTTTTGTTTAATAAATTAATGTCTTTTTGACTGTTTATTTATATATTCTTGAGTATATAAATAAATACCACCAAAATAGCATTTTAGAATTTGTCGTTGCACTTGCATTTCATTATAGAAAAAGAACCCTTCAATATGAAATGAAAGCTGCAAGCTGCTGTAACTTGCAGTGCCTTCATATCACCTTCATGTCTACGAGTAGCTGTGACGAGTAGTAACGATATTCATCCTTTACTCAATTATGTTGCCTTTTTTTTATTTATTTGGAAGATAAAAGTTTTCTCCTTGCCCCTATCAGATTAAAAACCTTGACGTCAGCTGTCACTGTCACTTAGTTTTGACAGTTTACTTTACGTGGAGGACAGTCGTATCGTATTTCCTTGGTTCTCTTTTTTTCTATTGTAATTTCTTCGAGAATTTCGTAATATACTTAGTTATTTCACCAGTATTTATTTTTGAAATGTCCGCATATTATTTGGCAATAATAACATGTCGTATTGGTATTGGCGGGTCATTGCTCTGAAGGCCGGATTCCTGCTAATATGTTTTTCTTCTTATCTTCACGCCGAAAATAATGTTAAAAAGTTACCGTTTTGTAGTCCGGAGAGTGCGGCTGCCAATGAGTAAGTTATCTTGCGGCTGGTTCAAGAAAATTATTTATTTTTTCCTCTATGTAGCAGCTCTGCTGTATGCTGTGATTTCATACGGATTTTAAAAGTTATCTCAACAGTTAGGTATATGTAATTAGTGACTCGCACTGCGTCGTTTTACTAACTTGCTTTACCGTCACATACATTATGTCGATTCTTATGTATTAGAGCACCATACATAGTTTAAAATATATCTGCAAACCATACACAATTGAAACTGTATCTTCAAAATATTTTTTCTCACATAACGAGAGAGAAAAGTCTTGGAAGAGTATTCATTGAAGTAATGACAAGATTACATCTCTAGTCAACATCTTTATAACCATTAATTAGATACTTACAATGAAATTACTACTTTATTACTACTGCCTGATTGTTAGTTTGTGTTACAACATGATACAACATGTTTCAACTTGCTAAGTAGGTGAATTGCTACTGATTGATAAATTCTCTCTCATGAATGTAATTCAATCTTATCTGTATATCTTGATTTACATGTAAAACATAGATACTTCTTATAATGCAAACACTAGAAACTGAATTTAAGAACTTCATTCCTTCATTCCATAATAAAGTACTAGGTATGTTTTTAGATTAAGTAGGTATTTATCTAAATTGCATAAGTAAATTCCAAATTTTAGCAGTGGAATGCCCTAAAGTACAAACATGTTCAATCACAATGATTACAATCAAATTATCTTATTAAATCGCAGACATTGTTCTCATTGTTGTTACTTGTTTGTTTTGTTTCAGCCTTGTGATAGTCTCTACATTGGATGGGAAGCTGACCGCATTCTCCACACACAATGGACATAGAGCTTGGCAGGTGGAGACACAGCCACTTCTTTCTTCAAATCTCCACCATGTCGAGGTCTTTATCATTTTATTCTGGTTTATATTTCATTTATTTACCACTTGAGGCTGCCCGTGTCTTGGTACCCATTTATCGTAATAATCTTGGAATCATGATATCTAAAAATAATGTAGCCTATGTGTTATACTGATATATAAGCTACAATATTCCCAAAAATCAAAATCTATTCAGTAGTATATGTGTGAAAGAGTAACAAACATCCATCCATCAGCACAATTATATTAACATTTATAACATGTATTAGTAGGATTGGCTGCCCGGCTATCACATTTTTGTGGTGTGAAACCGAATTAAATATTACTTTGCAATTTTTCAGCTTACGGCGGGTGGGAAATGGGTTCGGTTAGTGCCATCTCTGCGAGGTACTCTGTACAGTTTAAGTGGCGAGACCATAGAGCCCCTTCCATTTAATGCCGAACAGCTACTGTCTTCTTCATTCAAATACTCCGATGACTTAGTTATAGCTGGTAAGTTGATGTTTACAAACACTGATAGATTGCAAAACTTATGACTACTTTGGCCTGAGTAGCTGTTCTAGTTATTTAACATCTAGCCAAATAAACAAGATAAATTTCAAAAAAAGATAAATTTTAATTAGGTTTGTTTCTGGCTTTTTTATATTGTCATTATCATGTAATCTGGCAGATTTAATATCAATGAGTAGTGATAAAAATATTAAATAGTGTTTATTATCTATGTGTAGACAGATAAAGAAATGTACCGCAAATAAAAAAAAAATTGGTGCTAAGCAAATATTCGGAGGCATGAGTTAATATTTTAACAACTTTTCAGTGACATACTATTGTTTATTTAATCATATCTGTCTCTGGACCATTATCTTCTATTTGTATTGTGAATGCATGCGGTATCACACATGCGGAATCGGATAGTAAAATAGATATGGCAGAGTTACATATGAATAAAATAAGTATTTTTTCTCGTAAACCTAAAGCTAATATACAGGATCATTGCATTGTTTTGTATGTTGTTGGTTGTTTAATGCTCAGTTTATCAACCAGAGGCTTTGCGATACATAGACAGATACACACTAGTGTCACCAGTGTACCTTTAGATATATTGAAAGTTTTAATAAGGTCCTGCTTAATCATATTTTACCATTTACATATTGATTGAATTGAAAACGTAACCTTTACAACACCGTCACGTAACGCTTGATCGCCATCGCCACGGACTCAGGTAAAGCCAATCAGTGGCGTAGATAAAGAATTATTGTGCTTGCTTCTCATAAATCATTGTATGGCGTATTTTTTACTATATAGATATTTTGTTTTACGTAAGGTGTTTTTGCGTGTGTAAAGCAAAATATAATAAATTGGTCTAATTAATTAAAATATTCAAATCTGTGATTCTAATGAATCATAAGGGAATTGTTACCATATCCTTTCTCGTGAGATAATGTAAAGTTGATGTCGGAAGACGCAAGCTGAAGCTTCTTCTATAAGTATGATTGAAAATAGGTAATACTAATTTATACAGGTGCCCGCGAGACGCTGTGGCTGGGCGTGGATGTGCGCACCGGGGGGATTCTGTACGAGTGCGGGTCGGGAGGGTGTTCGAACGAGCAGCAGACGGCGGGCGCCGGCCGCGACCTGCTCGTGCTGCGACGCCACTCTAGCACAGTGCGCGCGCTCGACCCTCGTTCCGGACTTGAAAAGTAACATCGGATGCTTTGAACTTACAATCTTGACAAGATCAGGGGCCCAATGTCAATGGCATTTGTGACGGATTTGGTCGCAGTCAGTGTAGCTAGCAGAATACCAACTGTATCAAAAATGCCAGTGACCCTGCCGACACAAAACTGAGGCTATTTTAAATTAGCAGACTTGGTCCCCAGCAGATACATCATTGTAAAATAGACAACTTTTTACTTTTGCATGAATTACATTTATTACATTTATTGGATCTTAGCTTATAAATCAATTTCCTAACTGGTATACATACAGCTAAAATCTCTGTAATATTTTTGTAGATGGAACTTCAGCGTAGCAGAGCACCAAGTAGCGCTGAGCCGGCGTGAGTGTACGGGGGCTAACGCGGGATCCAGTGCGGGCGCCGTCACGGTCGCTGTGGCGCTGCCCGAGGGCGTGGTCGCTATCATGCGGCAGGGCGAACAAACGCCGTTGTGGCAACAACAGGTATATTGCTATTCGTGTTTTAAAATTTGAAGTGTCCGCCATATTAGGGGTCAATTTATATTAAAGCAGAGTGAAGCGAAATTCTAAAAATGAACATATAATTCTAAAAATTAACAACATTCAACTTTAACTCAAAAGCATAATGGACATTTTACTTCTAATATTTGTCGTGTTTGATTTCGCTCGCATTAAATTATCAGGAGTAATATGTGCGTTATCGTTGAGTCAAGGTTGAATTTCTTATGTTCAATTTCGGGAACTCGCTTTGGCTCTGCCCTAGTATAAATTGACCCTTATTTAGATGGGTTTATAAAAGTATCACGGTTTGATTCTCTACATGATACATGGGAGATATTTAACTGATTGGCTATTTGGCATTGAATGTTGGATATTTTGGAGTTCGGTGTAAAGTCGCAATGTTTGTGTGCAGTTAGAGGCTCCAGTGGCAGGGATGTGGCGCCTGCAGGATGGGTCGTTGGAAAACATCGACGTGTTGTGGGAAGCCACGCGTTCACTCGTAGATGGCACCGACACCGTCCCTCCCTCGCTGTACATCGGCCTTCATGATAGACAGGTAATTTATAGCCGTCTTATTAACCTGAGGAACTATTACAACTCTCGCGATAATTCGCATTCTCGTTGCTGTCATATTATCGCTCTGCGAGAAAATGATCAAACCCCGTGACAAAATGTATGCAAAATAGTAATAACGCAAAGTGTCTGTATAAGAAAAAACAGAATGCTACGAAAAAATGGAACACTTATGCGTTCACGCTAACACTACAGATCTTCATATAATTGCAGGGTGTTGTTTAAAGATCAAGGAGAAACTGTATAGACCTATGTGAAATTTTTAAGTATATAAAATGCTCAAGCGAATTATTTAAAATAAGAGCGGGCGGGTATTTTATATAGTTATTAGTTCTTATTTTATTAGTTATTAGTTATTCTGATGTGCAAGCTAACAATATTGTTTTACTAAATAAGTTCAATTGATTTTGCACGAAAGAGTAGCAAACATCCTCAAATCCATTCATTCAATCCATTGGCACATAATTTAAAATTTATTTTAGAAGGAATTGAAAGCATTTGTTAGTACAAACAGTTGCTTAGTGGTAATATATCCAATGATAACGTTAGCGATGACTAATTGCCGATATTTTTGCACGTATTGCGAATTCCGATTGTACCTGTGCAGAATTTTGAGATAAAATTACTTTGATAATAAATTAGGATTAATTCGGCTGTTTTTTTTAAGCACTATAGTTGTGATATTTGTAAATAACATAACAACAGGTTTGCAGATCAGAAGAGAAGCAGAACGAGGTTTTTATGTTTTATGTCTTTGTTTAAGGTACAAGTTAGGTTCAACATTCTGTAATCTGTGGATCAACTTTGTTAAGTTTAGGAAATCAATATACAAACCGCAGCGTCAGACATTCACCTAACTTAAAATAATAATTGCTGAAAGACTCAAAATCCAAATATTTTTGCTTTACAATGTTGCTTTATCAAAGCACTGCGAAAGTATTGGTTTGTTAAGCGTCGCGAAATATCATATGCTGGATCGCAAACTGCAAAATGATTATTATACGCAAACCATTCGTTGCATTATCAAGCAAATACTCGTAGTTCATTTCCTTGAGTTAGTGGCTTACTAACTATTTGTTGTTTTTGCGACGATCTCCCCGAACACTCGCGGCGAACATTCACTATTGTGATAAGATAAGGTATTACGACCAAGTTAAGCAGTAGTTTTGTGACATGCTTTGCAAACAATAAGTTACGCTTGTTGTAACTTGGAAGTTGTTCGTGTCAGTACCTACTCACTCAAAACAGTATTATGATTTTCAAGTCATATGATAAGCATTACTGGACATAATCTTAAGTACCAGGGCGGAGGTAGCTCGTGACTGAAAATCATGGCGGATGAGGAGGGAGGTCTTTGCCCAGCAGGGACATTAATGGCTAGATGAGATTAGATGATAAGTATTTAATTTTTAAGCTGCTGTAAAAGTGTTAATATGCTGTAAAGGTGGTTATTTATGGATCATTTTTTATTTCACAATTAGAAGGCCTTAAAAAGTATTACTCGAATTTCTAGCTCTACATCCAAGAGAGTCCGTTCTACACGGAAAAGGTGGAAACAGCTGTGTCTACTAAACCCGTGCCGTGGAAGCTCATGAACAGCCGGCCGCTGATCAACGGAGAGGATACCGCGGTCGCGGCGCTGCAAAACTCAGACCCTAACACTCTCTCGCTCATTACTTTGTATGGAAATACTGGACAACAAGGTAAGCTAGAGTGGGAAAAGCACTGGAACCGCTTATTTTCCTTATGTCTTAGAATTAGGTGGACCCATCATTTGACGTACAATTTCACTCTCCCATGGTCTGAATTAAACGCAATTAAGATATTATTGACAAGGAAACTTATTTTTAAAATTTTGGTCTGGCGTTACCACGTTTACTTTTTTAGGGTTCCGTACCCAAAGCGGGATCCTATTACTGAGACTTGGCTGTCCATCTTTCTGTCTGTCTATCTGTCTGTCCGTCTGTCTGTCACCAGGCTGTATCTCATGAACCGTAAAATGATCGTCAACATTTCCAACCAGGCAACCACGGCTTCTTCCTGTACCTCGAGGAAACCTGCGAGCAAGCAGTCCAGGTGCCGGAGGAAATCTTCGACGGGCCGGACATAGTGCCGCGGGGCCCGGCGGATGAGGGCGACCATCATCACGTCCACGTGCACGTCTACTCGCTCTGGTTCTGGTGGAAGGAGGTCCTGCTTATTGCCATCAGCTCCGCGCTCTTGATGAACTTGATGATCTGGCCGAGGTTCTTCGCACCTAAGATTAGGTGAGTAATATGCCGTGGAAACTTCATTACTTTTCATTGCGTATAGCATAATAAGAGATATATTCACACCTGCGTAATGTACCGAAGGTCAATACGCTCGCAATGTGTTTCAAGTCACCTATGACACATCAGCTGAAATTACGTCGTATACATTTACTCCAGCCGCTGAACGTTCCGCGTGGTACGTCACGCAGGTGAGTCGGGACCCTAAATAACTTTCAAATCTCCATTTATAATTTTCTTCAAAGAAAGAAAAGAGAGATCAAAATGTTCTCAACTTCATTTCCTCCCATTCGTACAAATTTACGAAATACGTAATGTATAATGAAATAGGCCACCAACACCTCTCCCGATGGGTCAAGAAGTGATAGTAGTGGAGAGGTTGTACGAGCGGCCTCCGTCAAACAGCGGCGAGTACTCGGGCCGCTATGAAAATGACTTCACGCCGCTCCGCTGTCTGGGCAAAGGCGGGTTCGGGGTCGTCTTTGAAGCCAAGAACAATATCGATCATTGCTCCTATGCTGTAAAGAGGATTACACTTCCTATGCGGTGAGTTTCTTTCGTTATTATGTTAGATATTTTTGTGCGGTCGCTATTTGAAGCTAAGCTATTACGTGAATACAATTTTTAAAACCCAAAAATATTCGAATTATTACTCGTAAATCAACATAAAGTTGATTCCACTGAGGTTCCACTGCTCTTTTATGTTAACTTATAGTTACGTAAGGTTACACCTTACCACGTTGTTCATACGTTTATCATATGAATATGTACGATGCTACCACACTATGTGAGATCAGAAATCAAATCAAAATTTAATTTATTTTCTTTTAACTTATTTCGACAAAAGTTTATTTTGTCTTTATAGTTATATCTGGTGAGAGTGAAAGAATAGTACTCACGTCTCTGTACGCAAAGTTGTTATTAATATCCTATAGTGAAACCTTTGCATGTTGGTAGTAAATCGAAACGCGAGCGCGTGTTACGCGAGGTGCGGGTTCTGGCGCAGTTGGACCACGAGCACATCGTGCGGTACTACAACGCGTGGGTGGAGGAGCCGCCGCTGCACTGGCAGGAACAGCGCGACGCCAAGTGGGCGAGGTATTGTGCTTCTGCTATAACTACTTATTCTTCAATGAACTACTGTGTGAAAAGACCTAATTTCCTAAATAGTTTTTTAGCATTTAATTCCAACCAACTCCATATAGATTTTTTTTAAATTTGGAATGGGCATGATGACAAAAAAAGTTTTTTTAGTCCATCACATACGTTATTTTAAAATATTCGACACGTATTTTTCTTTTTTCTCTTAAACTAAAAATGACAAAGATACACTGGGTTGAAGTTGCTCGTGACGTCACTCCTCAGTACGATTTTAACCTACGAGTGACGTCAATACTTCGTAACTTTGATGCTTTGTATCTTTGTATTTATTTATGTATTTGATCGGGTAAAAAATGTGATTCAAATATTTTTTAATAGCCTAAAAGACGGACTAATTATTTTTTTAAATTTTTGAATGTAGTCATCATCCCCATTTTTAAAATTTGGAATTTAGAGCAGAGTGGCGCTCCACTGACAAGAGCAACGCACTTTTTGATGATGATGAATTCTAATAGAATACATGATTTTTGGTTGTGAAATTATTTACACGATAAGTTGTGTCACTTCCGTATTCTTATGCCATAAAAGAACTTAATTTTAATTTAATGTAGAGCTTGTTAGAAATCATCATTTCGCCAAATCTTTAAGCCAAACAAAGCCGGAGCTTTCGTTAGATACAATCAAATAACCTATTCAATTATAGAGAGCTGGAAGGCGCATCATTGTTACTATCTGACGAGTACACGAGCAGCTCTCTGCCGGTGAAGTCTCCGTCCATAGCGCGGGGTGCGGGCGGAAGGGGGGACAGCGTCCTACTCAACATGCAGAAACCGATGCTCGACGACTGTATCGACGCTCTCGATTATGAACTCCAGCTTAAAGAACAATCTAAGAGAAATAGGTATGTTTGCCTTTATACAGCTACAAGTGTTATTGGATTGGTCAGTTTGTGAGCCGTAAGTTCGGCGTCGTATCAATAAGCTTTATATGACTTTAAATAAAATAAAATGGTGCTAATTTCGATAAGTAAAGCCGTTTGTTGTGTTAATACGTAAGGAGTTTTATTTGGCTAAGAATTGAGAGATCTACACTTTAGAATCTTAAGCTATTCCAATCTCGTTTTCAGATCACTAAGTTGCAACGATTCTTTCAGCGTGGTGTACGACGAGACAGAGAATTCAAAACATTCGAATTCTTCCAATCGCACCGCTCCGAAACACTCTAGCCAATCTAGGAATACTCCGTCTCGTAAAATGGAGGATTATAATGAATCCTCTTCCATAGTCTTCGAGCCGTCGCAAGGACTCTTCGCTCCTTCGCTCCTTCGCTCCGAAGCGAGGGTAGACTGCTCCAACAAGGTGCTCGATCGGGTCCGACAAACCGATACCTTCCATAAGACTGAAAACTCCAAAGTTAATAAAAAAAAGGTACGTTATTCTAAGTAAATATTTAGCGATATCATTAACAGTGCTTGTTGTCAACAATGATATTTTTATTACCAAAGACTTCGCATCTGTACGCCAATATCGGTACAGTAACGAATTGTGAGTACCCGAATATACAAAGGACCCATGCATGTCATATTTTGTCAGCAATAAATGTATGCCGTGTTAAATCCATAGTAATGTTAACGTTATTGGTTGTCAGAGTTTTTTTTATAAAGCCAGTACTTTTATTAGAACGTTTGAGGTTTGAAGTTATATTTAAGCGGACTGGTCATATAAGCCACTGAACCGATAACCGTTGGAGTACTAGTATTCTTGAGTGGCGACTGCGACTTGGCAAGCGTAGTGTAGGACGTCCTCAGGCAAGATGGAGTGACGTTTTCTGTAGGATAGTTAGCAGGAGCTGGATGCGAGCAGCCGAACATAGATCACAGTGGCGTGTAAAAAGAGAGGCCTATGTCCAGCAGTGGACTGCAACAGGCTGATGATGACGTTTGTTTTAATGTTTGTTTCAGAAAGGTCACACTCGGCACTGGTCTCTGGACATGTGCGTGGCGAACACCTCGGAGCGGCCCACCAAGATGTACCTCTACATACAGATGCAGCTCTGCTGTCGAGATAACCTACACAACTGGCTGCTGCAGAACCACACGTGGGAGGCCAGGGGGGGAAAGGTAACGATTTATTTACAAGATGGAAAATTAAGAGCAAGTACCTTTCTTATTTTCAATTTGTCACTAGGTACTAAGTTGCTTAATAATCAAAGATTTCACCTTCGCTTGCTTTTACAGTGACTCCATAGGCTAATTTTATGCTATTGTGTTACTCTCTCAATATAAAACCATAGGAACGGTTACGCACTACACCGGCTCCGAGATTTAATGTATAAATCCGAGAACTAGTAATTTTATCGGATCTGATGTAAGTAGTCCGTAACCGGCTTAACTGTGAAGCATCTACGTAAACTATGCAAAACACTGCAAAATCGCATAAAATAGCAAATGTAACACAACAACCACGTCCCCAGGTGAAATCACTATTCAGTCAGATAGTGTCAGCGGTAGAGTACGTGCATAACGCGGGTTTAATTCACCGCGACCTGAAGCCGAGCAACATCCTGTTCGCGCCAGACGGCCGCGTCAAGGTCGGCGACTTCGGCCTCGTCACCACCATGGGCGACGGCTCCGACTCTGGCGACGACAGCAGGCCTCCCACACACTATACACACACTAACAAAGTTGGTAAGTTGGCCTCTTCACCAAACTAAATAGTTTCTTACACATAAAGTCATTTACAGTGTTATTATGACTATAGTAGGCTGTATACATGAGATGTTTTTTATCCCAGTTTTTTTTGTGCACGAGTTAGAACCAAGTCGTAGGGTTTAGCTAATCGATACTGAAGTATTTGAATAGATAGATAGAGGTGCTAACATAAATTAACTATCGTTATTTGCACCATCACTATACTGGTTTAAATAACGTTTCCAACTTAATTTATGAGAACGTTAAAACCATTGCCAGCTTCCGACAGTGAACTGAAGCTATTACACTTTTCCTGCCTTATAAACAGGTACAGAACTGTACATGTCGCCGGAGCAGCGTCGTGGTCAGAAGTACGGGTTCAAAGTGGACATCTACTCGATGGGGCTGATCTTATTCGAGCTGTACCACCCGTGTGCGACAGAGACGGAGCGCATCGCGTGTCTGCGGGCGGCGCGCGACGGACGATACCCGCAGAGGTTCCATGAACAACATCCTAAAGAGGTATTTTATTTCAGCTTCAATAATCTAACTTATATAATAAATGAAACAGGTAAAGATATCCATCTTGACTGCTCCTGCTTTCACCTAAACTAGTGATTTAAAAGTTAAGCCTTATATGGATTTGATAAAAAATAACTGATTCACACAAAGCCTACAAATTTGGCTCGAACGAAGTACCTAAATAAATGAACGGTGTGTGTCCTGACCTGGAGCTACTCAAATCCGTAAACAGCTAAAGTTTGGCTGTTTGTACATGCTTTGTAAACATATGTTGAGTTTGAGGTTTAGTTAGAGTCGTCGTTACGGTTCATTCTGTCCGCTGTTTATGAAATATACCTATGTTCTCCCTAAAGGTGGAAGTTCTGAAGCTGATGTTGAGTGAAGACCCGGAACGGAGGCCCACAGCCCGCGGGCTGCGATGTCGCGCGCCGCTCTACGAACTACAAGACGAGAGGTGGCACACATAATACACACACATTCATCGATGCTACATCTCACCTAGCATTTATGGGTAGCTAGCTAGTATTATGAGATAAATTAAACTTAATTTTTGAGTTTGTCAATTGAAATTCAAGTTGCAGTATACGATTTGATTTGTGGGTGTGGACAGTGACGTAGACTATTGTTTGCCTATAATATTACCAGTGTTAAATTATTTCCTTAACTTAGTGATCTTATAATTTGTTAATTTGATCAATTATCTTGTCAAATAACAAGCAAAACATGGCTATTCATTCGTTACGTTGGTATGATAGTAATTTATAGTTTTTATAAGTATTAAGTCATATATAGGTTTATTTCGCATTTTTGTAAGTAGGAACCTATTCCGTGATTATAAGTACTCGTGAGTTTTTAAATAAGATTGAAATAGCTAAAAGCTTGTTGATGTCAACATTTTTATTTACGAATAAATAAGTTCGTAAGGTTATTTGTGCTATAGGTAGGTACTCCTTTATAAATATTTTAATTTCTAGAGTTAATTTTGTAAACAGCATTGCTGTCCGGAAAATTTACTACAAAGTAAAGATATTGTTAAGCATCCTAACAGAATTTAAGACTGTGTGTATAGGGGAGATAAGCATGAAATTGAATGTATATTGTTCGATAAATTAAAATGAAACACTTGTGTGAATCACCTGGATATTTACAGGATTACATTATGTGTTGAGATGTGTTTTATTAAGTTTTTTTTACCTTAATTTATTTTTTACAATTGGAGAACCAAACGTCTACTTAAATCACAATGCGGTAATGCCGTCATCATTTAATATCGTATGGGCTCGATTCCACTATTTCAAAATAATGAATTTATAAATCTATGGATAAAATGTGACTTTGCGAAAGAATAGTTAAATCCCAGAATAACTACTGCAATCATTAATAGATATAATACGATTGACCCATCGATTACCAAATGAATTTTGGTAGGTTGGTTTAGAATTTTAGATAATAGTTTTAGTCAGTAATTTGTTATTTTAATAATGAGTTCTTAATTGTAAATTAACGAATAAAATCAAAAATGTTGTAAATCGTTACGTTGTTTGTCATTCCTACATAAACCTTGTATAAGTAATTTTTCTTAGGATACAATGGTTTAAATTAAGTTCCCCACATTAGCACCATATATTTAGTTAAAACTTCGTAATACAGCCGTTTTCGTACGACTATCTTCTAGCTGATCTGTTCTTCTAGCTTGGACGTGGCGTGTTAAAATAATATCTTATCAATAGAACTGTGAACTAATTCGCAAAAAAATGTTCATGGTCATGCTGGAATAAGGTCAATCAACGGGTCATGCCACACCACCGCCTGCAGACAAGCGACCATCATATACATACGTTTGTATAAAATTAGCTTTGTAGGAAAGAGAGAAATCAATAACTTATTTAATTAAATTAAAAACAGACGTTTAACAATAATATGTATTTTCATTTATAAAAATAGGTAGATATACACTTTAATTCAATAATTAAATACAATATTAATGACGTAAACTAGCTCCTTTCACTTTAAAATTGCAAATAGTTACTATTTACATTTACAGGTTCATTATTGATTCTTATTTAACATTTTTATTGTACCTATACTGTTTTTAATTCCGATTATATTAAAAGCTTTATTTATAATTTTAATTTTATTCTATCAATCACAAATTTAATACTTAAAGGTAAATATTTAATCTTGAAATTAAAATATCAATAAACAAAATATAATAACAATACTTATGATTAAGTAAATTATGTCTAAGCATCAACTTATCGTCAAAATGGTCGCTCAACGCCTTATAAAAATAAATTGTATTACATTTGCTTCTATAATACTTATTTATTAATCTGAATATCGTTTATTATTTATCGCCATATCTTAGGAGTAATTAAATCAACACTGTTTATGTAATAATAACCTAAACCTTTTCGCTGAACAGATCGCTGCATAACTACAATATTAGCTTGAGCATAAGAATAGCACATAAGCGACTTATTTTAAGATACGACGATAAATGCGAACAAAGAAACGTGCGCCCGTTAGAGTCATAAACCTGTTATGCAGGTTTCTTGTTTGCTGACTAAAGTTGACGTCATAATTTAATATTATAACCTTTGAACGGGCGATACACGATATTTCGCAGCGCTGCATATGTGGGACAGATTATCAACATCCGTTGACAGATTATGTTTTCCTCTGGCTGGGTCGAAGGCCACCCAGCACGCGGGGCGGGGTAGATACGAGTAATCGCCATACAAATTCTACCTCTCATTCCGCCCGTAGTTCCGACATTAGTAAAGAACTCTATTAGTAGTCAAATTTTAAAAATGATATCTACACGCACGCATGAGTAAATTAGCACTCATCTTTAATAGCATGTGGTATTTTGAATCAAGTTTTTCGCATTTAATAATGAGCTTTTAATAATCATAATGGGGTCACCTCTTCTGGATTGTAACTATAGAAATTTTAAGCAATAAATAAAACATTTTCACTTAAAAAATATTATCATAACGTACTTATGATTTAAAGAATACTTTTTAGAATCACAATTACTTTTTTTTTTCGGCCAATCTCACACCAAATTAATTTAAAGGTGCTTTATACAGGCAAACATAATAACTCTTACTGTTAAAAGAAAGGATACAAAATAATCTAATAGTCATTAAATATTGTCAACTCTTATTAAAGCTTAAACTGCTGTTGTTATTTTGTAAAAAACTGGGTGTTTTCCCTTCTTTTACCACTCGTAACGCCTGCAATACTCTTGCAGTGTCCAGTTCCTTCTCCGAAGCCTTTTCGTTATCTAAACAGATCTCAGTCATTCTGGCATTGAACTGTTCTATCACTTTCACCCGATAATCAATAGACGATGCAACAGGATTGGCTGTCAACCAAATGTATTCCAAACATGGCAACTTACAAATATGCTGCACCTCTTCTACATCATTTATTACATTACAGCTCAAATCTAAACTCTCCAATGAGTACAACCGTGAAAAACCCCTAAGGGATTCAACTTTGTTCTGTGATAAATCTATTTTAACAATGTTCCCTATTTTCGCGTGCCAATTCTCGCATATAGAAAAAATATTAAGTGATAAATTGAGTACTCTTAACTCGTGTAGAGTGGAGATGTCGCAGAGTTCCGAAAGTTTGTTTGAAGACAGACTCAAATGTTGCAGCTTTGGCACCAGTTGTATAGCCCAGTCGATGCTTTCGATGTTGTTGCTTGCAAAATTGATGGTGGATAGTTTCTTCCATTTCTATGGAAAAAAGGTGTTTTTAATCAATTCCTAAGAATGTAAATAACTCAAAATAAATACAATTAGTGATACCGGATTCTCCATGCCTGAGTCTTATTAATTTATTGACCTTTAACAATAGTTTATTTAAAAGCATTATTGAAACCTAGTACTCATAGCAATATCACAATCCAGTTGAATACGTCATTGTTAGATATCATTAAACATGTGTGACCTATTAGCTAAGTGATAAACTTGTCCACTAATTGAACCACTGCCCCACTGACATTATGTTATAACTACTTTATTTTGTAAACAATCATAATAATTGTGGTTAACAACCTTATTTGATTTTAGGTGTTTTTTCAGCACACAAATGATTCTTATGATTTGAAATAAGTACCTGCTATTTTACCTAATTCAGTCTTAGTAAATGATTATAATTACCACAGTATCAGCCACACTGGATGGATCTTTATGAAGAATGTCAACAAGTAGGAACTCGTTCAATGACACCACACTCGCAATCAGTACAGAGAGGGACACCAAAGTCTCCCGTAAACCTCCTGAAACATATCACAATCATCATTTATTCTATCAAATAAACATTGAAAGATATTATTATTAATAATAAAGGCTTTGACTTTGCTATCTAAATCCACTCTAGTCTAACAACTTTTTGTATCGAATACAAAATACAACTAAAAACAGATAAAAACTATAACCTGGCTACAAATACCTTGCAATCTCAATGAACATATTCTAGGAGGGAAGTCTAACATACATGCAAAACAAGTACCCATAAGTAACCCTGTCCTTAACCTCTCACATCCCACTGACCCATTATAAACCCAGACACAATAGATTTTCTATTGTTCTTTTTTTTCTGGGATGTGAAAGATTAATCACCATAGTCAAGACTTATAAAAAAACAAATATAAACAGAATCACATCTTACCAACACTTTGAATACATGCCATTGGCACCCCAATGACTTTCAAATCCATCAAGTTTTTAAAAGGCACCAGATCAAACTGTAACTCATTTGGTACAATGTTGGATGTACCCAGCTTCTCATAACTCCCTTTAATAGTCAATGTGTTGAGTTGAGAACAGAAGTCTAGAACATGGCTGAAGTCAAACATCTGATCTTGTTTTTCCATGGGTGGACAAGCAATCTTCAATCTTTCACTGATTGCGTGCAGCTAAAAGGAATTAAACATAGTTAGTTATTGTAAATGCAGTTTTGCTTTTTTTGCTGTTTTTTCATATTTTTACTTTTATCGGCAAAATTGCATGGTGGTCAATGGTGTATGTGAAATCCACTAGGTACCGATCCAGTCATAATTTTTGTTCCTAGGCTACCTCTGTGCATAATTTATATATTTGACATATTAATATTTACCTCTAAAGGCGTGAATGTATGGGATTTTCCAACTTGCAACATCTTATCGCCTTCCAGGAAAAGTTTCTTAGCTAAATCTTGAAGTAAAAAGAAAATGTCATAAAGGTGACAGTCCAAAAAATGAGCAAACTCCGAAGGCATCGTCAATTTTAAGTAATTGAAAACATTTTTTAGGTATTCATGGAGCGCTTCACGTCTCTGCTCCACAAACTTGGGGCTTTTGTTTCTAATTACTTTCTTCGGAGGCAGAAGGTCCTTGGCGACGCCATGGTCTGTGGCGAGGCGGTTGTGTAGCTCCACAAAGTCGCTATATCGATGCCAAACGTTCCACTTCACAGGACCCACTTTCACAGTAATCTTATAATATGTAACATTATCCCGTGTGCAAGCTTCGTCAACACATACCGTGGCATCATTTTTATGATTAATAAACGACGACATTTTGCACACGTTCGTCTGTAAGTAAGAGATAATTTTTAATGTTATTTATTTAGCCATCAACAGATATAGTCATTTTGCAAGACTGCGAGACACAAATCCATCACAAATCATACACAATGAAAAGCAAAATGCAAATTGACATTGACATGGGCATGGGCCATCCTTTTCACCCACACACCAAACTATTTGGCCAAGCAAGCAAAGGGCTAACAGTATTACCAACTTAGTAACAAATATTTGGGCTAATCACCCGAAAAAAAATTAATAGGTAGTTCAAAAGTATTTGAAAACAAGCTTCCGTTGAATGTCCTAAAAATCACACTCATAAAGTAAAAAAAATATTGATACCTAGTTGAAAAATGGCTAAATCTAATATTTTTATTTAGTGGTTTAAGACTACAAAAATGCTCGGTATAATATCGAAAAGCCAGAGTTAGCAACACTGGTGCCTGGCCAAGTTAACGCAAGCGGTTCTCTTATTGGCGTACTCACTGTCAATGTCAGTGTTGTCACGAGCACTTTTTTTGTTATTCAGGATAGGCAAGGATCACAGACCATACAGCCGTCTTCAGTAAGGTCATTGAATGCATGGCAGTTCGCGAATCCAATTTCATATATTTTGTTTCGTCGATAAATTGCAATCTAAAGCTGGCTTCTCACTGCGCGTGTTAGCCCGCGCCGCGCCGCTCCACGCGCAAGGACGCGCCACGCGACACACCGCGCCACCCAACGGAAACTGGCGCGGCGCGGCGCGTGCCTTCTAGCTTCAAACCACTAAACTTCACTTTGATTCAGTCTGTTGAGAGCAGCGCACTATGTCTTGTGAGTCGAATTGCCACCTCCAGCCATGGAGCAATGCCACTGGAGAAGAAGGCATGGCTGTTGCATCAGCCGTTTTTGTCTTATTTTGTGGATATCGTATACTTAATAAAATTAACAAAAAGAAGAAGAAGAAGAGGCGTTGGTGGATGTCAACGTTCAATAAGAGCCGGTCAAGGTAATCATTGTTTGTATTTTATGATAATTACATAGGTACGTAATTTTTAAGAATCCTATCGATATACACACGCCGCGCCGCGCGCGCCCGCGCCTCCACGCGCGAGCCCGCGCCGCGCCTTTGAAGTTACCGACTTTTAGCGTTTAGCGGATAGGTCGCGCCGCGCCGCACCTGCCCGCGCCGCGCCTTTGAAGTTACCGACTTTTAGCGTTTAGCGGATAGGTCGCGCCGCGCCGCACCTGCCCGCGCCGCGCCTTTGAAGTTACCGACTTTTAGCGTTTAGCGGATAGGTCGCGCCGCGCCGCACCTGCCCGCGCCGCGCCTTTGAAGTTACCGACTTTTAGCGTTTAGCGGATAGGTCGCGCCGCGCCGCACCTGCCCGCGCCGCGCCTTTGAAGTTACCGACTTTTAGCGTTTAGCGGATAGGTCGCGCCGCGCCGCACCTGCCCGCGCCGCGCCTTTGAAGTTACCGACTTTTAGCGTTTAGCGGATAGGTCGCGCCGCGCCGCACCTGCCCGCGCCGCGCCTTTGAAGTTACCGACTTTTAGCGTTTAGCGGATAGGTCGCGCCGCGCCGCACCTGCCCGCGCCGCGCCTTTGAAGTTACCGACTTTTAGCGTTTAGCGGATAGGTCGCGCCGCGCCGCACCTGCCCGCGCCGCGCCTTTGAAGTTACCGACTTTTAGCGTTTAGCGGATAGGTCGCGCCGCGCCGCACCTGCCCGCGCCGCGCCTTTGAAGTTACCGACTTTTAGCGTTTAGCGGATAGGTCGCGCCGCGCCGCACCTGCCCGCGCCGCGCCTTTGAAGTTACCGACTTTTAGCGTTTAGCGGATAGGTCGCGCCGCGCCGCACCTGCCCGCGCCGCGCCTTTGAAGTTACCGACTTTTAGCGTTTAGCGGATAGGTCGCGCCGCGCCGCACCTGCCCGCGCCGCGCCTTTGAAGTTACCGACTTTTAGCGTTTAGCGGATAGGTCGCGCCGCGCCGCACCTGCCCGCGCCGCGCCGCGCCTAGCTCTTCACACTGCGCGGGGCGCGAGCGGGCGCGGCGCGGCGCGAGCTACTACGCGCAGTGAGAAGCCAGCATTAGCAGGTCTTTGGCCTTTCCATAGGTATGTATTTATAGATACCTATCTTCAGGTAAGTTTATTTTTGAGTAGGAAGGATGAGGGCAATAGCAACAGTTTATGTAATACTTAAGTATTTTATAGTTTAACATTATTTAATCCTAGTAGCGGTGCTGAATTTTGTTTTGATTCATGAATTCTAAACTTTAGCTGAACAGACTAAGTACCTATTCAAGCTTAGGTACTACGTACATGATAGGTGTACTGTTGTTGGCACTAATATTAAAATGTCAATGTTTTTTGATTTACTGCATAAGTTTCTACTTAACTTTTTTATTATTAGGAACTTATGTACCTAAATAAGTGCTAAGTAATACCTAACCGAGCAAATACCTACTCGTATTTCTTGAGGTAAGTTGAAGTTCCGGATACATAAATTAGGATTAACATTAAATAATTTACCTGCATAGTATCTAGGTAACTATTTTTTTACTGTTTTACTGCCGATTACAACTTATATACCTATCTAATACTAATGCTAGCAGCAGACTACGACTACGTAAGTACCTACCTAGATACCTAAGCGTTTTAGTAACACAGTACCTACCTAGGTATACTTACTTAGTACATATTTTAATTTTTAAGTTTACTAACCATAGTTCGGTTTATTTATAAGTCTTTTACAACTAATTGGGTGATCAGATCACAAAGCAGTCAACGTGTTAATATCTCAATATATTATATTATAAAGTATATTAACGTCAACGTATTAACGTAAAAATAGAAATCGTTTTCTCACCTTAATTTTAAAAGTGATCTACTTACCTAATTCTATAAAATACCTAGGTACTTCGTCGCTGCACTAAGATAGTGATTGTGTAGGTAGAGGTACACTTTTTCTATATTTTTTTCCGTCCTAAGCGTACCTAACTAAATACTAAATATGTAGTAGGTTCATAATAGATACCTACAATTATTTATTACGCTAGGAAAATAATTTTATAAACTTTTTATAAATAAGTAGTACCTACCTAATATTAAAACAAATAATTTTACTTCGTAAGCAAATTATACCATAATAGGTCTTTACCTATGAAATTGCCGTTTTTCAGTACTGGCCATTTCAATTAAAAATATTTTTTGTTTAGCTAAGAATTCTAATTTCAAATTAATTTCATTTTAAAAATATGGAATTCTTTTTCCAAAAACAGTCATTTGTTTATTGGTTAGTGTTACATTTTCATTGCATTTCAATCATTTTCGTCAACATGGATACGTTAAAAATTCGAGTAATTATGGAATACGAGTTCCGTCGTCGTGGCAGCAACGCGGCACAAGCGGCTCGCAACATCAACGACGTGTACGGAGCTAACACTACAAACCAACGAACCACTAGTTATTGGTTTGCTCGCTTCCGTTCTGGAAATTTCGACCTGAAAAATGAACCCCGCGGTCGTCCGAAGACTTTGGTCGATGCAGACGAATTGAAGGCGATCGTGGAAGCTGATGATACTCAATCTACGGCTGAATTAGCAGCAGCTTTCGACGTTAGCATCAAAACAATATTGGTCCATTTGCGTCAAATTGGCAAGGTAAAAAAGCTTGACAAATGGGTGCCCCACGAACTCAATGATCGCCAGCGCCAAGTACTTACGCGTCGAGGTGCCGTGCATTGCTCAACAGACACACAAATGAAGGAATTTTGAACCGCATTGTCACCTGTAATGAAAAATGGATTCTGTTTGATAACCGTAAGCGCTCAGCAAGTTGGTTGGATCCTGGTTCAGCACCTAAACAATGCCCTAAACGAAAACTTACCCCTAAAAAGGTGATGGTTACTGTTTGGTGGTCTAGCACCGGTGTGATTCATCACAGCTTCTTACCAAATGGGGAGAGTATTACTGCAGATGTGTACTGTGAAGAATTGAACACAATGATGGAGAAGCTGGCACGTCTCCGACCAGCATTGGTCAATCGCTCGTCTCCGCTGCTCCTGCACGACAACGCGCGACCTCATACCGCACAAATGACGGTCTCCAAGTTGCAAGAACTGGGGTTGGAAGCTCTCCCTCATCCACCGTACTCACCGGACCTTGCCCCTACAGACTACTACTTTTTCCAGAATTTGGATAACTTCTTGACTGGAAAAAAATTCAATAACCAAGAGGCAGTTCAAAACGCCTTTGAAGAATTTGTTGCCTCTCGTCAAGCTGATTTCTTTAAGAAGGGCATTAATAAACTGCCACTGCGTTGGCAAAGATGCATTGATTGTATGGGTAATTACTTCACTTAATACAAATAAAAATTATATGAAAAAAAATCGTTTGAATTTTTTCATACAAAACGGCAATTTCATAGGTAAAGACCTAATATAAGACTTGAAGTACCTATGTCTCTTAATGACGAAACTGTTTGGTTGCTATTTTCAAAATATAGTTTTTATCGCCACCATGGAAAACTTATCAAACTACCTACCTAACTTCCTGAGCTACCTATGTTTAATCTGTATTAAAGAATATAAGTGTATTATTGTTAGATTAACCGAGCTCGTTATTCGTTAAATAAAGGGTTTTGGCTTAATAGGTGCTTAGACTCTGCTCTGCTAATGAGTAGGTGAATACTTCAACTTAGGAAATCAGTTTGGAGAAATGATTAAACCGTCCTTTATAATTCTCATTTATTTATTAAAACAATTTTAATTTATGCATGCCAAAAATCTTTCAGTAGTAAATATCCATAATTGTGCAAATAAGATATTTTGTTAAAACTTACTAAGACACAATTAGCAAGTCACTGGGATTTTTTGAACAAATTAGTTCCGATGCGTTTATGAGTTTACAACGCTAATTTTAATAGGTAAACGTTCTTAATGTTCTGTATTAAAATTATTTCTCAATCCTCGAAATAATAATATTTACTTCTTTATAGACAGTCATAATCATAATACAAGTATTTATTATTTTAATCTATTCGAAAACCAACAAATACTTAAGATTCAGAGTCAGCATTATCAATAAAATATTTTTGTATTTTTCAGTAAGATAATAATATGAATTTATTTTTCATAGCTTGTTTTACTCACATTTGAGCCAGGTCCACACATACGCGTAAATTATACCTATATAGGTATTCTACTTTTAGAATAGTCTATAAAGATATCCGTATGAAAGCGAATGTGTTTTTGATGTCACAACACAGAAACAGAAGTGTTTATTTAAATAGTTGGTATAGGTACGACTTATACAGACTTTATAATCACAAATAGAACAATCCTTGGACGGAAAAGGACGTTTCCTACAATAAAAATTGACGGGTATGGACCTTGAGCATTATGTAATAAACATAGTAATAGATAGAATCCAAAGTTATTAGCATATCAAATATCAAAATATTAACGTAAAAAGATAATAACACTCTATAAAGCAATTACAAAAAAACAATTTAAACTGAATAAAAAAATATAAATTTTATAAAATAAGTACCTATACGATTCAATCATAATAACAAAGACATACATTGCAGTGAAATAAAATGTAAATATATAAAAGTTTGTCTAATTAAGAACAAGCAATAAATTTATAAAATTAAAATTATTGATAAAAACAGAACGAGTGGGATTTAAGTCATGGACGTAAACGCCATCTTTGTCTCTCTTCTGCATATAATTCGACTACTTGATACAACACGACGTTAATTCAAATAAACGACTTAAATCCTACTCGATATTCATTAGTGAACTCACACATTATGTATACTTTGAAAATTATAATAATGTCAATTTATTATAAAAATGTTTTTTTTAATACTTATTTAATGTGACTTATTTTATTAACCCATAGGTTAATAACTTATTATAAATAGATGTTGTTCTAGGGCTTGTGATGAAATTTACCGTATTAAAGTTATTGTAGTTAATACAAGATGTAACGTTGATCTAAGTTAAGTATATTAATAACAGGTATCTATAAATAATTTATCCGATTTTTGAACATTATTAAAATCACAGTTCAAAATTACGTTCATGGCAATCTTGCAAATACTTATTGCAAATTCAATAAAATTAGGTACTTAACGTATAAGCGATATATTTTACTCGTGCTAAGTAAAAAAACAAGTGTTGAAATCCTTGCCGTAATGACATAAAGGCAAAAATAAGATACTAATTTGCTATATTCTGTACTTTGAACATGAAGAAGTTTAGTAGAGAAAGGCTAACACGTGTCGAAAGTGTGACGGTCGCTGGAATCCGGATCGATCGTTCACTTTCTGCTACACGGGTTCGGCTAAAGTGGACTGACGTCCACTTTAGCCGAACCCGTGTAGCAGTAATTTATAAAAAAAATCATCAAGTCTAAAGAAATTTATAATCTCGAGCTCGAGTGTGTATTCTAATACGAGTGTGTTGTTTATACGGACTAATGTAGCTAGACGTACGTGTTTGATGTGCCGTTCGCCTTATAATGTCATACATTACAGAATATTTTATAACAGATGCGAATGTTTAAACAGGTGATAATACTTTTAATATGGAACCTATAACACATAGTAACATCCCGATCTGCTGATAATTTTGCATGGTATTTCATTTTGTTTTTGGGGTGCCCCAATATTGGTTGCTTAAGTAAATTGTTTTCATATCAAACCACTTGGAATTTTAAGTATTCGCATCTCATTATGAACCTTACCTTTAAAGTTACACCGTTTGAATATCGGCCAAAACTTACTTCATTACAAAAATATATGCTCTTCTTCTTATCCCCCTTAAAAAGAAAAGTGGCATAATCTTCAAACAGACAATTTTATATTTATTGTTTTAAGGACATGTAAGAAACGTGCCACTTTTCTTTTTATTAGCGATATTGATAAAGCTTCCTTATTTTAACAAAGCACGCGTATACCTATGGTATTGTATTTACAAATTCACAAATATTGCAACATTTTAATATTAACATATAGGTTGACGAACCCAATAAATGAACGCCTTAAGCATCAGTAGGACAAAGCAACTGCTAATATTTGAAATTAAAGTGCTTATAATTGTCATTTTACCTTATTCATGTCAAATACTTTTGACCAAAATTTTATTGTTACAAATGCGAGATTCATTTTTTAATTTATGAAAAATAATAGAAATTTATTGAAATATCCCGTGGTTACGGCATCCTGTTACACTATACACATTTGTGCCTCATATTTTTTACATCTAATTTCATAAGACAAATAATTGACGATCCTTCCACTACGACACTACTGTGAGATGGACTAATTCTCACGAGCGCAGCACTAGTGAACACTAGAACAATGTATTTTTAATAGAATGTTTGTATAATGCTAACGCCGTAACATAACAATTTAAAAAGACGTATCAACCGCTCGTCCTACTAAAATCGTAGAATCGTTGTAATTTATTTTAAACCCTCTATTTGAGGTAAAGGCTTTCAGTCATAAAGCTACCATTCTTCGGTAGCTGTCGTCTTCGTAGTTATCCGCTGTGAGACGTAGCGCGTGTTCCTCGCATATCGCAGCCAGTTCTTTCACCCATTCGTCAAGAATGACGGCGTTTAATACGGAGCGAAGAGTGATGGATTGATTCCAATAAGCTTCCTGAGTAAATACTAATCGTTTCTGTTGATGATTGGTCTGATTGTACACTGGAGAGTGGTTGTTCGAGTTTTGTGGCGTTATTGAGGCTGCAATACAATATGTTTTTTATAAACCTTTTTATATAAAAAATACGTCTTTATAACGAAAGACTAGTAAGTACCTACTTAGCCGAGTTGTGAATAATATAAATAGTTAGTACTTACAGGAGGAGTTTTTCCGACCAAACATTTGCGAAAGACTAGACGATATAGTGCGCCTTTTCGCTTCGACTCGCCGAAATGATATCTCGTTTTTTTGCACAGACTCAGCGCCGTGCTGCTGTGCTCCTAGAAATATATATTTTTTAATTAACAACAGTTCGGTAGTTCGACCTGCCTAATTCGACAATTAATAGCTAAAGGAAAGAGCAATTTAAAAAACTAAGTGAAAACACAATAAAAAAATGGACATACCTGTATCATTAAGAGGCCCCCTAGACTTAGCTAAAGCCATCTCTCGTTGTATGAGAAATACTCTCGCTTTGTCAACCAGCTCGTTAGCATTGTCAAGCCCGTTCGTTAACTCATCCACTTCTTCTTTTAATTTGCATAAAATCTGAAAAATATATTAAAGTAATTCTGTAACTAAATTCACATACATTGCACATAACACATCCTACTAATATTATAATGTCAATATCTATGCCGATAGATGGATGTTCATTAATCTTTCACGCAAAAACTACTGAATAGATTTTGATTAAATTTGGCAATAAAGTAGCTTATAATACATATATACACATAAGCTATATTATTTTGAGATATCATATTTTTTTTCCAAGATATGACGATAAATGCGTACGAAGTTGCGGGTAGCCTCTAGTAATGTCTATAAATGTGAAAGTTTGTGCTGATATAAATCAATATATACTCATGTCAAATGCTTTCAATTTCGTAGCTTTCAATCGTTGTTCAATTCATAACATTTTTTCATTTGTTACATAGGTTACATACATTTTGGTTTACAATCTATAGAAATAACATTGCTTTTGAAAACTACAAATAGTAAGATTTACCTGAAAAAGCGAAGGCACGTTGGGTTGCAGTAAGAAGCCCGGACAGAGCAGTGACGTAAGCAACGGTGCGGGAAGTGTTGCCAGTTTACTCAACACGCCCGTCACCAGCCAGTTCACCGCCAGCTCGGACTCCAGGAGAGACGCCACTTTGTTTAGGAGACTACTTAGCAGCGGCCCTGCGGGTGAGATAAATTGAAATCGTTATCTTTTTTTAAACTTATGTAGGTAGGTACAGTCTGTCCAAAAAGAGTAGAAATTAAAAAGTGGCAACACAGTAGCGTCGTCTCTTTCGAATCAATCTAACAAAAACGTGACGACCCTACAGTGTTGCCACTTTTTAATTTCTACTCTTTTCGGACAGACTGTAAGAGGCCTAAAATTATAATAAAAAAAACCAATCATGCTTAAACAACTTTTAACTTTTGAAAATATTGTTTTTTCTTAAGCGTTCAGACCCTGGATAAAAGCCTCCCTTGCTACTCTCAATCTAGCTTAGCACAGTCCTCCTCAACTCCTGAATGTACCCCGATCGTCTCTCTAAAACTATTTCAAACCTATGACAATGTTGCGTGATTGTGATTTTAGTTTTGCACAGCAATTTGAATGCGTACTCCATTTCAATTTGCAGGTTATACCCACGACAGTATAGACATAGACCGCAATGTAGCCTATTCGTATTCTTTAGGAATCGTCTTTCGTCGTTTCTTTTGAATTCCAGTAAAACCGTCCATATAATATATTTACCGATAATTGATTCAGGGCTGGCTCTCCAACTCCTGACTAAAGGCACCTCTCCATCGTAGTCTCGACCCCTCTCCACCTTTACGAAACTTCTCCTGAAGGAATCTTCCGCGTAACCGTTTTCATCCTCCTCCTTACATTTCAAGCTGTCGTAACCGCCACTTTCCGTGATCGAAATCAAACTATCATGTTCTTTGCCATTGTCGGGATTGTCAGTTGTTTTATCAACGTCCACATTTTCCGGCAACGACGTTAAGCTAAGCGGCTCCTTCTCTGACGTATCACTAGTTTTCAACGTTTCGTAACCACTAGTGCTTACAGAAATAAGGCTATCCTGCTCTTTCGTGACGTTATGCGTATCCTCTTTCGTTTCTCTTGTAGAGTTGTTGTTGGTTTCCTTCTTCGGATAGGCGATGCTATCGTATTTAGATGACCAGTTGGAACAGGCAATAGCTCGCGACACTATCTCGAATCGAGCGTCGCAGAGGTACGTGTGGTAGTTGCCGTATAACGTCTCGTTTGGGTTCTGGAAATTAAATTCATTATGTAATAATTTAAAAATGTGTATGACCCAAAAACTCGAGCAGCTTGAGAGTAAACTTACCCCGTAATTAAACTTGACTTCTTGGACTAGAGTGTTCATAGCAATATCTCCATGAACCCCGTTGACTCGTTTCTCGTCGTCGCGTTTGAAGTCCAGCAGCCGGCGTCCACCGAGAGCCATCTCGTCGATCCATTCCCTGGTTTTCTCCAGCGGCCTTGAGCAGCATCGAGGGGAAAGACCTAGGAAGGCGATGGCGGCTTCTTTGTAGTTCTCCGGGTCCGCGATTTGGTGGCGATGAGTGACCATGAGGTGATGGCCGTTTAGTAGGTACTTAAATACTAGTTCTACCATCACATCTTCGCAGTTCAAGTCGATGAGGGACTCCATGAGTGAGAGTGAGACGAGAGACAACTAAAAAGAAGAAAAACATTATAAGGTGACGTTAACATTGAGTTTATATAAACCGATAAGTAACACTACGCCGGATCCCATAAAGGCCCGTGCAGGGCTCGATACGGTTCTATGGGTGACTACCCATACGAATTAGTATGTACTAATTCGCACTAACCACATCCTTTTAGTAAATTAGATAGCTTACCTGCGAATCGCCATGTAGTCTCGCGAGTAGAACATCAGCAACTTTGACCCCGTCATACTCGTGGGTTAGAACAAAGTGTAGCACTGCCCGCAGCAGCCCCGTTGGGGTCACGCACCGCAGCACGAGCTCGAGGTACGCCATGGCCGCCGCCTGCTCCCCCGCGCCACTCTGCAACCCGCCCGCTCTCGTCTACGACCGTGCTTACAGTTAGTAGGCTTCATTACTTGGGTTTGGGAGGGACTCGTAAGCTCACATTCAAGGTGGACGGTTGAGTGACGTTCGCAAAGTTTATTTTCAGTTAGTAATAATATGTATAGTTCCTTATTTATTATTCGTAATTAATTAGATTTTGTTACTTTTGGATAAGGTAGATGTAAAAATTACTTTTTTAATTTATTTACGGCATGGAAATGACGTTTATTATGTAACAACATTTTAAAAAGGGATCCCACAGCTTTTATTTATCATTGTTAATGACTTTAATGTAACATAAAGAGTTTTTCAATACTGATTTCTTATTGATTGAAAAATGATTTTCATTAGTAATGCATGGCAAATGAATCAAATCTGACCTGAAAAGATGGCGGAAGGTGGCTCTAAACCGGCCTCGGACTTTTAAACAGACTTATCCCACGTACGCAATCCATTGTAACTGTTCTATAAAATAAGTATACTTCTAATCATTAGATTAGTGGCACACTTGTCACACGCTTCGCTATTCCACGTGTGCGTGTGTACGTTGCGTAGGTGGGATCAGTCTATTTCTACCTTTACTTTCCAAGCATGAGTGATGTAAACATTATCATATGCTATCTAGCAAATGGTAATCCATTGTGGACCAAATCGGTTAGTCAGGTGTCTCTGGCTACCGGAACTTATTCCAAGTACGGCCAGTTCAAGTTTATTGTTAATGACATAATCATTTTATCTAAAAAAACGTGTGAAAATCCACAATAAAGCATAAATGATTAGCAAACATATCTGCGTTCTTAGTTGTTGTGTAATTTTACTCATTTGATAATGTAAGTACTTATATCAGACTTATGGTTAGGCAAATAAAATTGTACAACCAAGAACACAGATATAGCCCTTTATGAAGCAGAATGTTAAAGCACTATCACTCAACCGTGCCGCCGTGTGTACCAGTGCTTTGTCCCAATGTGCAATGAAAGCCCACTTACTGTAACTCGACCATACACCATAAAACACAAACATATAACACCTACACGCGACTCGTTCTATTCACCAATAGTGAAGTGATCGTATGAATAATAATTCAATGCGTTGATAATGCGTCTGTGTAAATTCCACTGTGAATAAACTAAAGGCACTGTCTTTTTTTTTGCCAAAATAACGGTCCAGAAAATAATTTAAGAAATCAGAGAATTCATTTGAATCTACTTGTATAAAAAATAAACGAGTTCATTTGAATGTGTTTATGATTAGTCAATTTCTTTCAATACACTCAAATTATAGCATTGTTATATTTCAATTTTAACACATTAAAAGTTTTTTCTCAAGAAAGATGGATTGAAAAACGACAAATAAATCTTTCTATACTAATCTCTCAACTGATTGGACAATTTTAATAAATAGGAAAAAAAGACTTAAATATTAATTATGTATGTTTCGGAGTTAAAATCATAACTTAAAAATTAAATAAAGAACGTAATCCGACGGTAATATAAAGAGGGTGCTGTCTGTGTTAACGTTTCAAGCGATAGAATATGTTTCATTGAATCATACAAAGTGCCAAGATTTTAATTTATATAATATAATAAAATTTTATACAAATCTGTTGTTAAACGTCACCTGCCATTGCTGAAAAAAACACTGTATTGTTAGTTATTGGTTTAGAATTTTACCATTTGTTAATATTTGAAAAAGGAAAGTAAAGAATCAACACGGTTAGAATTTAATGTAAGTTGAAAGTGAATGAGTGGATAAGAAACAAAATAAATAACGCTTTACGATTTGAGTATCTTATTTCATTTCAATATTTTTACTAAATCTGTCGAATTGTCACATTTTATATAATAAAAACTTATTAATTGCCTATTTGTAACTCGAGCCCTACGTGATATATTATTATTATTATAAACAATATACAATAGGTATTGTATAATAATGGTTTATCAGGCAAAGGTTATTTAAATAGTTGGACAGATAGAACAAAGAAAATTATGATTTATGAATGAATAACGTAGATAATATATGTTTTCCAATTTGATACACCAATCGTAAAGCAAGATTAATGGAACAAATAAAAAACTCCCCGCACCACCGTAATGGTTACACTCAATGAAAGAAAAACATGAGAATTGCTTGTTCTACTCTCAAATGAGTATTCCATTTAACTTCTCAAATCCCAGCATCTCAGAAACAATAGAATATCAATTGTGTCTGATCCATTAATGAGTCAGTGGGATTCAAAGAATCAATAACTGACAAAATAGGATTGAAGATTGAACCATCTCTAATGACCCAAAACTTTCACTCAATTGAAAATAGACGTTGTTATCAAGATCTACGCATTTATTTATGAGTACTTAGAGCACAAATTACGTCTAGCCTCGCGACGTGAAATCTAAACACTTACAGTACACAACTACTTATATGATATTGTTGGAAACTACACCTCGCATTTATAACATAAATAAACCAAAATGAAAAACACAGTTTCCCCTGATATTATTGAACATCATAGCTGTTATAAATACGAAGAGTAGTTTTATTTCATTGTCACAAACGTGAATTGATTTCATATCTCGCGAGTCTAGAAATAAAGGGTGCAAATAGTTAAAAAACAGGGAGTCCCGAAAATCAAGGGATTCGTAATCTGTCTAAGATATTGGCACAATTTTGGACAAGAGACAAAAACTGTCATAATCCAATACTCGATATTTTAGACACAAATAAATAGCTTTAAGACAAAAAAAATATAAAGGGTCCTGGGAACATCCTGTATATAAGTAACGCGGTTGATTACTTTGTCAAATCAAATGTTGAAATACATATTCTCGTTTTCGTATTAGCATAACTACTTAATACGGAGACCAGTATTCTGGCAACTAGATTGTTGAGTACAATAACAAAGTATTCCCGTTTGGACGATTCCTAATAAAATTGCATAGACCTCAATAGCTTGTAATACAAAAACACTCAATGGCACTCAACCTTTTACCTTAGTATATGTTATATTTTACCTGCAACAGAGCGGGGCCCATAACCGGCACAAGGAATCCTTGATACAGTAAGTCTAGAAGATGCTTCTTTATAGACGGGTGGGCGACCTGGACAACAACACAGTAAACACTATAAGCTAGATGTTCACACCGTAGCATAGAAACAAAGTTCGAAATGACAACCATCAAAATAATCTTTTTGACCCCACTAAAATTAGATATACATCTTTATTTGATACATTATTTTGTTGGCAGTCGGAAAAAATATTAGTACGGGAGTTCCTAACATAACGCCACACTAACAAACTGTTGGGCAACAGCTAAATATTTCTATCAAAGGCTTGTCAAAGGCCTCGCTCTCTTCATTTTCCACTTCTTCTAGTCTTCTTCCCTGTTTTTAATGCCTTTCAACTAATAAATTAAGCGAAATAATAAAATTAGGAAGAATTTTAACCTGTGCGACGGCGTTGCAGAATTCTAGCGAGTCGATGAAGAGCGTGAGCTTGTGCACGGTGTTGACGTCATCAGGCATCAGCCGGTAGACGCGGTCGTTGAGTGCGCGCGGCAGTAGGGAATACAGCCCACTCAGACCTAGAAATGTACACAATAAAGTCGATATGTTGTATCAGCTTATGAACGTCCACTGCTGGACAAAAGCCTTCCCCAAAGATCTCCACAACGACCGATTCCGCGCTGCTCACATCCAACGGTTTCCCGCGACTTTCATCATGTCGTCGATCCACCTCCACCTAAGCCAACGTAGGGTGGGCACATTGTTTTGTAAATTGGTTAAAATTAAAGAAATTCTATTGAATCACCGCTCGAGGAGTTGATGTGATTTGCGTATCAAAACGAGTTAAATATAAAAATACTAGCAATAAATTAATTCTATTTCCAATTCATAAATAAATCTTACCAGTAGCAAGAACGACGCAAGTGTTTCCAGCTAACATGCACTCTGCAAGCTGTGTGCAACGCGCCGACATCTTGGCGCATAGCAGCAACGCGTCGCGGGCGGCGGACCCCGTCGGTCCTTCCCTGTGCACTGACGACAGCAAGAGCCGGACTAATATGAACCTGCACCATAAATAAACATTGCACTAATATAAAAATACTATAGAAAAATAACTCTTAACAATTAAGTGCTTTAATTTTGGTTCCACTACGTTGACAATTAATCAGTTACTTTCACGCGATTGGTAGCGTCAAGATCGCATACCCGTCGTCGCGGCCGATTGGCGCGCTTTCGGTTGGTATTTAAGCTCCGCCTACTGCGATTTGTATTTCGCGGAACCATTTTTTTATTCAGTTACGTTTTTATAGCATTTTTATGCGTAGGTTACACATTTAAATTTCATACATTTTACCATCTTCACGAATTAAGTTTTTGTCTGGGCTGGAATAAATACCAATCTTAACTTGTCTTAAAATACTTACTCTGCGTGTGACCCGTTTTGCGTGTGCGTAGTTAAAAAGAACAGGTCGATAAACTTCATGTTCTGCATCAGCGCCACGCATATTTGGTTCAGTACTGCTACTAGTTGGCCTGGGGGAAACGAGTAAACATTCAGTTAGGTTATACAAAGGTTATACAAACTCGGGCCTTAGCATGGGCCTAAGTTAAGATGTACCTTATTGAGAACGAGTCAAAGTCTAATTAGGTAGTCTAATCATGATTGAGTACAGCAACGAATAAATTATGTCTCGATATCGCCTTGAGAGTTCCGATCTTCAGGTATACAGGCGTAAATAATCCTAGCAAAAGGCGATTGTGATGCATTCTTTATATTCAATTTCAATTAGTAGGTACTGCCCGAGGTAAGATTAGACATATAATAAGGTAGGTAAATACTTTTACCTATGAGCATTTCTTTTTGTCCATAACGACAACAATTATACATTTTATAGACACTTGCATTTATTGAGAAAAATAATGCTCTGCCTCATATTCGCAGAGAAAAGCAGCACAGAGTAACAATATACAGCAATAACAATAATAAATGTAGTAAAATTCGCGAGAGAGGTTCACATAAGTTGTTATTCACGCACAGCTTACGTATTAAATAAATAAATCAAATAATATAGGTCGTGCATACCCACTAAGTATACGTTTTTGTGGGCAAAAGTAATTATATAGTCTTCTTTTGGCTTTCCTGAGTCGAGCAATAAAATAAAATTAATATCAGCTTAGGTCTCTTTTCACCAGTTATTTATCAATGGCAATCACAATATGAATTCAACATAAAAAGTAAATATTCTCTAATATGATAATTATTATGATCTCAATTTTCAACCTTTGCATATGATCATTAATAAAATGATATAACATATAAAAGTCGCTGTAGCTGTAATTCACGAAAAGCTTACACAGCAATCAAATTATCTACTGCTGGGTAGAATGGCAAGCTTAGTCATTAATATTTTATTTGCAGTTATCAGATATGGTCATATTTGATAATCCTAGATTTTCTTTAAACACAGGTCAAAATATGACAATCCAGGTATTTAATTGTCTAAAGAGATACTGCTGCTGGCTTTCCAGTTTTCTGTAGTGGAATTATTACAGTGGATTGTATAAATAATCTTCTTACTTCCATTACCTTTGTTCTATCAGCTTGTGGACGTCCACTGCTGGACAGAAGCCTAATTATTCAAATTGTGTTTAAAATAGCTCCACAGACATTTCAGGGAGAAACGCACACGATATTCTAACAGTCGCTAGCTGTATATAAGGTCTACCGTAGGCTTTGTAATGCAATTTGTTAAAAAATAGTTTGAAGCCCTTTATTCGCTGTGCTTAATTGCAATATGCATTGGCTTGACTGATGGTATTCACCATAGATATATTGATCAGCGTAGCTATTAAAAAGTCATTCATAAAAACAATGTTAGAAATGTAATTACTTAAGTAAAATATCGTTTGCTATTGAAGTTCCAAGAAGGCCAATACAACGCTAGAACAGCCTACAAACTGCTGGCAAAGAGCCTATCCAAAAGTAGTTAAGAAGAAATGTTAAAATCACGTTGCTTGGTACGCAGGTTATTGGTGGCCTAGTGACAGAAATATGTCAAAAGGACAGACAGTACTTTAATTTTCCAAATTGTACTTTATTCTGTCTGTCGCTTATCAGTTATCACACATGGTTGGGATGAGATAATAAATCAGCATGTTTCCACACTGCTGGACAAAAGGCATGATCAAAGTGTCATTTCGCATCAGCCTTTCTCAAGCAGAATCTTTTAGCAACAGTTCAGAAAGCAGTAGAGATATTCGCAGTCGGTATCGCATAGCTTTGAGTCAAAAACAACAAAATCCTTCTAACATAAATATCAATGTTTGTGCCGATGGATGGATGTTTTCTCTTTCACCCAAAAACAAATGAATAGATTTTGATGAAATTTCGCAATATTGTGTATCAAAATAAGACAGGCTATATTATTTTGTAATATCATGTTTTTCATCTAAGTTAAGATATATTATGACTATAAATGCGTACGAAGTCGCGGGCAGGCTCTAGTAATAAAATAAAGTAACGATACGTACTTTCCAGCTCCGGTGGCGGCAATTCATTTCTAAAGCCACTTAATAGTTTTAAAAGCGGTCTGAGAAACGGCTCCGCAGCGATAACCTGGAATCGATAAACAATTTCCTTTATTATTTATACATTCCCAACGAGAATGCTACTGTATTTTGAATCCTTATACATAAACAATAAGAATAATCAGTTTGCGTTTCTGACGTTTGTAAAAAAAATATATCTTTTATTTAACCTCAATAAAATAATAGATCATCAAAATGTAGATATATGATTAGTCTTTATTTTTTACTAACATTTTAACTTGTTTATTATTTAAAGCTAAAAATATAGAAGGAATTCTATATAGTAATAAAATTTTATTTATTCACATACCTGCGAACTGTAATGGCTGACAAGACTCCCAAATAATTTGAGTTGCTCCAATCGAACCGCATTTTCGTATCTGAGGTTAGAAATAAAAATTTATTTAGTGATATCTTGTTGCGGTATACTTACAAACAATTATTATATTTTTAATAATAAGGAACCGTCTTTCGAATCTATTTGGGCCTACGATAGAAACGGTCTAATTATTCTCGCAGGAGAATAATTTCGTGCCCCCTTAGTGGGGAAGTTAAAATAGGCTGGAGGACATAAAGAACTTGGATTTCTATGCGATAGTTAGTAGTTCAGAGGTCAGAATCCAGTTTTAGAGTCGCCGATCGTCGAAAAGATAGGTCTATTTTAATAATAGTAATTTATTTTGATCAGAGATTACTGTCTAATTTCTGAAGTAGATCATAAAAAATATTGAAAATACCTCTATATAAATAATGCAGACATGAAGAGAACTACGTAATCCAATCATTATTATTGATTGCCTTTTTCATTAGCAAACAGTAACAAATAACAGAGATTAGGTCCTAGGCAATCGAATGTTTGCACTCGATAAACAAAGATAAAATATTGATAAATGGCTATTGAAATTTTAATGAGGTTTCGATCTGGAAACTTCTATTTTATCATTGATGACATGTACAAACATAGCATTGTTATATTAATGCAAACTCATTTAAGATGGTAAAAGTATTGTTTCACAGTTTTTTTCGTGCTATGAATGATTTTGAGTTCATATTTTGAGTCAGTTTTACTAACTTTAAAAAACTTGAAGATAATAAGTTTATTATATTGTAGTACTAGTACTATCAAGAATGCAACATCGTACGAACATTAACTACTGTTGGTAAATACAACTACTATAGGTATAATATTATAATGAGTCACGTTACTCAGGAAATATGGTGATAGTAAATTCTGACATATGACTTGTTTCTCTGATAACAGTTTAAAATGTAATGTTTTCTGTTTGTAATCACCAATACAACAATTACCCAATGAACTTAAAGATCGACTAACCTCATTTATATGAGGATAAACATTCGAGCCGATTAAACTAAGGAAATTGGCTATTATTCTTGTTTTTAATGCATTATTTATATGTAGCTGTAAATGCGTTGTACAAGAGCCTGTTCAGTGTTATAGAAAATAATTGTAAGAGTTCTGTAGAGTCCCTCCATCTACAATATCTATATGCAACATGTAGCTCAAAAAATATCGAAGCGTAACTCTGAGTTGAAACAGTATTAGAACATACTTAGTAAATATTATGAATTAATCTTCTACACGTCTTGATCACGCGATGTACGCATGTGCAGTAACCGATCTAATGACACTGTCTATTAAATACAAGTGGTTATAGTATAGTTAGATTAGATGTTTGTTACTCTTTTATGATTTATGCTATTTAATGAAAGATATTGTTTTTTTTTCCAAGATATGACTATAAAAACGTATGAATGTGCAGGCAAACGTTATGGTACTTTTACAAGAGGCCAGTTGATGAATAGAGCCAGGCCAATGATTGGCTCTATTCTCATGAAGCCAATGTTGGCCTGGTTTATTGGATTGTCTCGTCTACTGTCTATTGGCCTAGTCTGTAAAGGATCATTAGTCCTACCAATATTAAAAACGTTAATGTTTGTGCCGATGTGCCTCTTTCTTTCACGCAAAAACGACTAAATAGACTTTACTCTTTGGTAATATTGTAGCTTATATATCAGAATAACATAAAGCCTAGATTATTTTGCGATATCATGATTTTTTCCCAAGATATAATGGCCACACGCAGCCTCTTGTCTGATATAAAAACTTCTTTATACTTACTTGCCAGTACATATCATCCATTCATAGAGTTTGTCAAGCAAGTTTTCACTAAGAAGATACTCTAAGCATGCAGCTGGACTGGTAGCAGAGTTGATCTCTCGAGCTTTGGCCTCCAGGACTAAGAGTATGGCCAACTGCTCTAAGTGATTCACCACACCTAACACATCATCTTGCAGGTGTTGAGGCTAAAAACATATCAAATAGGAATTTAGTTTTTGTATTATAGCATACTACCAATAGCAGATATGTTTATATTGTTTACTTATTAGATTATTATAGTCTGTAGAATATAAAAAAAGGAGAAGAGAGCTTTCTGTGTGAGAATAGATACATTGCATCCATAATACAGAATTGTATATTTAGTAACATGAAGCAATGTCATTTATAGAAGAACATAATAAAATGTTTTTTTAATTAATTTATTTATTTATTTAATAACTTCAGTTCAATACACATATACATTGAGGAATAATATTCATTATTTGTCTGTTGATAAAAAATGAGTACTTACTTGTGACTTGACAATAATATCATGTGCTTGTTGCCAATGTTTGCAGAATGAGCTGTAGCAAGCATGAGGGTCGTAGTCATGTCGGGGATCCAGAGTACGGGACAGCTGACGGGCAAACGACCCAGCACTCCGTAACCAACTCATGGTTTCCATGGATCATTTACTCATCTGCAATTTTTAATTATATTCATAATGTCATCATTACTTACACTAAATATATAAAAAAATTAAAGTGTTTGGAATGCTGCTACCTTTTGATTAATTCCTGTTTTATAAATATTTTTTGAAAAGAGAATAATAAAGAAAAATTGAACCATTTTATGGTGTATACATTTAACTATACCATTGAGCTAACTTTATTAACTTTATATATAAAATAGAAGTCAAGATAAGTTGGATGCATCATTTAATTCTTATTTATTGCGCTTTAAGTTTTCTTATGAGTAACTACAGAATATTTTATTAAAAGAGTTTAAAAAAATAATGAGGGATTGGAAAACTTTCACTTTGTCATTATTAGTTCCACCATTCAGATCATAATTGTGTGAAAACAGAAACAATATCTAGCCAGTGAGTGAGACCAAGCCCACAATAGAATGCTCATTTGCATTAGTGTTGCTAACATTTGGTGTGAACAGATTATTTATTAATGTTGATCAAAAAAACTAACATTTCAGAACCTGATAAGCACAGCAATGGGTGTAAGACATTGAATTTCAAATTAAAGGCTGTAAGATCAATCTGAGTATCATTAGCTTTGACGATATTAGAAAGCTTATCTATTGTATTCAACAGACTAGTACTATATAGTAACTAGTTTTAAAAAGTTTTTTCAAAAAACTACATAGAACATTTTATAAAAATACTATAAACAAAAGTGTGTATGGGAATGAGGCATGAACCCAGAGCAATTAACGTCGTCTTATAATCTAATAGGTAGTATATTTTAATATTGGACCTTGACATTACAATGTACAAGCTATTTCTACATTACACAAGTCTACATAAGAAGATCTACGTGCTATGTCTGCGATATAAAGTATTTATGTACGTACGTTTCAAATCCAGTCACTTGAGTTGAAAATAGAAGCTGCAGTCCACAAAATAAACCACAGCTTAGTTATATGATACGCATTGGCACTGCCAGTTTAATCTCGTAATGGTATCACGAAAAAGCATCAATAGGAGTGAACCTTTGTATGGAAACTAATGATTTAGGCACAAATCATGAGATTAATTCAATGTTTCATATAAAATTTGTAAATACCAATAAAAAATGACAAACTCGTAACAAAATGATCACTTGCACTGGCAAAAAACATGACGAACAAGGAGTTGACTGACAGTAGAGGGATCGTGACTTAAGTGCGCAGGGCTGCCAAGAGAGAAAACAAAAACTCCCTACCTTTTTATTCTCTTTCCTCCCGGATTCAACGTTAACAATTTGAAAAACTTAGCTATGAGGGTTTTTAAAATGCCAAAAATAAAATCGATTTGACATTTTATTACGTCTGACTGACTTTGATGATGTTGGGTGGATAAGCAGATAAAAGAAGTAAATATATGTTTATAAAGACTTGTTTTATTATTTAAATATTAATTATTACATTTTCGTAAAATTTTCACGATATTCAAATGTTCGTATTGACACGCAAGACACGGTAGTCATGTTACACTTCACATAGACAATTACATGCTTAGTGTTGTGCCCATCCACAACAGATGAAACAAAAATAATATTTGACATAGGTAAGTAAGAACACTTTTCACATTTTATTTTCCTAAAATGTTAAGATATTAGACCTATTTTTTTAGTATTACAATTTACAATCGAGATTATGAACAGATTAACGAAAAAATAAATATAAGCAATAATATAAAAATCCCATTTTATGTTGGAAAATTTATTAACCTAGCAATACAAAGGAACTTTTTAAAATATAATTTACAGGTTTGCCTACCATAATAATTGATCCAGTGGCGTATACATACATAGACAAAGAGCTATAGATGAACGTATTTAGTGATTGATTATAATCAATTATAATTATAATATGCCAAGCAATGATTTTTAATATTACCTAGTATACAGGGTGGCCCGTCGATTGACGTCCAAAAGGAAAATTTGGATTTCTCGTGTCGTGGGGTATCCGAATCACCCCCATGTATGTTCCGCGATTTTTTACGGTTTCCGAGTTATGACGTGTTTTCTGATTTTTTGAGATTTTTCAACCAACCACCCTAAAAAGGTTGGTAGAAAAAAAAGTACAACACTTTTTCATAATTTTATTTTTGCATCAGATGCTTCATGACCCGTACTTTTATGCCTAAAATATTCAGCTTCGTAACTTTAATAAAAGTTGGGGAAATGTAGGTCGGAAAAGGAAAAATTGTATTGACTGAAAAATACTCGAAATCTTCAAACTTAAATTAAGAGGTTAAAATGACGACTTCATGGATTTTAAGCTAGCTTAAAAACTGCGCCAACTTCTCAGCTTTCATAATCATCGAAAAAAAATTGTACTTAATAGGGTACTTTTGCTAGAATCAGCCTTTATAGAGAGCAAGGTGGAAAAATTTCAGAATTGGACGTTTGAGTAAAAATTTTTTTCTTCCATATTTTATGATCACCTAAATCTCAGTAGGTTTCAAGACAGTGTTATCTTACCGAAAAGTACCAAAAAGGGGCCAAGATTAACACATTTGGGGGTTTTGGAGCACCTGTAAGAGATGAGTTACAACTTGAGAAAATTATGCAGATATGCATCATTTCTATAGGGTTGCACAAGGAAACAGCCTTGAAGCGGCACAACTGTACCGTAAACAGCTTCAACGAAGTGGGATCCATTCAGGACCCTCGCGTTGACCAGCAGTTCTGTCTTCCATTAAAGTTTGGCGTATGTCAATAAAAATACGAAGGTCTGGATAAGACTCAGGTTGCAGCCCATCACGTCTTTGAACTTGTTTGCGATACAGTCGTGCTGCTTCAAGGCCGTTTCCTTGTGCAACCCCGTAGAAATGATGCATATCTGCATAATTTTCTCAAGTTGTAACTCATCTCTTAGAGGTGCTTCAAAACCCCCAAATGTGTCAATCTTGGCCCCTTTTTTGTACTTTTCGGTAAGATAACACTGTCTTTAAACCTACTGAGGCTTAGGTGATTATAAAATATGAAAGAAAAAAAAATTACTCAAACGTCCAATTCTGAAATTTTTCCACCTTACTCTCTTAAAAGGCTGATTCTAGCAAAAGTGCCCCATTAAGTACCAATTTTTTTCGATGATTATGAAAGCTGAGAAGTTGGCGCATTTGAATCCAAATTTTCCTTTTGGACGTCAATCGACGGGCCACCTGTATAGTATAAGTAATATCATTGATGCCAAGGATTTTTTATTATCAAAAAGTCCTTGTTAATATGCTCTTTGGAGCTAGCTATCTAAAGCTAAAGAGAAGAGAAGAGGTGTCTGTGGAAGAAAGAATTGATTGATAGTTAAAAAAATTCCTTTTTTGTTTTCATTGCTAAAAAACATCACGGAAGAAAACAAAGTAAGTGGAGCTTATTTCTTGTTTCTTTCTAATATTGCAACCGAGTGTAAGAATATTGATTTATTTAAAAAAACCCAAGCTCTACCGGCTAGCTCAGTCGGTAGTCTCGGTAGGTTGGCCGAGTATCAGTTTACTCTCTTTGATGGGAACCTATCGGCATTCTTTGGTTGGTCCCCGTCGTCCCCGTATGGTCCCTGTGCTATCGGCCCATCCACCTAAGTTCGTTCAAGATTTTTGTTTAAATTTTTCCTGTCTTTATTTTTGTTGTAGGTACTCAGCCTGAAGTAAACGAACCGTTATGCCTGTAAAGCCAAAACCAATGAAATATCATTTGCTGCCACCAGATGCACCAAGTCCATTAGATTTTGACTATTTTATACCTTGGTTATGTAGACAGCTTCGTTTACCGGAAGTCATAGAAATTCAAAGAGCTTCCATAATAGGTAAAGCCTAATGGTAGGGTTTAAGTACCTACCTACTACCTATACCTAAGTAGGTATAGGTATCTAATGTAGGTAGGGAGGTAGATTGAAATTATCTATTTCATAATACTAAATAGTACCTAGGTATCTTACTTAACTAGGCATCTATTAGTTATTCTTAATATGAGAAAACCTAAGACCTAGTTATTCAAAGTACGAATCGACATAGAGAAGTACAAACTAAATTTAAGTCCTTAGTCTCAGTGATTGATAAATACATGGTTAAATACTTATTTAGCTATAGTATAAGTAATTTAGTTTTGTTAATGAGAGGAGGATTTTTGGGGATCTGTGGCCAGCCAGGGACTTTATTGTTGAATTTAGTTTTATTTGTTTCAGAAATTGACGATGATGTGTCAAAATCCAAAAGTATGTCCAAGCTAATTATATCTGAGCCTGAACCTAAAATGACCAGAACCAAGTCTCGGTTAATACAATCTCATTTCCATGCTGGTGATTCCAGCTTCGCAGCCGATTCTCAGTATCCGACTATCGTGTTGAGAACAGTTTATGATTCAAGTGATGATCTCATAGAATTAATGATAAAAAATAACGATAAAGTAGAAATTCCTGCGCAGTTAATGAAATGCATTGGCTTATGTCTTGTATTTTACCCATTTTTACGCAGAATCTCTTTCATCAAATGCAGATTAAATAAAGAATTTGTTTATGAAGTCGGCAACGTAATTTCCGATCCCGCGTCAAGCATTTCAGAGCTATGGTTAGATAATTCTTTTGTGCCCTTTTTGAACTACTACAGCTTGGTGGCAAATAATTGTTTTAATTTAATAACAATCTCGCTTAATAACTGTCGCATCAACGATTTAGCATTGGAATATCTACTTGAAAATATTGAAACTAATGCGCCTAATTTACGAAGTCTAGAACTAGCTAGAAATTACATAACTGACAAAGGAACGGATATAATTGCTAAAACTTTAAGAACTAACAGGGGATTACTGCATTTAAACTTAGCTGGAAACCGAATAACTGACGTGGGAGCAATACGTGTCATGGATTGCTGCGCGGAGTTCAAGCTAACACCAGAAGAAGTTTTGAATTTACGAAAGAAAAGGATGGCATATTTCAGAAAGCAAGCAGAAGAACATGCGAAGAGTGTCGAAGGAGAGCGTTTGAGAACCAAATTGACTGCAATGTCCAAGGATTCTGCTGCCAAGAATGATGTAGGTGCCAAAGATTCAGGTGCCAAGGATTCAGTTGCCAAGGATTCAGTTGCCAAGGATTCAAGTGCCAAGGATTCAAGTGCTAGGGATTCAGGTGCCAAGGAAAAGAAAAAATCTTCTCCAAAACCAAGAAGACATGTAAAGGGTAAGAAGGCAGGGTCAAACCTGAAGATGGACACGCACAAAGTAAAATCAGCTGGATCTCTTCCTAGGTTTAAGCCCTTTAAAGATTTGTACGACGAAGAACACACTTATTTTGATAAAGGTGAGTACTATTGTACTGGCAATTTGAAACTTTGTTGGCTTAATTTGTCTTATAATTATCTAGAATACGGTAGTATCAAGAGGGCTTACGATATTTTGCTCTATCAAAATTTTATTTCCAAGCCACCTGATTCCACTGGCTTGCTCAGGTTTTCAATTGACGGCATTGAGATGCACACCGACACCGCATTTATTAAAGCAGCAGGTATCAAGAAGCTTTTGCAAAAGGCTGTTCTTGCGCTAATACCGCTGGAAAGCCGATCAGTCGAAGGCGGCATTTTCCATAAAAAACGTAGGTTAAAGAAAACAAAACTTTTCAGTTAGTTAGGTCAATGCTCATAACGTTCTTGCCCCAGTTTCTTGCTTGCAAATGGAGTCTTAGTAAAATAGATAAAAATAATAATTAGTAACTAAGTAGGTAGATAATTAGGTTTTTTTTGTCAGGGATTTAAGTTATGAACAGTTTTTAAGGTTGTTTTCATGAATTGTTATAATTTTAAGCAGATGTTTTATTTATTAAAAATGCTTAAGTGATTATGTTTAGCTGCATTAAGTGAGCAGGTTTGTAATAAATAAGTTAATGGTTGTAAGTCTAAGTTAATGGTTGTAGGTTTCCAATTTTATTCAGGGGATTTAAGGTTCTTCAGATGGTTTTAATTTAATCCTAAGTATTTTATTCATCTATTTATTTTTGCATGTTTAATGTTTACGAATAAGTATAAGTAAGTACCTACTTACGTTAAGTTACTTTACAGATACCTACTGCACATTACCATTTATTGTGTAAAATAAGGTTTATCCAGTTTATATCATGATGGATTGATTTCCAGAGCCTTGAGATGCATTAAAAGCTTATGCAATTGGGATCGGTGAACTATGCTACGATTTATACACTTAATCGCGATGGTAAAGGATGTCAGTCCAGTCAAAGGTCGTCGATCATCGATCGTCCGTTGCTCGATGCTATGGCTCGTAGAAACAATCGATCTATGCTGAGTAGGTATTTGAATCCATCGGTGATCGATGCATTTGTTAGAGAACTGAAAAAGTCTAATTTTAAGTTAAGTTCTTTCATTGTTTTTTTTAGCTAAGCGTAGGTCTCTCTTGTTTTTAAACGGTTTTTAATACTTAGCTCAGTAGGTAGTTTAACTTCGATTATACAACTTTAAAGTGATAAATTGTTTTCGTTAACTCTATTGATCTAGGAGAAAGTGTGATAAGTTCGGGGTAAGTAAGTAGTTTAATATTGTAGAGCAGTTCTACAATATTTTTGACTCAAAGTTTTGGTGGAGGTATGTAGTAAGTCTAAAAAAGAGTTCGCTAGGAAGATCAAAGCAATTTGGCCGTTAGGTACTGCTATAAGTAGTTTGCAACCTCTGATTGCTTCTGGGGAATTAAACAAGCGAATTCTTTAGACACGGTGTGGTGTGACCAAGGTGTGACCTAGTGGTGATGGATGACACGCTGTTTGGGAATGGCGCATATAGTTTGGGTTTGGCAAAGATGTATCTGTGGGGTTTGGTACCGTACACAGAAAAAACCATGAGAAAACCACTTACTGTACGTTTGTACCGTACCACATCTGTACGTACTAGGTAGTGTATTGTAGTATTGTAGTCTATGCGTAGGCGCGCCACGTGTGGCCCGTGGTGGCCTAGCCCAAAGAGCATATTATAAAATCTGTGATATTATAAATAGCCAGCGTGGTGGATTACGGCCTAATCTAATCACTCTCTGTATGAGAGTAGGCTCGTGCCCCTCGGTGGGGACATATATGGGCTGATATAGATACAGATAGATTATAAATCACCTAGCCTAGGCTAGCCTATGAACTGCAAGTTAAAGCAACTTTCATACGTATGTGAGCTAGGCACCACCGGCACCATCTAGGCATGATCTAGGCACAGACCATAGATAGGCATTTCAGGAATGTTCCAGGCTCGTTCCAGGTTGGTTCCAGGCCAGATTCCAGTCAAACGTCTTTGTAACTTTTGTCATGTCAAAGCTTTTGTCAAAATTGAATTTACAACGTTCCTTGATCAGATTAGTACTTACTCTTTGATCAGATTGATCATGAAAGCTCTGAAAGCAAGCATGAATTAATTTTTGATAGTACTTATTTTAGATACATTTTTTTATCAAAGAATCTAATTAAAAGATCCTTGATTTTAGAGATTTATCTTTTCTTGTATTTATATGATTATTAACAATGAAGTCTGCGAAATCAAATAGAGACTTATTTTCGCCCACTTCTAGCAAAGCATTCAGTAAAAATAAAGGTTTGAACGACGATCTTTTTGAACAATCAGATACTTCAAGTGAAATTACTTCATTTATTTTCGAAGACCTCCTTCCCGTAGTTTGCGCAAAGTACATGTGCGAGGTTGATGTAGTCGTCACAAAGGAGCAAATAAAAGGTACTTTCCTCCTAATTGTTAATTATATACTTACAACTCAATCTAGGTACATGTTTTGGTGGGATATCATTCATTTTTGTAAGCAGCAACCTCTTAACAATGTAATATGAATATTAATTTATAGTACTTAATCCTTTTTTTGAGACAGAAAGGTGAAACTATGTGATTGCATGTTTGTTTCCGATTTTGTTTCGAGTACGCACTTGCTTTTTTGTTTGTTTTGTTTACTGAACATATGACTTAATAAAGGATTTAAATTTATTTTATTTTAAGATGATTCTGCTTCCCGCTACAAGAAATCAGAAGCATTTATGAAGTCCAGGAAAACGAGTGCAGATGTACAGCCGATTTTAAAGAAAGTTTCAAGTCGAGATACTTGTTCGACGAAGGCAGATTCATTAGCCGGTCAATCGCTTGAAACGCCCGGAACCGTGATTATAAGAGCCTTTTACGATCACAATGATCAATTGAAAGAAATTTTGATGAATAATCTTGGAATGATACCCAGTGTCCTTATCAGAAGTATCACTTTAGTCGCGCCCCTTTATGATCAACTTACGAAATTCACAATACGTAACTCGCGCGTAGAAGGCCTTGTCTTAAACGAATTACACAAAATATTATCGCTTACTGCATTGTCTGAAATATGCCTTGACGACTCTAGACTACCCCATGGTCAAGTTTCCCTCCTGTTGGAGAAGGAGACTCAGTTGAAATATCTTTCGTTAGCACGCTGTCGGATTTGCGATAAAGTTTGCATAGAAATTGTATCCCAACTACACTTTCAAAAACCGGCAGAGAAAAAATTGTCGGTGTTAAATCTATCGAGTAACAGACTTACAAACAGATCAGCAATAGCAATAGGCGAAATGCTACGTACAAACAGGCACTTGCGATATTTAAATATTTCCGGGAATTTCATCTCAGATGATGGAGCTGAAAATATTTTAGAAAAACTAGTAGAATTTCCTTTGAGATCTGAAGAAATACTAGCGAAGCGGTTCAGAGTTATCGATAATTTGAAAAGAAGAAAGCTAATGGTGGCTGAATTCCTTGCTTCGTTGGAAGCAGGTTATTCTATCGAAGCTGGACTGGGTGTAGAAGGGAAGCAATTCGAAATGCGACATAAGAAATCAGGTCTAATGCTATTCAAAAATGCGAAAACAAAGGACAAAATAGATTTGGACCCAGCTAGTAGAATGGCGAAGGCTTACTCTCTGGCAGACCAGATGATGGCTCAAATATTTGATCCCTTTTCAAATAATAATATTGTATCTAGAAATGGATGGTTCTATTGCATCGGCAATTTTTCTCTTTGTTTTATAAATATTTCATATAACGACCTTAGCTATTTTACTTTGAAATTGGTATCTGATGTTATGAATTATCAAAATAACTTAAGAAATTCTATTTACTCAAAATGTGATGCTACTGCTACTAGCAAGCGTACAGATTTACAAGGTCTAATAAAAATAGTATTAGAAGGAAATAATTTACCAGAGACAGCCCAAGAATATACAGTAATACAAATGCTTTCAAATAAAGCTCTGATGAACATCAATGACGCTGGCGGCGGTGGCACCCGCAGAAGGAGTCGCGTCAAAGCTACTGGGATAGGACGTCCATAGCTGAATATGCAAAGCGTTGTCTTCTTAACAACAGATTTAAATGAACTTAAGATTTGTATCATTACTTATTTTATGTTGCTTTTATGATATTTTATATAATTAATTTTTTACTTGTTAACTTTTTACGGTTATTGTACCAACTTAAGTACGTGAAATTATAAAGAAATTTAAGCCATTTCTTTATTAATTTATAATATATTTTGAAAGTATCACAATTTTGGTAACTTTAGTTTAGGAATCACAATTTTGTAGGTAATTATTATTATTAAAGAAAAGGAAGTTACAACCTCTAAAACTAATAAATAAAAAAAAAACTTACAACAGACAGCACCAACATTACGTCTGAACGCGCATCTACTGGCTTTATATCTACACATTTGGCAAATATCCTTCTTTATCAACGAAATCACGATCATATATTTTATCGTTAGTCTTATGAACTACATTTTTCAAAGGCTTCTAGACAAATACTGGATAACTAGGTAGGTATATAAAACTAGGCAGATTAATAGTTAACAGGTGGCAAGTATTCTCTGTTCGGTGTCTCTGAGGGGCTGCCTGGGGGTTGTGGTTTGTTGCTGGGGAAACTTGGACCGCTAGGCTTACCAGAGGGGTATCCCTGACTTCCGCCTGTACTAGATCCTGGGAACCCTTGAGAACCAGGAAAACCTTGAGGTCCAGAAGGAGCAGGATAACTGGAGCCTGGTCCTTGCGGGCTGGCACCTGGATAAGATGAAGGTACCTGTGGTCCGCTTGAAGGGTAATTTGAACCGGGACTCTGGGATCCAGGATAAGCATTCGCTGGCCCCTGAGGTCCTGTACTACCAGGAAAGTTAGTATTAGGCCCTTGGGGTCCTTGAAGGTTTGAACTACCAGGATAACCAGCGGACGGCCCCTGTGGTAGCTGGCCTGGTGCAAAGCCGACGTTTGGTGAGTAGTCGTTAGGTCCAGGAAATCCACCAGCAAGATTTGGTCCGGTCGTGTTGGAATAAAGATTTGCATTTTTCTCATAAAGGCTGGGTGCAGAATTACAATCAAATTGATTCCACCATACACATACAAACACATCTTGAGAGAATATGGTTCCGTTGGGACAAAGGAAATCGTACTGTATTTTATTCGCACAGACGTGGAATACTTGGCATCGTGCTTCTACATCAGCGTAATAACCAGGGTATGGCTGGGCGTCGCACTTAAATGAAGTTTTGGGGATCTCCGACAAAATTGGATAGTCTTTGTCGGGCTCTCCAGGAATTGCTGAATAATCTCCATTTTCGTAAGCGCCAGTATCGTATTGTCCAGGACCTCCTTGGGGACCGCTAGACTGGCCAGGTCTTTGTCCTGGGCCATTTGGACTGGCGTCAGGTGCACCTGAAGAACCAGAGGGTCTAGGGTAGTTCTGGCCTTGTCCGAAATAGTTTGCACCAGGTTGGCCAGAGGGCCCTCCAGCGGTTGGTCCTTGACTTGGATAGGAGGAACCTGGTGATGATGGTCCTGATTGCCCTTGACCTGGATATCCTTGTTGAGGAGTCTGTCCACTGCCACCTGGATATCCTTGTTGAGGAGTCTGTCCACTACCACCTGGATATCCTTGTTGAGGAGTCTGTCCACTACCACCTGGATATCCTTGTTGAGGAGTCTGTCCACTTCCACTCGGATATCCTTGTTGAGATGTTTGTCCACTTCCACCCGGGTATCCTTGTTGAGGAGTCTGTCCACTTCCACCCGGATATCCTTGTTGAGATGTTTGTCCACTTCCACCCGGGTATCCTTGTTGAGGAGTCTGTCCACTTCCACCCGGATATCCTTGTTGTGATGTCTGTCCACTTCCACCCGGGTATCCTTGTTGAGGAGTCTGCCCACTTCCACCTGGATATCCTTGTTGAGATGTCTGTCCACTGCCACCTGGATATCCTTGTTGAGGAGACTGTCCACTTACACCCGGATATCCTTGTTGAGATGTCTGTCCACTTCCACCTGGATAACCTTGGTTAGGTCGAAAAGCGTCATTTTGGGGTGTACCCGGAGTTCCAGTAGGACCAGTAGGTCCTGTTGGTCTTCCAGTATAACCGGGTGTAGTGCCGGCTGGAAAAGGGCGACCAGGTTTGTTGTACTCGTATCCACTCTGCGCAGTAGTTAATGCCAGTAAGACTGAAACAATGAAATGATACACGTTACTAGGTGATGTATAATATTACAGAAACTTGCGATGCGATATGGCATGGTGTAAAATGCCTAGATAAGTACGTTTATTAGTTTTTAAATTCCTATTCAAAGCATAATAGGTCCATGGAACTAAGATTGGATCGCGTGAGAGCTCGTGGCTCGCACGGGCACTTTCGCAATGCGCCTGCGACTAACAGGGAAATTATCGTAACGTAACCTCGCGTTTGGGGAACTTGGATCTGGCTCATCGCGATGTCTAACTCGTGGGCATATCATTAATTGGACAATTGTTTGAAAATGAGATGCTTGGAATGAGGCGGTTATTCTGATTTGCAATGTTTACGTTAGGAACATATCTACCTGGGTATTTATTTAGTTTTGGTTTGGGGGATAGGTACATTCATCAATCAAATTGAGTGAATACCTACTCGTATCTAGATATCGTAGGTTTTTACATTACCTACGAAGATCAGCTAAGTTAAAATTTAGCGTAAAAACATAGTTTAGCGTGAACACAACATTTAAGAAAATAAAATGATAAAAAATGTTTGTGTTCAAGAGGACCTGTCGGCATACCTTTTCTTTATTGTAGCTACCTAAATAATAATGTCGAAACTCGTTGCGTTTTCAGTGGTTGGTGCGAAAAGATTAGCAGTTGATTGTTCCCATGTTTATGCAATTGACATTGGGTTCTTGCCTCAGAAATGCGATGATGATCACTAATGGCTACGACATGTAAATGTAGTGGGAGCTACCAGGGTCACCGCATCGTCTTATCGGCATAAATCAACATAATTCATCTTCTTTTTGCTCTAAAAGTATTTTCAGTAAGTGAATTTAAGGTTACTTATTCAATGTTTAATTAAATTTAAATATTTATTTAAGTACCTTCAAATCAAGTCAGTATTTTAGTATCTACACATTAAGTACCCAACTACGTACTTAATATCCGGCATGCAGCAACTTAGATATCAAAGTATCAATAGAATCTAATAGACTTTAAAACCAATGCTTCAGTTACATTTATCTGAAAAATATTTTGAAAATAATAAAGCTTGATAAACTACTTCCTAAGTATAAGTTTAGAAGTTGTTGACAGGGCGTTGAGTAACGATGCCTAGGCTATCTAGGACACTAATTTAGGACTTAGCATCTCAGGTCAGTCTGCACTGCTATTAACGTAAAGTGTTTCTATAAATTGATGCTTGAATCAAATAATGAATAACAATTTTAATAAATCTGATACTCTGAGGTAGAGCATAAAGGTAATTTTGAAATGCTTGTAGATTTGCTAATAAACATCTCTACTTTCAACTAAAGTAGGAACCTACTAGTTACAAATTTAATGTTATAATCTATAATTTTTAAGACCCACACTTATTTGAAATTAAATTTAAGTAGGTTCATAATATAGATGGCCCGGGTTTACACACTTAAAAGGTTAGGACCTAGGTACCTACCTATTATCATATTTTTATAGTATTGTTTTATGAAACATAACATAGATAGTAAGGCTATCATTGTTATTAGACTAGAGCTAAGTGCCTATATATTTACTAAATCATTCTAAGCACATCCGAATCAAATAATTTATTATTATTAAGTACCTACCTATTACCTACCTAAGTAGATATTTATTAACAAGGAATATCGTTAAAATACAGAGTGTTATCAAATATGTTTGCGTTATAATACACATACGTTGTAAAACCTTTCTACAACAACAAAATAAGTAGATAAATAGTTTATTTTCTATTTTGATATAGGTAATGAAGTCTCAGTTTAGTGTTTTTCGGCTTAACCGTGTTTGTATATGCTGTAGGTACCTAGCTTCTAAGAAGATTTACACAATGACCGTAGAGATTCATCCGTAATTTGAGGAAGCGTTCCATATTATGGCTCTTCACACTTTTCGCTGCATCATCGTGCTTTGTCGTCACGAAATAGAGCAAAGGTACAAGGAAGCGCTAACCACAACTATAGTAAAATCCATTTTCCCTCCCATCCTTAAGTCACAACAAATAAGGTTGAAAATGTAAAGTGGGCATAAGTCAAATGCATTATTCTATTCTAAGACTGACGTGCGAAGATGTTCGTTTGCATTTCAGTCATTTCTAGTGCAATCGTAGTAATGGCTACTCATTTTTACTTGTCTGCGCTGCAACAGAGCTGAGTTATTGAATTTGCGCTTATCAAAGATTTTAAAGTAAATATAACTTTTGTTTTTTTTAAAAACAATTCAAACACCACATAGTAACGTAATCATGAATTAGTTAAAAAGCATGATAAAGCAAACAATAACGCACCTTCTTTTTTAAACACTGAAACCTCAATACATTTATCAATACAATTTTAGAGTGCACAAAAAAGCATAAAGCTAATGTGGTGTTATGTTTTAGGTTCAATTTCTAGATTTCGCATGGCACATAAAAAATCGCACAAGCTCCGTATAACTTCACCAAGCATTTTAAATGGCCCTAATGCTGCCTTTTTTAATTGATAGAAACATTTTTATACGTACTTATAAGTAAGTACTAGATATAGATAAGCAAGCAAAGGTTCATCTAGTATTTTTAAAAGCTTTTATTTTAGTTTAGGTAGTAATATAGGTACAAAGGTTAAATTTATTATGTTGAAAAATGAAAAGCATTTGACCGATAAGAGGTGCAGATAAAATAGATAGTTGTAATACCTACGTTCAAGTAAAGTAGGATAGCATAAAGCTCGAATAAATCAGTCAGGACATGCGTTTGCCCTCACGACTGCATCTATACGCACAATCTCACGATCAACCTCACAACATTAGAATTCGTGAACAACCGTGAAAGCTTAACTACTTTACTTAGCTATCTGCAAATAAAGCCTAGTTAGATCTTTTAATGATAGGCATTTGTTTCTAAAGGTGTGAATCAGGATGCTGCATGCCAACGCGATTAGCGGTATCGATAATCTGATTTCACGATTGTACCTACAGTACAGTATTCTTCGTAGGTACTTAGTTGTGGAATGAATTTAAAAAATCTTTTCGGATAGGTACTCCACTGGCATTCGATACAATAGGTAGTATTTTTCATTGTTGAACAGACAAGCCCCACGTTTGAATCAAATATTTGCTCTTACGAATAGATGTATTCAAAAGCATGGAATCCGTTATCTTTACGCATTGTAGTGAAGTATGACACACAGATCGTTTCCCCTTGGTCTTTTTCTCAGGTATGTCCTTGGCAGAACCGTTTCTCAGTTGTAATAGTAAATAGTAGCGTAGTACAAGTTGTCGCAGTCGCAGTCGCAGGACGCCCTATTGAGTGGCACAAGTCACGAACAATGTATTTCGAAATTACTAATCTCACTGTGATTTGCGTTTGAACTTAAGTACGTATTCTTATCTACTTATCTATTTTGCGGATTCTGTTAATTGTTTACTGAGTTATTGTCTTGTTTTTGTCAGCTTAGATAGCATTGTAGACCATACTTATAAATGAAGCTGGCTGTCACTCGGTTTGTGTGACTATGGCAAATTGGCAATATACTTACACGATAATGTGTATTAGCCTCACCCATCGCCCTACCTTCCTAATTCGTTTTAATTGAGCAAACATTAATTTCTTACCGATGTTCAATTACGTTAATGGATTTATAAGAAGCCTTGTGTGACGGACAAGAATATTTGAGCCTTCCTTATAGAACAACCCACTTGCCTAATTGCATCTAAGTAGTAGGCAATCCGAGCCGCCCAACAAACTGATCGAAAATTACAGACTGAATTTCGCAAAAGATTCAAATAATAGGTAGTTTGGTATCTACATTTTTCAATTAGCTAGTTTGCGGTTGTCTTTTACTAAGTTGACCTTTAAAAAGTATTTCATGCAGATGATAGCGGTTAGACGTTACTAAGCAGTCATTATGTAGGTACGATCCGAACAGATTATTTGTTTATCAAACATCTGATGAACAATTTTTGCTAACTGTTCCATTTATAGATTTATTGTAACATGAAAAAACGTGATGCTGAATGATTGCTATGTTTTTGACCTAAGATAAACATAATTTTGTGTTATGTACCCAACCGCTAAAAAGATTTTATATTTTCGTTAATTGGTAGAATTATTTTATAAGAAATTATAAGTGAGACCTAAGTACCTGTTTACGTTTTGAATGAAATAACACAATAATGTTATGATATGACTATAATTATCTTAGTAAGACAGTCACAGAATGCGAATTAGAAAGGCAAATCTAAGAAATAGGGACAGATACAAACTGCGTGCAGTACTCGTACATATGATTGAGAGGCGCATCTTCCTATCAAATGATATTTGCTCCAATCAAGTGTCCATTACTAAGGCACGACGCGTTCCTTGCACATGCAATTTGGGGTTAATTGCGTTGGCTGTGCACACCATTCTGAAGATAACTTGGTTCGTGCTATGACAGCACTTAAGTATATTACATTACATTGGTGTGAGCTTTAGGCCTCCTTCCACTCAAATTGCATCTACCTTGGTAATGTGTGGTTTTAATAATCGGAGTACCTACATAATACTACATATAGCATAAAAAAATGTGAAATAATTAAAACAAAGTTATGTAAATAATTAATGTATTTTGTTTTTTTGATCTTCAAAATTGAAGTAAGTAGGTAGGTACCTCTACTTATTGTTCTACTTACTCATAGGTATGTCAGTTCAATTATGCATGTTGGGAAAACAGGTAGATGGACATGTTTTTAATGTCATCTAAGACTACAGACATATTCTGTCTGTCTGATGCGGCTCTATAAATCATTGAGATGGCAATTTTTTTTTACGAAACATTAAGGCACTTACCGTACCTCTACCTAAAGAACCTCGCACGGTTATAAGCTTTGACGTAGTAGCAAATTAATGCTATTTTTTAGAATGAGGGAGCGGTTTAGCGACAGTCCAATGATGACAAATATTTCACCATATTGGGTAGGTATGGTATGGTAAGTATGTAGTTTTATAAAATAAACTCAATTACCTTTATACCTATTTATTGTATGAAATGACGAGCTGCAGCGTATGTCAGAGGTAATGAAGAAGTCTAGCGCTTTATTAATGTGAAATATGATTGCCACAACTACGTGAAAATTATAAGATGTAAATATCGCCATTTATTAACATAATTTAACGAGTTACTTTAAGGAAATGAAATGGCTTAATCAATGGCAGACGTGTTATATTGCGATGTCTAATTATAGATGGCAAAATTAATAGGTAAGCAAGCAATATGACAAATAATTTAAACATGAAGCATCTTAAAGTATAATTGTCTGAGCTTTACTGGCTATGAAACGAAATTATAAGAAATCACAGGTTATGTGAATTGACTGAAGGTCCAATTTATGATTAAATTAGTACCCATCGATGTTCTGAGATAGTTTTGGTCTTATTACGTGTAATGACGCATCATTTATAACATAATGCCTATTGAGTGTACCTATACCAACTTGTGAACAAAACGACAATATCATCTTGTTAAGAGTTACATGAACGATAATGAGTCATGTACTTATTCTGCTTGCAAATGGCTTGCACCGACTTAGGCTGGGTTGCACCACTACCTACTTGCCAAAGTTATAATTAGACCCGTAATACGCTCGCTGAAGATTTGAAAGCTAATTTGCTGACGGTTACAGAGTGTACGTGAGTTTAGTAAAACGAGACAGTTATAACAAAATATGTTCATCATTTGAAATCACCAGCAAAATGAAAATATTTGATTGATTTTGTTATTTAAAAATATACATAATGTGATCTTCGTTGCGTGCTGGCAAAGTAACGATTGTTTTAATAAAATTTGAATGATTAAATGCTGTTTATTATCCTAAGCTCACGCAAATTGTGACAAGTATCTATTAGACAGATATTTAAGTAGGCAAATTGATTGATTACCGAAGTCCTTAACTATAGTTTAGCTGTTGGAATTAAATTCGCCATGGCATAGGTCACGCTCACTTATTTTTCAAAGTAGTGAGTCTTGTTACGTAATGTACGTAAGTAATATGATTTCTTTGTTTATTCGATAATAACGTGCTATATTTTATAAATACTAGTACGGTATCTACTTACAAATGATTTGACTTGCTTTGTTAAATCAATTGAGATTTTCTAAATTACACACAAAGCTTGAACTGATATTATGGCAGTAGCCTCTAACAATCTATATCCTCGCGTTTGGCGGCTTTCGTTATAAAATTGGCTAAGACGGGACGAAAGTGATTAAGCTATTAAAGTGTAATGTGGGGTGGTTTAGCAGGTAAGGTCACTTTGTACCCAATATATATTTATAGTGGCACACGGTGTAAAGTTTGCGTCATGAGATGAGAAGTGAACGTGGTTGGGAACAAGTTGACGCAACGCGCCGCCGGCCACCATTGTCGATGCCACATTTTAATGAAAACACCAATAAGTACTTTATTTATTTCGAAAAAAAGATGGAAAACTGCGAATAAGCATAAACACTAATCTTCTAAAATCGTATATATTTGTAGTTAGGTATTCTACCTAGGTACAAATTAATCTCTGTTTGATGGTGGATCGCTATGTAATCTTCGCTCTCAGTTCTTACCCGTGTTTCATAAATTCGTACCCTTTAGTTCATTATATTCGTAAAATATGAAAGATGAATTGCATCTAGTACCTAAGTTGAGCGAAGTTGTATGAAATTTCAGCTTTGCTATAAATTCAATTAAACACGACGGGTGGTTACAAGCACATTTATCTTTGGATTAACCAAACCGACAGACTTTTAGTAAAACATCTCTGGTTTTGAAATTTGTTGTATTAAGAGAAAGATGCTGATGCGGTCCCGCCCATAAAACCCACTATCTATCCTACCTATATTTTAATTACCTATATAGGTGTTGTTTTAAATAATAAATTAATATAGGTACTCACTGCAAAGCGTTGCCAAACGTAGCATGGTGTTGGTGCCGCTTAGGGCTTAAAACTAAATCTGAAACAATAAAAAACAACATTAAGTTAGCACAGTTACCTACTTCTAGAAACAACTCTTCATACATCAGTCACCTATATATCATTCAGTAACCTAGGATAGAAAAGCACACGGTAAATAAGTGATGTAATTAATAAATTACTAAGTAGAACAATATTATTTTGTTTAAATAAGAAGCAAGGGCCCTAGGAAATCGCATTTGAATAGTAAAACGGACTGAAAATGTCAGGAACAGTCAGATAGGCGTGACCAGTAAATTACTAGAGGCAAGGCGACACAGGGCAACAACTCAATTTCGTACTAACCCACTAGTGGCCTGAATTATTTTGGCGCAGTAGGTATATCTAATAGAGTGTAACTAATCAATTGTTTTTTTAAATCTAGCTTTTGAGTACTATACTACTGTAATCAATATAAAACCAGTAGGTATTATATTGAATACTTTTCTTTAATAAGCGGTTAAAGTTGAGACGAATTAGATAGTATAGTTAGACTTGTACGCAATTATACCGATCTATTTGTACTCATTGAATTGAATTCACTTACAGAGTAAACAGATACTTAAAGTTGTTATTTCTTTTGTTTCTTCTTTAATTGAAACGTGATTCTCGTAAACTTTCAATTTCGATTGGGATCTTGCATAGAGTTCCCATGGTAATCACTCTGCAATCCATTGTGAATGGGTGAAAACTTGAGTGGTTCGTTTCCAATCACTTAGAGCTGTCCTAACCGAATCTAATTCTGAATAGAGTACCTATTTGAGAATAAAAATAATACTTAGAACTTCATCTCGAAGAAAATGAGGGATGCTGTGATTTTTATTGTATTATTGGGTTTATTTAGCGATTTGATTTTTGATATGTAAACGTGAAAAATCATCTAGCGTGGTTGTAGTTTTTACAAAGACTGGTTTGGCGGATCCATCGCTAAATAGGTAAGTCTCTACGTCTTGAATTGATATGTGTAATTACATAAAAAAAGGTTAAATACTGAAAACTTTTGCAGCGAAGTTTTTCATTTTGGCATTACTCAAGCAAGTTAATCAAGTAAAACTAGGCGGTATATTGTTTCTGTGCTCACCATACAGTATGCAATTAGTTTGCTCACCTAAACCACTAAACCGACCGCGCCATTTTCCACAAATTTGTGGTCCAAAGGAATCTGAACCACGACCCCGCATTTACAACCCACATACAATTTTCTGTTCATGATAAACTCAGTGTTAGCAGGTAATTAAATTAAAACATAGGTACCTGGTTAAGTTTTTCAATAGAACAATAAACGCGGGTTGAGTTGAAAAAGTTACTCGTAGTCTTTTATTATCTATAGAAATGTTTTAAACGTATTAAAAAACTAAACAACGAAGCTTAATTAATGAAACACCTATATTACCGTCTAGCTTTTTCTTAAACTAAAACTAAAATAAAATATTTTTTCGGACTTTTAATTTATGGCCAACGAACGAATTTAATGTATAAACATTATCATAATTATGTAAAGGCTGCATATAACTATATTTTATTTTGAGCAATAAATTTGATAAATATGTGTTTAAAACAATGATAAAAATTACTTATTTACTTCTTATTTTTGTTAATTAAACATACAGTGTGCATTAAACAATCAGTAAATCCGCAACAATGATGTTATCCTAAAGTGAAAGCTGAAAAATCTATTGTTTGGCTTTGAACAACTGCTGTAGGAATTTAACTTTAATTAAGTAGTAATTATCGCGAGATAAATGTACTTATAATGTGTAACAATTGATAACAAATAAATAATATGTAAATCTGAATAGGAGGGCACGACATTTAATGGATAAACTAATGTGAACTGCAACTGGCTGAAAGTAATTTTGAATCAAAAGTTTTTTTGTCAAATTATGTAGGTACTTGTCTAGATAGTTAATTAATTTATTATCACAAATAATAAGTAGTTTATCGTAGGTAGGTATATATATTTTTAAATTGTTTATAGTTGTTACAACAAAGGTATAGGAGTCAAGTAACTTAGGTATTTTTTGTTAGTTTTTTTCCTTTCACATAGTACGCTACTTGAACGTAATGTTACGTGATGGAAAAGTACCCGTAAATTCACAAGTTTACATTTAACGCAGTTTTGTTTTACCTACGGCGGCGGGGGCGGGCGCGTTTGTTGGGCGGATCTGACTTTACATCCTAAGATAAATAAATTACAAAACGGAGTCCCTTCAAATTTCATGAATGATTATTACTTATTTACCTACTGAAGTTTTATTTTACCTACACATTGAGCATTTTTTTCTGGTAGAGTAGATAACTATTCACTACCATGTTAGTTAGTGATTTAATTAAAGGATGTATTTACTGAGTAGTTAAACTAAATACTGTCTAACTAAAATGTTTTAATTTTATCCAGAATGTGTAGGTATGTAGTATTTCTACACCCTGTATTATGGTGTTTCGAAAATCGCGTCAGTATCAAAACCACACTAGGATAGTTTCATCACAAAATCCAAACGAAGGTCGTTGGCCACACTCATTGCTGAATTTCAAGATCGGGATACAAAATGTAAGCTGCAACTCACCGTGGGTGTACGGAGCGCTAGCGTCGACGCGGACTGCAGGCTCCTGCGTGTGCGCACGCTTATATCACCGCAGCACGCGCGCCGCCGGCCACCACCGCTCGCGAAGGGATGCGTGATGAAGGAATACAAGAAAATTATAAAATCTAAGTGGTTTTGCAAAATATCTAGGCCGGTTTAGCAGATGCTGCTCTTGTGGTTTGCAACTTGATGATCTTTCTGTGTGAGAATGGGACTTGAAAATAAAGTGTTAGTTTTGAAGCTATTTGCGGTCGCGGCGCGATAATAGTTTAGCTTTGCATTTGCATTCTACATTATTTTTTTAAGTGTTTTTAGTTGGTTTTCAGGTGAACTGTTAAACTTTTATCGTAGAATAAAAATACTTAGGTACCTACTTACATTTCTAAGTTCAATATAAGTACTTAAGCTTAGTTTAGTATAAGTAAGCTAGGTGGATGGATGTCCATTTTCAACTCAGGAAATTGTCTGAGTAGGTTCAAAACTTTCTTCGAATACCTAGATATTGGCTTTGAAAAGAATCTGTTATCTTTTTATGTACTGACCTTTTTAAACTCATTTTAGATTACTTAAAAGTATTTATTAATTTGAAAGTATGATAGATGTTGGTTGATTCCGTGGTCTATAAATGACAATGGTACTATTATATCGTGTCATCTTCAAGATGTCCTACGAAATAGATACAATCATTATTGCGATTGGAATGTTTGATCATAATATCTCATTATTGGTAATTCAAGCAGACGTTGCTTTCTAATTACCGACGAGGCAGGGAGACTTTTCTTAATTAAATTCGATCTTAAAATTAAATTATCTATTCTTATACTTAGCGACATTTTTTAACCTCTCACATCCCACTGACGCGTTAAAAACCCAGACACAATAGATTTCCTATTGTTCTTTTTTTTCTGGGATGTGAAAGATTAAACCATGAATCTAAGTTTAAGTGTCTACCCTAAGAGTATCCAACCCTACCCTTAACGGACGTAGGTACAGTTACCTATGTATATACTTACTTCAAGTTCAATAACACAATCTAAGTATCTTATTATAGGACATTTTTATTTTTGCCTAGATACGACGAAAAATGTGTTAATTGTAGTACTTACACATGGTCTATCTAAGTTGCATTAAGTCAGTTACGAATCGTTACTTTTCAAACATTATTGTAATGTAAAATAGTTATTTTGTAGGTAGGTTGTCTTATTTTTGTATCTATGCAGCAGTTAATATGCATGTAGCATTCCCTAGTTAATGAGCTCATCCAATGAGTGCCAGTTCAAAGGATGTGGCCATACATTTCCATGTGAATTGAATTTCGTATTGCGTATGCACTTGGAATGTAATGACATGTTAAGAGCATATTTGCTGTAATTTATAAGCGCCCCAGGGTAACATATCCTCTGTGTATCTTGGTATCAGTATCTACATAAGCTAAGGAATTGTTCTTTGAAGACATTATTAATTAATTGTCAGTGTTAGGTCACTGAAGATCATGTCTTACTATTTGTTTGTTATATTTTGTTATCTTTACATTTCAATTTATTAAAATATAATAGATGATACATAACTTAAGTATCGTGCCCACTTTGACAAGTATTATTCCTGTCGTAAGTATGTACCTAAGTGCATACAAAATAACTACGTTTCAAATTGCAACTGATATTTCATAAAATCTATTAACATCCTTACAGTACGATGTGCAGCCCTCAAGAGTCTCAAGTAATCACTTGCAGGCTATACGTAGGTATGTGTTTGAAATCAGGTCAACGTTTCGTCACCATTAACTTTGCCCCGAGTGTCTTCAAACAGCACGAAATCATTTAATTGGCTCGGAAAACCTTTCAGACTGTCACGTAGGTACTTAGCTTTTGAAAACGCTTTTGAATTTTGGATATTATAATAATGGCACTGTAAATTATATTAATTCATAGAGGAGCGTGAATACTTTTTGTCTATCTATTTGTGACTTCACCAACGTTTATCTTCATGGAGTGCGATATTAATGCTGCCCAAATAGGTTAGTACCTATGGTTTAATATAGCTAGGTACATAATAATAACATCTTTATTTTTATCTATCTAAAAAACAATTGTATGGGTTTAATTAAGAACTATAAAGTGTACCTATTACGAACCTAGATAGATTTAATACCTACAGGTAAGTGACCTTTCAATATACATACCTTTTACGTTTTAATTAATTTTACGTTTTGGAAAAATACTACCTAAGTATGTAGGTAAATACTTAGACTTACTTATTCCGCGCTCATAAAAGTTAGTAGTACCTACCTAAGTAGTTAAATAAAATAATAGAGAATTGTTTTTTACTTAGTTAAGTACCCAATGAAATATCTGTCGACCAAAAAGTCACATTGTACTTAGTAAGCATAAGGTAGCTTCGATAAAGGCAATGTCGCCTTCCCAAATACTGAATCAATATAAGATATTTAAATAGGTGCTTAGAAAAACAACAACCTAACTTTTGTCGCATTAGCATTGCTTGTTCTGCTAAACGAACAAATTCCAATAAACATTCGAACTGCTAGCTAAGTAACTCATAAAAATACGTAGGCAAGTATTTTTAAGTAGGTAAGCCCCGATAACTAGTTTTTCTACCCCGATAAGTTAAAAATCTTCCATCTTTCTTGCCATCCAATTTGTATCAACAATCTAAGGTCTCACATGATTCATTAGGTACTACCTATATAACGAGTTTTACAGCTAGTTCGCTGGAGAGCAGATAGTTACAGAAACGTCCATTAAAGCAAACAGTCTAAGACGATATGATATTTAACGTTTTAACAATTTGTTCTGCAACTGGTTTAATACCGAGAAACAAATGATCGAATACTTAAAACGCGGTAGTGATTTGTTCTCTGTGACCGCCGCCGGCAGCTGCGGATTCTTGTTAAACAATCATACAAAATTATTCTTGGGCTTTTCACAAAGACGTAGATAGCTTCATCAAGGAAAGGACACGGAAGTTGCCTACGTAGAAACCGCGGGTTATACTCTCGTTTAAAATCACTGTCAAATTGATGTTAATTGATTTTTTGGAACGAGTGGAACTGCCAGGCTGATGCCGCAACATTCAGTTGTCACGAATCTTATAATTTGTAATCCTTTGGTAGGACAATAAAACATTAGAATTTTCACACAATGCTAGCAAAGCACAAATATACCTACGTGAACATAATTTAGCTTTGTCGCAAGTTATCTAATATAATGACCAGACCAGGTACTATAGCTCTTTTGTTTAATATTGTTATTTATTACTTAATTGATATTCGATACCTTCACTATTATTTTGTTTATAATACCGTGGAATAATTGTTTATATAGTTAAACAATAGGTACATAAAGATATAGGTATTATAAAGGTAAACTTAAATTCAAAATTTCAAAAACCGTCCGACCGAGATGTGTTATGTACCTACTAATCATATTAGACAAACCCATTAAACTTAAAACACCCCCCTTTTTTGCGTCTATGTTCAAAAACCAGGGGAATCACATTTGATCTAGGTTGAAGAGATCTTATAATAAGTTACAGACAAACTTTTCTTTAACATTTTTAGTATCTATGAGGTACTTTATATGTATAAGATTAGGGTAGTGAGTTTCTTAATCCTCAGAATCACCTCAGAAGAAGCATTTTGTAAAACAAAGTTTACTGGCCCTCGTGTGCTCTGAGGAAACGTTTTAAGTTTTTGCTTATCTATCTGTCCCGTGGCAAGGCTCCTTTAGCATGCCATATGTTATCTCGTAAGTAGGAAGATTCACCTAATGACCCGTGGAAGGCCGAGCCGCCACGAGACACGGTTATTATGAGTATTACGTATAATAACGAATTACAAGTAATTGTGTAGACGACCTTATATTTCCTTTAAGACTCGCTTTTTGTGACAATATGGCTCAAACATACTTAAATAGGGTACCTATCAGTAAAGTTCCCTCCTGATGAGAGTCCCCGAGAGTGTGGAGTACGGAATGGCGGCGGACCATAGATAAGTAGGTAGGTACTCGTGAGATTTTTTCAGAATATTATTGTGTGCTCAGATACTATGAATCATCCACGTTTCAAACAGATCTTTTATCACTCTGGTCCTAGCTACAGTATTTAAATTGAATATTTATGACACAAATTCATAAAACTCTTGTAATTGTAACAAACAGTGCCATTCTTAATTGCCAGTTTTACGTAATGTTTACAAATCATGACATCTTAAACTTCCACCAATTTTTGGGTAGAACTAAAGGTATCGTGAACCCTATCGTGAACAATCTCATCACTATCGGATGGCTCTGAGGTCAGATGCTACTCGTAGCCTAATTTGAAGACAATATTAATGCTTCCTTTACAATTATGCTTACGAAGGCTATGACAGGCAAGCTTTTAAGATTCATGGTTCGTGATAAAGTCGAGACTACGGTTAAATTGTTTTTGAGATCACTTTCTTTTGTTGAAAATAAAAGTATAAAGGTAACTTATTCATTTTCAGACTTTATCAACAGGTAGTGTATTTTGATTAGTACCGAAGCACAACAAAAGCGTGAAGGTACCTCGTCTCTAACGGATTATTATAGTCTTTATTATAGTTATATATAAGATTATAATATAATAATAAGATATAAGATAATATATATATAAGATTATTATAGTCTTACCTTTTTATATAGGTATCTTTATTAAACAAATTATCGCAATATGAACTTATAAACAATACCCAAGTCGCGGTTTTTTACCGGCTATGTATAAATCACATTATAGTTACCTACCTACATATTTATTGAAATGGGCACTAGTTGGTAGGTCTTGTCACACACACACGGGCTGTGTTTTGACAAAGATAATCTCAATATTCCAAAGAGGTAATAATATAATATGACTTCTATTCAAGTTGAAGTTCTTTTAAAAATTAACAATTGAACAATAGATCGATATCTGGCATGGTATCGACGTTTTTTCAACATCTCTCGCACGTAAACAATTGAATCAATAGTTAATGCCATAATGCTGCGGTGTTTTATAACAGATTATGAACTTCTTTAGCTATGTAATTAATCCGCATACTTGTCCTTTACTATGTCGATTGAGATATTACATTTTCATAGATACAGATTCACTTTAAGGGAAGCGATCATTGAAACAGTCATGATACGGAGTGTCGTTGGCACGTGGGTATCAAAATTGGTTCTCTAAAAACGAGTGTCTGTTTATCTGCCTTATGAGCTGTTCTGTACTAAACTGTTTTAATTGTTTCAGTTTTGTTATCAGTAGGTTCTCATGTAGTTGAGTAAGTATCAACTTAATTATATTGCTTCATATCTACTTACCTAAAGTTTCGGAGAGTAGAGAAGACAATAAATAGCTAACCTCTTTATTTTCTAGGTAGTCTGCAATGCTATGTACCTCTGTTTAGGTATAATAAAATTCATGATTTTCCCGAGTCCGTGGCTGTGCTGGAGGTATCTATTGATAAATATGAACACAATACTTACGTCTTGTCACGTAATTTCGCATAGATTGATAGAGGTAGGGACTATTATTATTTTAGTAAGACTAATTCGTTGAGCAATGGGAAGGTATTTGTACATAATGTGTACTATTTCCCTGGATACTAAAATTTAACTTAATTTGAATAAACTAGGTACTACCTAGGTAGATAATTGAGTAGGTAAATAAACTTCTCATGCATTGTTTCCGTGAGAAACCTTTGATATTTGGACCAATTTAGATAATAATCATCATAGCAATACCTAACTATTATAGAAATTCGTGGATTACCAATAAATCAATTGCCAAAAATACATAAAGCAACGTATTGCCTGAATTTTTAATTCCGTTCACGTAAAAAGTTAAATTACATCAGCCATTGCGAGCGAGACTCACCTATGACACGATGCAGACAGATGGACGTAGGAAATCTCACATTAAAATATCATTTGTGCGTACACATTTATATAATTATCAATTACATGTTGGCAATAGAAGAATGGATCTTGCTATCTGTCAAAAAGATGGCTCAAGATGGAGAGCGCGTCGAGAGCATGTAACCAGAACATAATACTTATAATGTTAATTACTGACACTTTACTACAAACATTTAGAGCTCAGTATAATGGATCCCTAATATTTAAGAAATAGGTAAGTACCTACGTAACCAGGTACTTTTAGTACATTTATTGGGCGAAGATGACCCACGCAATATGAAGTTGGGAGGAACGTATTAAATATGTTGCAACTCGTCCTCTAGCTACGAACCGAACGCTCCAATCATCTTGTCATGTGAAAACACGAAAGCAGGTGTTACTTATTTCGCTATAAAAATGATTTAAACTTTGCCCTCTAATAATCACTTAAGTAGGTGCCTGCTATGTATGTAACAATATTTGACCAAAATCCGTGAGAGTGTGGACAGCACGCTTGACCTTTCATTTTTATAGGGCTGGGTCGTCAATCATTTAAGACCCTAGTGTTTTCAGTAGATAGGTATTGCGTTAAAAGATTAAATTTTTTGTACCAATAAGACAAGATACCAATTTAGATAATTAACAATTAATATACCAAACTAGACCCAATTCCTATACCTACAACGGTATCTAGAACATACATGAAAATTAAAAATACTTAAAATAAAAATTATACTTATATGCTTCTTATATGCTGGCTTCTCACTGCGCGTGGTAGCCCGCGCCGCGCCGCGCCCGCACGCGCCGCGCGCAGTGTGAAGAGCTAGGCGCGGCGCGGCGCGGGCAGGTGCGGCGCGGCGCGGGCTATCCGCTAAAAGTCGGTAACTTCAAAGGCGCGGCGCGGGCTCGCGCGTGTAGGCGCGGGCGCGCGCGGCGCGGCGTGTGTATATTGATAGGATTCTTAAATTACGTACCTATGTAATTATCCTAAAATACAAACAATGATTACCTTGACCGGCTCTTATTGAACGTTGACATCCACCAACGCCTCTTCTTCTTCTTCTTTTTGTTAATTTTATTAAGTATACGATATCCACAAAATAAGACAAAAACGGCTGATGCAACAGCCATGCCTTCTTCTCCAGTGGCATTGCTCCATGGCTGGAGGTGGCAATTCGACTCACAAGACATAGTGCGCTGCTCTCAACAGACTGAATCAAAGTGAAGTTTAGTGGTTTGAAGCTAGAAGGCACGCGCCGCGCCGCGCCAGTTTCCGTTGGGTGGCGCGGTGTGTCGCGTGGCGCGTCCTTGCGCGTGGAGCGGCGCGGCGCGGGCTAAAACGCGCAGTGAGAAGCCAGCTTTAGGTACTTAGTGCAGTTATCGTTTGTTTTGCAGGCTGTAAATTACAATGCACGTCAAATCGTCTATCGATATCGAGCCATATCAAATGTTGTAAGTAGATAATACCCATAAAGTGTAGTGTAGATCATACAAGTATGCGTTAATATAGATTTTTCCATCAGAAAGTATTGAGGGATAAATAAACTTGACGTTTTCTTTTGACCTAACTTTGCTTGATATAAGTGCCTAACACATATATTAGAGCAAATGTAAAGTTTGATAAATTTAACTTTACAAGGAAATAAACTAATACTTAAATAAAAGTTAAATTATAAGAACATACTAAAAATAAAACTATCAGCAACCAAAAAAATATTTAAATCTCAGATTAGGGATACAAAATTATCACAACGGACGTGTTATTTCACTACCATTCATTCCTTCTTAGGACATTGATGACGCTCCATACACTTCCCGGAAACTGTATCCCGGACTGTTGGGTAGTCGCAGTAGCAGGCGGAGTAGTCACAGAGTTGACCTCTCGTGTCCTGGACAGGATCCGGGTTCTCGCAGGTTGCCTCAGGAGTCAAGAACCCACATCCTGTGGAGTACGCGTGGGTGCCCTCCTCGCACTCCTTGTAACCTAAACACACATTATTGCACTTAAGTTCAAAGTACGAATTTTTATCGATCAGATTTTTACGTAAGTATTCGTTTTTGCAGATCTTTGTGAGTTTAAGAAGTTCTCCTTGTTATTCTATCACGATTGGCTGGTCCAATGCTAATAAAGATGATAAGTGACTCCTTGCTATAGTTTAAAATTATTAATCGCTTGCTACACGTTCGGGTTTTATGATATTGGTAACAAATAAGAAAAAGCGCACTATATTGACATAAACACAACGGCAAGGTCGCTCATTCAGTATTTACTAGGTAGGTACATTAGTTTAATTTATCTAGTTGTTTGTACCTACGTGTCGTGCCCATAATAACGCTCTGTTTGTATTAGAACCTGGGTAGCCTAACCAAAATTAAAATTTGAGGTCTTTTCGGCTTCTTTCTACTGGAATGCATCTTAAGTTTTCCGACGCAGTAATTTTTTTACATACTTATTAATTACGAATATTAGGGTAAGGAGTAACAGATACCGTACAAGAAACCGAATTACAGCGATAGGTACCTACCTACCTAGGTAGGTAGGTAGTGGAACATTTAGTCGAAATATAAAAAATAGATATCTAAGTTTTTTCTTCACATTTCGACCTTCATTACTTCAGAAAAGTTGTTTCACTTATACACCACGGAATGATTTAAATTACTTTAATTAACTAGGTACCTACTTAATTTAAACTATTTCAAATATACTTACATAATTATTAATAAGTTTTGGATACTTACATTGACCATTGATATAAATGCAGCCCCTGGAGTGTCCGGTACTTGCAGCTGTTGCATATCCGACCAAACCGAGGACACATAGATATAAAACCACCTTCATTGTGACACTTGGACTTTTAACTTAGCTGGATTGTACTAGTGGTTGTAATGAAGAATTGTATGCGACTGGTGTCAGAAATTGAAATAGGTCAGTTTATATTACGTTCGCACATGTATAACTATTTACAAACGTAAGTACCAGTACTCATTATTATTTAGTCATTTGTTATTGGCTCAGTAGGAATTAAGTTTGTATCTTATTGTAAATGCGTGTGACCTATAGATATATGGATCATTTTGTTGTAATGGTCGTGACCTAGGTAGATAAATAATTAGGTAGGTACCTAGTTTTAGCACTTGTCTTGTAGCATAGGGATTAAAACTGGAATACATAAAAAATATATTGTTCTGTTGAATTTTTTTACGCCTCTCTCCCATTGGGGTAGGCAGAGACCACTTTCTTCCATTTGCTACGAACCAAACACACCTCTTGATGGGAGAGAGGCGTAACTTATATGTATGTAGGTATGTATTTTTTTACAGTGTATTATACTAAGTACCTATCTCCATTCTATTTGAAACATGAAGTGGGTCCTTAGCTTTATTAGTGAGGTGCAAAGTATAAATAAAGAGAACACGAATATGTATGTAAATATTAGACAATAAAAAAAACACGAGGATCGAACTAATCCTGTCAAACAAGTTTCACGAAGTGTGACCTTTATGAGGACATATACCTATCTATCTATATCTATAAAAGATCTCAATTTCTAGAATAATATTCTACGCCTTCGTAAAGTACTTGAGCAAATTGTGTAACAACGGTTTTAACTAACAAAGTTATAATTTCAGGCTTCAGAAAGTAAATGACACTAAATAGGTATTATATTCATTTCCACGAATAACATAAATCATAATAAAATAAACATAAGATTAGTGAAATTGTCGATTTGATAATTGAATCGATTAGTGAGTTCGTTTCTGATATAAAAGTATTAAACCTCAGTCAGAATTTCAAATGTGCGAGGTGGATGTCCTAATCGAATTCGGCAGGGATATTTTTAGGCACCAAATGTGTTTGTTGCCGTTAGGTGGAACAACCGGATTATCAAATGAATTCGATGCACTACGAGCGCAGGGGAAAAAAGCGATTTAAGCAGATTATTTTGCACTAACTTTTGTGTTTAGCTACGCACCTACTAAGAATTTAAGTTATAGCAATACAAATTGTAGTGATTTTGTAAACTTCGCTTTTGTTAAAAATGAAACAGTTGAAAGTTTTCACTAAACTAACTAAGCTATGTAGGAAAATAAAATGGAAAATCGCTTGCATGATAATTCGCTGTGCAGTTAACAGTAGCATGGTAATATTAGAGACTTAAATTTTAATTAGTGAATAAGTATTTTAAACCAAATACGTACTTACCTATGTGTACCTACCTGTAACTAGTAGAAAAAGGCTTTAAGTACTTATGTTAAAGATATTCCGTTGTTAAATAAGTAATACTCGCAATCAGTAGATAGTAGGTAAGTGAAGTGCATAGAAGGCACATTATATCTTATTTCCTGGTGCCTACCTAAATAGTTCCAACATTTAACTTTATCATAACTTAACATAGCTATAGAGTGGCTAAAGAATAAAAAATTACATTGATTAAATAACTCTTTATTACAATTTGAGACCATTTCACTAAGACTACAACTTACAATTACAATCACAATTTAAATAACAATTCGAGTCGGTTCATCACGCGGCACTGTTCCCGAGACCCATGTTCATGGCATTCAGCAAGTCACCGTTATCAGCGTCTATTTCCCAAGCAAATAATCCACCCAACTTGTTGTTCCTAACGTATTTGCCCTTCGCAATCACAGACCTCGCATCATCGTAAGTTATCAAGTCCCCTGTAGTCGGTCTGAACACATAAGGTGCTTCAGCAACACTGTCATATTTGTACTCCCATTTGCCAGCTGCAATTTCATTAGCTATATCTCTATAGTCAACTACTCCGTCCTGCCAAGATCCTTTGACGGGTCCAGTAGCATTTCCTGTGAATGGGTTATCACCTTCGTAGTTACGGACACCGGTCCACCCTCGCCCGTACATTGCTACTCCAACTACAATCTTTTTAGGATTTACACCTTGCGCTAGCATATATTTAACAGCAAAGTCGGAAGTGTAAGTTTCCTTAGGATTCCAGGAAGGAGCATACAAAGGCGTTTGATGTCCTAATGTATCGTTAGACCAGGCGCCTTTGAAGTCGTAGCTCATTAGGAAAATATGATCCATATATTTTTGTGCTATACTATAATCTACAACTTCAATCTTGTCCCAACCCGCGCTAATTGCTGAAGTGAGTTCATAGGTCTTACCAGTCTCAGTAGAGAGTTCATCTAACATTTCGCGCAGCTCCTTCATAAGACTCACATAGGTTTCGCCATCTTTTGGTGAACCCAAGTGAGGGTTAGCGCCCTTACCCCCAGGGAACTCCCAGTCGACATCAACACCATCGAAGAACTTCCACGTCTGCAGGAATTCCTTAACCGAACCCACGAATCGGTCTCTCTTTACTTTGTCATCGAAGAAATAGAAAGGATCGGCCAGCGTCCACCCGCCGATGGAAGGTAGAATTTTTAAGTCAGGCTTTGCTTGTTTTAAGGACATCAACTGGCCGAAGTTTCCTTTGTAGGGTTCACTCCATGATGTCAAACCTTTTTGAGGCTTCTGTAAAGCAGCCCAAGGATCGTGAATAGAAACTTTAAAGTCTTCGCGTCCGCTGCACGATCTTTGTAGAGCTTGGAAGCTGCCCTCTATTTCTTTCAAACTGTCGTTAATTCCATCTCCACCGCAAATAGGTATAAAACCATACAGCATGTGAGTCAAGTTAGGAATAGGTACTCTGTCTACTGGAAAGTTTCGTGGATATACGCCCCATTCAACGAAATAAGCGCCGACCACTTTGCCAGACGTTTGCTTGAACGGTTTATTCTTTTCTCCTAAACTATATTCAAGAGGCGGCAGGTGACTACCGTCGGTGTCGGCTACGATGATCTCGGTTGGTTCACTTGTGGTGCAGCCGTCGTCGTTACAAAGCTCGACCGCCATTTGGTATCGTCCACCATTTTTTACTTTGAATGTGGCTGACCCACCGGAGCCGCCGGCCCCAGACCAGTATTCTTTACCGTTGAGCAGAACCTTCGAGCTGGTGGCCGGGTCTCCAGTCCAGACGTCCCACGTGACGGATACATCCGCTGCATCGTTTCTCTTTACGAGTTGATTATATGCTGTAGCCGCTTGGTTAACTTCCACTATGGCGAAGGTCCTCTCACCCCATCCTAGGCTAGGTTTGCCTGGTGGTTCGCAATGAGCAAACGCGAGGAGCCCAGCTGCGAAGAGCAGCACCGACATCTGAGGAGTCATGAGCAACTTTAAAAATAAAACTAAAAAGTCGAGCGCAACTTCGCTTTTAAGCGATGGCACGAAACTGAACGAATATCTCGGAGGTATCTTTTATATACGGTGTATATTGTGAGACAACCGCTAAAGCGACGGAGCCTGTACCTATTGTATGGAATGCCACAGATACTACGGGCGGGATTTAATGATAATAAAATATCGTTAGCACAGTTCGGTAAGTATATCCCGGTTACGTGAGTAAACCAGGTCAAGGGAGATATTGTCTGTTTATTACCTAATTTTCTAGTTTCATTTTCTCTTTCAGTTCACTAATGAACCAAACCCTTCGGTGACTAACACATAGTAATTTATCAGGTACCTATATGTTATCTTGAACAAATGGATTCATACCACTTAGGTTTAAGTGGATATTCTATAAATAGTATTAATAGCAGATAAATAAATAAATACTTAGTAAGTAATATTTATTACAATACTAATACGTAATTAGGTTTAGTCTATTGAAAATTATTTTTTTTACTAAGGTCACTTTATATCTACTTATTCATTATTATCTACCTACTTAAGTACCTACCTACCCACCTACATAGTATGATGGGTCGATAAAATTGTTATTATATTGTCAAGTTGTGTGATCTAAAATTCTAAATACATTTAGCACCCATATGTTGTATATTCAACAGATATGGTAATTATGAGCAAAATTATGTGGATTATGAACCGATACCATTTTGTTTCCATTAGTCGCAAAGTACTGTTTGGTGGTAGGCGTAAAGAACAATTAAAACTTGATAATTTATTTATCTAAATATTTAAAAACTGCAAGAACATGCAGTTTTCTTAATAATATACAAGTGTACCTATTCAATTAAAAAAAAAAACTACCCAATGAAAAATAATTATACATACTTACTTTAAATAAAATACTGGATAGGTTAGAGGTATCTAAAGGCTACATAGGTAGGTATATCTTTTGCTTCGTGTACCTACTTGAGATACGTAGGTTCGAGATATGAAAATTGCCTGGCTTCTACAAAGAAAGGTTTTCGTTCGTTTAATCTGCTTTTGCAAGTTATAAGAAAATAAATGAAGATACCTACTTGCATCAGTAACATAAACAGAGTTGCACACGATTGAATTGCAGATTTGTCACCCAACGCTTGTATGCGATGATTTCATAAATTATTTAGTTTGATAATGAAATTCCTTTGATAAGGACATAATTACAACCGATTAGTTATTATGATCTCCACAACACAACAGGAAAATTTTTTTAATCATTCTATATGAAATAAATATGTTTAAACGATTAAAATAGGTTTTTATTGTATTTTTCTTACATGTTGATAAGATCTCGGTCTTGGGTTCCCAATTTGGAGTAATCCTATTACATAAAGAGCCCTAGAAAAGTTAATGGAAAATAAACAAAACGATTACTAAAAAATATTACCTAAAAATTTCATTTAAACGTGAGGTTAATGCCCTTTATCTCTTCTAGATCAAATTGTATGTACCTACCTACCTAAATGTTCTAATGTATAAATGTGCTTATTCGAGTAAATTCGAACGCACAATTCTGTAGATTTGAAATAGCGTTTAAGACAATAAGGTTTACCTAGTGTTTTTGAATGTCTTTGATAGGTAGAATTCGATATTTAGTTAATTACAGTAACTATTCATTTTGTCTTAATAAATATCACTACGTAAATACAGACAGATATGTGCCTTGTTATTGTGGTTACGGTAAATTCGCTCCGCTTTCGATCTTATGGTACAAGACAGTAGTGTGTCATCCCGATCAAAAATTCAATTAAGAACAAAAAATCTGGGCTGACAACTTTTTGCCTCGGCCATTAACATACAATGCGAATTCGGCGACGAAAGGATGCCTTTTTGAGGCTCGTGTCGATGACCCGAGCTAAATGAGGGCAGCTTTGGCATATCCAAGGTGCAAGGCGAAAGAAAAGGACGTCGATTTACCGTATTGCCTGGTACTGCACTAAAGCTTGCTTACATTTAGGACAGTCGTGTTTCTTTCGACGTTTTATTTGCTTATATTCATAGAATATCTTTTGGTGCACAAACTTGGATGAAATATTTGTAAAACATTATTCAAACCCACCACAAAAATCTTAATACTAAAGATTTCATGTACAAACACCAGCAACTAAGCTAGCAATATGAACAGGTAGGTATAGTAAGTAATATTAAAATAAACAAAATAATTTGGATATAAAATTTTATTTTCGAGTCTTTTAACTCATGTTATAACCTTAGAACTAACAACAAGAAAATACACAATGGTCCAATAGCAAAGTATACATAGACAATGACTCCAATGTAGCTATTGATTACTGTATCGTGTATCATTGCTAACAACTCGACGGAGTATGGCGATCTAACCTACGAGAGTCGTCAACACTAAAAGTAGCGCAAGACATATAGCTGATGGTCACAGTATATTTAACAAAGTTTTAAAGTACACAAAAGCTTAAGCAAGTCGGCTTCAAAAAGGTTTATATTTTCCAAGTCCCAATATATAAGGAAACATGGGTTTTGATTTTAATCTTTTCATTAATTTGCGTATCATTGATCCAAATAACGCAATAAAATAACGGAATATAACATATATAAGCGAGTCCTAGGTATTTGGCTGGTTCACGTCTAATTGTGTTGTTTGCTCTCTAACTAAATGTGTTTTAAATACGATCGTGTAAGTATGTGTGACTTGCGCTACGTACATTAATTAAACTCTAATAAAAGTACCTATTCGCGAAATTCAATTCCATCTTACAACTACGGAAGCCAAAATATGAAAATGTTTTCTATTTCGATTAAACACGCTAACATTGCGATACAAATTATAATTATATTGCTAAATACTCGACTGGATATTAAATAATAAAATTACAATGTGTGAACATAATTAACTAACGAATAATCTTAGTGGTAAGGCATTCTTAATAATAACATTGAAAAAAATATTAATTCATAAAATTTTCATACCAGTTAAAATTCCCTTACAGTCTTAGATCCAGCGTCCGATATGATCCATCGCTCGCCGTCGGAAAGAAGCTCGCTTGAGATTCTACCCCCAAATATCTAAGTCTCCAACATAACAATAGCACCACTAGCTCACCATGTCAAAAGGAAATTAACTCAACCGTCAAAATATATAAATCCGTATGTCCCAAAAAAAAACAAAAAAATAGGTGGGAATAAATGCCGAAACTATACCAAAATAAGGTGTCAGTTGATTTATTTTGTGCTTGTTCCACTTTTATAACCGAACGAAGGGAAGAGACCAACTAGACATTAGCAAACATCCACCAACATCTTATCTTTTATATAAACAAAACTATTAGAAATTCCGTGCGTATTATTGATATTATACTTGTATCTCATATTTATACGAATTGCTAATTTATATCCCGATAATTAATTTTAAATACAATACATCTCATAACATTTTAATATAAGAATTATACAAAACTCATAAAATAGGAATAGCGTCGGACGATAACATACGAAGTGAGACTAAATTGTCAACTATTTAGCAGTTTCGCTTCGAAAATAAATTATATATCAAGGTGTCAGCATCACATTTTGAAATCAGCAAATAAAGAAGTCTCACATCTCATGTTATCCACAAAATATTAGTTTAGAAGTGATCTACTTTGACAGCAACGGTGTTAAGAGTAGTGGTCGCGGGCAGATGTATCTGGTCCCAGTCGGTGCTGAGGTGGGCCTCGGTGTCCGTGGCCTTGATAGTGAGGCCAAGGGAGGGCACCGCGTTGGCGCAGTGTGGCAGCCTCAACGTCACCGGCCGGAGGAACACCAAACCTTGCGGCCCACACATCACTAGTGGGGACAGCATCGCTTCACCTGCCATACAAACTATGTTTCAACATTTGCAGTAAGAAGTGGGGTAAAAAAGCTATGATGTTCATGGACTTGTTTAGAAGTGTTTTTTCTTTTGATTATTTCAGGAGACAGTAAGGCATTTTCATTCGGAAGGTAAAAAATATAGTTAAATCTGTTAGAATTTTGAGAATTTAAAATGGCATTCTGAAGGTGGATCTGTTAAGTTATCTTTATCTGTTTATCTGTTTAGTTAAATCTAACAGATTTAACTATATTTTTTACCTTCCGAATGAAAATGCCTTACTGACTCCTTTTTTAGTTTTTTAGTTTCGTGTAAAATATAATTTGGTGTAAAGTAACATCATAGCTTTTTCTCAACTGAAATAAGGCGGTGTTTATACAATTAACAAAAGGTGCTGGTAAATAGTAAGACATTTTAATATTTAACTAGGTGTTTTTGTTTTAAGGGAAAGTGTAAGAGATTTATCAAAAGTAAAATAAACACACAAACACAAATCGCAACACATTAATGCATTATGTTAAGCAAGCAAAGCGGCAACTAGGCGTGGCACGAAGCAGTATAATACCAATAGAATATTGTGGTGGATGTATATTTTAGATACCCTACTATAGAGTTGGAAAGCACAACAACTACTACAAAATAAAAGCGTAAAAATCACGCAAACAGATCACAGTTCGAAATTTTTATTTGAAACAAAACAGAAACGAAAACAATAATTTCAAAACAGAATATTTGCACAAATATTTACAGTGCGCAAATAAATAGAACATACGATCACATGGTCGGCTGTACGTAGCATAACCTCCGACGCCTTCGCTCCTCAATTTCTAAGTACGAGTGTATTGTGTGGTAGAAACTAAAATGTAAATACATTCGTCCGTTAGTCGGGTTAACACAACTTAAACATTAAAAAACTTTACAATGGTGCGGTAATGCATGGTGCTATACATATTTGAGAAATAGGTATATTTAGAACTGTGCTGTATGAATGAAATGAGATAGAGATGAAGACCAACTAAACTTGCCTAAAGAATAGCGAATAGTGAGACTGAACTAAAGTTGCCGACCACTTGCATGCTATACAATCACGTGCATTAAATGTACATCATCAATATTCTTGTATAAAACAATACATCAATTTTGCAAACATTGGCCCATTCTTTGCAGCCCTACGCGATATCCATTCCACTTGCAAATCGTTAATTGCCAATTAGTAAGTGCAGTCTACGTCACTACAAGGGTGTCGCGTGCTTCGTAACAAAAGCTATTACCGTTGTCCATATCGATGGGAGGCCCTCCCACGCGCTGACTCAGTCGCGGATCCGACACCGTAAAGTAGATTTTTTGCTTGATGCCCGGCGCTATAGCCTTTGGAGGGATTATCAAAGAAACTCCCCATTGCCTATCCTCTAACACCCCGCCTTCACTGTCGAATATGCCCCACGTGGTATGTGGCCCTTCTGGCTCTACGGTCTCTGTTTTATTCACCGATTCATCATGTTCAGAGCTCGAAGCTTGAACTATAGTTGTTTGATTGCTAATGACCGTTGTCTCATTCTGGCTAGCAGACATATTCTCTGAGTTATCTTGACTACTTTCTGGACTCTTCTCAACGATTTTCTCGCAGAAAGTGACCGTTCGATTTGGTTTTGCCGACCGGTCGTCTAAATTTTGAGACGTGTAGGGAGTGCTTTGTGGTTTATTTTCAAAATTCATGCTGCACTCAGAAGCATAGTGAGTTTCCATAGATGTGGTGGATTCGTACGGTACCGGAGATGTAGTGACTTTTAACGCATTAGAAATATGTTCAGCCTTCCCATGAAGCCTCGGTGCGTATATGGGTTCTCCCTTTAAAACATTAGTCTCTAGACTCAAAGACTTTTCTTTTTCGGCGTCAGTCTGTGATTCAGTAAGTCTAAGTTTAGAGAAATCAATTTCTTGGAATGTGTCAGGTATTTTAGTATTGTCTACTTCCGATTTAGATTGATATATGGGTTCTCGTCGAGACAAATGATTGGCGTCGCTGAGTTCGTACGGACTACTTCGCGCGCTGCTCTCCGTAGTAGCGGCGGGGGCCGTTTCTTTACTTTCTTGGTGGGATTCATAAATAACACTTTCTTTTAACTCTCTTTTCGAAACATAAAGAGGCTCTCTTATCTTTACGGAATCGCTATCATTTGCTTCTTTTCTAGTTTGATAAATCATTTCCTTCTTTGCCTGATTTCTTTGTTTGATGATTTCAAGCTTTTCCTCTAATTTCACCATACTGTAGTTGGATTCCCTACTAGCTTGCAAGGCCGCTTTTTGCGAAAGGATTTCTTGTTTCGATACATAGGTACATTCGGCAGAAGCAGGGCGTGCGGACATTTCGGGCATATCTGGTCTAGTAGAGTAATGCGTATCTGAGCAACTAGACCTGACTTCTGACCGAGTGGCGTACGGTGATTCAGTCTGTCCTACTCTGGCCATCATTTCTGTTCGAGACGCATAAGGTGGTTCACTCATGCATTTACTCATCGGTGAAATCCTGCCCGGGAAGTTTATTGGGGTTTGCAGTCTCCTCTCGGGCCGCACTCCGTAAGAACTTTCGGACCATGAAGTGCTCGGAGGTGGCTCATACGTTCTTTTCCCATATATCGGTTCTTTATTAAACGAAGCTTCCATTCTTTGTTTGAGCATTTCTTCCTTCGTATTGTAGGGCGACTCTGAAAATCTCTGTCGTAACATTTCCTCTTTAGTTGCATAAGGGCTTTCCGATATCATTCTACTTCTCAACATTTGCTCCTTAGTCGAGTAAGGTGATTCAGAATAATGTGATTCCGATTGTTTATTTATCTCTTGCTTATTACCGTAAGGACATTCAGCGAGTAATTCATTCCTAGTAGCATAGGGGCTTTCTCTGACGCATTCAGCTCTTGTCGCGTAAGGTGGGTCCATGAGCGGCATGCCCACCGTCTGCCGGTTCCCGTACGGACTTTCGAAACTCTGATTGGACACTTCCGATCTACTGGCATAAGGGTTCTCACTGGAGGTATCATAAAGAGATGCGTATGTCCGCCTCGGCTTAGGTATGGGATCGTAAACTATGTGTTCCTTGCTTTGGTAAAGTGGTTCTGGAGGTAGAGGTTGCGCGGGGTGGAACGGTTCGTGTTTCATTTGCTGCTGTCTTTGGTAGATGGGGTCTATTTTGGTAATCATATTAAAGCTGGAGGTCTGTCCGTAGATGCCTCTTCGGTTGTACTCTATAAGAGAGTTCTGTCTACGCAACAGCGGGGTAACTTTCGGTTCAGTTTCGATCTCGCACATTGAGTTCTGTCGTCGCAGATTCTTAATGACGGGTTTGGTGTCGTAGTCCCTGACGGTGCAGGTGGCGCCGCTGCGGTCGTCACAGAAGGAGCTCTGGCGTTTGAGGATAGGCTTAAGCACGGGCTTCTCACAGGACGAGGAGTTGCTGCGGTGCAGCATCTGGTTCCTGATCTGCGTGTTGCGCATGTGCACGCTCATGTCGCCCAGGTCGGACTTCTCGCGCCGCAGCATGGCCGCGTGTGGCGCATGTCTCTGCTGCAAGTCACTCTCACACAGCGACTTCTGGCGAGACACTTTCTGAGAAGATTTCGTTTTCGAACGGAACAGATCGAGCACGGCATTTTTAATAAACGAGGGCTTTTTCGATAATTTCTTTTTAGTTTTTGGTGAAAACGTTTCATCGCGTTCTAGACTGGAGTTGATGATGTCGGACGAGCTGCGGAAACCCACAACCAAACACCCACTCATTAACTCATATCTGATCAACTGGACACCTCAGATCGTCAATACTCGCGCTAAATGTTAAATAAATATATAGGAGAATTATATTGAAGTGTCTGAAGATGTCCCAATGAAATGACTATTTAAGAGGTGAATTTTGCGATTCTGTAAAAAGCATATTGAAATAAATGCCACAAAATATGTAATCTTATGGTAAAAGTATGTAGGGAAGTGAAATTGAGTTGAATTGTGATAGTGGAAAGAGTAAAGTCAAAGTTAGGAAAATAAAAAATATTAGTTACGTATAAAATACTAGTTTATATCGTCGACAAGTTAGTTCAATATGCTTTCACGTGAATTCATCAAGTTGCACTAAAATGCAGACACGCACTGCCAATGGTTGTTTCATTACGAACAACTCTAAATACTCTAATAGAATACAAAATGTTATTCAATATTACAATTTACAAACTTACGCCCCAATATAAAGATATATATTACAAAATATATAAAAATCTGTTTATAAACCACATACAAAACCAAAACTAATACTGTGGCCCGACAAGACATTGTTAGTCGTTTGTGAAGCGATTGGTGTTTGCATGTTAGAGCAAATTGTACAGGGGCTCTTTTTTATAAGAGAAACGGAACTGCGACAGATTCTGTCTGAGAATGACTTGGGGTCATGCAGTAATGAAGATAAACAAAGTGAAATAATCTTGTCTCTTTCGTGGTACATTAAAAGGGGGTTTGTAAACAATGATTTGATTCGATATTAATCTGTAACGGAGGTGCGGGAAGGTGGCGGTGAAACGGCGTCGCTTACCTTAGATTGTGCATGTGTTGTGGTTTTCTATACAGCTCGAATGCCGAGCCTCGTTGCTCTCTGCTCCCAGCTAAATCTGGAATACGATTGACTGTTTTATAAGAGAAAGTAATCGGACCGGTGAATTAATTTCAAATAAACATAAATAAATATTCTGCTAGCGACGAAAGTAGCTCCATTCCTTTTTCCGGAGAACTTGACTAGGAAATTTATAAACTTTCTGTACACTTACCAATGAGATGTGGATTGTGCGGTAAGTTAATAGCTCGGTGGTGCGGCGGGGGGCCGGCGTACGGCGGTGACTGCGGCTGCATTTGACCACCGTACATGTTTTGCTGGAAGTAATGTGTCATTAGAAATCATAGCCCTTCGGAAAATATGGCTTACTCTTCTTTGTCATAAACATGGACGAAAAAAGAAGAAAATTAGGCATTATAGACATTTTCATACACAGATGGAGACAGACAGATTGAGTGATATCGCGAAGGATCTGTGACGCGGAGACGGTGACTCCGCCCTTTTTATCTTTTGCCATCTAGTGGCGAAAATCAAAACTACTTGTCGAGTTCTAACCGTTGAAATAGCCGATATCTGCATTGTTCAGCAGTAGGGGGCGTAGCACGTCAATCTGTATAAAAATTTAAATGACGTCGACGACTGTTTCATTTGAAAGCAAATTTCTTTTTGGCCATAAAGCCCCGCCCACTTCGTGACGTCAGGGCCGAGTAAAAGATCACGGGGCCTAGTCAAAGCGCCTAGTCCTTTTTTATTCGTCCGTGGTCATAAATCACCAAATTTATAGATTGGATGATACCTGTTGGTAGTTGTGGTGCGGGGGCGTGCGGTGCGGCTGCGAGTGCGAGTGCTGGTGCGAGTAGTGCGGGTAGGGCGCGGGCGGCGGGCCCGGCTGGCGCGGCGGCGTCGACGTCGGGTCCATGCTCTGTGTCATACAACGTGTTTTAGTGATTGTGATACAACAACCATGTCAGTTAATCCATCCCAACGAAGTCAAAAAGTTAAAGTCTATAGGCCTGTGTCGCCACTTATAGATAAAGTTTAACTGCCAGATAAACCTAAGTCTGCTTCATAAATCATGACGTTTTACACAGTGATAAGTTTAAAATACCTGTCAGATACATTTTATCAGTAAGTTGTGAATCGGTGAATAATTGATATCCAAATCCTTTGTGTATAGTGTTGTATTTCTATTTAACGCAATATTCCAAAACTATTACACTTACCCCATTCCTAGGATGGTGGTTGTCGGGCGGGCGGTAGTGTTTAGGTTTGGGCGGAGGCACAGGTTTGTAAGGCGGGACGGGCGCGCCGCGGCCGCTGTAGTCCGCCTGCGACGCCGAGTTCGTGCGGGCACTACTGTAATACACGCACAGATTAGAAAATTCAGATTTCCATGAAATTCAAATAGGAATGTTCAATCATTTACGAAGTTCGTTGGAACAAAGATAACAATCGCATTCTTATTTCAAACCAAACATTATTTCCCAAGATATTATTTTTGACTGCTTTATGTAGGTACTAACTACAAATTCATTATATAGTTTTTTATTAAAGTTATCCATATTAATATGTACCTGTATTTGGCATGATCATTGGTGGGCACGTTGGGCAGCGAAGGCCCGCGGGCGTGCATCGGCGTGTGAGTACTGTTGCCATTCATCGGCGGCGGCCGGCTACTCTGCGGACTGCGGTATGCCTCCGCTGATCTACTAACAAATACATTATAATTAATTTTTTTTCAAAAGTTTCTAAACCGGTTTGCTTAGCAATGGAAGTTTACTAAACAATGTGCACATTTGTTGATTTCTGACAAAGAAGGGCTTAGTTTGTCAACTAGAATCTTTATAGAACAACCTATGTACAATGGACGTTTACTAAACAATGAGCATATTACATCGTTTCTGACAAGAAAGGTTCCGCTTGAGGATGAATCGAGCACTAACTTTAGTTATATTTTCTGCAACTGGCGTCTAAAAGTAAAAAATTGTCTTCGGAGAAAACGGTAACGCACTAAATAAAAATTCTTATCCGATCCGAGATTTTAGTATAGAAATAGTTCTCGGATCTATCTCAGATTCATACTAAATATCTTGGATAAGAATCAGATGTAGTGCGTAACCACTCCACAAGTATTCCTTCCTATAAAAGTTTACCTGTAATTATTGTCGGAGTTTCTGTAATCGAGTGAGTTGTGTTCGTGCGAGTTGGAGTTACGCTGCGGACTCTGTGCTGACATTGCAGTCGGGTTCGGCGGCGGCGGCGGCTCCATTTTACTACCAAACCAAACATTAATTTAATGGTGAGAACAAATACCCATGCACATTCGAATATAAGTACATGAATAAAGTTATGCCTGAATTTCTTCTTCTTTATCGATACACTCTTGACAGAGCAGTCGTGGTCGTCGTGAGTTTGTTTTCTTGGCGGAAGAGGTAGATAGAATACGCTTCACGATGCCTCGCCATTTCCCTCGATTAGCAGTCCTCCCAGCGCATTAATTTAATGAGTCACCCACAATGGTTTTTATCTGGTCAGTCCATCGTGTGGGTGAGCTTCCGCGTGGTCTAGTGCCTTCCACTTTACCCTGGCCGACTAAGCGTTCTATGTCTGAATTTACGTGTAGACAACTTAAGTTAACGGTAGATATAATATGCTAGTGTAGGTACTTACAGAGAAGGTGGGGCGACCTTGAGATCATCGGGAGCGTTCGGAGGCAGTCGGGATCCGATCACGGACCCGTTGTTTGACGCGCTGCTGTAGTCGTACGACGAGGTGCCGTCGTATGAACTTTGCTGTTAAAACAAAGACCGAAATTACAAGCATTTCCTCAAATCCTATTTAATGTACCTATATTTAATGTAACTATATTAAATGTCTATATTTAATGTAATGACACTACAATAGTTGTTAGTTGTTCACCTAAAGAATTGCATTTGTTTAAACAATTATTCTTAGGTCTTTCTATTCATCTTAGGGCCCGTTTCATCACAGATACATTCATGCGTCTGTTACCTGTCACTGTCTAAAACGTTGTTTTTTTATGAAATACACATTTATGTCGAAAAAAACGAAAACGAGCCTTTAGTTTGTTAAATACACAAAATATTTCTACTTTATTACTAACCGGGTTAGAAGGATGTCGATGACGATCCAACGAGCCTTGACTCTGCGTGGGTTGTATGATCATACTGGTCGGCCGCGCAGTGTACGTCGCCGCCTCTTCATTACCGGCCTCTTTCGGCGGCCCGAATAGACGCTCTTGGGCACTCGGTCGGTTGGTCTAGCAGATCAAAATTGTGAGGTTATAATTTACAAAAAAAAAACATTAAAACTAAACATTATGGTAAGTTTTTGGTTATTTTATTCACGGTAACATCCTAAAAATAAATGTCAATGTTTGTGCTGATGAATGGAGATGTATGTGAGGATGCATGATGTTTGTTACTCTTCAATGTAAAAATTACTAGGCAGATTTTGATGAAACTTGGCAATATTGTAACTTATACATCAGAATAACACATACGCCATATTTTTTGAAGAAAACAATTTTTTTCAAGATATGACGTTAAATGGCAGCCTCTCCTAGTGCTAGATATATCGGCGTAGAAGTCCATGATTACTTACGGATGGATTGTGCCGCAGCGCGTGAGGTGGCCGTCCGGGCGGCGGGGCGGGAAGCAGCACTCCACCTGCGGGTCTCGTCACAGTACCTCGGGGGGGAAGCTCTGGCACTATACGAATACACCAACATCATGTTAAGGTCTTCAATATGATTAAGGAACTTTCGCTTTGGCATTAAAAACGTCGCTAAGTTAAAGAACTTTATGAAGTTACTTTGAAATTAATGTTTCCGATGTCTCCTGGCCCGTAGGCTACATCATAGACTTTTATAAAGGCCATTGCGCAAGTAAAGTTGTTGTATTGTAATAGTGTTGGTTAGTAAACAGGTACAAGTCCAGTAACGTCAAGTCAATAAGTCGAAAGCGCTTCAGTTCTGAAATTAGTAGTCTCTATTTTTAGGTACCTAACAGTAAAGTATATTCGAGATTCGCAATTGCACCCAAAATATAATAACGAAATATGTTATTACAATTGCATCAAAATCATTTGTTATACGGGATGAAGTAGACAATAAAGCATTTTGGAACTTGATTATCATAAGACTCAAGAACGGGCGAATTGAATTTAATAATTTTTGCATTACCATCAGAAAATATCAGAGAAATATTGTACAAGATTGATTTTGCGGTTCTCAACCACATTTATAAATAATTCGCAGTATAAGCTTGTTATTCATAAAGACATCTCACCAGTTCCATAAAGTGGAGAGTGCGGCGGCGAGTGGGGCATCGTATTGGAGTGGTACGGCGGCGCCTCGTTGCCCTGCTGACCAACATTGTGGGACCCCTGGCTGTTATGACCCGCCGTGTTGCTGGCGACTCCGTTAATGTTTGACGAGAAACCGTACTTGCTGTCTCCGTAGCCACCTTGCTGTATTACAAATAAAATGTCAGTAATATAAGTCAGTAATGAGGTTAAGATATTGTTGATTTATTAAGATTTAAATAGGTAAATATAATGTAATAACGTAGACAGTAAACAATAAGCATGACTAACAAACAACATCAATGTGTCATCCAAAACCATAAAAAATCTTTCAGCTATTTACCGTCAAATACACATAAAATAAAAATGTTGACCTGTACTTTCGTTGATGTGATAAACACATTTGATGGATAGCCAAAAGATCAATTCCTGCCTTGTAAAAATGTTTGAATACGAACCGTGTAGGGTGGAGGCACAGCGTCGCCCATGTGATTCATGTCGTCATCGCGGTCCATGTTGTCCTGCGTCGTGGCTATTGATGGATCAGACGACGACTTAACGAGTCTGGGCGCCGGCGGCGGGCTCACTTCCAAATCACTCTCAGGACTAGAGGCATAAGACAGCCTGTTCTCCGTACTCGATGACAACGAGAACAAAAAGTCGTCGGACAATGGCTCTGGCCTCTGTATTCCGCCATTTTGTATTCGCCCGCCATTTTGTGAATGCAGCGTCCGGTAGGGTAGGTTTATGGAATGGGGTGACAAGACAAGACAAATGAATGATTGCAAATAACACGTTATGTAAACTAAAATCGGGTTTAGCGCCTGTGAATGATTAATGCTCTCAGGTAATTTACACACAAGAGGAATCGATATCAGTCAATTCCTTCTTAAAATTCGAACAAAAAAATAAAATGTTGTAGATAATAATTGATATCGACTTCTCAACACAAATGTGGCTTTTTACACTGATATGTCATTTATAGTAAACACACATTGGAGTAAGTATAATACATTTGGCAACAAAATACACCACAAGAGTCATTTCTAAACGATAAATGCATAACAAAGCTAGTTATAAAGCAGATTAATAACATGCAGCAAAATATACAGACAAAACAAAGTTAATAATTAAAGAGTGTTTAAAATAACATAATGAGGTTGTGCTTAGCCTAGTGGTAACTTTGCTACAGCAGCACATTTGAACTGTGGACCTAAACGTACCCTAAATGTTGCTCAGAAATAGGTTTACTCAACGTAGGAGTAACGTCCCTTTCTGCTTCATTTTTATCTGACTTTTGTTCTTTCTCGAGCTCCTCAAACTTTAGAGTTGGGAGAGACAAGTTTTTAATTTTATTTAGCGATCTCTCCGACACGGAAGGCAGTGTGCGGACTTGACTGAATCTCTCTGGATCTACTGCCGGTTTTTCATGACATTTACAGTTAGGAATGCGGCATATTTGCCGTAAAGGCTTTTCTGAACTTTTAAATACCGGCTTAGGAGTTTCCCTTTTTAGGCGCTCCTTCCATTCCGTTATTTCGGTAGACTTTTCTAATTCACTGATTTCATTTTGAAAGAAGGCCGAAGCCGGACGGAACTGGTCTGATAAAGGAACGACAGACGAGGGTCTTTTCATATTTGGTACTGGCGATTTGGACGTTGTTTCCAAGACGCTGTACGGTCTGAATACTTGTTGTTGGTAAACATTACCTTTGTTGTAAATAAGTGACATTTCCGAACTTTCTGGGCTGTTCACCCTGGTTTGTAGACGGGAGCTGACTTTACCTCTTTGATAATGAGTAGGTTTATCGTCGTATTGGTAATTAGTCAAAGTGTGTCTGTTTTTGTAAGTGTTAGGCACGCTGTATTTGTTATTGGGCATGCAAGGAGTGAGTGTTTCAGAGTAGTAGTAGGGCACTACGTGATTTCTGTTAGCGTCATACAGATGGTCATGACTCTTAGTGCTTTTGTGGTTAGAGTTCGAATGAAGCATGTTATGTGGTGATGCAAGAGGTCGCGGATATTGCGGGTAGAAGTTGAGCGGGTAGGAGATCGGGTAAAAGGCGGGGTAGGGGGACGGCGGGATTGGAAAGTATATATCCGACACCATTTCAACGTGCTACACCGCCGCAACACAGAACAGAAATGAATTGGTTAATACATTTATGCCCAAGTATTTAGATAATATCAGCGTTTGTGTCACGTGTAAATTAATAATACTACAGCAGTTCATATAAACGATTCATTATTGAAATTTTTTTTTTATGTTGTTAAGTACATCATTTTTGTCCAAAAGCCAGTTTTATTAAAATCTTGTAATTGACACGTCACACATCTGAAGAATCATTAGCCGATATTTTCTATGAGGAAATGTGTTTGGGTAATTTTTAGATAGAGACAAATATATAGAAGATTCATAGCACATACATTTCCCAAATGCACCTTTTACCAAGCCACCACCTATATATCTGTTACCCTTGACAGTACAATAATTTTATCAATGAAATGAACCATATAATGTTTTATTGTAGAGAAAAAGACCAAAATTTATGATCAAATACAAAAAAATATAGATAAGTATGTAACTATGAAACACTCCCACTTTTGTTTTAAAAAATATACTCTCCGTGTGATTGTAAATCAAAATTTTGGTCCCATCCATATTTAAATCATGACGACACAACAAACATTCTGTTACATACGTTAAGTAGGGAACTTTATTTTTCGATGTTGTGTCGCAAAAGACATCTACATTATTCAAAAATTTATTTTAAAATTGTATAGATTGTATCTACCCAGAAACTAAAACACCTACTTAGTAACAAAACTATATCCCTATTTACTAATTTCGACATACCTTGGTCTCGGACACCCAAAGTTGTTGCTGCTGGGTCCTCTGAATGAGGTCGGTGAGTTTCCCGAACCAAGTGTTTTGGTTGGCCTCGCTTAGAGTGATAGTATGCGTGAACACGTGGCCCCAAACACGCTCCGTGTGTTGGCATTGCTCTAGAAGCTTCTTTGATGATTTGTGTGCCGATCTGGAGTTATGAAGTAGACGAATTTATTATTGGAAACACATCCACCGTTAAATTAAGTTAGTAAGTATCTTTTTTAAACTATCAAGAATTCCAGACATTTGTAATTCATGTCTGCTTTTTTGAGATGACATCCTACTGCTGGGCAAATGCGTGCCCCGTGACTTTCCATTTAACACGGCGCCCCGCAATTCTCGTGAAAATACATCCAGATCGCTTCTCCATCTTTTTCGAGCTCGGTGTCTGCTATCTTAAAATGCTTATCTTATTTAAATTGGAACAACACAATTTCTAATATGTACGTATGTACGAGTATATAAATTGGAGTTAAACTGCTGAGTACTCACTTCGGCAAACCCGCCCTGAGTTGTTTTATAATGTGCTTGTTATCAGCTTTCAGGAAGATGACAATCGGGTAGAACTGCGCGTAGTTGAGTCGATCTACAGCATTTGGTGTGATATCGAGCAGCGCGTGCTTGCCTCGCTCCATTATAGTCCTAATGCTTGACAGACGAATTATTCCAGTCGATTTTGTCTTGCTGTCTTCTAGTGTGCTGTCCATTTCTGAAAAAAATGTAAGAAATCTTAAGTATATAGGGCTATGTTTATTCTTGTAACGTCTTGCTGGTCTCAAAACACTATTATATTTATCTTCTTTTCAATTTATACCCGACAAACATCTATCCCAGTATTAATTTGACCCTACATACCCTGTAAATTCCAGTAGATACAAAACAAGAAAGACCTGTGACATATTCTCTACTTCATCGCACTTACTTGGTGAAGCGAATTTGTCAGGGCTCTCAGTAAGCAGACGTTCTCTAGCGATGTCCGCAACAGCGCCTAACACGATGACGGGCCGCACGAAGCCGGGCTGTTTGAGCACCACGCGCTCGTATGCCGGGAACTTGCTTATACTGTCAGAAAGGACCACCTCATCCCAGTGTTCCTGTTTACAGATAATTCTAGTTTTATGTATGTAAATATCCAGTTAGTTATACAAGTTTAAGTTACAGATTTTATAATAAATCTAGGTGTGGGGCTAGTCATTCGCCTGATCACAGAGCGAACCACCACGCGAGGCAAGCGGTTACCCAATGGGAACAGTTCTTTAAATAAAATTATGTATACTTATTTAGGTATCACATAAAGTAGCAAAAAGTTAATTTTGCGAAAGAGACAATATACGACGAAGGTGTTAAGTTAACTAGACAGAGAACCAGACAAAGATAATACCTTGCCCAAGCTCTTGCTACGCCGATGCGTGGACCGGCGGCGTCTAAAGAAGTTGTGCTTGCCGTCGTTGCCGGACATCTCTTTCTTGGTGGCATTGAACTGAGCCGTGGCGAGTTCTTCCGCTCGAGCCTTGTTCGGGATCGTACCTTTCTGCACCTCTTGATTGTTGCGACCTAGATGATTTCGTAGGACATTTCATTAGAAGTTACTTGTGTATTTTTTGTGGGTTTATTTTTCACTACATCAGTATATTAAGCAAACAATATTTTTAAGGTATAAAGGTTATTAAAGGTATAAAGTCATGATATGACAACATTTCAAGACGCTCAAAGCATACAATAGGTATATGTCAAATATTTTTTGGTTTAAAATACTATTTCCTACTTCGTACTTAGTATACAGAACTCACCAATCCTGTAAACCTGCCAAGCACCGACCGTGCCGTTATGCAGCGTGTCCACCACGTGGAACACGTCGCCGCAGCGGAATGACATCTCGCCGTCCGTCGGCTCCGTGTAGTGGAAGTGCGTCTTTATGTGGAACGAGTCTCCCGCTGTAACAAGCGTTATACTTAGTAAATACATAATTGCTTATGAAGGAAGCTTTACATAAATCGGGATGCTAATATTTCTTGGAGTAGTTTGTCGATGAGATAGTAATTCGGAATCTTAAATTACCTTCTGAAGCTATGTATAAAAGAATTGTGACATAAAACTCAAGCCTCTGAAGAACTAATTATTAATCAGAAAAAGAAGAGTAATAAGAAAGAGTGAGAGAGTGAGTGTGTGTGTGTGAGAGAGAGAGTTTTAATTTGTAAAAGAAAGAGTGCGAGTGTTTGTGTCTTTAGGTTATTACCTAAAGGGGCTCATCTAATTATACGTGTAGAATCAAATAGACAAAACATCACTAATAACAGGACCTACTTGTTTCACCTGTTCCTATTGTAGTTTACGCTTTATTATTCACATGAATATTAAAACTTGGGATTGATTGAGAAAAGCGAGTTTTGAAAGTTGAGAAAGCTAGTTACTAACGCCGATAATAATAATGTACCGATGAACAGTGCCTGTCTATGTAACGAACAATGAATGAACGCCGTTAATCAACTTTCAACGTGAATATGCGCTCGAATATATGGCCACTTATTTACATATAAAAGAAAGTCGTGTTAGTTACACTTATTAAACTCGAGAACGGCTGAACCGATTTGGCTGGAAATTAGCTGGAAATTGGTACATTTGGACACATTTTTTAGCAAAATACTAAATGTTTCAAATAATGCCAGTGACACTCTGCCAACACACAACTGAAGCTATTTTAAATTAGCAGACTTAAGCCCCAGGAGAAGGACAAAGGATATTTTTTACCCCGTCACTGGGTCAGCTAGTATTCAAATATACTCACGCATCTGGCCACTAGCGACTGCGTTGTATTCATCGGGCGAGTGTTGCACGATGAGGTCGATTCTTTCCTGCAGACTGAGCAGGAACAACACAGCCTCTTCGCGGGTCACGCCTTTCATCTCCATGTCGTTTACCTGAGTGAAAAGTGGTTATTTAAACTGTTCTCTCTGTTTATATGTAGTAAAGGTATATGAAATAATTCGTTAGATTGTAATTTTAAACGTAATGGCTTCACAAAGTATTTGCAAAAAAATAGGTAAAAAAAACTTTTTAAGTTAAACGGTTTTATGTTAAACATACATTGCAATGTTTAAGATAAATGTACTAAAAACCAAAAAATAATAAAATAGATACAGTCGTGGGAATTATAAACATATGCATAGACTAGACTAAAATAAAACCGTGGGGCACGTCAATTGTCTACAATCGTTGATTAAAATGTTTTTTTTTTATAATGTTACACTATCTATAGGTACCTAATTAGGCAGTTGTTCAACCGACAACGATGGACGTGTGATAATAGACAATTGCCGTGCCCCACGGTTTTATTTTAGTCTAGTCTATGCATATGTTTATAATTCCCACGACTGTATCTATTTTATTATTTTTTGGTTTTTAGTACATTTATCTTAAACATTGCAATGTATGTTTAACATAAAACCGTTTAACTTAAAAAGTTTTTTTTACCTATTTTTATTTTCTAGTTTTTAGTTTTTATTTCGCATTCTGTTTAATTCATTTAGTGCTTCATTATTGCAAGGTTTCTTGCCCGTTACTTTATTGCAGTCCAACTCCTCTATACGTAGTCCCTGCAAAGATCTTACTGTACTAAGAGTCACGTAGGCTTAACCTTCTTCAAACAGTTTCGCACCTAAGTATATTTCAATTTTGCATAGTAAATTATATTCTACTTGTTGAGACCTTTCATTTGATACCCATGTTGATGGGATTGATAAAACCTAAGTTATCCGCCATTTTGTAGAGGCCGCCATCTTGGATTTTAATTTTATATAGTACATTTAATTCTACTGGTTGAGCACTTTCATTTGATACCCATATTGATGGGATTGATAAAACCTACGTTATCCGCCATTTTGTAGCGGCCGCCATCTTGGATTTCAATATTTTATAGTATATTGTATTCTGCTTGTTGAGCCCTTTCATTTGATACCCATATTGATGGGATTAATAAAACCTAAATTATCCGCCATTTTGTAGCGGCGGCCATCTTGAATTTATAATGATAATGAATAAACATAATTGTATTGTCACCAAAATCCAAAGTGTATACAAAATTTCAGATTAATCGGTTGACAGGAAGAGGGTGAAATTTGAATTACTAAATTTGACCCAAGAAAGAATAAAACAAACGGGGTGAGCTAAATAAAACCGTTTAAAAAAACGCTTATGGTTCCGTTCACGTGTATTACCGTTTTTTTGCAAATAAACTTTATTTCATTTAATTTCTAACGGTTGACGGTTTCGATGATACGCTAGTTGGTGTGAACGGTCCAGTGTTTATCTATACTGCCTGTTCTGGCGTTTTCAAATACCTTGAGTATCTTATCAGCGGGTTGCAGCCCTTGCAAGGCGGCCGGGCTAGTTGGTTGGACTCCAGACACAAACACGCCCGAGCGGTTACCGCCGCATAGACGCAGACCCACCGATCCTTCTTTTTGGAAGCTGATTAGACGAGGCTCGCATCTAAATACAAAAGACAAGCATTGTTATAAAAATTCACAAATCTTGGCTTCAGTTAAAAATTAAAATGTATTCTTTTCATACTATAAGAGTGATAGGTACTTACGGTGGTTTATTTCTTTGATTGCTCATGCCATCCTCTTCGAATAACTGTCGTCGGCTGCTGTAGTAATCTGAGAAACAACAAATTAAGTTACATATTTGAGCTTCTTACCTAGTTTCTTTTCTATTGACTGAGAGTGTTAAAGAAAAGTCAATGCTCTTAGAACTAATAGATTTATGAAAATAGCAAAATGTGTTGAAGCAACAATCTAACTAAAGCATAGAGCACGATACAAACTTTTCAGTACCATACAGCTCTAATATTTTCATGAGGTAATCGAATTTGTATCAATGTGACATTTCTAAAAAAAGAAATGTTTTCATCTACATTCGTCAACCGCCTGATACATTCTCATAAGTTTAGGTTTACGGTACTCCTGACTTGGCCTTTCGGTAACAAGCGTCCGTCCTTTGTGGATGAAGCGAAACAAGTGCGTTTGGATCGTAGCAAATTGAGGGAAGTGGTCTCTGCCTACCACGATGTGAGAGTGGCGTGACGGATACGTAAGTATGTATGTATGTGAAGATGCTTTTGTTCGCTATCTTTGTCCTTGATTATGAGTCTTACCGTCATGTTGAGGGGGCGGCGGTCTCGGCGGCTGATCGTGCTCGTGCCCCGGTGGCGGTCGTCGCGCGTCTCCTGCGCCGCCCCTTACAGGCGCGGCTACGTACAGATTCTGACCACCCCCCGAGTACGGTGACGATATCGGATCGCCCCCGGAGTATACATTTGGGGTCGCCTCTGTAGGATAAAACAGATGAATGTTGTCAACTCGATCTTTGAAGAGAAATATAAGTAACTAGAGTAACTAGAAGTAGGTAATATGTTGGAAAGAAATCATGATATCTCAAAAAAATATAGCCTATGTGTTATTCTCATCTGTAAGCTACAATATTTCCAAGTTTCATCAAAATCAGTTCAACCATTTTCGTGTGAAAGAGTAACAAACATCCATCCACCGACACAAACATTTACATAATTAGTAGGATACAGTACAAAACATTTAAAACTTTCTTACCCAAACTATTGTAATTATTCTGATAATTTCCATTGGTGACAGTCTCCTCCCGAATGAGTTCCCTAGTCACTACTAAATTGAGGCGGTCTTTGCAGGACTCGATGAGTTTCCTGGCCTCCTTCAAGGTCATGGCGTCTGTGACTGGGGTGCTGTTGATCCTGGTCACTACATCTCCTTCGCATAGACCCTGACCAGCTTGGTTGAGCTGTTCCCGGGCTCGCAACGTGAGCTCTTTCACGTATAACTTGCAGCCCAGTACGATGCCGAAATCTGAAATGTATGAGAAGTCATTTATTTTAATTTTCCAAACTTCATTTTTATTAATAAGTACTTCAATGATGAAAGTTGTTGGTAGATATTATACAAGTAGGTAATATTATATTTATTTGATTGTGGCAATTGTAACTAAGTAGAAAAACGCCATATTCAACCACTGTGTTAATTAACAATCCCTAACGCATTATATAAGTAAAAGTGTAATGAATTTTGCCTATTTTTGAATAAAACACTTTTCATTTTCATTTTCATAAAGTTAGAGACTGTTTCAACTAGCTACAATAACGGTATGGATTATAAAGCGGTACAGCCTACTACAGACCTTCTTTCTTCCCATTCCTGGCAAGCGCGAGTTTGATAGTTGTGGGCGCGGTGGGCGGCGGGGCGGGGGCGCGGCGTCGCACCACCAGCGACACCGCGGCGCCGGAGTCGCGCAGCACCTGCACCGCGCGCGCGTACTCCACGTTCTCCAGCGGCACCCCGTTCACAGACAGAATGCGATCGTTCACTCTGCAGACAATACCACAGTGACCAACATTTCAACATAACGTTTGTTGGGAAAGTGTCGCTAGATCACAGGCGCTGGATCGTAAGCGCACTGTTATTACTATAATTGCTATCTTACGACAGTCAAATAAACTAACAAATAGTGCTACCTGAACATAATTTGGCACTCGGCTTATTGAAATCGATTTCGATTAAAAAAAGACTTGAAGTACGAAAAAAATAAATAAATCAAGACACATTTAATCAATGGTTAAGAAAGGGTTAAGCTTAGTAACAACAATGGCATTATTCGGTTTATGTTACAACACCAAGGCGTATAATTATGGAGTCGTATTTTATGATTATGTAGCATTTGTTACATCTCATGTTGTGTTACAGGACCCGTGATAACATTTTATAGGTACTGCGAGTACTAGGTTTCATAGTCGTTCATAGCGTAGGATTAAACTCATAATAATTTAACGCCACAAGCACATTCGCATTAGCATAAAATAATTCACATCGCCTGCAGTTCGTAATCGCTTTCGCATAAATTAATAAACAAACACCATCTGCCTACATACAAACGTTAAGTACCTACAAATAAATCCACGTCGAGTAGTCTGTAATGAAATTGATACACCAGTAACACCTTATTTACTAACAACTTCATTCCAAATGAATTTATAGATAATGTTTTCGAAAAAAAAAAACTTTCTCGACACTTCTATAAATAAGGATGTTTATCAATGTAGCAAAGATTTTATATTTTAATTTATTTACCGTTTTATATGTATCTATTCTAAATGCTTGGACTATATTATAGTCATTCCAGACGATTCCTGGTTTCAAGGCCAATAGTAGTTAGAGGACCTCCCTACAGAAAAAGTGTAACCAGACCTACAAATTCTTACAGACTCACTAAATACATATTAAGTACATAATGATGAGCAGAACGAATTTTTCAGATAGATAGATACATACTGCAGTTTGTCTTCAGCGGGCCCGCCGCGTAGCACGTCGGACACGGCAATGGAAGGGTCTCCGCTGGCGAAGTGCGGATTGTCGCGGCCTCCAGACACCGCAATACCGAACCCGTACCCTGGGACTCGATTCAATCGCACCCTGTGTGTTTCCCAGCCACTGTTGCGTTCTGCCGTCTGAAACAAAGCATGAGGAAATAATAAGACGAAGTGCATTTTAAAATATCTTAAATATTTTTTTAAATAACCTTATTTTTTAAAATAAATTTTGTTGTACGTCATACAATATCGTACACGTTCAAGAAGATACTACTTTAAGTTTAAAAACTATTGCGCTACCGATTGCAGCTTCTATTAGATGTTGTGATATGAGAAAACGCGGTAAAAAGTTGCAGATTTTACTTACTTAGGTACATAAAGAGAATTACTGGTACTTTAATTACCTATTGAATATACCAAAGCATTACGCTTATATTATAAAATGTACTCGCCTACCTACATAGGAAGTACGTAAGAGCAAACAGGCCGATAAGCCGCTATTGTTACCTTCAATATTGTTTAGATCAATTGTTAAACTTGCATCGCATAAAGTTATCTAAGGCCAGCTTCTGTGTGGGGATGATTAAGGTTATTGATACGATTCACTTACAACGACATTCTTTGTGTTACCTAGCAAGAGTTTGTAAGCTATTAGCCTATCGTCATCTGTCAATACGCACTAAAATGTAGCTAAACTCTACCCAAGGTTAAGCCTAGATTCTCACGTTACCAGGAGTGGCCGGCACACCTTCAGAATTCGTAATCATTTGAAGCACAAAGCTAGTCCTCCCGCTTATGTATCGTCGATATCAAAGTATCGGAACGTTCTGTTACTAAGTACTTACAACAATTGTTTAGGTAAGACCTAATTTTAAACACACTTGCCAGATTCTTAATTTTCAAATATGCAAGAAGAGTAAGTATTCATTTTAATTAGGATAAACCACCTCAAGAGTTAGGTATCTTGCCTAGTACCTACTAGTATTCCATAATCAGTACCTACATACGCACGGGTATAATTAAGATTTCCACTACATTAGACATACCTACTTAACATATTAGCTCATGCTTATTAGTCTCACCACAAAGAATGTTATTTGGCCAACTGCTCGGATAATACAATAACACTTATATTATTAGGTATTTAAAATGTTTGTCGCTACTTAGTAATGTCTCAAGACTGTACTTGTCATCTGAAAAATTTATGAACATTTCATATTATTAGACGTAAAAGCTAAAAGGTTATTTGAAAAAACATATCAAGGTAGGACTTTAAAATCAATGATATCGACTGATTGGTTAGGCCTTAGTTTTTTTTGGCTCCTGGATGATAGACGAAAAAAAGAAATGAAAAACTCTGCTGCACGGATCATTCGTGGGAGACACCGACGACTACAGTCTGCTTAATGAGTAGCGCATACCTGCCACAGGCTAATGATTTATTACTAAGAAGAAATATACACAAAATTATGCATAACGAGGAATATTAAGCAACGCATTATCTCCGTACAATATATGGGACCAATAAAACAACGCCCACACTTAAACAAAGTTTATGCAACTGATGAGGCCCATGGTATTCAGAAATATTGGTAGGTAATTTATAAACTTGTTAAGTTACAAAATCTCCAATAAGCATATTTTCTATTAGAAAATTATGCTCTGGAAAGTTCACGAATAATGAGAAAACCATACTTCTTAACATTATTTTAATTTCACGTTAATTCCTTATTGTCTTGGTATAGAATGCTCGCGTCTTGACTAGAGCTTGAAGCAGATATTGTGGTAAACTGTGAGTCTATGTACTTACGTTGATTTTATAATTTATATGACAGTGATTAAATAATATTCTCTCTTATGTACCTGAGGCCGACATTCTTCAGCGCTAATCTCATGTAGCTATGTACTTTCACCGACGATTTCTAACGGTATGGTGAATAATTCAATACATTAACAATTACGTGTTACTAATTGTCATTAGCACACAATTAAGTCTCCGAACGAGATGAGAATGAGATATTACATAAACATTGTTATTTAATGATTATTTTATTATTTCTTTATTTCATCAAGTAGACAGTACTATTCAGAAAAGAGTTATGCCTAATGTAACTTGTCTGAATAAGTAAACATAAGTATATGTTTTATATAGGTACCTTATCTAATTTCAATTCAAAATTAATCTACCTACACTAATGCTTTATAACATACCGATATTAAAAACCTCAATATTATTATGCCTAAGGATAAATATACTTAAAAGTATTTAATTATTTAATTTTTGAACTCTCTATATCCCAATATTGCTGACTGAACATAGTACCACTAGGATGTGCGTACAAAATCAGTTCTCTTATCTAGAAGACATATGTATTTCATCATCATTAAACTTAAGAGCTTCGCTCTTGTCGGTGGAGTCTACGCCACTCTGTATTTACTTAAACATAAATGTTTCTCTATAATAACGAAAATGATACGAACCTGAAGTTTTTCAAGTCCCAAATTATCCAATTTCATTGTCACACAACTCAGTAATACATCACTGCACATACAAGAAACTTGGTCCTCATACAAAATGCATTTTCGATTCGGTACGCGGTACGCGTTCTATTCTTATTTAGGAATAACGTTTAAACACTGTATTAACACTCTTTTATGCCTTCGTTGCCCAAAGTATTCGATTTTTTAAATTTATTATTCAAATGGCACGCCAGTAGTTTCCGCTGTAGGCGACCAACGGACACGCCGGCTCACTCCATATGAGATTACGACTTGACTTGGTCTAAGAACTTGGTGCCTCCTATTGAATTGAACTTTACACCACCAAATTTAAATGGCAATATTTCGCGTTAAAAAAAGATGTTTTCTTTGATAGGTAGCGTAAAGCTAACATGAACTCAGCATTATACTGAACGTGAAGTACTGCTATACAAATGCGATTATTTACGTAGAAGTCGCCGACGTAGTGGGTTCAAGAAACGGATCGAGGTAGGTGAGTATTGACCAAACAACTGTTGCAAGTCGAGGCTGTTTCTCAGGCCTCCTTCCTTCGCTCATTACGGAGTGCGTGCACAACGAAATGCATGACCGATACTGTATTGTTTCTTTTCTGGTGTTGGTGTTACTCAATTACCTGAGGATAATTATGTCATCTTTACTGTTTCTACTCTGGGGAAGCTATTACAAAGCAGATACTTTAAGATGTACCTCATTATGACCTACGTATATTTTATATAGGTACTTAACTACTCATGATTTTACAAAAAAAATATAGCCTTTTAACTAAGTATCTAATAATTAACTCAATACAGAACATCTAGGATCTATATCTATCTACAGGTAAGTGCGCTAGTTATAAAAAAAATCCGCAGCTAAGTGTAAAATCACCACGCGTCCTTATTTACTAGTGATACGTCGAAGCCGAAGCGGCATTGTGTCCAATTCCAGTTATTTCTTAAAGCTGCCACAGTAAACGTTGTGAATGTGACCGCATCATTATTCTGCCTATATTGCCGTGCCAATACAAACTTAAAACAACACAACATTCCGTCACATTCCTTTCTCTCGTGTCTCGACATTAACAAAGGGACACTAAAGTTCATATTTCAATAACAGTGTTGTAGGAATTTAGAATAGCAATACTGTTCATTGTTACTAACAAGTATGTGGAATTTATCTTTCTAAGGTTTGTGGTCAGTTAATACTTCTTTATTTATTTATTTATTAGGGATTCAGTTTTGTACTGGATAAGAAGGAATGTTCTTTTTTAGGGTTCCGTACCTCAAAAGGAAAAAACGGAACCCTTATAGGATCACTTTGTTGTCCGTCTGTCCGCCCGTCCGTCCGTCTGTCAAGACCCTTTTTCTCAGGAACGCGTAGAGGTATGAAGCTGAAATTTATATCAATTACTCAGGTCTACTGTCCCTTGAAGCTGTGAAAAAATCAAACTTCTAAGCCAACGCAATCAAAAGATACAGCCATTTATGCCGCAAATTTTCGACACTTGCAAGGGAATCAAAACCTACAGGGTGCTTCCCGTGAACTCAGAATCTTGAAATTTGGTACGAAGCAACGTCTTATAGCATAGATAAAGGAAAAATTACGAAAACCATAAATTTTTAGTTACATCACAAAATATTTTTTTTTTTTAATAATCTTAATCTTACTACCCATTTCCTCATAAACGCGTAGAGGTATTAAATTGAAATTCATACCAAATACTCAGGTCTATAATACCTTTAAGCTGTAGCAAAATCAAACTTCTATGTCAACGCAATCAAAAGAAACAGCAATTTAAGCTGCATATTTTGAAACTCGCAAGTACTTGCAAGGGAATCAAAACCTAAAGGGTACTTCCAGTCGACCTTGAATCTTGAAATTTGGCATGAAGCAACGTTTTATACCACACATAAAGGAAAAATTCCGAAAACCTTAAATTTTTAGTTACATTACAAAATATATATTTTTTAATAAATATAAACTTATTACTTTTTCCATAGTTATGACTCGATTGCCGTAATGAACGAACTTTGTAAACCTTGCAGGTTTGTACGGAACCCTCGGTGCGCGAGTCCGACTCGCACTTGGCCGGTTTTTCATCATAATTTCCTAAAGATGTGTTCTAGCAATTTTTTTTAATTCTGTTTTGTTTTCTGTGGTAGTTATTCATTTGCTATTATGTATTAAGCTATAAAAAGTGTTTTTAAATATATTTAAAGACTAATTTACTGTATATGTGCTCGGTAATTTTATAATATGTCAATACACATTGTAGTTAAATGAGCTAAAATTTAAAGTTCAATTTACAAAATAAAACAATTCCATAAATAATATTTGACTTTATTTATTCTTTTTATCTTTTTTCTTCTTCTTTTTAGGCACAGGGAGTTCTTCAGTACAATCTTCGACAGGTTTGATATCCTCTTGAACTATTTTATTTTTAGATTTTTTCTTTTTCTGGGGCACTTCATTTTCTATTTCAGGTGATGTAGAAGGAAGTAGGACATCCTCTGGCAATTCTTGGACAGACTCAGTATTTTCTAGCACAACTTTATTCTTAGATTTTTTCTTTTTAGGTGGCTCTTCATTTTCTACTTCAAGCTGGGTGTTGTGGGAAGCTTTATTATTTTTAGATTTCTTAACTTTTTCTTTAGGAAGCTCTGGTTCGTTTGAATTTGGAATACTGTCTGATATATTACCTAAGCTCTCATTATTTTCGTTGATTTCCATTTCACTACATTTAGATTTTTTCTTTTTTTTAATTTTCTTTTTGATTTCCATATCATCTTCCTTTGATTCATCATTTGTGTTATAAAATGAAAATGGTTGGAATCCAAATCCTTGATGTGTATCACTATCTTCCTTCTCATCAGAGCCTGTGCCGACAAACCCCTTGAATGCAAAATCTGTGTCTTCATCATAACTTCTAACATTTTCACTTAAGCTAGAAATGTTTGTTTTTGTTTTAAAAGCTGCTAATTTTGTTTTGAAGTAATCTTCCATGCTACCTTTTTCAGTGAATATCTGTTCTGTCATTTTAATGTCTTCCTTAGCTTCTATTTCTGTGGGACTCACATCTTTGTTTTTAAAAGTTTTCTTACCAAATATGTTAGCCAAGTCTTTTTCACTGTATTTGGATAGATCTTTCCCTCGAGTGAATTTGTGGTAATGAATTCTTGCCTTACTCTTCTTTGACTTGTCTTCTAATGACTTGCCACTATGGAGAGGTACTTCATCATTGCTAGCTGAAAACAAGAACAAATATATTATTAGGTTATTATAAAGATTAATTAATAGACAACTTATGATAAATATTTAATCTTCAAGTGTGATAATGGCATTAAAGGAAATATGAATAGCTTACCTGTTATGATAAAATAAAATAATGATATTTATGAATAATATCTTATCTATGCATGCAAACACTTATTTATATTAGAGGTTAGTTTGAAATCCCAGGCCACAATTAGTTTTATGATAAATAACATTTAAGACACAATGAAATTGTAAATACATATCAAAGGAAGTCTTTCGCGTTGCCTTTTTAAATACGTTCATATTAATGTGTAAGCGAAGTAACGAGAAAAGCACATGGGAACTTTAAAAAGTAAGGTTACATACCATTAGATAAATTAGCCAGTAACGCGTTGAAGTCGTCCTCGTGCTTTGTCCATTGATCATTCTTGTCTTCAAACCCCAATCCTCTCTCATCATTTTTATATTTAGCGATTACATGTTCCACAATTCCATTTTCATTTGCACCTAACCCCTTTCCGGAACTCCATCCCATTTTCTCCAACATGCGCTGGCCAAATTTGTTGCTGTCATTGCTCCAAGCGTTGTTCTTAGCGCGTAAATTTATAACTTTCTGTTTGCGTCGTGGCCCAGCCAACATAGACATGTTGTTTTTATAAAAATTATTACACTTTTATTTCTAAAATCGGTATGGAAACGTGTTTATTTTGTGGTTGACATGACATGACAGTCATTCATTCCCTCAAATAGCTCAAACACGATCAAAATGGCCGACGATATTCAATGCTGCCATAACCACGCGAATCAGAGTGAAGTTCGTCCGCTCTCATCGATGCTGCGTTTACACGTACACGGCCTCTACTGGCGTAGCTGCTTTTTAACAGTAGTGGTGGTGTAGTTTTTAGTTTGCCACGAAGGTTCTATGAAATGAAAGTAATAACTTAGAGCAGTTGGTAACTCTGCGCATTTAAATCACGACACGTTTTGGTAAAAAAAATTCAAACAAGGTTCGGCGCACAGATTTAAAAACAAGTGGTTCGGCGAAATATTTTGATTTATCCTGTGGATTTATCCCATTTACCTTTCACGTATTTTATACTTTTTATAAAAATAAATGATTAGGTAGACTTGTAATCTGATTATTATTTATAAACCTTAAATACTTAGTGAGATAGGTATCGAAAATAATACTACTGAACACATTTTGAAAAAGATTATTTGGTAGCGTAGTCCATGCTACCAAAGTATCTTGACTGTAGAGTTGAGATGTTAGGTAGGTATGTTACTGAATTTCTGACACGAAGAAGTAGATTTTGGTCGGAGCTGTGTAGCAATAGTATCTAATCTACCCTACATAGGTACTTAGGAAAATAAGTTAGCCTGGTGTTTTCTATATCATACACCCACATGCCCCAGGCAGGTATTTTGAAAATAGGTCAGTTCCTTTCCAGGTATCTATTTTTTAATTCTGAAAATCATATGGCATAAGATAGGTAAGTACCTACATGAGTAGCCAAACAGACATAAGCTGACAAAAGTAGATTTTGTTTCAAAATACCAGTTTGAATTGATAAAAGTTTCGTCGGACATCTGGTTTCCATCCTGACGCCCACTTTATACCCTTTCGGGTACATTTGCTGTCCCAATTGCCATTTGAAGTTAATCTCTGAATCACACACAACATTGAATACCGTTTCACCGATTAGCGTTGATTGTTTGACTAAAAATATTCGTTGGCAATAAAAAAATACTGATCGTTGTTTATTTGATGAAGCAGAGCGTAAGATACGGTTATTACGTCACGATTTTGATACGCGCGTGACGGATGTTTCGATTGTTTTTCTTTTTCGACAATTTCTCACGAATCCGGCGATTATTGCCTTTAAAGGTACATCTCGTAAAAAATAATGTAGGTACCTCAGATTACTGCCATGACCAAATTATGACCAATGCTATTAAATTGTACAAACGGCGTTTTTTTATCTAAAAAACAATCCTACCTTGGTACTTACTACTTAATTACAACCCCTAGTGCTACTGAGGTGCGTAAAACGCTACCATAATCATACTTCTTTATCCTCTGTATTTAAACTTATTGGTTTAATTCGTTTAATTTTTATCTCAGTAAGTAGCTTAGGGTAGGTACATGAATAGTCAAACAAAACCAAGCTGACCAATGTTAAAACCTGTGTAGGAATAATTGATTTGAATTTGTAAAGTATACCAACCTGTTACCTACCTAAAAGTTTCAAGCAAGAGGAGTTTTAGTCGCTTTGAATATTTAAAGTCAGGCATGATATTATACAGGCGTCCAGCCAGGTGCAAAACTGCAAACTCAAGGACCGGTTCACGCGAAAGTAAAAGTCAGTTATCAGTTTTTAGTTAGTTTGTATGTATGGACTGACCTCGGAGAAAACGAAGAAGAGTTGCTATTATGTGGGCTACCTATTAAATACCTACGGTACGTAGGTATTGACACTATTTAGTAGGTACGTCTACCTACCGTATATTAACGTAATTTAAGTACCTACCTATAGTTAAACTAAGGTTTCAACTACACACAAAATACAATAATAAATAAGCCCGGCGAAATTGAATTTTGGACTATTCAGAATGACAAGTAGGTCAATCTTCGTCTATCTAAGTAGGTAAGTACCTACTACGTATTCATAGTATTTAATTTATCATGTACAGTAATTAGTCATTTACACAGCAAAGCAAGTAAAGTAACTGAGAGAGAGCTAAGAGAGTTGATAAGTAGTGAATTCCATATCTAAGTATACACAGACCTTAGTGACTAGAGGCAACCATAAATGGATGTATTCCATTGAGGGTCCAGACGATGCAGCCACACCCGCCCAACCGGTCATTAAAGAAAGCTACCATGCGAAGCGCTCCCGAGAAAACAAGTGTCGTTACTTAGTAAGTGAATTCAATGCATGCCCAACGGGACCTCTTCCTTCCAATCGACAGAAAAAGACGCAGTTCAACGACTTTATCAAACGGCCGCGGACACTTCCACGTTTTTACTATCCTCACAAGTTTGCTTAATTAATTAGTATTTAATTCGTATTCTGTGATGGATATAAAGAAAACTTTTTTAATAAGTTTTCACCTCTCCATTCCCCATTAAGTACCTATAAGTACTAGATTTTCAATAACAAAAAAGTCGACTTTCTTGATAAAAGTACTACCAGTATACGTTATCTAACAAAGCCATGCTCCAATCCCTTCGCTATTTCGAAATCTGAAAATCTATTGGAATTATTGTTTTTATGATCGATCGTACCTGTCTACTTACAAAACCCAACTATTAAACTATAAATGAAGCCAGTATTGTGTTTGCATTATTTATAAACAAGTTGATAAATATACAACTTCAACTTCCACGCTTGCACAGAGAGAGAGTCTGCTATTTGCAAGCCGTAAGAACTTTTTATGGCAAGTGAAAACGCGTGAAAACATGCGTGTAAAGATTTAACAGTTTGACAGATAGCGCCACAAATTAAAAGACTGTTTTATGCACAGGTGTTAGGGACTAAAGAATTTCGGGAATCAAAGCTTTATAGGCAAGTAAAGGTGCCTGATTATTTTCCTCTAGCTCGGACAGACGAAAGAGTCCTTTAAGTAGGCCCCTACTTCATTTCAATTTTAGACGCATATTTTCAATGTATACCTACCTACCTACTTAGTTGCTAGTTTGCCAGTCGTATGAACGCGTTTGCTTAGTTGCCGTGGTTGTTTTGCACAACCACCGTTATTTTGAGAAAAGGGAAGCAGTGCAGACGACCTATTTCAGATTTGATTCAGCTTTCCTATATTGAGATTATGTACAACTGTTTATGTTACTTACACAGTACATAACCACCTAATTTTACAACTCTAAGGTCCACTTGCGCAGTCAAATAAACCCGAAGATAGCTGCTAACACTGGGTTAAATGAATGATTTGTATTGATTTATCTTGACTTAAACCTTTGTTAACAGCTAACTCCGGGTTTATAGCGTAAACTCTGGGCTGCGCAAGTGGGTCTAAGGGATGGAATAATCTTATTAGTGGCTAAAGGCTAAAGAGTGGTTAGCTACCAAACCACAGATCAGAAAACAAATAAACCAAAATACGGAAGTTTAGGTAACGCTTTTTTTAGAAATAAGTACCTAGGTACCTACATATACCTACATATTTAAGTAAATAAGTACGGAGGCTATCCATAGCATGATTTTCGTTGTCACAAAATGTTATAGTACCGATTTTATTCCAACCTAGGCCACTAATTAAATAGTTAGCTTAATTTTCACACTTGTTTTGCTAATTAGCGAGAGTTAAGCTAGTTTTTAATGGAGTTGGACTATACCTATTCGGAACCTTACAAATAAGTTGCAAAGTTCATTTCGTTCAAAATCACGAACAAATTATCCGTAGCAGAGGCCTGTGACTCATTGTAATAAAATGCTCTTGTAGAGTTGGTTAGTTGTTCTAATGAATACCTTTGTACGCTTGGATTTCTCGCCAATCTAAAATGTTTTTGTGACTTGTTGGGTATGTAACTTTTGATTGGATATTGGTAATAGGTTATATTAGGTAATACCTAATAAATAAAATATAGGTAATACCTAGGTATTGAGGATATTTCTTATTTGAACACGTATAGGTAATAGCTTTCCTAGAGTATGAGGTAGGCACCTGTAATTGGCTACCTTTATACTTTTACATAAATAAGAATACTTAAGTGGGTAGAAACTGACAGTACTTATAAAACAAAGAGGCATTAAAGAAGTGGTTTTGCGATATAACCATAAAATCAATAGACAAACGTCTCAGATTTTATGATTTCCGTTGCTTTGTCGTTTGTATAAAATGTAGAGTTTGCAAAAAAGGATCTGGAAGATTGTAAAACGTGGGAACTCTAACTATGACTCATTTCGGTCGGAGAGGCTAACTCGCATTTTTACGAAACTACATTGCGATTGCCACGAAACGAGACAAAGGTGCAGCAAAACCTCCATCTACTTCTTATTAAGTTTTTATCCTTCAATGAAATAAGATGAAGGACAAACGATGATTAAAGCGAGTAACGGTGTATTTGGAAGGTAAACCGAGGAGCCTAAGGCTTAAATATAAGACAAAAAAAACTAAATTATTATTAAGCGACCCAACCACTTTGCCGACGACAGCTGCGAATTGGCGCGAAACAGGTTTTTGGCGGGAAGAATGACGTCAAGTCGTCAACTGACATGTGCTTGGTAATTTTGGTTTTGGATATGACTGAGGCAGCAACAAGGATCTTTTTTCATTTCGGAGATCCAGCATTATATCGGTGCTTATTGTTACCTGCTTGTTGCCCCGTGCTGTTGCTTTTGTGTTGCTCGTTTCATTTAAACAACGGGTGATATAGCACGTTTATATAACTATTGCAGCATCTTTAAAGTAAGAAATGATTCCTTAAACTATATTCTTTAAACGTTATCATTTATCTTCATTAAGTAGGTACCTTGTAGGTAATTCATTACTGAATACATAGGTACAATTGACCTAACAATATTACATGGATTTCATAGCGTTAATAGATAGATTCATCGACCTAAAAGTAGCCATAGATACCACAAAACAATTATCTTAAAAAGTGTACAAAAATGTATTGAATATATCATGCGCCAATCAAGGATAACATATCTAAGTAAACAAAGGCGCGGTCTCGATAAAAGTATAAGATAAATAAAAAGGAATTAGAGAACCAAATAATTGAGAAGTCATTGCACTTATTCATAGGTATGCAACGGCAAACGTGTTTCGCCCCTTCGATAGGTACGGCCGGACGAGCTTACCTGAGACTCGCTACGGACATGGTTCAAATTATTCACCACTAATCCGTCTGATGCCATCGGATCCATTTCTGTAAAATCATCATCTACTTGAAGACCTTGAGATGTTCGAGTCCACTTTTTGTCTTAACTTCACAGTCCACACGATGTTTCAAACTTTAGGCCACTCCGGTACGAAAGTCTAGATTCAAACTAGTAATAAAATACAACATCTAGACACACACCGAGAACACACGATACACAAGCGCCTGACCCTCCGAGGTACGGCTTCACTGACTTACTTTAAATAAACGAGTTACACCACCGAGCTTGGAATCGATAAACCGCAGTAATGTCATTATGTTCATAAACCACAAAAGTTTCTTCACAAACCAAAACGGGCTGTTTGTTGCGAGTAGGAACAGCGCAATGTCTGGCCTATCCTGAGGACGCCAGGCGGCGAAAAGTTAACCGTGCGTGATTTCTGGGCGCTTTCAAAACCAAATGGTCATATAAGCTATCAATCTTTGCATACCAGAGTGGTTCAATGAAACGGACAATCTTGTTTGGGTACAAGTCTGAGCGCGAGTGAAAGGGACGACGTCGGAGCAGGTACTCCGTCCCGAAGTGGGCGAACAGTATCTACAGGTTTTGCTCTCCCACTACAAGGAGACACGGCGCGGACTCGGAGCCTCGGAGCTTGAAAGTTGTATACTTGAATTGAAAAACACAACAAGCTCGGCGAGTCGGCGCAAACGCACGCCGCCCGTTGCGGTCGCCTCAAGGCTCCATTGGTCATTTTTTGTAATTTATTTCCATGCTAAGTAGACAAGTATTATTCACAGGTGTTTGTACTATTGTTGAAGCTTTTTATTTATGCAGTTAGGTACCAACGTACATGTACTGTTAATTCAACATTCAATCTAGTACATTTGATAAGTATGTAGGTACCTCAAACAAGATGCATGCCATAATTACATTCCTTAAGTACACAATTTGAGAGAATCACTCGTGGATCGATATATCAAATCGACCGTTCCCAATGCATATCTGGTGAAGGCCGCGAGAGTTAACCTCCACACGGGGCACTCTTGCGCAGGGACCCACGCACACAGTCGCACGAAATGATCAAATAACTACACAATCTGTTAGGTAGCCATGCTACGCACACATGTACTAAACCCACAGGGATTATTCTTACCTGGTTTATGAATTTCTATAGTTAAACGAGTTAAACTGATGAATTTGTATTCTTTACATTCTTGAATAAAAACTTTAAAAGTTAAATAAGAACTTAAACTTAAGTATCAATTTTATATAAATACCCTTTTATATGACAGGTCTGATTGACTTAAAGTTGACAAGGTTTTCCATTAATCAATCAAACAAAACAAATATGTGAAACAGGGAGGGCGAATTTATTTGATAAACAATTCCATTTTATTAGAAAATGCTTTGCAGTCGAGTCGGCCGGAGCATGGCAACGTAAGTAAGTACCAAAATAAGCCGAAATCAGGCACTTATTTAACTAAACGATTAAATCAATGTAACTAAAAAAAGTCATGAAATAATGCTAGTCTCAACCATTTAACACTTTGAGCGTGTAAGTGTAACTAATTACTTAAATGCTCAAAGATTTAACGCAATGGGATGAAGCTTTACACTGTTTTAAAAAATTAATGTAAGTAGGTGAAAATTGTATCATTATAATTAATTTACATGTCCAACTGTAGACTTATTTATATTTAAGTATCTAATCAGCACACCGCCCCTAAAGTTAGGTACTTATTTAGGACGTAAAAAACATTTGGCTTTTCCAAATATTAGCTTTGACCCAAGGCTTTATTCTATTCCAGGTTCGAATAAACATGGATCTCTACCACGCCTAAAAAATCCAAAAAACAATATACCTAACCACTCCGCTATGGATAACAAACATTATAATGTAACTGGATATCATAAATTCCTTTAAGATCAAACCAAATATGGACTATAAGTTCTGTAATTGTTGTTAAAATAATTTTCAAAGAATATAGGTATACTAACACTAACAGAAGTTATAGCCTGGTAGAAGTAAAGAGCAATAAAAATGCCTACACAAGATATAGATAATTATAAAGGAAAATGGATCCCACCAAATATGAGTATGGGCCACCCAAAGCCTATGAGGCTATGGAGGTATACAGGATGGGTTCATTTCAAAACGATGATCGACGGAACCTCAATCTACTGCGGCCGTTGTAATTACACGCGGAGTAAGAATCAAGGTTTATTGTTGACTTCAATAGTATTCTTTTCAACCTTAGGCGTACTGTACTCGTTCGGGAAATTTAACCCGTTCAAAATATTTGAGAAGCCGCCGGAGCCACCTCCACCGCCGCCTCCGCCGAAATGTAGAAACTTAATCAAGAAGAAACCACCGAAATGCCGCTGTCTCAAGCCAATATTGAAAGACTGACAAAGTTGTTATTTTTTATTGAAATGTGTTTTGATTAAAAAATAAATTTCTAACTCTACATAAAACTTGTTTAAGTATTACATTTGTAACTGAAATTTATCCGAAATTGTCCTGAACGTCGTCGTGCTGAGAGGGCATTTTATATTTACTAGAGCCACAGAGCATATAATTTTATTCAGCATCAATAGAATCACCTTGAAAATAGATTTAACGCTGCACTTCTTGTAGTCTATGATATTTTTATTTATTTACGTGTCACGAGATGTCAGTGAATGTTATGGTTCGCTGTCAATGCCAAGTATGTCATGAGAAAAATTATACAACGTTATCACTTTATTTCAAGAAATACTGTTAGAAATATATCAATTGTTATGCATTTAAAATTAGCGGTGGCTTGAAATGGACAGAAGAGAACAATTTAAATTTGTTTTATTTGTAATTTCAATGACGTCATGTATGGCTTATTCATTTGGTATTATGCCTGCACCTTTTCGAAGTCAACATTCAGAACACCATCATCATCATCACCACTCATCAGAACCGACCATCGCCACGCGGATAGTTAGGAAGCACAGAACAGACGGGGGCGGCGGCGGCGGCGGGAGCGGTGGCGCGAAGGTAGCACACAAGAAGAACCAGTACGATTTCGTCGAGTAACTTAGGTATTTGAAAATCTCTGCATATTTTGTGAGCCAAGTTGAAAATGAGGGCACACAATACGTTATGGCAGAAACACTTCAAGAAGAAAGCGTTTCTATTGCCAGACGCATGCCCGGAATACAAACTGTGGTCCTCATCTAATATGACGGAACTAGTGAAGGATTAAAGACTTATCTTTTATTATATACATTAAAATACTCGCTACGATAATGGGGACGTGGCCTCTCATTAACGACATGTAAATAGGAGCATGAAACTCGCCCAAGTAGAGGATTTCATGAGAAAAGTCATGTGTATTCTGGGAGGTCACAATCTAGGTATCACTTTTGAATATTTTAATGCATTAAGAAATTAAGATATGTTATCTTAGTATCAGACTGCGAAAAATAAGGCAAGTTGATATTTTTTTGTTTTACAATTATTCTACTTTTTGCAATACCTGTGTGACGCACAATAAAATGTATATTAAAACGAAACTACGTAATAAAAAAAATCTAATCTTAGAGACTAAGCACCTATTTGTTTAAATATTGATAGATATATGGGCTCTTGCGTTTTTCATACGTCCATTCAAGTCTGAATTAAACAAGGCGAAGTTAAACAACTTTCACGGTAACAGGATCGCTTGAAACGTTGAACATTCTAACGGGAGACATTGTTCAAAATTAAGATTAATATAGTTATATTGGCGCAGAAAAGTAACTGTACTAAGTAATTAAGTACGTATATTGGCCTGAAACTATACGAAGCTTCTTAGCTTATGTTTCTTTTTAGAACACATGATGAATAAGTACATTATCTTCTGTACTACCATTACATTACTGATGTCTATCACCATAGGCAGCTTCGTATTCAATCTTAGATAGATGTTGTTGCTAGCCAATAAGATAAGATCCCACTTGTTGGGTAAAAGCCAGATAGGTACTTTCTAGTCGTGTGCCCGATGTGCGTAAACGTAGAATTATCTAACTAAAACAATGAATTTTGTATGTAAGTTATGAACTAATGTATATTTATATTGTTTTTAATCACAAAGATACGGACATTATTGTCTATTTTTCTTTGTGTTCTTGGGCTTTCGTACCATACATAGTTAATGTACTTACTTGTTATCTTATTTTATTAAACTTTTCTTACGGCAGTAGACTATGCTTAATTTTTTGCATGAAATAGCGTTCTTCAATCAAATATATCTTGAATAATTTCAGTAGATTTCGTCGTATTTTTGTGAAGTTTAATAAAATCAGACATTATCGAACATCTGGAGGTGTGTTGGAACTATCGTTTTATGTCAACTGTGGGTTGATCTGCTTGTTTAAAAATTATTTGTAATTGGTACGGACCCATCGAAAGTTATTTAACGCGCAAATTATTTAATATAGAGTGACATAGAGTGACATGAGATTACTTTTTTGTACCTCCCCTAACTTCTCCTAAACATAGTACAATGTACGAATGGTAATATTAATATAGGAATGCTTAGTAAAGTTTTGTTTTTATTATTTTACCTGAGGTAATGTTTGGATTAGTATTTATTTATTTACAGATGAAAGGTAATACGTGTATGTGGCGTGCTGCAAGCAGTAAATAGATATGTACTTAAATGCTGATGGGTATATTATGGGAACACACAGTGGCATATGAGCCGAGATGTGAGAACAGCTATCATATAACCCGCAACAGCAGAAAAGTAACAAGTCACGTTACGGCCGCCATTAGATATGGAGATCAAATGAGTGTATTGTTAATGGTGCAGTTTAATACTAACAGTAAGTACGATGGCACAGGGAAAGGAACTTAAGAACTTAACATTGTTGATTTGTCATTATAAGAGCTAAAGTCTTTGATCAGCAGTTTGGTAGTCGGTAAAAGTCTTCATAAATATTTTGTGACACGGTCTGGTTGGATAATATATTACCAGTTTATCATATTATAGGAAAGAAGAGAGAATCTTTTGCACATTAATAGCGAACTATAAATAGAAAAATCACACAGGAAGACATGTCCCTGTTTTAATAGTTTTGTAGAAGTGCTTACATAATATGTATTCACATGAGGCGCAACTGACACACAACCTCCTTAATTTTTGAGGAAAGCAGATTTTATTCACAGATATTCTATAATCTATGGTTTTACCTCATTTTATCTATGCATTTTATGAAGTTGTCATAATTTAAATGCCAAAATGTTATGGAATCTAAACAAATACTAAAATATTAGTAAAAATAGATATGTAATACATAGACAAACAAATATCACATTTAAAATGAGACGAAATCTTTTCGTTGATGCGATGATATTTACCGCCTCATTTATAATTGCATATAAAGTGTTTACGTTAGTAATTGAAAAATCTCGAAGGTGACGGAAGCTCCAGGTAGGTTGATTGTGTGTTTAAGCTTGGTATAAACGTTCCTAGTTTACAAGAAATGAAAACTGTCTGCTACTGAAAATCTCTAGCCAACGAAATATGCCCTTTGGGTGCAACTGGTCGAGTGAACAAAGATAGATAGACCTACCCTTTTCCGGCGTTTTCTCCCCGGATAAGTGTTCAGTGTCGGCGGCGGCGGTATGTGGTAGAAGTAGGGCGCAGAGAACATTACGTCGTCCACGCCGGGCATGAGGGCCGTCGCCCGCGGCACCAGCGACCGCACCGTCCCATACATGTTCCTACTCCGACCCTGACTCCCATACACGTTCATCGTCCAAGATATAACACAGATTTCACAATCTTATACGAGTTTGACTTATTTTTATAAAAAATAAGCCACCGCAAAGTTGGAAGTCACGACGAGGTTTCTAAAAGATAAATATTTTAATAATATCTTAATCCTTAGCACCCCGTTTGGTGAAGACGGCGGTGGTGGAGGCGCCGCGGGGCCGACGCTCGAACGGCGCGCGCTCATGATACAATATGAAACCAGATCCGCGTGATGCAGAGGTACAATCATGGACACATTACATCTAATTATCATAGTTTATCTGCTTTTTCCAATAGGGTACGTGGAGCGCGACGCGTCTGCATACTTGCATACTAGCCGGACCGCGCGGGTTTGCTCAGATAAGATAGACCACAGTCTATTTTAAAGTTTGTTAAAGACAAACATTTTATATGTGCCTGTACTTACTGTTAATAGCTTACTTGACTTTGTACTTGTTTTTTTTATTTAATAAGCAAATTATAATTTGAAATAAGTCTTTCTAGAATTTACTTTTATTAACACCCTTTTGGTAGTCAAGTCAGTCTTTCCAACAATCTGTAGAATAGAATAGAATAGAAAATATTTTATTCAGTACCAATCAAAACAGATTATGTAGTACATTAAAAGACTTAACACTAAATGGTCTCGATCGATACTGAAAGGGCCATCCAGCTCAGTATACTGCTGCGACTCCAGGCCACAGCAACTGATTTTCAGCTGGAACCCTAGCAAACTAAAAATAATAAAAGGAAAAAGTGAAAAAGTTGTTCAGACTTTGTGCAAATGCAAATTGACGCAACGCGATATTAATCTATGTTCCTATTCCAGTCAGATGTGCCTTTCCAAGGTGGGTCTACCTGTCGATTTTTATTATTATTAACTTATTATGGAGGTAAGTAAAGAAAAGAAAGTTATACAAAATTTTTGAGGTTCTTAGGGGAAAAAAATTAGACAATCAGGTGTGCAGTGATTCCAGCAAGCTGTAACTCTAAAATATACTCTTTTAACCTTAATTTAAAGCTTTGCAATAATTTAATTTTTTGCAGTGGAGGGGGGATATCATTCCATATCTTGGAGGAAGCGTGCTTGAAACTCCCCCTAAAACCAGCCGTCCTAAAAGAGGGAACAGTTAGACGAAACAAACGTCGCCTTTGCGAGATAACTAGTTTGTTATAGAGGTATTCCGGTCTTTTTGTAAAAGTGCTATTCTTCACTGGAGACGACCACTTCATGTTGTATGTATTTTTGCAGGCTGATTACCAGCACAGATTGTATTTTAAACAGCTTAACAAATAAGACAATTCCCTATGATGTTGGATGTTACGTAGGTACGTACCTACATGTAAATAGGTACTGGCTGACTGTGCTAGACGAGTCTTCGTGGTCATACGTATCAGCAAGTATAAACTAAACGAACAAACTTGCTGTGATCGCTTTCGGTCAAAATAAACAACTTATTGATCAAGTTACACTTGCGCTTTGTATCTTAAGTAGTTTACTACGCTACGTATGAACAAACATACAAACAAACATAATTTTAATCGCAAAATCGAATTGAAACTTAGAGAAAAAATGCGCACACGCATCGTGCGCGCCATTTCACATCACTGATTTTAAAAAGTTGTCATTGCATTTTGTTTACAAGACTGAGCTCTTAATAAGACACGAGTAGATTGTATTGTATGTAACCTCTCTGCAAACGTTACAGATGATCAACTGGATTTTTAAAAATCGGATTTTTGCTTTTGTTTCGCAACTGCCGATTTTTTAAATTCAGAAAGGTTAGAAAACTCGGTACTTCATACATTATTAAGCATGTAGGTACCTATACCAGAATTCTGCATGCAGACGAAGATCTTTGTCAAAAAATGTTTAATGTCCCTTAGCATTCTCGGAAGTTGTAACTTGTGTGATAGATTTGACATTTAACAGTTCGATCCATTTTCGATCCATTAGCTAGCCACTAACTATGCCCGAAAGTGGCCTAAGTTCTAAATTCATCTATGATCTTCGTTTCATCGGTCGGTAGCCGCCCCTTTCAGAATCAAGACCTCAACTTTTGCTACGCATGATTTAGGTAGGTAGGTACATTCTATTAATTGGGAAATCGTTTTTATGATTTTATCTTAAGGGAGGTTGATACCACTAATTTAATAATGCGTTAGCTTGAAGAGACTTTAACTATACCAATAAAAACAAAAGGCATTGCATGTTATAAATGCGGCATGCCAAGTCCAGGTGCGTGGCGGCGGCGTTGAACTATAATGACTACCTACCTATAACTATATTATCATAATCAATATCGATCCGAGGGATCTCTCTCGTACGACACAAAGCACCATGAAATTAACATTGCATCATAGAAACCTCTCGCGCCATCTCGTAACTTTATGTAGAACTACCACAAGCTAAAATGAAACTCAGTGGTACTGTCTGTATGGGTATAGGCTTCATATTACAGATGGCGCTGAAAAAGATTTGTGATCAAGACGGCCACTGATTTAAAATTTAATGAGATGTAAAGAAAAGTTAAAAGCAAGTCCAGGAAAGTCCAGAAAATGTGTTACATCAACTTTGCGCAGTAGGAGTAGGGCATACCTTCTTTTTGATTGGTTATAAACTCGCCTAAAATTTAAAAAAATGAAAACAGAACAAAAACAGATCGATGGACATTTGGCATTGACATTAGACTGGCAGCCAAAGAGTAGTAAGTACTATAGTAAGTACTAGGGAACTGGCAGCCGTCGCGATCTGATTATAAAACGGAACGTCATAAATTCAATATAAATAATCAATATTAATTCAATTTAAATAATAAAATGGCAGGAAATCCAAATCTGAAAGGATCATTGCAGTCTTGAAAGTCAAGAAATTGCCCTATCGGCAATTAAATCCGTTAGCATCAGTTTACGTCTAGATCTCTTCGTGCCGCATGATGCTGATTGGAAGCCTGATAAGGGCGGTGTTCGGGCAGGTAGTGACTCCAGTGTACTGCGCTGCTGGGGCCAGCGGCAGGGACAATGGGTTCGGAAACCACTACGTGTGGGCCGGCTCCCTAGAGTCCGGCATGCAAATCGCTTCAAACCACAAGAAACCAGTGATGGTGATAATACACAAATCGTGGTGCAAAGCTTGCAAAAACCTTAAACCGAAGTTTGCGAGCTCCTCGGAGATTCAAGAGCTGAGCCGACATTTCGTTATGGTAAATTTAGTAGACGACGAAGAACCTAAAAGCAGCAAATTTGCTCCAGACGGATCCTACATACCGAGGTAAAGTAGTAAATATTTGCAAACTTGAATATGAATTACTTACACCTACATAAGAAGATACTTTCATAAAGTACCTACCTATATCGCATTTACAAAAAACTTTGTTAAACTTAAATATTTGAATCAAATAGCTATTGATAACAACGTTTATTGGGTTTTGAGTTTAGCTGCTTCAAACAGATACCTACGTTTCAAATAAATAAGGTCGCAGATAAGTCACAAAAAAGTTTGCTAAAATATGTTGGGATATTTGTTAATATCATCACAAATTTTACAGGATATTATTCATATCTCCAGACGGCTTGCTGGACGGTGAAATTATAAATGAAGACGGCAGTAGTCAACACAGATACTTCTACAGCAAACCCGAACAGATTGCTAAGTCCATGAGAAAAATGCTCGACAAATACAGACACGAAAGATTCGATGTATGACCTCGCTTCGCTATTCATAATCAACTTTTTTGAAATACCTTAATTTGATACTACAGATTTTAAGTATATTATGCTGTAAGGCATTTCAAAAAATATAAAATTATCAGGAAATTAAACATAGAAAATACAGCGTTACTGGAAATGTTAGTTTTATTTTCATGAATTTATTTGTCAGCTATTAGGATGTGATAGGGTGTAACTGAAATTCTATGTAATACTTAGATCGATATGAAATCAATTCCATCGCTCTCATTCAAACGGCAGCAGATTAAAATTTCATTCCAATTGATAGATCCAAGTGAAAGATAGGAAAGGAGAATATCTACTCAAGCTTATATTCAACATCTAGAATTTAATATCAGATCAAACCGTCCACAAAATGAAGTCCCAGGTTAGGATTTACTTTAAGAGTATTTCGTTCTTATATTTCTTTGTTTTAATTCCTTTACAGAGCACATAAACACCGGAATGTGGGAAAGCCGAGTGAAGTGCTAATAATTAAAGCCCGATCTTTATAATGGTAGGCTTTTAGATTTTTGTCATTTTATGCCGTCATTACATAACGTTAATATATGATTTCTACATAAAATGGTTTACTGTCTTAAAACAAACTAAACGTTGGCCTAAACATCGCCTTCTTAATACCAATAGTACAGTTTACTGGAGCCCCAGTGTAAACGTGAACGTAAACGACATTTTTCTTTCACACTATGCTGACAATACGCTTCTGCTCACCTTCAGCGGCTAACAGTCAGTTTGGTTTGAACACGGCCTAAAAGGTAACGATTTCCAAAAAGCTTGTAAAAGTATAACTTAGTGTGCACGGAAGAATATAAACAATAAACAAAGTAGGACTTCCATTACTGGTGTAATTTAACATAAGGAGTACTTACATCTTCGACAACGGGCTCAACGTACATTTCCATGGTGTTGTTGAGGGGAGGCAGAGGCATCGGCGACGCCGCCGCTGAGGACCGCCGAGAGATGCTGTTGCAAGAGCATTGCGACACAGACCGGCGGGAACGGGGAGATTCTCTGGAACAAAAATTCAAAAAATCAGGACTCATTTCTCTTAAGACACAGTTCCGAGGCTCATAGACTTTCCAATAGGTACGCTAACACCACAGGTTTACACCTATTTGTTTGATTATTGTGCCCATTTACTTAAATCCTTTGAACATTATGCTGTCATTTTCTGATTACGTCTGTTTGTGTCAGCTACAAGTTATAATGAACTTTTCTTTAACTGGCGTTAAGTAATCTAACCGCTATGCTATGATTAATCGATGTATGTCTGGTATCAAAAACTTTGTTTAGCTTTCTTTACCTTCTACTTCTCCGACACACGTGATGCGTGGTCCGGTCACACCTGCACCTCACGGGGACAAAGTAGCCAAGTTGCGGCAGCGGCGCCGGCTCCATCGACTCGCTGGAGTCGCTCCATTCTGGCTGGCTGAATGGGCCCATGTCCAGTGCCGATGGCATTATAAGTTATCTTTCCCAAAGCCCAAACAACCAAAACTTAGTAGTCCGCCCGGCTTCTGTTTTGTAACGTTTGAAACACTTTTCTAATTCGAATTACGAGTCTCGATTGCACCTCTAACCACATCGTTTAACACTTCGCTTCTGTTGAAATCTCACATTTTCTCTCGTTTCATTTTCTAGAGAAATCACAAGAATTAGGGAGAGACGTTTAGACGTTAACGATTCGGCAAACGAATTAGCTATATTAAAGGTTTTATGCCGTGTAAACAAAATTGGTTCAGATATGAATTCGGGTGCGTTTACCGACAATTAGATACAATTTGATAGTGTGGAGAGATAAGATTAGGTGGCGGGTATTGTTGTTTTTTGACGTAATAAGCCCTTTTATAATGCCAACAACCGCTAAGTAGGTCAATTTTGGGTATTATGTTATTTAAGAAGCTACGGCATTGTGACGATTTGAAATTGGTACCAAAAAGACATCAACAGCACTAATAAAACTATGAATATGGATATTAACGACCACCAACTTAAAATAAATTCATGAGATTTCTAATTGAACCAACCAACAAGCAAAACTATCTCTAACCAGCCAATAAAAGAAAGAGAGAAAGGTTCAAAATTCGACATCTCAAAAAGAAGCATGTCCTCCCTTTATTCGTCGAGGAACGTGAAGGAACGCGCATTCCTTCGAAAGAAACATTTTTCTATTTTTTTCCGACCCGTGACTCACAAAAGCGCCGACATAAATGTAATTATGAATGAACATTAACCTTTTTTTGTACCATAGGTATACAACCAGAGGGAAGAATGTTCGATGTACGCATATTTCTGGTATACTTACTATTATATTTGGTAATACCTATAATCTATTTAACGCTAAATTATAAATACGCCTCGAATATTTATCCTAGAAGCGACCCTATAGAGATTGAAAGGTCTGTGTACATACGAGTATTATTTACTCTCGACTAGGTACTTACAATAACATACAAATAAGAAACAACCGAATATCAAAAAATCAATCTTGATCTTTGACTTGAAAAATCCGTTACGTAAATCCAAGTCGTAACATACGCAATAGAATAGAAACTAACAAATCTATTTGTCTGTACCGTGTCAGGTATTTCGTATGTCAACCACGTCGCAGCAACTAAGCCGGGCTTCTATTTTGAATAACCAAAGCATTGTAAGCATTCAAAGTGTCTGAGTCGCCTGACCACTTCCTTTTGTAGACTTTAACTGAGATGAAAGTTTTAGTCTTTTAGTGCTTTACGCCTTTTGTTGGACATGATGTAAGGCAGATTGTTCCCACGAAACGGTTCTATCTGTTGTGGATAGTTCATTTCATTTCGATAGGTTGGTAGGTATCTAGTTTCCTACAAAGTAAGATAGGTATGTAGATGATAAAAATACTACAAAGAAAAGAAACATTTGCTTGAAAGATGATATTAAATAATGAATCTTTTAGATTTGACACTGCGTTTCTATTAGCATAAGTTGACCATAAGAGCCAAAACGACAAAGAGTTTGGCTTTTACTTTTTTATTTTTAATAAGTATACTGGACTAAAATTCAAAATTGTGATTCGACCCTTTACCTAAAAATACCCGAAAGCGAAGCGCCACCCGTGATATAATCTGTGTAAGGGTCCGTCAAGGTTCTCAAATAGAGCCACACCGTGTGAGGTCCAGAAAAAAACTAAACATTATGTCCAACAAGTGCGTGGGATGAGTAAAGAGCTAGTTCCACAAAACGTATACGCTTGCCACTCGAAATTCCTATTTTGGACAATGCATTAATGAAACACGATAAAACAAAATATAAACTTGAGATTTCCAAGTAAAAATCACATGTCTTTACTTATTTCTGGTTGTTAACCATGATTACGTATTCACGAAGATAAGGTACGGCTGATAAAAAGTATTACTTACAGTGAAACCTTATGCAAGAAATCCTAAAAATTCTCTCAATCACAGCGAAAGATATATCTCGTATTTGAAATAAGCTCGGCATATTGGTAGTAAAGACACGTTGCTCAAATCTAGGTCACTAGAAGATGAGTCGAATCTCAAGCGATATCTTTGATCACAAATAGGTACCTAACCTACATCTTTGTGGACTACCTTAGTCATAGTTGTAGTATAGTTTGAATACTATTTCCTAGTACTGATTACCTCTGGAGTTATCTATCCTCTTTCAAAATTACCGAAAAAACTAAAGTAAAACCATCAAGTTACTACATAAATAAGATTTTGCCCTACGAAAGTCAGTGGCACAGTCAATGAGTCATGGAGCATTGACTCTTGACTGAGACTGGCTAGTACCGTAGTATTAGTTATCCGGACATTGTATTGGCAGCAAATATTGGCACTAGTGCTTCTTTGAAGCGATGTCACCGATTTAAACGCAATTACAGTAGGTAGCTCTACTTTGCCACATTTATTTAAAATTTTGTAAGTAAGTAGGTATATCGTTTTAACCACACAGATATTGCGGCAATAAGTAGGTAATATTTTAATTAATTCTTGCCAAAACGATCAATGATTTGGCCTCGATAATGTTATTATGATCTTCTCAATTTAATGTTTACCAAATTGGATTTTAATAACTTTGCAGTTTTATTGCAAGATTATGAAACTCTACAATATCCATTAAATTTATCTTGTCTACTTTGAAATGATCTGCTAATTAAACTTTTAAGTAAATAATCTCATCATGTTCTCAAGACATTTTAACCAATTTGGTGAAAGTATCCTTTAACTACTATCATTCTGTTCTATTTAAGGCTGACTGTATCTTATTTTGCCTTACTATCTTTACGATGTCCTCCTTCGATCTTGAGATCTTTCAAGTAATTTTGGTTTGTTTTAGAATTTATATATCTTAGACAGCTCTTACATAATTTTCTGTTTTAATGAACTCTTTTAATTAAGTACGTGCGAGTACTATACACGTATACTCTCTGATATAGCTTTAGATAAGCTTTTTTTCCCAGAACAGAGTAAAGAAGGCAAGCTTTGGTATTTGCACTGATGATGCCCTAAGGTCATACAGACTAACTAGAAACTGTAACAACTCCTTACCTTATTGCTTTATTTTATTTGCATCTTTTTAACAAGCTTCGCCAAGTACCTGTTTTACTAGTAAGTACTTACTTAAGCGGGTAAAAATAATTTAAAAGTTAGAACTTATCGATTATCGATATAGGTACCTACTCGGAAACGTAAAGAACTTTAAAGTAAACAAACATGTTTTCTGGCCATCATCATCAGTCATCATTTTAAACACTACTCGGTTACATTTGCAGACATCCATCAAGCTGTTTTCTCGAGTCACTTCATCATTTGTCACAGTTGGTTATGCGACAGAAAATCTATAACAAAAACCCAATTTCATTCAGACAGGCGAAACTAATTTTCTTTAGACGAGACGGTACATTTTCAATTTTGTAACCGATTGTCAAATGTTTTTTAATGTTTATTTTCGTAGCGTTAGAACATGTTTGACCTGTGGAATCTCGAAGCAGTAGATACGTATTTATAAATGAGTTGACCGTCTATGTGGATAAGAAATAAGTAACGTAGAATCACTAATACAAATAATTAAGTAATATACTCGTACGTTTCTGCTTTTGTATATCAAGTCGCTAGTCTTCCACAATTCAATAGCTAATTACGATCTATTCACAAGCAAGATTTGAGATGAAGCAAACTAAACAATTTTGTCGAGGACTTAAATCTGATACCTCTTACTCGTATTGTAACTTATATCATGTGCGTCATGTTTCTATGACTAAGAGCTACCTGCCTTTTAAGTAGGTACTTACCTACGTGTCAGGCCCCTTGTTTAATTTGGCTCGCTTCTAAAACGACCCAAAGCACCCGTCCGAGTACTTACGTTCGGGTCACTACTCAATCGCTGTTTTTGCTACAACACGTGATTCGTTTTTTATAACATACTTGCATACAGTCAGACAGAGCGAGGACAAAGCTCATTTTACGTCTAACAGATTAAAAATGAATGATTTTTAAATTGAAGTGACAAGGACGATCGTTTGGTTTAATAACTACTTAGGTACATTAAGTACCTACATGACACTTTTAAAACTTTCACAATTAAGATTTCGGCATTTCGTAATCTTACTCAATTTGTACTTCATACTAGCGTACAAGTTAAAAAATGGAGACCGTAAAATCGTACGGAATTTTGAAGATGACTGTCCATCGCAGCTTCGGAATCAAAACACCAAATTATTTTGACCTCCCGCATCCCTCTGGTCACTTGACAAATTACATGCGGAAGAGGAAAATCATTTGCAGAGCACGGGTCTTATAATATTTTAGCTAGTGTAGGCGTGAACATTAGAAGAGATTGCGTCTTATTTATGCTTGGTTAATACAGCTAATGTAATTTGTTTAGTGTCTTTGCTGTAGTCTCGAGTTTTGATGTATTCTTCTCATTATTTTTGTGTAAAATCATACAAGTTATCTATCTACATGAGCATTTATATCTGCTCTTTACTTAGCAGAAGACAGAATAGAAGTCATAAAATACGAGAAAGTTATTAGAAATACTTCAAATCTCTATTCCTTAAACTTCCGAAATAAACAAAGACGGCGTCCAAAAATTTTATAGCCATAATATATTTCCGTAAAGTATTTCTTGGTTAGTTCGGATTGTTTAACAGCCAGAAATGTCGCTAATGACGCGTTTTGGTTATTTTTGGGAATATTTTTAGAATTTCGGGAACGCTTCTCGTGACGACGACGACGTGAGCAATCCTACAGAATGTTTCAGAATTCGTGTAATTGCTATTCTCTGACATTACAATCATTAGGTTGCTGACGAAAAGAACATTCAGTCGATCGAAATCTTTTTCTAACTGGTCTTAAGCTTCAGGTTTATAGATACATTTATAGAGTCTTTTATTGTTTATTGCATTCCATAAATATTCATTTTAAGCATTAAATGTATACCTACATTACTTTTCTATGATAAATGAATGATAGTGGAACATTGGCCCATCATAGAGACAACATCTCTACACTATTGACGTGCAACAATTAGGTGCCCGCATACTAGTTAGAGATCTTTACAATTGATCTAACTTTTATTAGCAGCGTTGTATTGGCGTCTTTCTGTTTATTATCTCAATCTATACAAATATTTTATGTTCCTTATCTTCGTTATGAATCTGTCAAAATTACATTTACATTGTTAGAGCAATTAAAATAAGTACCTATAGGGGTCAGACCGTCCAACATTTGGAGTTCAGCTTAGAATAGTGCAGACTGTAGGTATACCTAACAAATACTTGACAATCCTCACCACAATTTCCAAAATGTAAACAAACTTAATAAACTTGAAACAATCATCCAAATTACGTATTCAAAGCAACATTCAAATCATAATAACATAGACTTAAGAAGAGGGTTGATTCAAAATCAAATCATTAATCAAAATTCTTATTATTTTCTTCTAGATTAGGTATCTTACAGAGAAGCTATTATTACTGAGTGAAACAAGTAACAATTGGAGCAATCAGCATTCTGGGAATCAAGGCGGTTCCCACAATACCCTATTTGATAACAAATCTGGATTGAAGGCCTTATCTTTACGATTCAAAGTCCGATGGCATAGCGTAGGTGTGGAAAAAACCTTGGCGTATAGATAACTAGGATGATAGGTTTGATTTCCTGGTTAAAATGAAAGGATAATATAAGTATTTAGCTGTTTAGTTATATAAAAGTACACGGTGAGGTTGATACATAAAAGGTGAGTTATTTAATCCATCAAAACTTAAAAAGTTTAAAGCACAAAGTACTCCTAGGTTACCCATGTGTCTGTGTGTTACTTTTTATTTAAAATCAATAGAAAACCTAAGTAAACAGGTTGTTGTTTTGTTACAATTTGACTTACAACACGACGTTCTAATCAAAACATTAATGTATACGTACTTTAAACAAAATTGACATGAAAACATGAGTGCAAACAAACTTAGTAACAGATTAATCGTACGAGACAGTTGGAGTTAGTAGGGCAGACAGTCCTGTCTGCGCCCACGCATCTAAAATCTATATCCGTAGCGGTTGACAACTTGCGTTTGGGCACAAGACAGCTCATAGTTACGTTTTGGACAGATGAACCACTCCAAACGAGGTGTTAGGAAAATAACCGTCGATAGGTAAAGTTTACGCTTCCTATAAGTATGGTAAGGATACTTTTTCGTGGTGTGTTTAAAGATTTCGGTATATACCTACTCGACCCGAAAGGGATTGCACGTGACTTTTATCTTGTATGAATGAATTTCATAAACCTGAGCTTCTAAGTTCAATCAGAAACAAAACCTGTTGAGCTTCTTCTGAGTGGATTTTATAATAAAACATTGAAAGGTTTTCTAAGCTGTTTTAAAAGACAGACTGAAGCATTTGCATGCGTCTTTGTCCCTAATTTATACAAATTCAATAAACATGTAACGTTTTTTTAACGTATGTCTGTCGGAAAAGTGTGAACAAGTAAAAGCGCGTTTTAAAGGCGTGTGAAGCTAAACTTTATACCAATTTACAAAGATGTCTCAACGTAAACCGCTCTGGTAGTTAGTTTTATTGAAGGATTTATTGTTATTGTCCCGCTAGATGGCTAAGCGGCTCCGAGACAGGGCTGACTATACTTAACAAATTAAACATCAAGTAGAAACTAGTGTAACTAGTTACGAGACACATGAAAAATAATGTTTAAGTAAAATGAGTGAAGGCAGTTTTTCAAAACTTTTGCTATAAGTAGTAAGAAAGAAGGAAACGACTATTCTATCAGTAAATTCTCAGAGGAAATAATTTCCTTTTCCTTCAAATAAAATGAAAAAGAGGAAGCGCAGGAAATGTTTTTTTTTTTAATTTAATATCTGTTGCAGCGCCCACATTATTGGAAATCAATGAATGAAGCTACAGTGCCAGTAGACACCCAACCTTTGCAGTCAATTTGTTTAAAGAAATATTGCAAGAAAGCTCTGTTAACAAGAATTTACTTGTTACATAGTTAGCTCCACTTTAATGAGGTACTTATAGAATAGAGAAACATTTTGTATTGAAGATTTTTCTCGCTGTAAATTAGGATCGAAAATAATTGAAGTATCGTTTGCTTTTTTAAGAAATACTCTTGAACCAGGGTACTGGTGAGATCTGGGTAAATATTTGAAAAATATGTGTACAGTATTCTTTAAAATTGTATGTACACCGTCCATCCTGAATAAGAAACAAGCTATGTAAAATTCTCACGAAGTATTTCGTGAAAGGGCGCGGCGTCAGTCAGTCAGCAAATTGATGCGCACCGAATAGGCTGCAACTTATTATACTTCGGCGATGAATAGGCCATGCACGAGGCCTAGTAATAAAGTAAACCATTTTATGTGATGCCAACAACCTAATTTATATAGACGTCGAGTAATGGAGCGTACATGCATGCGGTGCTTTCCGCTATGATGATACAATTTCATTAAACACTTTACTCGTACATACTTGTTTAGGTACACTTAATAAGACGGGAAACGCATTCAGACATTGCGTTAAAAAAATTATGTTAATTATTATTATTTATTTTTAATAGTGTAAAAATATATATAAAAATATGTATAACTTTTATGCATTAGCGGTTGCAGCACCACTTCTGCCGAATTGACGATAAGTATTTATGTAATAAATCGAAACAAATCATCGATCGATCGTCTAGCGCGGTTGTTTTCTATATCATAAATCTAACCGCTTTGACGGTTCAATAGCTAATGCATAAATTACCTATGTTCTCAGAAAATTCTTTTTCCCTGTCTAAAAGTACCTACCTAAGTATATTAGATTGAATACTTTTCTAGTTTCCACATTGTCACGTGTGATAACTCACTAGGTATCTACTCTTATTCATGAAGCTGAAATTAGCTCAAGCATTCACCTCGTTAGTGTTTTATTATATCAGCCAAGTCCTCTCAATGTTTTCACATCGTATTTCAAACTCTCGGGTCATTGTATTCTTTACGTATTTTATTAATTCAAGGAAAATGTTTGTCTTTCAATTAATTCTGCTTACTTTACTCTGATAAAATAAATACTTAATTAATTATGTACCTAATAGATTGTTAATATTATTCAGTTACTTATCTACCTACATTTAAACCAAATTCATTGAATTGATAAATTAAAAGCTGTCTAAAGACATTATTGAACATAACTCTTTAGTTATTCTGACACAAATACGAAGATAAAGACTAAATTAATGCAAAATCATGCAGATGCACTCAACTAGATTCTACATATTTTACATAATGCCATACGACGCATGAGATAAGATGATAGAGGAGAATGACATTGAAGGTATATTGATGAATTATGGGATATATCCTGGAGTGCTTGACAATGTACCGCCAAAATCTGTATATCTATCTCCACACTATAAATAAACACACGCGATATTAATATCACTGAACCCAAGTTTTCAGCACTCAACCACTCTCACTTTTCATATCTTCGTATTCGAATTTTAAGTTCTAACCATAAACGAAACCAATTAGAATTAGTTATTGTTCTATTGTTTTTTTCTCTGTAGATTATGAGAAGTATATGAAAGTTTAGATACAATTTAGAATTTGGAATCTTTTCTCGTAATGTGCGGCCGACGCGCCGCGACGCTCGCGTCGACTGGGCGCCGCGCCGGGCCGGCCTGCCTGTAAATCCACGCCAGAACCGATATATTCGTATGGATACGACTGTTTACCTACCGGCTTCCATCAGACTAGACCTAATCCACTCTTCATAAAATATGACGAGGATAAACAAACTCCTGTAATGCCTACATTATAAACGAATATTGCAGATCATTGACTTGTTTATGTGCTAACTATTTACGCCGATTCTCGAATCGAAACCTTAAAACATCATCGGACATGCATCGCCTTAGTGCACAATATTTTTGTTTATTTGCTCAGAGTTTATTTGTGAAGATTATTTCAGATGCAGTAGTCATTTGAGATTTCAGTGAGCGCAGTTTGCAAATGATTTATAATGCTTATCATTTGCATAAATAAATATTTTAATTAAAAATCGTGTTTTACACAAGACTTCTGTCATCGCTTTAGGTAAGTTACTGCCAACTAACTAGGGATTGCAATCCGGTCCGGCGGATCCGGTAATCCGGCGGATCCGGCGTGTTTTTGGACCTACCGGATCCGGTGAGCAAAAAATACGCATAAAATAGTACTGTACGCAATGATTTCTTAAATGATGAAAATGTGACAGAAACAGCAGACGAAAATATGAATTCCGGTTCCGATTCTGATCTACAGTTACTTAATTAACGGCGATTAGGCCAACTAGTGTTGAGGCAGAAAGGGACTTTTCTACTGCGAGTTATATTTGTAATGCCATCAGAAGCAGATTAGGAGACAGTACAGTCACGAGCAATAATATTATGTGTACACTGTCACATTTTTAAACTATCGTAACTTCTGTTGTTTCAAAAATATATGTTTATCAATTTATTTAATTATACAACCAACAATCATATAATTATTGAACAACTTGACAAAAACTTCGTTTAAAACGACAGAAATTATGATACTTTGAAAATGTGACAGTGTACACATATGTGACTCGTGACTGCACAATACAATCAACATTATAGGTATGTTTTCTAAGATCGTATTTCAGGTACAGAAATAATATTCACTTGCATTATGCATTGCAAAAAATAAATGCTCCTTGTTTTATTGTTAGGATTATGGACTGAAATTGAATTTATAAGTACAAAAAAAAACTGTTTTGTTAACTTGAGCCTATGTAGATTATTAATAACCGTTTAATATTTATTATTACTGAAGTAACTACTTTCAGATACTTACAGCAATAGGTACCATAATATCATATAAAACAATAAGTGAGAGTCTGACTTTACTTTAATATTTAGAATAATTTTATTTAGTACAAATAGTACCAAAAAATACAATTAATACAAAAAATATGATTAAAACTGATTTTATTTTAATTAAAAATGTATTTTATTTATCTTTTTATGTATTATTATCAAAACTAAAAACACTAAATACTAGGCCCTAAGTAACTTTCTAATCCGGCCGGATCCGGCCGGATCCGGCCGGATTGGCGTCAATCCGGTAAAATCCGGCCGGATTGAAAATGATACCGGATTGCAATCCCTACAACTAACGTGCGCTGCACAAGTCATTAACCAGATATACAGTGCTCATCTAAACTCATAACATTACAAATAGCTATATTTATATGAACCAAGTCATAAAGTTCGCTGCAAGCCACACTGCAGTTATAATTCGTCCAGTGTACGTTGACACATGCAGTGCTTTAGATCGCTTTGAACTTCCGAAGTGGTCATAATTTGTGTGTTTATAGAGGGATCAGATTAAGGTGGATAGATGCTACGTGGGTGGGAGAACGGCGAAATTGGGCCACAAATTATTCTGCCTAGACTTAACCTAGGCTTGACCTAAATGTCAAGTGCGGAGACCAGAATTATTGAAGCCGGCCGAGCGTAAACCGTCATGAGCTACAGGCACAAAATTGGTCTTATTTAAATTTTATTATTCAAAAGCTGACTTGGTTTATTTAAGTAGGTACCAAGTAAATAAACAAATAACGGCTAAATTAACAGATTTTCGTATTTTTAACTTATTCATCCAGTTTAACATTTCTAAGTTCTAAAACGTAAGAAGTTCTTAAACATCTAAGAAGTTGATTTACCAATTTCGTATGTGCCTTCTGTGCACGTGCGATTAGCCGCAGCTGGGTTTGCAATAGAACGATTGTGATATTACAATCGGGTACGCACACTACTACATTAAGGCCATTCAAATTCTAAAAAGTTTACCTTCGATCACTATTTATTTATCAAGTACTATACGCCAAATATCGTTTATTTAACGACCATGCTTTTATTGCGGGTGTATCTTGTAGTTATGGTATATAGCTTGCGGCAAATCTATTTATTGAAGGCATAGGATTATTTACTACGAATTTACAAAACCTTGCTTTTAACACGCCTAATTTACGAGTATAGCAATGCAATCAAGTACCAACTTCCTGCTAACAAAGGGTTTCATTGTTTGTATTTGCAAATAATAGCGATTTGAATGAAGCTTTTCAAAATAAAACAATAGATGACCGCTAACCGCATTACTAGGTTTTGATTGCTGGCCTTAGCAGTTTCCGTCATTTTGTTTAAGCGAACCACTGCCATTAGCGAAACGCCGATAAATTCTCCAATTCAACAATTCTACGAGAGGCATTAAAATCATCAGAAATCTAACTGTTAACTGGACGATAGACGAATACATTTAGGACTTTCATAAAAGACTAAAATAAGAATTCATATCGTGTTCCTTAGGAAAAGTAGTAAAGTTAAACAAGTACAGTCGCTGTTTTTTGTACTTAGATTATTAGCAGAAATTAAAGTAGAATAGATAATTACATACCTGTTTAAGTTATGGCTCATCACCATACTTTCTTTGGCGCTGTCTGCTGGGTTGTACCCTGAAACAAAACAAAATATTTTTTTAGATCTTCTATTTATTGTGAAGTAAGTATTAAAGTGTCAAAATGTTATTTAGTTATTCTTAAACAGCTCACGTAATAAGCTAGTCTGTTATCACTTAGGCAGTATGTCCAATGTCCGTATAATATGTGTTCGTCCGTCACCCGTTAGCAAAGTTAATTCAACTCGCTATCTAGGAGTGCCCAAACTACCCCATTAAAATACAGGTGCAGCAAATTACTTTCTACTGAACAAAAGTAATGGTTGCAATATGCTCCCTCGATTTACGGGCTAACTCTTTCTTTATGAACTCGTTAGAAACTAGGATTAGGTACATGTTGCAAACAGAGTTCATAACTATGTTATATTAAAATCAAATAAGCTAAGGTTTCGCTAATAGGTTTCCAAAAGTAAACAACAGATAGGTACTTATAATAATATTATGTTTATCATCCATTAAAGAAGAACGCGGTCACTACCAGTTGCAGAAATTGGTTTATAAAGTAACTGCATCATTATAGATAGCTGACACTTTCGTTGCCAAATACAAGAAGACTGTACTATTTAATGAATCTGTGTAACTGACTGCACGATGACTACATCAACTTACTACATGTTTATTTTTTAACAGTTTGCATTCGATCTATTACTACATATATGTAGTATCGTAAATAAATACTAAATAATTATGTATTCCTCACCCGTAATACCTACCTAATGAGCATTTAACTTCATTAAGGGATGCTTGCTTACAATATGGGTTCAAGTTCGAATACATAATCTTGGTCGGTAAACAGAGGGCATGTTGTGTGGGAAAAGTCAATATAAGAGCTGTTTGTTATGATTAATAAGCGTTCAAGATAAATGTATCTTATAATGTCAGTATACAGTTAGTGATCAATGCCGTTTTGTAGAAGTTAAGTGACATTCCCAAACTTTTGCGATTTTTGTGACTAACTTTTTGTTATGGGATGTTATCTACCAGTTGGCAACGCGAACGTTGCTCCACAAAAAGTAATTGCGGTACAGACGCACTATAAGTAAGTTTGCAGTCAATACAACACAATTTCACACAGTGTCTTAACGATCGGAATCGCAGAACGTGCATTCGATAAATCGTGCGTGAATTACTCGAGAATATTGGTTTCGTTTCACGACTCGTTCGGATGCCTCGATTTTGGTGACAGCATCACCAATCTGCTACCACGGGTCACGATCTCGGCGCTACTCGATTCAATCTAACATCTCGCTCCTAATAAATTAATCTTCAAACTGCTTTGTGTTTTTATGATAGGTACTTACTTTGTAAATATTTACAAAAAATCTGATATCGAACGCGAACGTGACAAACTAAAACTACCGATGCTTTTGAATCAACCGATTGGCTTGTACGAGAACATGTTTTTTTGATTGATGTTAAACCTTCTCGAACTTCATACTTGGAAGACGAAAGGCAAGCATTTGTTGATTCGCTTTGTTCCAACATATCATTGTCCCTTGATATAAGAACTAGATAAGTCGCGTGGTTGACATTCCAGACTGTATTATGATCCTAAACACTTTTTGCAATATTACATCCGACGAGTGTGTGACGAATTAGTCATATTAAACTACTTATAGTTAGCTATCTACTATAGGTAGTCTAACCATCTTGTAAAATTATTAAAGTTAAGTTTTAAAAGTTTTCTATAATATGTATAGTTCGCAATGTTAAACAATCATTATTTGTAGGGCTACTTTGTTTTTTTTACGATGGCTCTTCACAAAATTTAGATACTTAGAGTTATTTCATCTTCACTCGAAAACTTTAGTAATAGGTACCGTGAAACTTTACAACTTTGCCCTTCAACGTAACATTGCCCAAAATCCAATTCGTAAGCAATTCTTGGACTGTACAAAAAAGTTGCAATTTTGTGGCAACTTTCTGTGCCTTAGTGTAAAATAGACTTCTTATGTGACATCCCTGTGACTCGCCTATGTTGTTAAGTTGGCTAGGTAAATAGTTATAGCTTGTTGAGTCAGGAGCGTTTTTTCGCGGGCAAATTTTTCGGCTTTTTTGGTGGCGGATTGTGTAGAAATGGGAAGCCACAGGAAGATTTTATTTACTGTCTCTAATAGAATACATATTAAAGAGTAGTTCAAAGTTGGTTTTATTGATAAATGGTATATTATTCAAAAGTTATGATGATGGGCAAAGTTACCCAGTAATGTTTCAACCGACGTCTGCCAACTTTGCCCTCGTTCAAAAAAAGCTTAGGGCTGTCACCTGTATGTTGTTAATATATTTTAACACTATTTTTTGCTTTTATATATCTGTATTTATTGTATTTACAAGTCGTTTTTTTAAATTATAGGTATTTTTATTTTAACAGGTGATTGCACTCATTATAATAAACAATTTAGTTTTGGTCTTGACATAGTAACTGTGAATCAGCTGTTTCATTTTGTATCAGAATGCAAAATTTTTGTTTAATCTTTTGGCTTGGTTCGAAAATTTGAACATGCGATGTTATTTATAGGCACTTTGTGACTTTTTTTTCCTTGATACATTTTGTCAGAAGTGCCAACCCTAAGCTCTTTTAAATCTTTGCGTGCGCTTTGTATGGGAAAGTGAAAAAATGTTAGGGTTACTTTGCCCAGTCATATTATTCTAAAACTATTGATGATATCGTTTCCTTCTCTGAAGTAACCGATAGTATTGCCTTTGGCCCTCTTATGATTCCAATTTAATTAATATACGGTTAGGTTTAGCATCAAAAATTGACGTGGGCAAAGTTGTCAAAAAGTGCGGATAACTTTGCCCGCCCTTAAAATAGACCAAAAATGAGGTTTAATACTAAAATATGATAAGTTTAAGTCCATAATCATGTGCCAAATATCTTAAAGTTACTGTAGAAATAAAAAAATATATAGGTTTCCATATAAAAAAAATTGAAAACTTGCAATTTTATGAAAAAAACGGGCAAAGTTGTAAAGTTTTACGGTATAGAATTCGTATTAACATAAGTACTCTACCTCTCTCTCACTCGTATTACAACGAAATAAGTTGCCTTGAGACGTTAAATAAGTATTTCCATTACAATTTATTTGAAGATGGAATATGCAAAGTTCCCAGAGCTTTGTCAAAGTATTCAAGGTCTGCCAGCGGCTGTCAGTCACCTCATAATGGCTGTTTGTCACGATCTCACGCCGCCGCCGCCACCTTTTTCTGTATAAATATACCAGCCAGCTAAGTAAACTAGCTCCCCGCATCAGCTTTGATCTAAAACACTGTACTTATTACGTGTGTTAGGTATGTTAGTTGTAGCTATTAAATGTGGTAGGATGTGGGAACTGCAGGCATGCGGCATTTTTATGATGAAGACAAGACAAGACTTTACGTTATGTAATAGAGTAGATAAGTACACTAATCTACTATATAAAAATAAGTCGGGTTTTCCTTCCTGACGCTATAACTCCAGAACGCACGATCCGATTTCCACGGTTTTGCATTCGTTGGAAAGGTCTCGGGCTCCGTGACGTTTATAGCAAAGAAAATTTAGGAAAAATTTCAACAGAAAAGCGGGAAAATCTTTTTTCACATACAGAACTTTGAGGCGGTACGAAGTTCGCCGGGTCAGCTAGTCATATTTAAAAAAGACTGGAACAACATTGCTACTTTGATTTATGATAAAACAAAAGAATATCGGCGCATTCCTATGCACGATCACGAAACAGCTATAAAAATAATCCGCACATAATTAAAATGTTAGTTTATGTAAGTATTCATAGATATATGTAAGTTAAGTACCTATATATACCTAGAAGTAATGTCACTTCCACTTTTACCAAGCAATACTGCAGTGTAATGCACTGTTAAATAACACAGTGAGGCGGCGGGTCATCAACAGAATCTGCACACAGGATGTATAGTACAGGATGTCATGTCATAGCCTCGCCGCATGCATTTTTACCTCACATTGCGGTAAACCACAACTCATGTGATCTACTTGCTATCGATGGTGTTTTCGTTCAGCCTCACGTAAATGTTCGACCAATACGTGAGGGATTTGTATCCCAAATCCTACTAATATTATAAATGTCAATGTTTGTGCCGATGGATGGACGGATGGATGTTTGTTACTCTCTTTCAAGCAAAAACTACGGAATATGTTTTGATGAAATTTGGTAATATTGTAGGTTATACATCAGAATAACTCATACGCTATATTATTTTGAGATATCATGATGTTTTTCCTAGATATGACGATAAATGGGTACGAAGTCGCGGGCAGTCTCTAGTCTCTAAATAAATCTACCGAGATTTGATTCAACTATTTAAAAAGTCGGGCCATAACTATGTAAGAAAACGTTATTAAGAAATATTTATATTTGAAGATAAAAATTAAATTTTTACAAGAAGATTCAATGCGGCAGGGATTTCCTGAAGAAAGCAAATACAACTTGGTACCTTCATAATATCAGAGAAAGTTCCGTCTTCAAATAGGAATTAATAAACTACCATAAAAAAATTTAAAAAAGGCTACAAAATTGCCTTGATTTATTTTGTAGCATAAAACAATTTAATAATTTTGGAAAGACTACTCATTACTCTACGTACAACAAAACATCATTAGTTAATTAATAGCTCCCATTTGATTCAACTATTTAAAAAGTCGGGCCATAACTATGTAAGAAAACGTTATTAAGAAATATTTATATTTGAAGATAAAAATTAAATTTTTACAAGAAGATTCAATGCGGCAGGGATTTCCTGAAGAAAGCAAATACAACTTGGTACCTTCATAATATCAGAGAAAGTTCCGTCTTCAAATAGGAATTAATAAACTACCATAAAAAAATTTAAAAAAGGCTACAAAATTGCCTTGATTTATTTTGTAGCATAAAACAATTTAATAATTTTGGAAAGACTACTCATTACTCTACGTACAACAAAACATCATTAGTTAATTAATAGCTCCCTCGATTGTCGTGGTTAATTTAATTTCATAATTGAAGGCAACTCTTTGGAAAAGCTTGTCATAGAATTTATGTACTAAGTATATTAAATTGTTACCTACCTACCTACTCCTAATATAGGTACTATTTATTACTCGCGCTTATTGGATCCTGTAAGCACTGGCTTATTGCTAGCTTAAGAACATGAGCTAAGAAGCTTTTGAAATAGGTACATTAATCTAATATTTTTATATTATAATGAATGTTTCACTGACTTTGAAGCTTAAGGGATTCCTTCTTTTATTGATATAATTTCAGGCCAGTTATTTTATTAGGTACCTACTGCCTGTAATTGTATCACATTTTCAAAAATAGTTTGTTTTTTGTTCGAAATCAATTGAAAACATTATTTACACGTATTGCACGTTTCGGTTGGCAAGTTCCCGAACAATGTGTCGTAAAACCAATCAGTGAGGTCAATGCCCATAAATACGGGAGAACAAACGTATTGAGATCAAAAGATTTTACTGAAACCAAACGAAGTATTGTAACTTCCATTTTAGGACTTATAACTTTTGAAAATCGAAAATGACAGATATACCAGGTACCTAGGTAATACACATTTTTGAATAGCTTTCGTCGTATTAATTCGGTCTATCTACACACATCCGGGCCGTTTCCGGGAAAAAATATGATTCCATACATTTTGTCATATTGTCATGAAAAGAGAAGTTTACTAAAATCTATTGAGAACAGAAGAGGAAAGATGCTAGGACATTTGATACGACATGATTCCTTCATAAAAAACATTATAGAAGGAAAAATTGAAGGGAAAAGGAAGAGAGGAAGACCCAGACGGACGTTCCTAGAACAGGTGAAGGAAAAGGCGGGTGTCATGTCGTATCAAGATGTTAAAAAAAAAGGCAGAAAATACGGAGGGATGGAAGAGGCTCCACCGACAAGAGCTAAGCTCTTAGATAAGAAGAAGAAGTCATGACGACGTATTTTTTCCCTCCTGACGGGCCACGGCCCGGACACGTCCCGGGCACGGCCCAGATGCGTGTACCATAATAATGGAATAAGTATTTAACATTTATGTGGGTATGTATCAGCAAAGTTGAGTAAGAGCTTTCGAATTATATATAGCTTCAGATAAAAAACCGACGCATGATTTGATTGGCGTTACATTGGCGTCAATCAACGACATCTAAGCCCTTTCAAACATTAAAATAGTACGGCAATGGGTCTATTGGTAACCAAATGTATGTACGCTAGTGGCATTAGAAGCAGAGCAGACACACCTGAAGGGTCGACGAACTTAGCTAACGAGCACAGTCGACAAACAAACGCCTTCGGAACTTACTTCGACGGTCGACACATTGCTTATCTCATAATATTAGAACTGTGACTTGACTATTTAACTGATGTACCTAAGTGAATCAACTATAAAGCAAATACTGCGAAGACTATGTATACGTAAGAGTTTTTTTTTTAATTTAGTGATTCTTTCAAACCTACGACTGTGAATGCTAAGTTTTGTGTAGATTTGTTTATTATTCGGTTCTTCAATGGTTAAGTTTCATCCAAGTAGAGCTGCATGGATTTACTAAGAGCTAAAGTATGATAAAAGTAATGAGTTGCCCAAACCAACATGATCTCCTACTTACCGTAGTAAGTACAGGAAATTCCATCAACATTCAATCAAACTTTTAAAAAATGTTTAAATATATCATGCTGTCTTTTTATTATTACTGACAATGACAGCATCAATCTTTAGCTATAACTTTCCGAAAAATTCTCTTTCTTTCTTGCCCTTAGCCTTAGTTCACTTTGTAAATAGATGATCACCGATCTATATTCGTGTTCCAGGGAATGTATACGAGACACATATATCCTGGCTAAGCGCATCGGATGTGCCCCATCAGATCTGTTTGGCTGCCCGTCCATGGAATTGGTTATCGGAAGGACCAATCAACGGATAAGGGTCTCAACGATTGATGTCACCGACATTTCACTTTTCACTAGTGAAATGGTATCTATTGCAGTCTACCTACAACGTGTGGTAAAATAGATAGAAATAGATGATCAAGTTGTTCCGTGTTTTTCAATCCTCGTTTTCAAATCAAATCTTACAAAATGAATCTTAAAGCTCTCGATATAAAGACTTTTTAAATACTTATTGAATAAAATGTAATAGGAAAAAGAGTTTAATGAAATTGCTTCCCTTCCTACTTACGAAAGTTCGTAATTGTATCAATTCTCAAAAAGCACGGATTTAAAACAATGTGTTCATTTAAGCATTTCTAATTAAATTCCAAAGATCTAAAGGAGAGTTCCGGGAAACGATTTTACTTTTTCCTCTTTTAAAAAAGGGTAGTATGGAAATTCAGTTCTAAAGTACGTAGCTCTTTATTGCTGAAAAATGGGACTGAAAAGATAGCTGCTAATTCAAATGAAATACAGAAAGCCAGATCATGTAAAAATAAACAGTTCTTTCCCACAACAACATCCCGCAAAAAACATGACCTGTTTTTACCGAATCGAGTGAAAACAAAGTCGTCATAGCTGCTCTGGTTCCCGCAAAACAGAACGCTCAAGCCCTTCTACCCAATTAATTTCCTGTGAAACTGTGATATCTGCTTAGTAGGAATTGGAAACAATGTTTGCTTTGAGATGCAACAGCTTTTACAGAAAAGTTAGAGCCAGTACAGTAGGTATTGTCGTGTGGCACAGACGAGCACACAAAAGAGAGCCTCGGTGTCGGAAACCACCGCCAACTATTATGTTCACACTATGTTTATAAACACGGATTAAACTTAGTAAATATTGAAGTTGTCTCATTTGATATTTACAAAATGTGGGAGGAAAGTTAAATTCAATGTTTATTTTTCAGGTTTTGAGAATAAATACGAAATGTGAGAACGAAAATCAAATTACAACGCAAAATAAAAGCAGGAGACTACCTCAAAGATTTACAGTTTTGCATAGGTTAGAAACGCAATTCGCCAGAAAATTGTCTCGTTTATTTTAATGGCCGCAGATGAGCCTCTACGGAATTACTTATTCCATATTCGCATTTGTAATGGGTTGGCAATCTTACAAATAAGTCATATATATATATATGATGGGTTATATAATGGGTTGGCAATCATAATAAGAGTGGCGGCGTAGGAATGATTGGCATGCCAGCTAGATGATACGGATTACCTACGGAATACGGACGTGGCTCCGTGAATTAATGGCCAATATTTTATTCCCACACTGGCAGGCCGTTTAAGGTATAACACACATCTAATAATAAAAGAATACTTTATTAAAAATATCTAAATTTTTAATAAAGGCCATAAGTTAAAGCTTCCTGAAGTGTGTTCTGAAACACATAGGTACTCGTAGTTTCAATTGTAAATTACTGAAAGATTGGTTAATTCCAGAAAGTCACCGTACCTACAATATTGAAACTATCATGTAAGAAGATAGGTACCTACATTTCTAAAAGGCAGGTAACTTAGATGAAGTGGCTGCAGTTGAGTTACGTCTTAACGTGTTCTTTGAAGTTAAGGAAAATGAGAATTTTGCTTGGAGGTCTTCTCGTAGAACGTAATAAAGTCTTTTAATACCGACTACGACTAGACTAGACAATAGTGTTTTACAAAGACCTTTCAAGTTCCAAGCTAGAAACTAATTAAAAACTGTACAAACAACGTTAATAGGATATTGTCTTGATTTTATTTTATTGATAAAAAAGTATGGTTAATAGTCAAAATATAGTCGAAATACTTGCACAAGACACCCTAAATTTAATCTCAAACGCGAAACACCACAATAGGCGTGGTACCAAATGAAAAATGCATTACGAAAATTGAAACGTATCAGTTACTGACACATCAATGTAAAAAATTATGACCTGGAGCTTGAAACATAAAAAGCACCCTCGCTTTAGTATTGTTTTAAGCTTAAATTAATAGCTTCACACCTTCGGGACTTTGAAAAATTAAAACCGAACGCGACACGCACGAGCAAGGTGTTTCTTTATGCACATCATGAATGGTTGTTTTTGGTCGAATATTAAAGGTTTTTCCTTCGATATTCAAATAGATTTGTAATAAAACAACATATTATACTAGTTAAAATAATTTTGACATGTTTTTTTTAAAAGAACAATGTAAAGAAGGCGGTTATCTCTAGGAATCAGTAATTATCTTAATAGCTTTTTCAATCTATATGCCATTAATATCAGAACAAGTTTATGGGTACGTGAGATCAACTCCCTGGGAACACGAGAGGTGGCCCAAACAATGCTTTGTGCTATGGAATACTATTCTATGAAATTAACTGCATAATAGGTCACTACATTACCTTACAGAACTTTTAGATTAAAATCTAAATAGCAATCGTTAGAGATAAGTGTGGAAATTATTTTGTAATGAGCTTTGGAAGTTGCATGCAAGAAAATAAATACCTATCTTACCTTAAATTTACTTTTTTTTTTCAATTGTTCAGGGTATTTGCCGTTTTCCATAAGAACCAAAAGTCAATCTGCGGAATCATTTCTGAACTGCTAATATGCATAGTGGCCCATGAAGGTAGCGAAAGGCACAAAAATGAAATTGAAATTGAATTTGCTGAAATTCAATCGATTTTTATCGACCGACAAAGGAATCACATAAAAGTCTCATCATAAATTCATAACTTGATGTTTGCCCGAATGAAGGTGGCGCAGACATGTAAAATTAGTTTAATTTATTTTCAGAAAAGCTATTAGGTTTTGATGCGTGCAGAAAGGTCTATTTGTGTCACAGTAAATGCATTTGAAGCATAAAACGCATTGGTTAAGGTGTCGATAGGACGTCAGGGGTGCGGCAACTTTGACGTCGCGTCGCTTCACTTGCCGTGTTACCGTGTTAAATTAAAAATAATACTCAATTATCAACAGATTTCATTACACAGCACAACGCAATCAACTAGAGTTGGGTGAATATTTAGGAAGGTAAAGTAAAATTCCCCATACAGACGCGAAGCATACGAACTGACATCGCCATGACGCTTATTTTTATTTGGAAGTGCTAACGATACCATAAAATCGTGGTCTATAACTTTTGTATCAAGTGTCGAATAGTAGTTGAAAAATAAAAACAAAAGACAGCCGAGTTTATCTCGAAGAAGTTCTTTCTCAAACATTGGCAAAGCGATAAACGTGATGTCGCAACGATATGGTGGCTTGCTAGTGGCTTGGCCTGACTCATCAAAACCTAAGTTTAATCAGTACCTATAATGAAAGAACTGTCTTGTTTGTTGACTAAAGACATAGGCAGTCTTATTAACTATAAAAGAGATACTTAATCGAGATTAAAGAGTTAGTGTGGCTACGCCAATAACTATCTCGTAATTGCGATATCTTTTGTTCTTTTTACGTTTACTTCGTAAAGGGGACAATAAAGTGATTTATCCGAAACTAGCTTGTTGCTTACTACATATTCTCGATACTTTAGTAGCCTTATTACGTATATGCGAAGATATTACACTATCTTCCGCTAGTACACTAAGTACCTAACTAGGTACTACAGTAGTAGGTAGGTAATTATAGCTATTTATAAAGTTTTTTGAGTATTATTTATTATGATTGACAATAACAAAAGGAATTATTAGTTCAATGAGCGGAATTAGCGGCGTGAGGTCAGTCCAGTGCTAATCGAATTAGCACCAGATTCGCTCACCATTGGCATTCTACCTGCTAATAAACTGACGCTTGTCTAGTGGAAGCTTGTTCGGCTCCAGCATTAATATTTCACAGAAATCAGCCTCTTCGACGTTCCCATGAGAAAATCAGGCCTACAGTTAGAAGTTAAGACATGGTTAAGATATACACAGTACCATAATTTTGTTAGACGAATAACAACGCGATAAAGATTAAAAATAAGTACTTATGAAACATTTGCTATCGCGCAAAATGACCTAATGATAGGGTAATATTCTTTGGTTAACCAGAATTCAGCTATAAAATATGATATCTATCTATTAAAATTGAACGCATACATGGTTTAGGAAACGAGACGAATTTGGACACGCTGGTTTAGATTTCAACCATAACTGATCAATTGACTTTGTTTATCAAACTGTGAGAATTTAAACTTAGATATTTACCTACATGTCGGTGAAAATTGGCGAATATACTATAATGAAGTGCCAGACAATGGCCAACTTAATAGGAATAATAGTATTTCTACTAATTGTCGATGTGGTCATTGAATTAAAATTGTTCTTCTTATTTTTCACGACGGCAGTGTAAGCTCTTAGTTTAATGAAGTGTTTATATAAAAAATAATATAAAACCGTTACTGCAACTATTTGTTAAAGTTACCGAAAGAAAACCCAAAGGGCCTCCCTAACCCTCAAAAAATCACAATATTTCTATAACCATTCGAATAAATCACGGAACTACAAAATATAGCGCAAACAGCGATTTACTTAGTTGGAACAAGGTCAAAGGCCGCCTTACCCTGTCTAGGGCCATTTAAGATACCATTACAAGTGAGGCACAGGGTGTGACGACTAGGCGCTCGTGTGAAAAAGCCATGGGAACGTTCTGATGAGCCACTTGTATGTCTTGTCTTTACGAACCTTTTTTGTTGCTACCTGCTTGCCGGATATAACTGGAATGTAGGAAGGACCAACGTTTGCTTTGTCTATGATTTTTTAAATAGATAAATTCTTTTATTCTGTTCTTTCCATGTTGCTTTAAATCTATAGATAGGTATTAAACTATAAGTTTAAATTGCAATGTAAGTTTGTATTCAATTACTGAAGGAATTTAAGCATCGTAAAAACATCGTAAAGTTACTTTTTATTGTTTGTAAATAGTGGTAAGATCTTTGTTTTTGATCTTGCAATTTCATATACATGCTTATGTATAGGTCGCGCCACGTAAAAAGAACTTTAGAAACAAATGAAAATCACTTTGTTCGCGCATGGGTACACTTACGCTCGAAAGTACTAGGGCTATTTATCGTTTCATTCTTGTAAGAGTCTTTCGCACGCGGTTACGTATGTTGACTTATAGACTGATTCCAAAGGTTATGAAAGTGACGACAACGATGATAATAAAATGGCCACTTCTGGTATCAACACCGCGTCCTCATTTGGTTTTCGCGCCAAATGAGGAAATAAATTTTCGAATATTTTTTTTACATTTTTAGACATTTTACACTAAATCCAATATTGATTGGTTGGTAGTTGTGTATTTTTTTTAAATTGTATTCCACCTTACTAATAATATTTTTCTTTCTTTTGTGCGTAAAACCATGACTATAATTAAACACTTTTGTGCGCGATGGTATTTTAAAACAAATGTTAAACGCCAGACTCAAAAATCGTCTAATGCGCATCTGTCAGCTAGGGTTCATTTTACGTGGCGCGACCTACCTACTTATACCTTGATAACTTATTATATTAGTAAGTGAAGTACCTACTCGTATCGTATAAAAACTACCTGCTTGAACGTATTTTGCAAAGTTAATTCAATAAAAGCACTAAGCTTTAGAAAATAGTGACCGGTGCCAAAACTTATCTCATTTCCTACCTCAGTTGTGGAAGAATACGTAGGTAGGCAATGTAACCAAATTTGTGCAGGCTTTTAGTAAATTAACTGTAATGCGGTTAGTTAGTTTAGTAGCTTCCTGAACTGAGTTTGTTTTCTTGGTTTAAAAGAATTTTAGATATTAAAGCTAATTGATGAGAAGTGAGCAGAACAGTCTGCTTCAAAATGCACAATTGTTGAAACTTAAAGAAAACCGATATTCTACTCAGAATTGATGTAATTATGGAATTTAAGTACCTACCTACCTACCCTATTTAATGTAGAGTAGGTAGGTATTATTTAATTTATTCGCATTAAAATACAGTCCAACTTTTTTCATAAATATAAAAGACACGAGTGCTGGCTGCATACGAGACGCAGCAAAAAATATGAACAGCTGCTTTGCCATTCGCATTTTGTAAATAAATTGCAGGTGCATCGGTGCATCCCTACCCTACCTACACATGTTTGTATGTTGGTGCAATCGAGCTGTGTTTTCGGTATAAGCTATAGGGCAAGTAAAGTACAACAGTTAGCTTTAACGTGTAGGTACTACTAGGTACCACTTATGTTATATTTAAAACCTATTTTTTGCTTGATCTATTAAAATTTTGAAATTGGTAATACTTAATTGGTACGGAATTTGTAGGTTTCATTGCAGTTACTTAACTAAATTTTAAAATTAAGAATTACCATCATGATGATTTAAACATAATATATTATCTAAAACATAAGTCATCCAATCATCCATAAAACACGTTTTAAACTGTAGGCGCACATTGCCCACAGTCATTTTCGATTAAAAAAGCTACAGCTACAAGTGCTACAATTCTAGTTAACATTTTTAATCTAGAAACTAAAAGGTCACCTAGCTAATTAGTCATTATAAGCTAGCGGGAATGAAAAATGAGAAAACGGTATATAAAATCGACGTGACATTTTCCAACACATCTTGTTGTGACATCTTTTCATTCTTGAATAACAATCGCTTGTTCGAAAATGTTAATCGTCTTGAGAAGGAGACAGGTGTTTTTCACGTTTAGTACTTATTCGAACTTTGAATATGTTTCTGATAAACACTTGTTGGTGCTAAGGTTATTGGGTAAACTTGACAACTTCATTTGCAAGTAGTCGAGTAGGTTCTTTGTGATGCATTTCTTTCTATACCCATCCCTATTCCAGGAATGAGGTGATTTCATCACGCAATACCTAAGTACCTATGCGTATACACAACACATCTCTTTATATTTAGATATAATTGTATTAAATGTAGGAATTTCAAAAACATCATTGAAACTGCAGCACAAAAAATGTCTTGAACTCCACACATAATGATATACATACTACTTACTTATTTATACCTATTGTACAAACAAAGCCATTATCACAAAATTATAATAATACTAAGATAAACGTCACGTCACGTCGTGTCGTCGTAGTTCTCAGTGACCATAGTTAGTTAACCACCTACCTATTGCAATATGATGCAACACCTATAAATAACAATCTTATTTGTCATTCCTACATCGACTGTAGGTAGCTTTTTAATTATTCTGTAGCGTCTTGGGTCGCTTCAACATAAAGGCACAGATAAAATTAAAAGTAGGTATTGCGTAATAAATCGTTTTCTTCAAATATTTCTTTGCCTATTCCTTGGCTTAGCCATATTTTGTCATCTGTGGCTTAATTAGGTATTGTTGGAGATAATGATTGGTTTCTATTTGTGGCAACACCGTTATTATATACCTACAGTCCACTTCATTCATTCGTTGTCACTTCCTCTTTACCACCATTGCAGCGTGTACCTAATACTATTTTATTAATTAATAATATTTTGCCTTATAATCAGTCTTTCCATCCAAGACCTTAACGTATGTAAAATTAAAAAGTACCTACACGTTTTGAGGTGCAGTAACGTAATAACGTTATACTTGTGGTTATACTCTACTTCTTTGTTGGATTATTTCGGTGGGACTACAAGCAGGAACCTATAAAACTTATGTATTTATATTACTTAATAGCTAGTGAATAAATCACCTTTACATCGTTGCTCAAGAGGAATTACTTAATCAAAATTTTTAAATTGAATTCGCTAGGCTATCACATAAAAATCTGTAGCACGTTGAATGCTTCATTTCAAAAGATCGCTGCTAAAGAATTTCTTTGTCGCTACATAGATAAACAACCGAATAAGTACTCCATTACGTACACCAAAACGAGCTATCAGAAAAAAATATCTTGTGGTGTGCGAGTTCAAAAGACGAGAGTAGTTAGGTACCCACTGTTTGATGGTAGCTTTACCCACCTACCTATTCTCAGAATATCATGAGTAATCCCATTTTGAGTTCAGCGAACTTATTCAAAAGTACCTACGGTGGTACCTACCTAGCTCATTTAATTAAAATGTGGGTAGGTAAGTACTTAGTCGCAATGTTAAAATATAAGAAATATTGCGAGCAAACGTGTCAACGGAAAAGGCATCGACTCTCTTTGTTCTGCAATAGGTGTTTAAAAAAAAGAGTTCAACTCAAGTACTACAGTACAAAGCCTTTTCGGAGCATTGCTTATGAAGGAAATTGTTTTTAAATGACTCATAGTGTCGAGTTAACTCTTGTTACACTCCTATTAATGGCGTTCAAAGCTATTGATTCCCATAGCAAGGAATATTTACTTCCCTGCCCGCATAGACGACACAATTTTTATTAACTCACTGTTACAACAGTCTGATTTTAAACTGTATAGCGTTATGATAAAGTCGTCGTCGGATATTCTTCGACACACAATAGTCCTTCAAAATTGTAATGTCGTCGCTGCTCCCCTTTGGTCAGTGTCATGCAATTTTTCAATCAAATTCGTATTGATGTTCGTGAGTACAACAATTAGAGTTACAAAACAATGGAGCATGCATGAGAATATCTTGCGGTCATTTTTTAATCTCTATGAATTGACCGACATTTTCTCTTTATCGTAACGTAGATATCTAATTTATCTACTCATGTAACTTGGGTGGTAATAGATGCCTTAATTGATGAAACTATACCATGCAGGTATATCGAGTGAGCATAATGTTGGTACCCAAGTCCCAACGAGACTTCTAAATAGGTATTAGTATTAGGTATTCCTATACCTATCTAGATTAGCAAAATAGTAAGGAAGGTGTCCAAGAAGCTTTGAATAAGGGTAGGAAAGAAGTTAGTTAATTTCACTCCTATATTAACGCACAGCAATGTAGGTACATTTTAGATAGGTAACGTAAGGTTTTAAGTAGATAAATTGTAAGTAGGTAAATTAAATTCAGTAGGTAGGTTGATCAAATAAAAGTCAAGTTTATGGTAAGTATAGCTAAAACATCGACTAGGGGCAAAAGTAGAAAAAAATGACATCAAACTGTAACAAAGAACATCATTAGGTTTTCAAAGACTTACCGTTAAGTATGAATCTGTGCCTGTCATTCAGAAGTTCCTTATACAGTTTGGGGCATTCCTTCTCCAGCACCGCGCACAAATCACTTAACTTGCCACCACTGTGTTTACTAACAACTTCTACGAAATAATTACATTTATCTGAATCCGCGGCGCTCGTTATCAATTCGAGATCACTAACGTTGAAAAGACCTTTCTTTACCAAAACATCTAAGATATTAGTATCGCAAAGTTCTCGTAAAAGCGTAGCTTTGTGTCGTATCAGGCCGGCACAAACGTCGCCGGCCGCTGCCATCGTTCAACTAACTAAACGGAAGAAAAAATGCTGCCATTGAATCGGCCCATTCAAAGTGAGAACAGATGCAAGCGAACGTGCGGCTGCCCGTCGCCGCTGTCAGCCGGCAGCTTGCCTCTTGTGCTGTATGATGTACGGTTCGACTCCAAAATGCATCTTCATACCTTACATTAAGACCTCTATTGATGGCACAAACATAACAGGCTATTCATAAATTAAACGCTCTCAACTTATCCACAAGCCACAAGTTACCGTGCATACTAACCTACTGTATAGCATTTTGTAAACACCGTAATCTTCATCTTTTCTGAGATCTCATAACCACTTTGATAATAAAACATTGTTTTACATTTCTTACATAACTAAGTACCTAGGTAGCAAACTATTATAGGGTCAACGAGAGAATGCGTTCCTGACACATGTGACTAGTGATGTAACCTTACGTAACTGATATTTTTTATTACCTACTAGAAATTAATATCTCAATGTGGTTCGTTATTCTCGTTTGCAATTTTTACCCGACTGCGCCAAATCAGAAGGAGAGTTATGTTTTTCAAAAGTAGGTATGTATGTATGTATAATATTTTAGCACGCTCTACACTACATAAACAAGATTAGATAACATATTTTCGGCCAATTCTAGCAAAAAAAAAAAACAGATTTCGAAAATAACTGCACGCACTAAAAATAATAATACATTTCGGGCTTTCGGAAGAAAACGTGGAGCGTTTTGTCCAAAAAGAGAAAGGATTATACATACTTATAAACGCTCCACGATTTCTTTCGAATGTCCAAAATATCCTTATTATTTTATAATTTTTACTGCGTGCTAAAAGCGCGTTATTTATTTTTTAAAACTATTAATTTGATAGACATAGCCGTTAAGCGTTACTTTTCGTTAATTTTGACCGCTATTTTTGTCACATCACTAAAAAAATTAATGGTTGCCAAAACCTTGTAGCAGCGCATTATATTTTTTGATAATTATTGTTTTCTTAACTTTAATTGCAAATTTACCGTGATTGTTCATAATTTGACATAACAATGTAGTTTTTATAGCTTGTTACTTGTTAATTGGGCGAATAGACAAAAACATTTTTTTTTCGTAAATTGAGAGCCGCCTCAAAGTTATATCGGCAAGTCAATCACCACCTGTCAGGAACGCATTCTCTCGTTGACCCTATAATAGTTACCTACCCTACTGATTTCGAAATAAAAGCTACGCTACCGTGACAAAATGTAAGTAGGTAATGAAACAAAAGTGCCAAAATAATAAAGGGGATATAATTAATCGCACAGCAAATAAAATAATCGCTTATCAAATGATTTTCATCAATTAAACCATTTTTACATCAAATAAACTACTTCACTACAAATAAATTAAATGTTTAACAAAACTAAAACTGCAAATAATTCGATAGTATACATCAACATGACATTACTTTTTTTTCTCAAAATGCTAAACAAATAAATTGCTCAACTCAAAGTGCAATAATACTACAGACATAGCAAAAATACTAAAATGCGCAGCAATTAACCACTTTTCATAGCAAAATAACTCTGTAACAGTTACACCAGTAAGCACCACAAAACATGTTCTGCATATTTGTCTTAATTATCACAAAGCCATGCTCGGCAATTTTAATTATTATTATAACAACAAATTTTCGCACCATTATTTTTAAAAGCAGAACAAAATATTAGAAAAGGATTCGCGGATTCGCGCGCTTTTTCGTCCTGCGATCGGAGCGAGCAAGCGAGATAGATAGCACTTAGTCGCGAGTATAGCTCGCGTGAAAGAGCGAAATAGAAATATTTTGTCAGCGTTTTACATCAATCTACGTGCCGAATTTGTTTGTTTATTTACAATCTGTCAAAATTAAGTTGCGTTGCACCGGCGTCTCGGAAATATTATCTTATACAGGGTGTAACAGAAAGGGTATATAAAGCCGAAACACAGCGATAGTCCTCATGAAACTGAACAACTTTCCCCAAGGAACATGGGTCGTAACTTGAAAAAAAAAATTTCGCCTCCCCATACAAAATGCCCGATCAGCTGATCGAGTAAGTATGGGCGATCCAAAAATTTCTTTCGAGCTACGACCCATGTTCCTTGGGGAAAGTTGTTCAGTTTCATGAAGACTATCGTTGTGTTTCGGGTTTATATACCCTTTCTGTTACACCCTGTATAAACAATAATTGCAATTTCTGTGTAATTTGTGCATTTGGCTTTTGAATATATCTAATGTTAAGTTAACTAATAAGTAGGTACCTAACTAATAAAAAAAAATAATGATCATGACGAATAAAATGTTGTTTTATTTATGAAAATTGTGGTGAAAAATAATAAAATAGAAGCTATATTTCAAAGAAAAAGAGTGAACATGTATAATGTGCATTAGGTTTATTTGCTGTGCATTCATAAAAAAAGCTTTTGCTTTAAGAAAATCGCTGAACGCTGAGAGTATATCTGCAGTTTGTAAAATTTTATTTTGCGGTGAGTAGGTAATTTGCTGCGCAGTTAGTATTTTTGATTGAAATTTGGAATATTTTTGCAAACAAATAGATTTTATTTTGATGCGCGTTTAAATACGACCCTTAATAAAGTAGGTAGGTATTTATAAAAAAACTATTAAATACAATAATTTAAAACTTAATTCAATTTTAATAATGTATGGGCCTTGTGCCTTTTGAAACTGTGGGAAGAATAGGCTAACCAGCAGCCTTTTTTAAATCAATCGGAATTTTGGTACCTAATAAATTATTTTACTCTAATTATGTAATAGAATAGAGTGTAAATTATTTTTTACATTCAGAGAATTTCGTTGTGGTTTTATTTTAATGTAGCTGCCTGACACAAGTATCTTGGTAGCCTTGGTAGCGTACTTTTTTGACCACAGCTTTGTTTGACTAGCTTCAATGCCAGTTACAGCAGCTTTCATACGTCTGTGGACTAGCTCTGTTTGAATAGAGCGCCAAAATGTTTGGAGTAATTTGTATTTTAAAAATCCAAACAATAGGAAGCTATTAACAAAATTAAATATAAATACCTACTGTGCTGTGCTATCTACTCTCAATATACAGGGTGGCCCGTCGATTGACGTCCAAAAGAAAAATTTGGATTCCTCGTGTCGTGGGGTATCCGAATCACCCCCATGTATGTTCCGCGATTTTTTACGGTTTCCGAGTTATGACGTGTTTTCTGATTTTTTGAGATTTTTCAACCAACCACCCTAAAAAGGTTCGTAGAAAAAAAAGTACAACACTTTTTCATAATTTTATTATTGGATCAGATGCTTCATGGCCCCAACTTTTATGCATAAAATATTCAGCTTCGTAACTTTAATAAAAGTTGGGGAAATGTAGGTCGGAAGAGGAAAAATTGTATTGACTGAAAAATCATCGAAATCTTCAAACTTAAATTAAGAGGTTAAAATGACGATTTCATGGATTTTAAGCTAGCTTAAAAAATGCGCCAACTTCTCAGCTTTCATAATCATCGAAAAAATTGGTACTTAATGGGATACTTTTGCTAGAATCAGCCTTTAAAGAGAGCAAGGTGGAAAAATTTCAGAATTGGACGTTTGGGTAATTTTTTTTTCTTTCATATTTTATGATCACCTGTACCTCAGTAGGTTTAAAAACAGTGTTATCTTACCGAAAAGTACAAAAAAGGAGCCGAGATTGACACATTTGGGGGTTTTGGAGGACCTTTAAGAGATGAGTTACAACTTGAGAAAATTATGCAGATATGCGTCATTTCTACGGGGTTGCATAAGGAAACGACTTTGAAGTAGCACGACTGTGTCGTAAACAGCTTCTACGAAGTGGGATCCCTTCAGGACCCTCGCGTTGACCAGGAGTTCTGCCTTCCATTAAGGTTTGGCGTATGTCAATAAAAATAGGAAGGTCAGGATAAGACTCAGGCTGCAGCCCACCACGTCTTTGAACTTGTTTGCGATCCAGTCGTGCTGCTTCAAGGCCGTTTCCTTGTGCAACCCCGTAGAAATGATGCATATCTGCTTAATTTTCTCAAGGTGTAACTCATCTCTTAGAGGTCCTCCAAAACCCCCAAATGTGTCAATCTTGGTTTCTTTTTTGTACTTTTAAGTAAGATAACACTGTCTTTAAACCTACTGAGGTATAGGTGATCATAAAATATGAAAGAAAAAAAAATTTACTCTAACGTCCAATTCTGAAATATTTCGACCTTGCTCTCTTTAAAGGCTGATTCTAGCAAAAGTACCCATTAAGTACCAATTTTTTCAATGATTATGAGAGCTGAGAAGTTGGTGCATTTTTTAAGCTATTTTAAAATCCAAGAAGTCGTCATTTTAACCTCTTAATTTAAGTTTGAAGATTTCGATTATTTTTCAGTCAATACAATTTTTCCTCTTCCGACCTAAATTTCCCCAACTTTTATTAAAGTTACGAAGCCGAATATTTTATGCATAAAAGTAAGGGTTATAAAGCATCTGATCCAAAAATAAAATTATGAAAAAGTGTTGTACTTTTTTTTCTACGAACCTTTTTAGGGTGGTTGGTTGAAAAATCTCAAAAAATCAGAAAACACGTCATAACTCGGAAACCGTAAAAAATCGCGGAACATACATGGGGGTGATTAGGATACCCCACGATACGAGGAATGCAAATTTTTCTTTTGGACGTGAATCGACGGGCCACCCTGTATATTTTTGAAGTTTTTTTAAATAAAAAGATGCCATTTCCCATTAAATCTCAATAATTGGCAGAATAATAAAGCATAGTCATTGCCTATCACCTGTCATAGCAAAAAAAAACATTCTTCCTTCCTTTCCAGTGTAGCCAATCCTACAGTTTTAACTGTAGATCTACAGTTTCTTGGAAATTCTCTCACTCGATATCTACAGTTTTGTGCTTAAGATTCTAGCGCGCCACCTTCATTTGCTACGTGGTGGTGACCATTTAAAAAAATTCAATCAAAATATGTACGATTTCAAGAATAAAGATGAAACAGAAAATCAAGAAGACTTTCAAATCGAAAATGAGATTGTAGCTAGTAATATTAAGTAACTAACATGTTTATCTGCTGATCCGCTACTATTTCAGTGTGTTGCAATACTAGCTCTTAATTACTAATTTTATTTGACTTAATGTATGTATCTTTATGATTAAAACTTCGAGAATCACTTGAAATTTCTTGTTTTTAATTGCCTCTCTAAAATTTATTCTATTTTTCTTATTCATTCAATGATAAAAATATTAAGCAGTACCTAGATTTATGTTTTTTAATTTGATATTTACAGCTTTCTACAGTTTTTTTTTTAGAATATACAGTTTGGCTCTATGCTGGGGTTGGCAACACTGTTCCTTTCCTTGCCGACTGCCGCTTTGCTTGCTTCTCGGAAGCTTGCTTGGTTTGTTTTGTTGCAATTTTGCAGAGAAAAAGTTGCAACTTTGACTGGATTTTTCACTACAGACAGACCATACTCCCATAAGGATTACAGACCTGAAGTTTTATTTTGCTGGATCAGCGTATAGTTTGTTACATTTTCTGGGCGTTTTCACATCAGCGACCGGTAAGTTATTGATTTATTTTTGGTACTGACAAATGCTCGATTTGTATTAAACAAATTCTTAACATCTAACCTAAATACCATAATTATTTAAGAATAAAACTATTTGCCAGATGGAACAAACAGCATCTTCTTCCAAAAAAGACACAAGCAATGTTCAGACCACTAAGTCTTCGAATGTTAAAAGGAATAAAAGAAAAAAGAAAAATACTAAAAAATCTGATGTTGATCGGGCTACAGCAAGCTCAGATTCTACCAAAGAAGAAGTAGAAGGTAAATAATACATCACATTTTCAGATGATTAAACTTGGCTAGCTGCAAGTAGGTATTAAGAAATCAATACTTTTTTAAATAATTTGAATTTGAACTATACTTTATGCATTTCAGATAAACCTATCCTGTTGCTATTTAAAGAGTTAGTAATAAACAATGACAACAATATACCATCAACCATAAGAGATGCTCAGCTAAAGGCAATCTTAAAAGAAGAATTTAATCTTGATACAAATAAAATGCACCCTCTAGGAGATGAACTCTACATGACTATTTTGAAACATTATTTAAAAGAATGGCCACTGTGGCAAGAATTCGACCGAATTGTCACTGATCTGACGGCAAATAACAAGCTGGCTGAGAAAGAAGAAACAATAAAAGAAAAATCTTTACAGTTTAAAAACTATATGTTACCTAAATTGGAATACATCAAACCCTTAGCTGAAGAAAAGGTTGCTCTAATCAAAAAACTTGAAAAGAAAAATAAAAATAAAACAATTGAGACATTTGATACTTCAAAGGAAGACATTTCTTTGGAAATCCACTGTACTCGGGCGCAGTTGTATAACATTTTGTATCGTCATCCTCATCCAGAAAAAAATAATACAGTGTTCAACAATACTATTCAACCTAGTACTACCATACGGAATATGCCTGATGTGTTTGGCTTACTGAACTGGTGGAATATCAAGATAGTCATAAATGGTCAGGTGTGTTGGACTCGACACACTGTCCATGAAGTCAGACGTGTTTTAGTAAACAAAACACTAAATATAAAAAGCACCTTTGATGCTGTAGACACTGACTTTCAGGAGAAGGCTGATTTAAATGTGAGGCAATTTAAAAAATCTTTGGTAATTAATTTTTTCAAATACATAAAGAAGACTATGAATAAACATGATGTGAATGTGTTAGTAGACACATTATTAGAGGATATCAAAGATCTGCCAGAAATATTATTTCCTGGAAGACAGTACCGGAGATTTTTCTACAAATATCCTTATGTGAGATATTTATACACAGAAGTTCCTGAAGCCAAAGACAGTGCTATGGCTGAAACACTTGATTTACAAATTGAAGAGACAATCATGCCAAGATTCCAAATAGATTTTGGTAAAACAATAATGCAACTACCAAAGAAATGTAATCATTTTGTTATAAAATTACAATGCCTGGATTGTATGTCTGAGTATTTTGGGTCTAGTGAACAGCTCATAGAACACTTGAGGGTGATGCATGAAAATGAACCAGACTGGCAATGTTCAAATTGTAAACAAGTGTTTGATATGGTAACTTTGTCCAAGAATAGATGGTGTCATGATTGTCAATAACTTGCTTATTATAGTATCTTAACAATGTTTAAAAGTCTCATTATTTTATTGAATTGCTATTTGTGGTCATATTATTAAGGTGGAGCCCAATGGTCGTCACGCTCTGAGTTGTCGTCGGTGTGCTGGTAGGTTTCCCCGTCACTACGCCATTAACGACATTATAAGGAGGGCCTTATTGTCGGCTAATGTACCGTGCACCCTTGAGCCTCCAGGTTTGAGTCGTTCCGACGGTAAGAGGCCAGACGGGCTGACATTGGTGCCATGGAAGATGGGCAGGAGTCTTATTTGGGACGCAACGTGCGTCGACACTTTCGCTGCTTCCCACTTATCACGCACGGTGAGGACGGCCGGTGCAGCGGCTGATGCTGCTTTTGAAAAGTACGAGAAGTACGCCGACCTCTCTCGCCAATATGTATTCGTCCCATTTGCAGTGGAAACGACCGGGTGCTTTGGTAAGGAAGCCAAAATGTTTACCAAAGAGCTAGCTGGTAGACTGGGAGAGAGGACCTGTGATCCCCGCGCCGGGTCTTTTCTGCTGCAGCGTTTGTCTATCGCTATCCAGCGTGGAAACGCAGCTGGGGTGATGGGCACGTTTGCACCAGGAGAGACCAGGGACGTATTATTCCCGGATTAGTGTTAGTTAGATTAAGTTTAGTTTAGTGGTTATATTTTAGAGTGTAGTATTTTTAATAACATATTCACATGTATAGCATCTCTTTAATTGCTAAAATATTAATTTATTGTATACTTACTTATGAAGATCAAAATTAAGAAATGAAATTACCTAATTGTGATTTAAATTATACTTACTATAATATAATATCATTGTACTTACTTAAATTATTTATGAATAGTCGTATGCATTGTCAAGTTTATAAAAGTTGGAAGTTTTATAATCGAAATCAAAAGCTTTTTTCTTTATTCAGGCATTTTGTATTGAGTGAATATTACAAATAAATTCTACACGTAGGCTCTATGTAATTTATTAATTTGTGTTTTATAATAAAAGTAATACACAAAAAGAAACATCTTTTATTCTCGTCATTAATGATCTCATTATTTTTAATTTAATTTACCTGCCTTATAGCAAGGTGTTATCCGTTGTCGCATTGTCATAGTAACGAATATTTTTTTTGCATGAAAGTGAAAATATGTTGAAAATAGCCTTCCACATCGGCCTTCCATGACTTCCATGAATAACAATTTTTAAATTCAACTCGATCAACCACCAACTCGATTGCAAACGGAGTCGTTCTTTGCCATTACTAACTTATTCAAGTGTAAACAGAGCATACAATTTCCGTTTCCTACCCATAGGCAAGAAATCACCGCATTGACAGGGCTACCAACTTTACAACATTTTATTCTCTCTTTTCTCTATGGCAGTTGGATGGAGTTGGTGAGGTTCAATCTTTGTCAATCGAATCAATCAATTAAGAGTGCTTTTCACGAAAGAAGTCCCCCGGATATTTTTGGGAAATTTGACAGGTCAATTTTCCCTATTTTCTGACCTTTTCCTTATATTGATAGTATGTAGAAAACTCCTTAGTTATCTTAATAAAAATATACTTTTTACCAACAAAAATAATAGGTAAATAGATATTTTTATCAAAACGTATACCAAACTACTCATAGAATGACTAGGACACGCGAAGTATGCAATAATTAGTATTAATTAATAATATGAATAATCAAGGTAACATTTATACTAATAAATGGCAACATTGTCAACTTTGACATGCTATACAGCGCCGCGGCTAGGGGACTTCTTTCGTGAAATGGACTCTACTTTGAATTTACGTGTGCGTGTGGACCGAGTGAGCTAACATGAAACAAGCCTAAAGACATGCCCATCTTTTAGTAAAAGTTCTAAAACAATTGTAAAACTAAATATTTTAATTTGTAAAAAGATAGAACAAAAGATATGGCATTAAACATCGGCTCACTCAGTTGACCAAGCTACCTATGAAAATTATTAGAGAAAGTATTAATTATTCATATAATATTTATATACTAGGATTCAGTAAAACTTTTGCTAAGTAAATCTTGAAAATTTCAGATCGCCTGGTACCTAACATAATAAAGTTTTTACAAATGATTTCTTCAGCTCACTCGGTCAAAACGTTTTTTCAACCCCTATTTCTGACGAAAATACTGAAAATTGAAACTGCTACGTAATTGTAAAAGTAAGCTAAGATAATATGAGAATTTGTAAAACACAAAACAAACCACTAACGGCACTAACGCGGCAGGTTTTTATATAATCATTGGTTTTATCGGCTCACTCCGTTCACACGTTTTTCGTACGTTAAAAATGTCAATATCTTACGATCACTATAGAAACTAAAAACTGTCTTAACTTTTAGTAAAAATTTTTGACGAAATATCCACCATACTAATGTTTTATATTCCATGTCTGGTTTTTGTTGGGTGGATAAGCAGATAAAAGAAGTAAATATATGTTTATAAAGACTTGTTTTATTATTTAAATATTAATTATTACATTTTCGTAAAATTTTCACGATATTCAAATGTTCGTATTGACATGCAAGACACATTAGTGATGTTACACTTCACATAGACAATTACATGCTTAGTGTTGTGCCTATTCACAACACTCCTCCTCACAACACTAAGGTATTAACCCTAATCTCCTCCTTAGCATTGCAAGTCTGGGACCAGGTAAAGCCTTAGTTAGCAAATCGGCTTCCATCTCTTCAGTTCATCTGTACATGATTTGGAGTATACCTTTCTTCACGCAATCTCTGACGAAATGTATTTTAAGATCTACCTATGTGCTTTGTCTTGGAAGACACTATTGGATTTTGACTCAGTTTAACGGCGGCTTGGTTATCACACCACAAAGTGATTCGTTTGAAATCTATTCCGAGATCCTTATACAGTGCCAGTAAATGTATAGATTCTTTTGCTGCTTCTGATAACGCCGTGTACTCGGATTCGGCGGTAGATAGGGCTACGCTCCTTTGTTTCCTTGAAGTCCAGCTTATAGCTGTTCCTGCGAATATAAATACGAAACCAGAACAGGACTTCCGATCCATTTTGCATGCGCCCCAATCCGAATCTGCCATGCCTTCTAATGGCTTATAATTCTTGTTGAATGTGAGGCCCACGTCTAATGTACCTTTCAGGTATCTTAAGATTCGCTTTGCCGACTTGAAATGTTCTGGTCCGTAGCAATCGTTGAATCTGGATAAATAATTTACTGCGTATGTTATATCTGGACGAGTTGCAACGGAAATATACATCAAGGTTCCTGTCAGACTTCTATATGGTAGTTCTTTTACTTTTCTCTCTTTATTCGGTTCTAAATTTAGATTGTTCTCCATTGGTGTCGTTGCCGTCTTGCAATCTTGCATACCGAATTTCTTCAGTGAGTCTTCAATGAATTTTCTTTGTTTTAGTATAATTTTGTCCTTTTCGTAATCAATGTCTATTCCTATAATACGTTTCGGCTGGCCCAAATCTTTCATCTCAAATTGTTGATTTAATTTTTGTTTTATTTCAGGTAGTATTTTCGGGCTGGAATAGGCAATCAGAAGATCGTCAACATATATGGCAATCACTACCTTATCTCCTCCTTTGCCGTACATGTAGACGCAAGGATCAGCTTCTGATGCTGCAAAACCAATTTTCTTCAGTTCAGTGTCAAGTCGTTTGTACCACTGTCTACCAGCTTGTTTTAGTCCGTATAAAGCCTTTTGGAGACGACACGCTTTTTCTTTTCCAATATTCTTTGCATCTTGTAGCATCTCTCTTGCTTTATTATGCAAATTTGTATCACCTTCTTCCCACGCCTGCACCATTATCTCGGCTACATACTGTTCCACGTAATCAGGAAGTGCCATGTGAACAGTTTCATCTAGGTTTCCATTCAGGTAAGCCGTGGTGACGTCCATTTGGTTCAATTTTAAATTTTGCTCAACGGCCAAACCTATTACTGATCTAATGGTACTAAGTTTTGCTACAGGCGTGAAGGTCTCATTGTAATCAATACCAGGTCGTTGTCCAAATCCCCGAGCAACTAGTCTGGCTTTCTTGATAACTCCTCCTTGGGGAGTAAATTTATCCCTCAATATCATTTTATAATCAATGAGCTTCATATTGCTTTCTTTTTTAATAATCTTCCAAGTACCATTCTTTATATGAGCTTTTATTTCAGCCTTAATAGCATCATGCCATTCTTCATTATCAATGTCTGTTTCACATAACATTGTAGCTTCATCTATTCCGTCATTTGACGGTTCCTGGTACTCGTCTGAAGATGAGGTCTGAGATTCGTTCAAGACATAATCTTTGTTGGCACAAAGATTATGTCTTGAGCTGGAACTCTTCGATCTCGTCGGGTCCTTGGTTCCTCATTTGTAGGAATAGTCTCTTGACTTGTAACTTGAATGATCTCAGGTTCTTCATTGACTTCAATTTCATCATCATTAGGCTCTGACGTTATAGGTGTCGTCTCTGCCTCTCGGATAGGATTTGTTGAGAATTCGATTTCTACGACTGGTGCTTCTTTCTTTTTCTTCTGTTTATTATTTTTGACTTTAGGATTTACATTATTTTGTGCTCTTTTTTCAGATCTAGGCTGTTCCTCAAAGTCAGAAAGAATATCACCGTTGTTCTCGTCACTTTCATCGTAGTACATCTTATTAATTATTTTAACATCTCTGCTTATGACAATATTGTCTTTTTCAGGTAAGTATATGCGGTAACCCTTTGCCATTCGGGCATATCCCACAAAAATGCCTTCTATGCTTTTTGGCGTAAATTTACCCTTCCTATGTTTATTAAGCACAAAAGCTTTGCTCCCGAAAACTTGTAGATGCTTACCCGATGGTGTATGTCCAGTCCACTTCTCAATCGGGGTACACCCTCTTAAGGCCTTGGCCGGGCTTCTGTTAATCAAATAGTTTGCTGTATGGACAGCCTCTGCCCAAAACTTTAGTGGGAGATTGCTCTCGATCATAAGGCAGCGGGCTCTGTCTAGCAGTGACCTATTTTTACGCTCGCTTTGCCCGTTCTGCTGAGGCGTGTAAGGTGCCGTAAGTCGCCTTTGAATTCCGTGTTCTTTCAAGAAATCATTGAATTCTCGGTTGCAGTATTCCTTTCCATTATCTGATTGTAGACTCTTTATAGTTGCGTTGTGGAACTTTTCAACTCTGCTCTTATACTCTTTAAATTTTTCAAATACTTCACTCTTGTGTGCGATGAAATAAACACAACAGTATTTTGTATAGTCATCGATAAAAGTTAAGAAGTATCGAGCTCCACCCGGAGTCTCAACCTTAAATGGTCCACAAACATCGCTGTGAATTAATTCCAGAGGTTGTGAAGACTGCGGCCCATCAATAGTTGCGAAGGGTAGTCTAGTCATCTTGCCCTTAATGCAAACCTCACAGTCCGGTAGCGATCCTTTAAACTCATCAGATTCTTGTTTAATACCAATTTCATGTCATTTTCGTTAAGATGGCCAAGTTTCCGGTGCCATAAATTCATATTTTCATTATTTGCTAGGTTGGCTTCTTCGAATTTAGTATAATCAGTATAATATAAGCCATTTACCTTAGTAGCAGTTAATCTTGTTTGCCCTTGTTCATTCCGTATGAAGGCTTTGTCTTTTGTAAATAGCACAGTGTTTCCCTTGTCCGTTATCTTGCTGACTGACATTAAATTCGTCGTGAGCGATGGTACGTATAGAGCATTATGGAGATTTACTATTTCGCCATTCATCTTCACACGTACTTTGCCTTTACCTTCCACTTTGGCAGTGTGATTTTCAGATGCTAATCTCAGGGTACCATTTTCTTCATTCAATTGCTCAAAATCTTCTTTTACCGCACACATATGAGATGTACAGCCACTATCAAGACACCATGACGATGTATTATTTGTGGCAATCGTCATGCAAACTGGAGTAACATTATAACTTTCTTCGCGTCGTTTCTCCTTTGTTTGGGAAGAATGATTTCTGTTTTTATTAGACCAACATTCTTGATTAGTATGGCCTTTCTTTCTGCATATGTTACAGAACTTTTTCGTTTTCTTGTTCTTTGAATAGAACGCACCTTCTCTTCCACCAATATCAGGGTTTTTCCTTGCTTCGTTTTCCTCTAATATTTTGATTTTCAAATCATCAGGATTCGGAAGAATATCCCTTGACTCTACAGCTATTCTGAAGTTTTCGAATGAGGCTGGTAAACTGTACAACATCATAATGCTCAGTAGATCAGGATGGAGAGTTATTTCCATGTCGGCTAATTTGTCGACTGTATCCATGAAGTCATTTAAGTGTTGCCGAATGTCGCCATCATCATGTTTCTTCAAAATAGCTTTAGTAGGGTAGCTTTACGAGCGGGACCTTTGCTTTGGTAAGTATTTTTCAGCTTATTCCACAGCTCGGCCGACGTCGAACAGCTCTTTACCTGCTTTAGTTCTGAAGGTGAGATAAGTAGTAATAGTTCTGAACGTGCCAATAAGTCTTTATGCAGAAACTCCTTTTTATCAGCTTCAGATGTCGTTGGTTCTGTGATATCACCAGCGGCATAGACCCACAGACCATTCTTGATCAGCACGGCTTGTGCTTGAAGACACCAGGTATCGTAATTGTCCTTCGATAAGGGTTCGATGCGATGGTACGACGTCGAACCAGACGCCGACATGTCGTCTCGAACTTTCGATACCTACCAACTACCAACTATGATCAACATGCGATAAACCACGCTCTGCTACCACTTGTTGGGTGGATAAGCAGATAAAAGAAGTAAATATATGTTTATAAAGACTTGTTTTATTATTTAAATATTAATTATTACATTTTCGTAAAATTTTCACGATATTCAAATGTTCGTATTGACATGCAAGACACATTAGTGATGTTACACTTCACATAGACAATTACATGCTTAGTGTTGTGCCTATTCACAACAGTTTTAAAGATATTCAATTGTGTTTATTCTGCATACAAACTTCAGTTTAGGGTGACCATGCTGTTGACATTTCATAGTGCTGGGACTCGGGAATGAATTCAAAGTTATATGAATAATTAATACTTTCTCTAATTTTCATAGGTAGCTTGGTCAACTGAGTGAGCCGATGTTTAATGCCATATCTTTTGTTCTATCTTTAACCCCTTACTGCATGGATGTTTTGTTTCATTTGAAAAAAATATATAGTATATAATGAGAGAATTACAATCCGTAAAAAATATTTAAAAAAATCATAGTCAAGAATTTTAGGAAATATTAGCCAAAAACTGCCAATGCCATATTTGTCATAGTATGCAGTTGTAGGAATTATCCATATATGTCATAGCATGCAGAAGAAGTAAGATAAATATGGTATTGTATGCAGTAGCAGCAATATGATTATATTTTTAGGTAAGTGCCCTTAAATAAAACAGAAGAAGGTAAGGAAATGACAAAATGTTTATTATAAAAGTAGAAGAATTATGTAGGTAACAAATGTGGCAATTGTAAGTAATACCAAAAAAGCTTTTTGGGATTATATTAACATTCAAATAGCCTTTTATACTTATACATAAGTAATCTAAATTCTAATTGGACGATTCAGTTTGAAACTAAGACTAGTAAACTTTTTTAAATTTAATAGAACTATTCTTAGATCAAAGCCTTAGACGTATCTTCCCACAATAGCATGTAATGCCATATTTGATTTTGTATGAATTTTTGACATACTGCATACAATAGGCGTGACGACACTATGAAATAATCGAAGATTTAATGATTTCAGGGGAAAATACACATTTAAAGGATTCAAAAAACTATTTTAGTTTTATTTAAAAAATTGAGATTAACAAGATTTTCTATAAAATAAAAGAGTAAAATACTGCAATCGGCCATTTTGACTGAAACGCCAATCACAGCGCATGACGTCATACTCATGTAAACATCACTGTGTTGTTTTGACTGATTGTACGCTAGGATTGACTTTTTGTTTATTTTTGTGGATAACTACAAATTTATTATAATGGAACCAGGGTTTATCAGGGCAAACAGTTCCAATTTGCCCAGGATCGATTTGCTAATGTTATTAATAAAGTGACGAATTTAATTTTACTTCGTTCGGGTTTCGCCGTGCAAGCTGTAACCATTTATCTCTTTTTTTTATGTATGGGACATGAACAAACACCTTGTTGGGTGTCTTTATTGATGTATTTTTGCACAGAGGTACTGCACACCACTTATAAACTTTAGAATTCATTTTTATCACAAGAAATACGAAACGTTTGTTTACTTTGTTGTCTAGCCGGGCGGGAACACATTTGACGTTTACAAAAGTGTGACGTCACACGCGACGCCATGACACGGAGAGCTGTTTTCACGCAGTATTTAAAAATAATTATAAAAATGGCTTTAATCTTCTTAAAACATTAGTTAAATACCGAAATAAAGTTTTTGTTGTAAACAGTAAATGTGTATCTGCATTTTGGAATAGGATTTCAAAATCTTTCGACATGCCTATGCCAAATATGCCACACGCAAACTACCACCGCTGCATGTTAACCCAAATCAGGCCACTTCACTCAACACTCAATATCTCAGAAATTACTCGTGCTATTTTAGTTTTTTTTTTTGTAATTAGCTTCCCAAAAGAATACCGAAGGATATAGTATAAAAATTTCAGCATAATTATGGCTAAAACCATGAAAAAATCCCATGAGAATTGGGGCTACTTCCCTCCTCTCGACCGTTGACCATAAACAGGTATTTTCTTTTTTTTTACTAAAGCTGGACACAGATTATATCACCCAATGTCAAAATACACTTCCGGTCTATGGTTTTAGTGTTACCATATTCTTTAAAAACTAGCCAAATTTAAATGAGAGGACAAAAAGCTTTGATGCCTGATATGGCATGCTATGCAGTAAGGGGTTAAATCTATCTTAAAACTAAAATATTTAGTTTTAAAATTGTTTTAGAACTTTTACTAAAAGATGGGCATGTTTTTAGGCTTGTTTGATTCTAGCTTACTCGGTCCACATGCACGCACACTGAATTTACCAAACCATGCATGATGACACAAACCAAACAAATATCCAATAGTTTTCTATAACCGTGCTAACGAATTGGTGCTAACTTAGAATTCCGACAAACCCATACCACACCAAATAAGTACCAACCGTTTCCAAGTTTTTTTGTGAAACAATATCATTGGTTTGGTGAAACATAAAGACTGTTTAAATTGATTGATTGATTCTCAGTTCTCTCTCATCTCATCTCACGTCAAAAAAAAAACTGACAGTTTGTTTGTTGCGCCGCGATCAGTCAGCGGAGGTCGGGCGGGAATCGCTTAAAAAGAAAGGCGCGTTTTTTCAATTTTAAAATTTTTAATTTCTTTAAAATCCATTTAAGGTAGGCATTTCAAGTCTTGTTAGTGGAGAATGGGGGCTCGGCGCAGGAAAAAGCGCAAGCCCTCGGATCCTGATGAAGAGGACTCGGACGACGTGGTGGATCCGTCGGTGTCCAGCGACGAGTCTGCAGTTGAGGATACGGCTACCAAGTATCAAACTTTTTTATTAAAAGATTATAGCCGAAAGTATCCGGACAACTGCAAAAGGTCTGAATTTATAGTCTTTTTGACCCATAAAGATCAGGATAAGCCATTTACGGATGTGGACCGAATGGCTATATCCCAAGCGATTCGGCGTCATTGCGTGACTGGCGTTCTTCATCTGCGGCCATTCAACCGCTATAAGGTGGGGATTACGTTTGATTTGGCTAATAATGCGAACGTATTTTTACAAAATAAAAAGTTCCTTGATGAGCTCTTTTTGAGGGCGTCGATACCGGCTGCCGATACTGAAGTGACCGGTGTTGTGTCCTCTGTACCGGTTAATATGTCGAACAAAAAGATTTTCTCCATGATTTGCAGCGCCAAAAATGTGATTCAAGTAAGACGCTTCATGCGCAAAGTATATTCAGATAATGGTTCTTTTTGTTTCCAACCTACCCAAACTGTTGCCATCACCTTTGCCTCAACCCAGTTGCCTGAATATATTTATTTGGACTCCTGGCGACATGAAGTTAAAAAATACGTTCCTCCCGTGAAGCAATGCCTCAAATGCATGCGGTTTGGGCATATAGCAAAGTACTGCAAAAATAATGAGGTCTGCTCGATCTGCTCCGGAAATCACAGTTACAAAGTTTGTGTCATCCCTAAAGTCGACGCAAAATGTTCCAATTGTGGAGGTAATCACATTGCCATTTCCAACGTCTGTCCTTTAAAAAAGCAAAAGATCGAAGAGTCCAAAATTAAATCTCGATCTGTTCAATATTCCGATTTATTTGACTCTACTCAATTCCCCCAACTAGCAGCCAAAAACATTGATGTGCATTTATCTAATTTGATGAAATCAGATCGTTTTGTAAAACTTTTAACTGAAGTCGTCACTAAAGCCATAACAAAAAATAAAAGCAATACACCTATAAACACCAGCTCTATTAGGGAAATTTTACAAGAAACACTTAAAATAAATAAATAAGAAATTATATTCAACTTGTTAATAATGGATAATTTAAATATCTTACAATGGAACGCTCAAAGTTTAAGAGGTAATAAGTTTAGCCTTGTAAATTGTTTATACAATTACAATATTCATATAGCTATCATTTCTGAAACTTGGCTAAAACCTAATATTAGTTTTAATATTAGGGGATACCAAGTAGAAAGAAATGATAGTGGTAATAACCATAATGGTGTAGCAATTTTGATAAAAAACAACATTCCATATACTAAAATTAATACAATTTCTGATGATTCTTTGCAAAATATTTGTCTTAGAGTCAAAGTCCATAACAAGGAAATAAGTATTGTGAGTTTTTATAGTCCCACTAATTCCACTCCTGCTTTTGATAAACAAAAACTTGATTCACTTGTCAAATCAATTCCTGGCCCTATGATCTTTGCTGGGGATTTTAATGCTCATCACGTCTCTTGGGGGTGCGTTGACACGCAGCCACGGGGTAGGGATGTTTTGGATGTAATAGATGATAATAATTTAGTTTTGTTAAATGATGGTCAGGTAACTACTGTTGGCTCTTTAACTTGGCGTCCTAATGCTCTTGATTTATCTATAGTTTCCCCTTCTTTAGCGCCCAGTTGTGATTGGTCTGTACATGACGATCCTCTAGGCAGCTATCACCTTCCTGTAATGATTAAAGTTCAGTTAAGTAATAATGGAGGCGGTGAGCCTATGTGTGGTGCGAGTTGTGCTGGGAGATGTAATCTTTTACCCTCTTTTCCTAATTATAAAAGTGTAGATTGGATACAGTTTAAAGCTCATTTCGATATTTTGTTGTCTGATTTTAATTTGGTCTCATTATCTGCTATAGATGCATATTCATTATTTTGTAAATTAATAAATCTTGCTATAGAAAAGTCAATTCCTACTACTCAAATTTTATCTGTTAGATTCAATAGTCCCTCCACATTCGTCGATCAGTCTTTAACTCGTCGTCGTTGTTCTAATTTACCTTGGTGGAACAGTAAATGTACTGAAGCAGTTCAGAAATCCAAAGAAGCTTACTTAAATTTCAAATATGATCCTTGCGAGGAAACATATTTGGAATTTAAGAGGCTTCAAGCTTTTAAAAAATTGGTTCTGAGAACAGAAAGGTATAATAGTTGGGCTGCTCTTTGTAGCACTTTCAGTCGTCTCACTCCTTTGTCGCTTATTTGGAAACATATCCGTAAATTTAATAGAACATATGTTATGCGTAGGTCTGAAAAAGTTGATTGGATTCCTAATTTTTTAAAGAAATACACCCCCGATTTTGTCCCTAACAATTATAAATATACTTACAATAGCTCTGACTTGAATCCCAACACAACTTTTATCACAGATCCATTTACTATGCAGGAACTTAAATCTGCTATTTGTTCCAGAAAGGATACTGCTTTTGGTCTTGATGGTATTTGTTATAAAGTTCTGAAAGAAATGAGTATCAGTGGATTAGACATTTTTCTTAAAATAATGAATGCCCTCTGGTTAAACAATGACATTCCTGACTCATGGAGGACTGATTTACTGGTACCTATTTTAAAACCAGACAAGCCGGAAGCAGATCCTAGTTCTTACAGACCTATTGCACTTACTTCTTGTATGGGAAAAATTTTTGAGCAACTTTTAAAGCAAAGGTTAGAATTTTTTATTGAAAAAAATAATATATTACCTTCAAATCAGTTTGGTTTCCGTAGAGGTTTTTCAGCGCGTGAAAGTATTTGTCAGTTGCAGTTGGATATACAAAATTCTATAGTTAATAATAATTATTTCTTGTCAGTTTTCTTTGATATATCTGGCGCCTTCAATAGTGTAAATATTTCTGTACTTTGTAGTGAGTTAGGTTTTATTGGGCTACCAATGAAACTCATCTGCTGGGTCGAAAAGTTTTTATCTGAAAGGAAAGTATTTGTTAAGTATAACAATCATTTATTTGGTCCCAGATTTTCATCAATGGGTGTATGTCAAGGTGGAATTCTGTCACCATTGTTATTTATTTTGTATATTCGTCGTTTAAATTTAATTTTAGGCTCCCAGGTTAAAAACTTGCAATTTGCAGATGACCTAGTTGTTTATGCATCAGGAACTGACTTGACAAGAACTACTCAATCTATTAATGATGCATTAGCAAGTTTAGGTCAATATTTTACATATCTTAATTTAGAAGTTAATCCTTCAAAGTCCAAGGTTGTTGTATTTGGGAAAAGACTTTTCACTCCTACAATATATTATAATCATTCGTTAGTTCCTGTGTCGCCTGATGTAAAATTTTTAGGTGTAAATTTTACTCCTAATCTTTCATGGAAGCAATATGTGGATAGGATCATAACTAGAAGCAATAAAGCATTTAACATCTTAAAGTCTTTGGCAGCAACTTATTGGGGTGCTGATCCAAAGATTTTATTAATGTTGTATAAATCTTTAGTTAGAAGTCATTTTGAATATGGTTTTTTGTGTTTTGCTTCTGAGAAAAAATATGTGGAACTTTTGGGTAAAATTCAGAATAAATGCTTGAGATTGATTACAGGAGCATTCAGAACAACTCCTATTAATGTGATGGAGGTAGAGTGTAGGCTGCCCCCTATTTCAATCCGTTTTACATACCTCAAAGAAAGATTTCTTCTCAAATTGTATAATGCTGATGCCAATCCTTTGTATATTAACCTTTCTAATTCTTCAGCTTTAGTTGCACGAAAACTTTATGTTCTTCATGATTTTTATCCATTTACATCTTTTCTCAGTAATCTTGATATGTACAAAAGTAATTCTGGTTTGCCTTGTTATCAAGGCTCTTTTCTCAGCAAATTTCCTGAAATCAACATCATAATTAATCATGATTTGTCATCCAAAGAACAAGTTTATGAGAAATTGGCACAATTTAGTAATTATAAAATTATTTACACAGATGGGTCTAAGAAGCAGTCTAATGTCTCTTTTGCTATTTATGATGGTAGATCAAATCTTGGTTTAGGGTACAAAATCAATGAGCATGCGAGCATCTTCACTGCCGAAGCTGTGGCGATGCTGGCAGCTTTGAAACATATTCAAAATAACCATCAAGGTTGGTGTAGATGGCTAGTAGTCAGTGACAGCATGAGTGTGCTAAAAAACTTAAGGAATCACAAATTGCATGCTGGCACTAACTACATGGTTTATGAGATTAAGAACATATGGTCTGATTTGTTTGTAACTAATAACATTGTAGTTGATTTTTTGTGGGTTCCTTCCCATGTTGGTGTAGTAGGTAATGAGAGGGTTGATTTCTTGGCCAGATCCATAACCAATTGTAATTTTGCTCAGGTTCATAATATTGCTCTGCCTCCTTCTGATATTATTCCGCTTTTAAAAAATAGAATGTGTGAAAAGTGGCAAAGTCACTGGCATCATGTAACTCAAATTGAGAATAAAGGTCTTTGGTATGCTCACCTCGATGTTCCAATTAATTCACTTCCTTGGTTTTGTAGGAATAAACATTTTGTAAATAGAAAATATTATTCAGTTATATGTCGTTTGCGTTTTGGACATTGTAGATTGAATTATCACCTTCATCGTATGCGTATTGTTTCTGATCCTTTTTGTGAATATTGTCAAGCCCGTGAAGAGCAAACTTTGTCGCATATATTTTTTGATTGCTCGTTTTTCGGCATTCAGCGCCTTCTGCTGATAGATGAGCTTATATCTGTGTATGATTCTTCCAGCACAGTCCCGCGTGCTATTCAGGATTTGCTCAAGAATTGTAGCACTTATAAACATCTGTACAGGTTTATTTTAACTACTGTAAATGAAGTTTAATTCTTTGTAATCTTGTACATATCTATGTATATAATTTAATATTGCACATAATTCGTTAAATTTAAATATTTTGTCCAATTTGTTTACGAATTTTGATTGACAGTGACAGATCAGATCACTTGTTTGGTCTGTCTCAATTTATTGAATGGATTTAAGAAAACGGATTTTACCATTGGTATAAATCACTTGATAAACATGGATTTACGATTTATTATTTTATTAAGACATATTTTCCTGGATTTTACTAAAGAATTACTTACTAAAGACGTATATTATTGGCCTTTACTAAAGAATTATTCACTGAAGACGATTATTATTGGATTTTACTCAAGAAGTATATTACTAATGACGATTATTTCTGGAATTGACAAAGAAAAAAATCACCTATGACGGATTTTGTTAAATTTTACTGATGAAGACTGCTCTACTGAAGAGATATTTCATGGATTATACATCAAACCAAATATACTGAAGACTAGGCTGCATGGTCTCTGATCTTTGCCTGTCCTGAATGGACGAATTAAAAAAAAAAAAAAAAAAATTGTTGCGCCGCGTAACAAAATATAACCTTAAATTTAGCTTCAATACAAATTTTAAAAACTATAAATATTGTCTGAACTGGTAAAGTGTCGTACTTACTGCCAAAAAAATAAATAAATTAAAAACAATAAGACAAGAAAAGTGACCAAATGGCTCCTACAGTAGAACATGCTTCAGACGGTAAGTTAAGTCAGGATTCTTATTATTTTCAGCTAAACAAAACATTTATTTCTTTTCATGCATAATTCTATTGTTGGATATTTACGGCTGTTGCAATCTTGTAAAGACTTAAAAGACTTCTTTGAATTAGCTGTTGTTTTTCATGATGATTTAAGAATTTGCTGACGCCTAAGCCTAAAGGCATCGCGATGCTAAGGTCTCTCACTACCTACCATAAGTCAAAATTGCTCCGAACTTTAGTTATCACGTTATAAAGATATCTCAGATATCGCCGCTCTACTTAGATTCTTTCTTTTTACCTACTCGAGGATCACTCAAAGAGCATGCTAAATAATGCTAATTTAATTTTTTTGAGTAGGTATCACACATTGTTTCTATACTCTAGGAATGACATTACAGTCACAATTTTCATAGCTATTGTGTCAAGAAATTAAACATTATGTAATGTTACACTTACAGACACAGATTCTGGGTCAGAATCAGACAGCTCCAGTGGAAGTCATAGTAAGAGCAACAGTCCTGCTGCCTCAGGGAAGGAAGGCAGTCGTTCACGGTAAATATAAGTTTAAGCAAAAACTATTTTACCTGTTTATATTTCTATGGTTGATATGTGCTCTTTACTGTAATGCTTATAAATTTTTTATTTCAGATCTCACTCCCGTAGCCCAGCAAAGTCAGGAAGCGAATCACCAAAATCCAATCGCTCACATCGTTCTAGGAAATCGTCGAACTCCTCAAATGCTTCACGAAGCAAGTCTAATTCACCTCATGATTCCAACAGATCTCGATCAGGTTCAGCACAGAGTAATAAATCCGACTCCTCCAGTGGCAAATCCAATGCTTCAGCCAGCCCTAAGAATAGGGGATCAAAATCTAGATCCCGATCTGGCTCCCTCAGTGCTAAGTCAAAGTCTGCAAGCCCTAAATCTGGTGCACAGAGTCCTAAATCTAGATCCCAAAGCCCTAAATCAGGATCAGAGAGGTCTAGGTCTCAAAGTCCAAAATCACGTTCTCAAAGCTCAAAGTCCCCTGAGTCGCGTTCTCTAAGCCCTAAGAGTCCAAAGTCTAGGTCATCTAAATCCAGGTCACCAAGCCCTAAGTCTCAGAGTGCTAGAAGTAGGTCACATTCTCGATCAAGGAGCGGCAGCCCAAAAACTAGGAAATCCAGGTCTAGATCAGGCAGCGCTTCAACTAGGTCCAAAAGTCCAGAAACTAGAGAAGATGTGCAAGATAGCAGGTCTAACTCACCAAATCTCATGATTGATGATAATCAGGGCAAAGAAAAATCTAAAAGCAGATCTAGGTTTGTATCAATTCTTGTATTGGTGCTGTTATTTTACTAATATATGGTCAACGAGAGAATGCGTTCCTGACAGGTGGTGATTGACTTGCCGATATAACTTTCAGGCGGCGCTCAATTTACGATAAAATATTTTTTTTTGTTTATTCGTCTAATTAACAAGTAACAAGCCATAAAAACTACATTATTATGTCAAATTATAAACAATTACATAAATTTGCATTACAAATTAATTTTAAACTTAAGAAAATAAGAATTATCAAAGAAATATACTGCGCTGCTACAAGGTTTTAGTAGTCGGTCATTTTTTTTGTGATGTGACAAAAATAACAGTCAAAATTAACGAACAGTAACGATTAACGGTTATGTTAAAACACGCTTTTAGCACACACTAAAAATTATAAAAAAATTAGGATATTTCGGACATTCGATAGAAATCGTGGGGCGTTTATATTTATAAAAATGTTTAGTGCGTGCAGTTATTTTCGAGATCTGTTTTTTTTTTTGCCAGAACTGGCCGAAAATATTATCTAATCTTGTTTATGTAGTGTAGAGCGTGTCAAAATATTATACATACCTACATACTCTCGAAAAACATAACCCTCCTTCTGATTTGGTGCAAAATTACAAACGAGAGTAACGAACCACATTGTGATATTAATTTATCAGGTTGCTTATTGTTTTTTTAAATTAGGTATTTAATAGAATCTTTTTTAAAGTAGGTAATAAAAATATCAGTTACGTAAGGCTACATCACAAGTCACATGTGTCAGGAACGCATTCTCTCGTTGACCCTATAATAACTATGTAGAAACTTAATGTTTGTGTATAATGTAGTATGAAGAAATATAAATTAAGAATTCCTCTCCTAGGTCAGGGTCCAGGCAATCTAAGTCAAGGTCAAGGAGTAAGTCCCGGAGCAAATCAAAGACCCGATCCAGATCACGGTCTAAGAGTTCTAACGCATCTGAAGGTGATATTGGTAAGTTAAGAAGTGTTATTAAGTTTAGAAAAAAAAAAAGGAGAAAAAAATACCATCACATAAAGGTTTTTTTTTATGTGAACTTGTCGGTGGAAACTACGCCACCGTGTGTCGTATTTCAGAAATAAAATCAGCTTATTCTTGTCTTTTTAATGTTACATTGACGCCATGACACCCCTAACATTTTTATGCATTATGTTGTACAGGAGACAAGAAAAAGCGTGCAGTTTTGTCAGACTCTGAAAGCGACTCTGAAAGCAAAGGGACGAAACGTAGGAAGAGTTCCGGTAGCGGATCTGATACGAGTGATAAACCCAAAAGGAAGTCAAAGAAGATTGTTGATTCTGATGATGATCAAGAGAAAAAGGATTCAGGTAAAATATATTTTTGTATGGTTTGTTTCTATCAATTGCGCAATTTCGATTTTATGTCGGCTCAGGTTTGTGCAGCTAGTTGGCGATCAAATTGAGATGTCAAACATCTGATCAGAGAGACATCTTCGTCGTTAACTAACACAACAAATGAGCATCGAAGTGACTACAAGCGAATGTGGTGTCAACTGATTTTGAATATTATTCTAATAACAACAATGTCGATAATAAAATATGGCAATCAAAAATGCTCTGCGCTGCGCTCCGTCAGACGTGCGCCGGCCCTACCAGTCCCATAATGTACCTACGATTACAGTGACAGCCGACGCACTATTCGGAGATGCGTCGGACATCAGTAGTGACGACGATGGAAAGCGTTCGCGGTCGAGGTCGCGGTCGGGATCTCGGTCGCGGAGCCGCAGCGGCAGCCGGGACGGGGACCGCCGTTCCGGGGATGAAGGGAAGCGAAGTGGGGATGAGGTATGATGGATATATAAATAAAATAAAAATAAAATAGCCCTTTATTCAGATTAAGCTTAAATAATAATTCCATAATTTGTATTATAATTGTATCATTTACCCATCCGCTTGCCCTTTGGCAAAGGCCTCCCCTAGTTCCCTCCATAATTTCTTGTCTGTTGCCTTCCTTCTCCATTCTGTTCCTGCAGTTATTTTTATTTCATCCTCCCATCTTTTCCTTTGTCTACCCTTTCTTCTTTTTCCTTCTCTAGGGTACCACATAATGACATCTTTATGTATGATGGATAATTACACTCAAATAGCAGGAGACCTTGTAACCCTTAGTGCCCGTTTCACCGTTCACTATCTGTTTCATGTTTGTCTGTAGTCTATTTCATAAAACATGACGTTTCAGACAGAGACAGGTATAAAATATCTGTCATATTTTTATCTGTAGATAATGAAACATAATAATCTATTGAATACTCAATCTCTTTTAGCATCGTTTAAGTAGAGTTAAAATGAGACTCTTTAGGCTTTTGAAAATCAGTGTTTTTGTTTCTAAAACTCCATATTTATGTAATCATTGAGAATATATTACTATAACTAATTTATGTCGGGTATGTTATCTCAGCGAGGCCGTAAAGAGGATGAAGAACCGGAACAGCCAGAGACGCGCATAGACGTGGACATGCCGAAGATATGGACCGAGCTGGGTCGCGAGCTGCACTTCGTGAAGCTACCCAACTTCTTGTCAGTGGAGACCAGACCTTATGACGCTAGTACGTATGAAGATGAAATTGACGAAGAGGAAACCTTGGACGAAGAGGGTCGAGCCAGGTTTGGAGATTTTTTTTAAACTACTGTATCATTTTCAAAAGTTTATTGTGCTAACTTCTAGTTCTGCGGGAATCATTTATAATATTTTTGAATTAACTGTATTCGGAATATTTATCCAAACTTTTTGTATTACTAGAGGCTGCCCGCAACTTCGCACGCATTTATCGTCATATCTTGAAAAAAAAATCATACCATCTTAATATTTTATAGCCTATCTGTTATTCTGATGTGCAAGCTACAATATTGCCAAGTGTCATTAAAATCTGTTCAATAGTTTGTGCGTGAAATCCATCGGCACAAACATTGACATTTATAATATTAGTTTTATTACCAATAATTTAATTTTGCTTTGAAACCGTATTCCAGATTGAAACTGAAAGTGGAGAACACGATCCGGTGGCGCACGGCGTTCGACAAGGATGGCAATGCTGTTAACGAGTCCAACGCTCGAATGGTCAAGTGGTCGGACGGCAGCATGTCCTTACATCTCGGATCTGAAATATTCGACGTCTACAAGCAACCATTACATGTAAGGGTCGCGACACACCTATGCAAAGTACCGCGCGGAACGTCCAGTGGCTGGAGTAAATGTATGCGTAGTAATTTCAGCTAATGTCATAGATGACTTGAAACACATTGCGAGCATGTTGAACCGAACGTTCGGCGCGGTACGATATGCAGATGTGACCGCACACTAAGATGTTATGAGATTCATATATTTTAATCTAGACTTTTACAGAATAACAGTAAAATCATATGAAATGTTCACAGGGTGATCACAACCATCTATTCGTGCGCCAAGGTACCGGTCTCCAGGGCCAAGCAGTGTTCCGTACCAAGCTGTCGTTCCGTCCGCACTCCACAGAGTCGTTCACTCATAGAAAGATGACGCTCTCCCTCGCCGACCGCTCGCAAAAGACATCCGCCATCAAGATCCTGTCGCAAGTCGGCGCCGATCCCGATGCTGATAGGAAATACCAACTTAAGGTATGCTGAACTTTCACCTACTTATTACAAAACGAGTTTTATTTATAGTTCTAGAACTAAAGATAAATGACTTTTTGGCTGTAGACAAAACGTCGAAAAATTACATCAGTTCCAGAACTATATTTAAAAACCGCTTTGTAATAACGGGGACAATGTTTACGAATATAGTTTTTTTTTAAATTGATATTTTTACTTCATCCTACAGAAAGAAGAAATGGAGCTCCGTGCGGCAATGCGCACGAAAGTGTCGTCTCGGCCGAAGAGACGTTCGGGGGCTTCCGGCAGCGGTCGGGGCGCAGCGCGGAACGGAGACGACTCCGACGACGAGGGCGGAGTCTCCATTGCCGCGATCAAGAACAAGTACAAGCAAGGACAAAAAGGTAGGTTCTGGCTTAGGCTTCCCCAATAATATTGGTTTTTAACATGCTTTTATTAGATCGTCGTTTCTTTAACTACGTAAACGGAATCTTGTTGAAATATTTTTATTTAACCTGACTTAAAAATTACAGCAACAACAGGCGCAGCGATCTACTCGTCGGAATCAGACGCGTCTGATCTTGAGACACGTCGCGCTAAGCGGCTGGACCGGGCCAAGGCTCTCAAGGACTCGGACGACGAGGGCAGCGACAACGCGGACGAGGCCGGCGGCGACACTCCGCAGCGAAGCGGCAGCGCTAGCGGCAGCGGCAGCGGCAGCGAATCCGCCAGCGGAAGTGACTAGCGACACTTGGACCACGAAACTTCTATCGGTATTTCTCCCAGCTACACTGGATTGTGTCAGTTATTACAAATCTATAAACCTTTAATGCTCTGCATATAGTTTTGTGACCCTTGTAGGAATTATTTTCACTTGATTTTTGATATTTCCGAAAACAATGACTAGTTTTTGTCCATTGTGACTTGTTTTCGATTCAATCAATCAAATCAGCCCGTTTCTCCCCACTGCTGGGCATAGGCCTCCCTTTTTTCGCGCTATTCACTACGGTCCTGTGCCAATCTAACCCATAGCGGCCCTGTTGATCTGACGATGTCATCTGCCCAGCGAACGGGTGGTCGGCCCACCATCGACCGTCTTTTCTCCTAGCCAGGTGTCCTGCCCATTGCCATTTTAGGGACAAGATCTGCGAACCGACATCTTCGACCTTGGTTTTCCGGCGAATTTCAATGTTTGGTACGCGGTCCATCAGCGAAATTCCTTGCATGGCACGCTCCATAGCACGTTGTGCAACTTGTATTTTGTTCATATTTTGCTTTGTGAGCGTCCATGTTTCGGATGCGTAAGTTATTTATTATGGGCAGAACACACTGGTTGTAAACCTTCGTCTTAAGGCATTGAGGGAGTTTGGACCTGAAGACGTCGTCTAATTTCCCAAAAGCAGCCCACCCCAGTCGTATTCGCCTTTCTATATCCGCTATTTGAAAACCGCTGTCGAAGGATAAACGATGCCCAAGATAGACGTAATCATTTACCAGTTCTACCTGGCAATTACCCACGGTTATGTTGGATACCTGTACCAAATGATTCGTCATGATCTTTGTCTTAGACATGTTCATTCTTAACGGTTTTCGTTTAGAACTGAAATATTCTTTAGGACATATTTGTATGGTAATGTCACAATTTCTCAAGCAGAAACTATATTGAAGTAAAATAAAAAACAAATACAATCTTTGTTATATTTTGGCGATGTCTGCCAACTAAAGCTGCACTGATATGAATCTTTTAAATTGTCTTTGACGCATGATATTGGAGAATTTTGCTGCTTTATGCAACTGCGAAGTGTATGTGATCATTGATGTACCGTATTGTGACAAGATTTTGTGTTCATTGCTGTTTATTACTGTTCAAGAAACTTACTGCCGATAGACAAGTATCTACAAATAACATGTATGCTGTTAAGATTAAATAAATAAAAGAAGACACTTGCGTAAAACTGTAGAAGACATAAAAAAGTCTTGCGAGTATATTTCTACAATTCATTGGTTTGGATTTACCTCCAGACCTTGAAGTTACAAAAATGAGATAAAATAATTAAAAAAAATGGGTGATAAATAACTCTTCACGCCATGCAAAGTGAATTTGGTGAAGGTCCATCTACACACATCCGGGACGTGTCAGGGAAAGAATATCATTCCATACATTTTCTACGGATTCGTTCACACACATCGTCAGACCTTTATAATGTCAAAAAATATTCCTAGAATGTATATGTCATTTATTATGTAAGCAAAGTAATAACGTACAAACAATACATCGATATTGTCTGAAAGCAATAATTTTAACGAGAGTTTGGAAAATAGCTCGGTGGGTAGAAAATTGTTGAATGTCTACTTTAAATTTCGACTACAAAAATATGTAAATGAACATTTATTTTCTCTACTTTAGTAATTAGTTCAATAAAGTATGTATTATTAATTTTATGTCTTAACATAACATTATACTTGTTATTGTAATATTTTATCTTTTTTGATTTGCTGGCTTTATAGTTACAGTTGTTGGTAAGTATTTATGAGCAGAGTCAGTAGGTTTTGAATTCATCGATTGATTTCAAAGTCAGCCTGTAGACAAAAAAAATAATTAAAATAAAGCGAATGAGCCAAATACACCGAACATTGTACTTAAAGGTCAAATAATAAATTAAATTATACACATTTTACCATTTTGCTGTCGTAAAAATTAAATGTACAGACTGGCCAAAAAGAGTAGAAATTAAAACGTGGCAACACTGTAGCGTCGTCTCGTATTTCTTAGATTGATTTGAAAGGGTCGATGCTACAGACGTTTTGGCCAGTCTATACCTATTTGTATTATATTCTAGAAACGTAAATAACATAGTTCGGAGCTAGAACTTTGCTTTGTATTGGATTATTGTATTTTATGGTTATTTGTGTACCTAATATTTAGTTACATGGTAAATAAAAACACAATTTTATGGACGTAGCGTTTTACTTCTCATTTATATCTTACATTTTATAATGCTAGTGTGATTATGAGCTCTATTTATCGTGGCAATGCGAACAAGTAAAAAGTTATTCAATTTATTTCAAGTGGAGATCCAATTTCCAATAAGTAAAGTTAGTATTACATAAATTGAGATAAGTAAATTTACATGCGTACTGAATATGGTTTAGGTAACTTAGATTTCTGTATTGCTTAATACACTGCTTAAAACACAAATTCGCAAGTTAGCTCTTCTGACAAACAACATGATAAAAGCTTATTTAATATTTAACCTAATTATATAATCTTACTCTTTTACTCTCAGTCTTGATGTAATTATCGCATTAATGGAACTCTTACAAAGTATCAAAAAGTGTTAGACTGATAATGTATTATACACAAATGAAACAACGTTCAAAAACGTTCTTCATTTTTTTTTAAATGAGTTGAAGATTTTCTTACCGCCTAGTCTCAAACTAAACTATAGTTTGGCACTTGTACGTATGGGACACTCTTCTCGTCAAAACAATAATTTAGTCCGTCGTAACACTTGCCATTGCAAAGGCACACACTAAATGCATTTTGATTTACTATAATTAGTCTATAAGGGATAACTTGTAAGTTCACTATGCCCACGTACGTAATCTTGCCCACAGCTATAATCTCCCACATTCCCATGTCTTTTTCTGTTACATTTGTGACCACGTATCCGCAAGTGTCCGGCTGAATCTAGCTGCGGTCGTAGAAACGGTCTATGGAGGTCCTAGGCACTATTAGCTGGCAGGTCTCTAGATTCCTGATGGGATAGGCGAACCTGAATTCGAAAGTTTCGCCGACCTTTTTCGTTTCGTTCCACGGGTCTGTTGGCACGGTTTCTAAAAAAAAAATACTTTGATAAATAAAAAAAACATCTGAACCTAAAACTCGAAAATTATCCACAAACTGGCTGAACTTAAAAATATAGAAAGTAGATAGGTTTGAAACTGGCTTGTGTTTTCAGTGTAAGGTTTTAAGGTATTTACATAAAGCTTATCACATTAAATTAAATACCGTATCACTATCAATATCGCTTGAGATATGAAAGGTCCACTAGTTTCCTAGTACACATCAACCTAACGAATGCCATTCACCCCCAACTTGCCTCTTACCTCTATCGACAACTATGTGCTAACTTCAAGCCGTAAAAGGTATACGGTAGCCATTTTGTAACTAAGGCACAGTACTAGAAACATAAGTTTCCTAATATAGATTTATCAAGCCCCCAACCTGCAAAGAGATGGTTTCCTCTAATTCTGTGGCTGTGTTGCCCTCGTCAGAAATGGGTGTTTCTGATAAATTCTTTGCATAAAATGACGTAAGTCGTTGGTCGGTCGTGTTTTGTCATACGGGCAAATCTGGCAGAAAAACAATTTCGATGAAACTTATTTTGTGGTACTACTGTACCTGTCATGTATATCAAAGTGCAGGTTGCATATCACCATAGTAACGAGACGGCAACCATTTTGATTCTATCGATCAGTCAATATCAGTTGTATACACGGTGTAAAAGTTTAAAACTTTGTTAAACTAAGTATTTAAAGTAAAGATTGTTTTGCTCACCTAAAATATCAATAGTTATAGACTGCTGCACCTCAACCCACTCGTCTTTTTCGTTTTTGAAATATGCACTCAATATCCAGTTGCCGTAATCATCTTCTGTGATTGGTCCTATGAGAAAGTTGTTGGAAGTCATATCATATGTTTTATTTGCAAAAATGTCCTCTGGTTCGTTTTGCGCTGACGGTGTTGCGGGCTAGGTTTATAATCGGGGCTGTTATTATGACCATATCTGTTAATGAGGTTTATTTAAGGGCTGGCTTTTTTTTCTTTGGTTGTTGGGTTTTACCTGAAACGAGTGTAAATGATTAATTAGAGTTATATCTCATTTTAGTATATTCAGATACAGCTCGCCATTATTCGGTTCTATTCTGTGATAGATAAGATTGGGTAGTCTCATTGAGACTCATTTAGAAAAGTCGAGTTCGCCTCAGCTTCGTTTATTCTTTCTAAATTACCAAACTTGAAGTAATTTTCGAGCGTTATCGACTCATTTTGATTATAGAGTTGCAAGTGTAGAGACCCTGTATGAAAAGTGGGGGTGGGTGGTAGGATGCAATTCCCCCCATCCCATACTCCACTGCCGGCCACTTAGTGCGGTTCTCCCCGTGAATAGTATAGGGCAGCGTTCGCAATAAACATTAATTTGGTCATTTGTAAATTACTTATGTCACGAAACAAATTATAGATCACAAATTAACTTGGAACCAGGCCGGTAAGCAGGCTCATACTGGCAAAGTCTAAAAGTAGTTTGTAATCTAGGCTGTCGAATCTTATGGAAATGCAAAGTAGAGTATTTAGTAGTAGGTAGAGTATTTAGGGCCAGTTACGGAAAAGTGTGGTGTTCGTTTAAGGATATACGTACGTAATGTAAGTAGACGAATTAATGTGCCTGAAACGAAAGTAGCCACATCTATACCTGTAGTAGGTATTTACTTACTTAGGGTTATATTTAGATTATTTAAAAATCACAAATCCAAAATATTTAATAGGTATCTAGTTTTATGACAACTACTTACTTAAAAGTATGTTTATTTTATTTTTGTTTTTTAATAAGTAGGTATATATACTAAAGTATTTGTTTCTCTAGCGTCCATTTCAGAAATTAATAAATTTACAGTAGAAAGCGCCTTTAGTTATGAAATAAATAAATATCTAGGTAAGTACTCATTTTACCATATACTGAAATGTAAACACTGCCACCTAACAACCCCCTTCACCCTTACTCGGAAATGGAATGGGCAGCTCATCCTTATCTCTGACCTTTTCACACTCAGCATTTCACTTCATACCTTCCCTTTCTAAATGTTGCAATTAATCATAAATAAATGAAAAAACGTCCAAAACCTGCCGAAAAGTCCATGCTCTTACGTCTATACGAACTTATTTGATCTAATACACGTATTTATGTATAGCACTTGTCAATAACTGCACTAATAAAGCAGTTTGAGCCAATGTCCTGAAACACGCTATCAAAGTTTTTCATTTGGTTGGTATAAATACAAATTGCGAATTTACTACATCGGGGAGTCCGTTGCTACTCAGTAAATGTAGTCTCGGGCTGGAGCTACGCTAAATCCGGCCTAGGCATCGTTTGTGCTCTATCATCTGGTCTGGTCTTAGGGTGTTTCCGTATTTCTCTGACTTGTTTCCATCTTCAGGTTCTCTGAACCGAGTACCACTGTAGTAGTACCATTGACTCCCTTTTACTATTTTTTCTTAAAAATCTACCTACTTTATTAATCAGGTTGTAAAAGTAATTTAAGTCTCTAATATCTTTTATAATTTTACTGTACGTATTATGTTAAATACTTCTATTGAACAATATTGAAAAAAGTGAATTGTTTTATTAGAAGTTAGGTAATAGTTTAATTAACTGGTGAATTATTTTTCACATTCAGGGAAGATTGGTGGGAAGCAGCAACTGACAGGAATCTATGGAGAAGCATGGGAGAGGCTTTTTCCCAGCAGTGGGACGAAACAAGCTATTAAAAAAAAGCTCAATTTTAAATCGTTAATAATAGATGAAGTCAAAAATTCCTGAGACAAAAAGTTTAAGTCCCATTCAAACAAAAGGAAAAAAGCGAATCTCTCACACTTTTCGTACTCCCTCCACGAATTGTTTTTTTTTTTTATGAAAAGGGTTTTTTTTCAGCAATGTTGCTTAAAAATATTTTGTATAATTTGACACGGTCATTCATTAAGGTACTTACTGAGTGCGATATCCAGTTCACGGTATAACTTTATCATAGTCAACTTAATTATATTACTATGATAAGCTCTATTTTTAATAGTTTCGTACTGAATTAGTGATGGCTACTTACTTAGCTACAATACCCAGATTTTACCAAATCGTTTTTGGATTTTCAGCCGTTTAAGCGTAGCTATTTTAGCGTAAAAAAGGTCAATTTCTAGAGTATAGTGGAAACTATGAATATATTCGTAGTACCTATATCAACTCTACCTACACATACTCACCGCCGCAATTTGTTATAACCTTCGTATATTTCATACTACAAATACAAATATTAGTCCTCAATACATGATAGTAAGTAACTGGTAAATAGTAAGTAAGTATAAAAGTTATTATGGTAAATGTTGCTGGTAGTAGGATATATTTTTTAAATAAGCTACCACAATTCCATTTGATTTCAGAATGGCGTCACATAATTTGGGATGGAGGAATTTGAATCTTCAGAAGCAAGCTTATTCACTCGAGTCACTTCTTACAAAGACTGTAATGTAATTAACTTCTATGAAATGTGTACAAGTAAATCTACATTATAATACTTAGGCAATTTAAAAAGTATAATAATGTGAATGTAGGGCCCTGTGATGTTAGGTTTATTGCCGTTTCCTCATCTCGGCTATACAGGTAGAGAAGTATAGTAGTTTTAGATTAAAAAAAAAAAACAATTTTAAAAAGTGTACGAATTTTGAATAAAATTTTTTTTTTTTTTGTAACAAGTTAATTTCTTGCTTCAGAGAAGTGGTTATGAAAAAAACAGTATTTTATAAAACATCTTACTTTATTTTATCTTATAAAATATAGTTAGTACCTTAGTACCAGTGTTCAAGGCTTAGCACACAAAAGTTATGATTGTTTTAAGAAAACATTACACAATTATGAAAAGTTATTTGATGAATTGAAATTTGAATTATTTAAGTTTTAACACTATTTTTAATAACAAATGTTGCATATGATTGCTCATGCAAAATCCTTGAACTTTTTAATTAAACAAAACTTGTTTCTGTCAAATACTTTAGCTTACATGTAAAATTGTTTGGAATGATGAAAACTTAATGATCAATGATGATCAGTTCGTCAATGCTCCAATCTTCATACGAGTGGTCGGGCAAGTACCTCCTGATGATGATGGGGATTTTGCGTTGTTTCAGCTCTTTCATGGCAATATGCAGGGGATCAGTCTCTCCTTCCAACTCCACCATTACTGGTGCACACATGGCTATTTGCAATGCTCTTGTACCTGTAAAGCATAAATAAAAACAATCAAAACTAGCTTGAGATTTTACCCGAACGCAATTTGAAATCTTTTACTCATGAGTATGAGAATATTAATGACAATTTTTTTAAACCAACCAATAGAACAATTACAAAATATGTTAGAAAATTAAGAAATCAATTATGAAGAAGTATGCAAACGTCATAGAGCTCACCTAAAACTCGTGCTCTTTCGTATTTGGTCATGTATCGTGTGGTGATTCTCTTGGACTTCTCGACACCGCCACCGGCCTGCCCTGGTGCGAGGCACTGCACGTTGTAGCCGTCCTCCTCCTGCTCCTCCGTTTCCTCGATGTTGTCGTCTTCTTCTGCAATGTCATCGTAATCCACACCAGGGTCTTCGGCCTCATATTCTTCATCAGCCATCAGGAATGCCGACTACAACTGCGCGGAAGCCCCAACTGTGTAATAGTTAGGAAACTATGTTAATTTTATTGCGCATTAAAATAACTTGAATTCGGCAGTTCAATACAAAAACATTGAATTAAGCTATTGTACGAATTATTGCAAGTTCTTAGAAATATATTCCACTCACAATAGCACGCACGCACGCTGCGTTCGCTTATTTATTTACCTACTTGTCATAATGACATTGACACACCAATCACCAACCATTTTGTTTTTATAGTTTTTGACTTGATGTCTTAATTTTTTAATCCATTGTTTTCTCATCATTACTTTTGATAAAAAATAGGCCTGTTGGCCTATGTCTAAAATTCTGCTGTAAGGCAAACACTCTTATGCTATATAGGGAAAATAACCATACCGTTTCCCATATAATACCATTACTTTCGAAATAAAAGACAGCTTATGAATACTTGGTTTTATCCAACATGTCCTTATGCGAGATTTTTACGATTTTGGTACCTACCTGCAATACATTGCAGTTAGTTAGTCGACAGTCTACGCTACTGAGATGAAGAGCTTTTGAAGACAGAGGAGGCCAAAGTGCCGGGCGATCGTCATTTTATCTCTATTTGTATCATTGTAGGTACTCGTAACTTAGGCCAATATGTAAAAAACGTAGAATTATACAATTAATTAATTATATAAGTAGGTAAGTCATCACAAAAAGAGTAATCATATTATCTATTAGCTGTTGTCCCCGCCGCCGACAAGAGAAAATATTCTACCTAATCATCACTAATTAGGTAAGACCTGTAAAGACTTCCTGTGATTAATAAATAAATAGGTAAGTTTTTTTTACTTAGAGGTACCTAAGTTAAAGGAATAAAGATCATTGACCTCTCCGTTACTTAAAAGTTACTATTTGAGTGAAAACTCGCAACCCCTTTAATCGCAGAATGCCCGATTCGCAAACCGTCAAGCAGGCTTGTCCAAAGCAAACCGCATTAGGTAATAGGTACGTTCAATTCCTTTTTTAAGTATTTTTCCTATTTCGGGTTAGTTACAAGGAACATCGATAAAAAATATCAAGATTGTAATAAATATCTTTTATTCACGTTTCGTTTACCAATTCATAAATTGATATGGGTTCGGATTTATAAGTAAAGAACTCAGGTTAAGAATTACGTGACTAGGTAGGGTACATATAATTACGTTTTGTCAATCTGTAGGTACTTACTAAGTCCTAATTAACTAATAACCTACATTCTGGATAAATGTATTACCTACGTACGTACGTCATATAATGTCAAATACGTGGAAGTCGGACAAGCGATACATATAATCTATATGTATGCATCTACATGCAGAACCTAGACTGAGCTCTATCGATTTAATTTAGAGATAACGATGTGCGAGTCCTGTAGGTAATGTAGGTCATGAATCTAGGTACGCAAGGCATCGTCGAGTATTTTTGCACGTAGCCCGGGAGCTGCCGGCCGGACTCGACAAGGACATATTCAAACTTGGCGCAGGCGGTTTATGACATCGGCCGATTGCGCCGCCGCCTGTTGCACACATCTCGTCTCATCCCCGTCCTGCCCCGTCGGCGCCTATAGCCTACAATGCACCAATGCAGTATTGATCCTTAATATTCCTCCAGTGTGCGTGGTAGTGATAATACCTCAGCCACGCATTTTTGCGTTGGCTGACTCGGAGTCCAACTTTCGCGAAACTAGCGCCAAAAAGCTATCGCGAGGCGGTACCGGCTTCGGCGCCACTTTCGTTACATTCAAATCAGGTAGGGATTTGCTACTTATATGTGTTATATGTACCTATAATTAAGTTTGTAGGAAGTCTTACCTACTAGGTACCTATAAGTAGGTGATTGATGTACCTTTGCAGGATGAAAGGACGATAAACGGTTAAAGATAATTGCATTTGCGTCATCGTTCCTCTACTTTATAAAGTTTGTTGTATAAGCAATTAAGTGTAGATATGACGCAAACACTTTCTCTCCTAAAATCAAGAAGATAATTAAATATCCTGCGCGAATATATCTATGTTAAGTACGAGTAGTTTGTTAAATGAATCTAAATGTTCTAGTCTGTTGCAGAAAAAGTAATAAAATCAATGCTTATATTTAAGTTTAATGGCGTTTTCTGAAACTGGCTGAGGTGAAGTACTAAAGGCTCTACAAAGCTAATTAAGTAGGTACTTACATACCTACAGGCGGACAAAAAGTTGTCTTTTACAAAATTAAGTACCTACCTACTAGCTAAGTACTTATGTACCTACTTATCTAACTTTCGTACGAGAAACATTTAAATTCGTGTACCTTATCAATTTTATGACCATTTTTTTCTTATCAAGTTTGACACTAACGTGGCCCGGATAGCGCGCTAAAACTTTCCGATTATAAGTATGTAAGTACCTACGGACGTACTGAAAGACGAGAGTTCATTTTTATAAGCCGTCAGTAATATAGGTGTCTGCGCACCTGGCTTAATTGATGTCATGCAAGTCGTACGAGTAGGTAGGTAAGTAGATAGGCGATACCGGGGGAAGCGCATTCCAGCGAGGTGCGCAGATATTCCGACAGGTTATACGGGCAAGCCTTCGGCCCCATACAAATGAAATCCAATTAAAGTAAACACGAGCTTTGTTACGTATAAATTTATTAGCATTTTATAATGATTATAGTATATTATACAAACATGTATTGTATACTTGTACCTATATTGGTACATACAAAAATATCACATGTCAAGGAATTTTGATATAACATTCTGGTGAGAAAGATCACAGGATTCACAGGATCGAAGTAGTGACCTCATTATTTAAAAAAATGTTTTTCTTTTTTTATATTCAACAAAAAAAATTAGAACAGGCAAAGCGACACCGCGGTCCGCGACAGTCCGTTCTACCTTGATCCGTAAACATAACAGTGAATAAGTGCCTACTCATTTTAAGTACTAATAGATAAGTATTAGGTATGTATTCCTATATCAGCTACCCTTTGTGAATAAATATGTAAGAAACAGCAATAATCAACTTTTTTATAGTTTTAAAATGCCGCGCAATCGCAGAGGAAGGAAGTCTAAAATCAAGCGCAGTAAGTACTTAGTACCTAGTCTTTAACTTCCTCAAATTATGGCAAGAACAAACAGGTAGTTAGCTTGTATTTACCTACATAATGGTAACTACAGGTATCTACATAGATTACCTAAAGCCGCGTCTCGATACACCGCGGCCAACCATCGTAGGTACATAGTTCGACCGCGGCACTTTTGTTTAAAATTTAAATTCAGAACGCGGCAGCCGCGCGAGCCCTGTTCGATGGCTCGCCGCGCGCCCTTTATCGAGACGCGGCCTAAAGCCCAATGAATCCGACTTCACAATTTCACGCCGAAATTACAAAAAGCTTTTGTTATTTGCATCAAAAGTTTTATATACACCGAGTAATATACTATTTAATTAAAATATTTGAAATAAATTCGTCGTCATTTTTATAATTAATTCCTTACCTATTATTATACCTTACACCCAAAATTTGACCTAGAGTTACCCATACTTAAAGATTTACTTTATTGCGGCTGAAATAGTAATGTCCAAAATAATATTATAAGTATTTTGAGATATTTAGGTAATCTAGAATAAACATTTCTGTTACATACCTCAAATAATATACATATTTTAAAGTTGTAAACAACATTGGACAAATACTTAGGTAGGTACTTATCTTGCATTGATATTTTATTGTAATTATTTTGTATCTATTAACAATTAAATAACCGATCGAGAACATTTCATTGTAATATAATATGAGCATTTGCCACCTTGCCACAGTTTTTTTAAAGTGCTAAATGTATAACTTAAAAGTAAATAACAATATTGTAAACATATCTTAGTTCTCAATAAAATATATGGTGAACCATAACATAGATCATAATAATCTTTATAAAATCGAATTCAATGAGTCTAGTCCAAAATCAAGGTGTCTGGTTAAAAAACTTATGATTTCTTATTTCCTTTGCATCTTGTTGTTCTAGTCGGCTTGCCCCATTGGCTATATCATTTTTAATTGCTTCAATGAGCGCGTCGAGGGAATCGAAGTTTTTTTCGCCTCTCAAATATCCTACTATAGCAATCTTTAAATTGGATCCGTAGAAATCTTTCTCGAAATTGTGTATCACGTGGGTTTCCTGAAAAACAAGAAAATGTCTCTTACCTAAACTGTATTGACACTCACAGGAATGACGTCACGAATTAACTTATGCGGCTAGTCAGTAATATAACCTTAATACTGTAATTCCATGCAATTAAGCAATAACAATTATTTTAACGTAGATAATTGTTCATTAGAAGTGCACTTCAATAGAGGATATCCTTAATCTCTCTTTTATTATCCTGTTTCTTATTGTATCTGATTGTAAAGTTATCGTTATCACAAAGAATATCCGACGCAATGATGTCATTATAGTTTTAGGCTATGGTCAGTCTATATTAAGTAGCATAAAATGTTATGTTAATAACTATTTTTTTTAACAATTGCAATATAATCTTTGTTTTAACTACCTGATAAACATACCTAATCAAATCACATATAAGGTATATCACATAATCACATATAATATTTGAACTAGACCATTAGATATTTGGAATGAATATGGCTGATAGATTAACACATAATATGGTACTTTTAAGACCACATAACAATGTACGAAAAACCGTGGGTGAAAGCTAGTAGGCATATAATTTCATTCCGCATAGTTGAACTCTTTTGTTAATTTATAATTTTCAATTATGTACAATAAAACTGTTGGTTTTCTAATAAATAAATGATATTAAGAATACTTACAACAGACATTTCCTTGTTCTGGTAGAAGGGGCACCAACCAATGTTGGAGACCATTTTATAGATTGGACCGGAGTCCACTTGAGCCCAGCCATAGTACACACCTGGTTCTATGTTCTGAGGCAAAGACTTGACCACTTCCAATGAATAATTTGCTGAAAAAGAACATGTTATTACTGTTAAAAAATAAGAACATTTTATGTATTACTAAAATCTATATATATAAAAATGAAACCCGTTTTCCGTTGTCACGGCATCACGCCTGAACGGCTGGACCGATTTCGCTAATTCTTTTTTTTAAATGTTCATTGAAGTCCAAGGATGGTTCTTACGGTGAGAAAAATTCGAATAATTGCCGGGAAAGCCCTAAAACAGACCTTTTCTTTTTCCCATACAAATGTTTTCTTACTAAAATGTAGAGTCAATTTGAACTTTATTCCTACACAATAAAGTTCATTCTAAGGCGGGACGAAGTTCGCCGGGACAGCTAGTTTTGTTATAAAATTATTGTTGCATGTAACAAATAAAATTTTAAACTTAACTTATCATTCAATAATTAATCAGTTTTATTTTACTAAATGCTAGATTAAACTTAATAGAATTAGTGTCTGTTTCATCATCTACAGATAAAATGTAACTGACAGATAAACCTATGTCCATTTCATAAAACATGACATTTAAGACAGAGACAGCTATAAAATATCTGTCAGATAGTGAAACAGCCTGTAGATGCTGAAACCCCTTAGTCTTGATTGAAAGGGTAGAGTTTGAAAAATATTGACTTATAATTTATAAGTGTTTATAATCAAATTATAATTATTATATTAATATGGCAGTGTCCCAAAGGATTGCTTTATTATATGTCCTTGAAAAGAAACATTCTTTTTACCTAAATAGAAAATTATTGAAAGTTTTTTTTGATCAAGATTTGAATACTTTCCATGACTATTTTTAGAAACAGAGATAAGTTAAAAATCATTGCAGCTGTTTTATTATCAAATGATAACATATACCTATTTTTTGATTTAATTATCAACTAAATTAATCAGTAGGTTATTACTACTTTTTATTTAGGAAAAACATGTTCTTTTTTGAAATTATAACTTTTAATAGAGATAGATAAAATCTCACATATATATTAAATAAATACCAGTCTACACATGTCTATCAGTTTTGGAAATAGGCTTAAATAAATAGAGTTAAGTTTATAGTATAGAACAAACAATGATATACTTTGTTTAATCAAAGCAGAAGTAGGACACACTACTAGATCATTATCAGTTATATACAGTCTAAAACAAATTAATGGAATGTGTGAAGTTATATCTTAAACATAAGCAAACATACCAAACAACCTATAATAGATTACCTACCTATTGTCTTTACTAGTATCAAATATTATTTAACAGTAGATGAATCCACAAAGTACTTTTATGGTGTAATCTTTAAGCAATATGAACGTGACAAGTTTAGGAATTCATGTAATTACCTGTGGGACAGCCCAGGTCTTTAGATCCTCGTCCAAAACCTTTCACCACCTCCCCTTCAAGAAAGACAGGCAATGCAGAGGGCATAATGCCTACTAATATACTTCTAATCGAGGCGGTTACGCGAGAGGAAGCCTGACCTAGTATCAAACAAATGTTATCAAAGTTTCACTTTGCAGTGCAACACTGAACGAAACTAATTAAAATATTTTTAAAACTAGTCCCAACTTTGAAATGGTTATGACACGACTATGAATACAACTGATAATAAACTAAACCCCATGAAATCATTCACGTCCTTTATTGCTGAGGTTAAACTTATCACTGTACGTGTACGTTTTAATTTATTGTAGTCTTCAATTTACCTAAGTTAAATTGTAATACCATTTCTTTGAACGGGATTGGATTCTTGATTCTTGGTTAGAACTGTCAAAAATGAAAATATCAAACGTCAAAATTGACATTAGGTTAGTTGTACATATGCATCATCAGTTTTGGTGGCCGTGTCGAATTTATTTGTTTTTTTTTTTTTACATTTTGATGTTTTTTTTGTGCGTTTATAAGTATTCTATGCCATCAAGTCGATCGGTAACCTCAATTTAACCTACATTCCAACCCATGGAAATAATGCAAAGAATCCAAAATCTGAGAATTGCAAACTCAACACGAGCTCAACTCGATGATATTTTGAACCGAAGATATAAACTCATAAAAATATCTCTTTCTTAGAAAAAAAAATTACCTACTAAATATCCAAATGTGCAACCATTTCTGGATCCGGATATCCGGGAGTCCGGATTCTTCTTGTCTAAGTATGCACCTAGCTTTATGTTTGAAGTGTGTTGCTCATTAGCTTTGTGTGTGTGTGCGTCGAGGTGTGCGTGAATACTCGCGTGAATACTTAATTTCATTCATTCATCCATTCGTTCTTGTCTGACTCGCTCGCGTAGCGTAAAAAAATATTTTGTCAATCAATCTACCATACAAAATTACAAATGGAGCAAGTGTAAATTCTGGTATTTTGTGATAAAAACAAAAAATATTCCCTGTGGACAATAAACCAAATGTAATCAAGGTTAAGACGGCTTTTAGTTTGGGTGAACCGATGATTCCAATTACTTTGTAATGTAGAATTAGTGGTAAAACGGTAAATAATCTTCAGGACTGTTGGTTGTTGACAATGATTTTTCCCTTTGTAACATATTTTTCGATCACGAACATCATGTCGTCCGTTTTCTGATATTAAAATGTCAGAAAAAGGATACGAAGGTGAGCAGTCGCCATCGTCGTGGGACATTCCAGGTCCGTCTTCACTCGCCGCTATTCTAGATTCTGTGTTCACTACGACGAGCTCCGACAATCAGCAAAGAAATGGTAAATAACACTTGACTCTTAACAACACGAGTATCGATATTTCGTAGAGTTTTATAACAGTTGCTTCGCCCTACTTTTTCCTATTTATGTATCAGTTTTTTTTTATACAGAAGAGTTGTATTTTTCTGATCTTTATGCAGGTTTCTTGTAATCTTTCACATTTGTGGTCTCTTTTGGAGTATTTGCTAGCATATTCTTATTTTTTAACTTGTTTACTGAAGATATAATCAATGTTCAATTGTATTGAAAATTATCTTAATGTTATATATCAGGAAGTTAGAATGTAAAATATAAATTCCATAAAACCTATTGCATGAAGATCAATACAATAAGGATCTTGCTTGATAAGTACCTAGGTACTGGTAACAAACTGGCAGACCAAAATCCTGCTGAAGTAGAATATCTCTTGCTCTGCAAAGTACTATTAACAATTAAAATCATGACTTTTAAAACCTTAAATTATACTTAATAAAATTGTCAACTGATCTCTTAATAACACAAAGGAAATAAATAATGGACACAGATGAGAATTGGCTCAGAGTAACCACTTGTGCAGCATTGTGACTGTGGCATTTCATCACAAATATGTTGAAGGCGTGCGTTGCAAACAATATCCAGATTTTATGAACGGTTTGCTACCAAGCATGGTATATTTCATCTTTCAAATTCATTCACCGTAACTATAAAACTGAGCTCATGTCAGTGAAGCTCTTACCACTCCGTTGTGTGTTACCTTGAACTTGACACATGATTCCAGCTTATCCCTTGTTTAATAAATGGTCTTTCAAACACTAGTTCTTATTTTAGACTTATTGTTTGCTAAAGAATAGGTTCTATTATGCAACATAGTAGCATTGTTGTGATAAATATTTCCACATTTAAAACTCAACAGGATGTGACTCTATGATGCTTATCTTAAAAGTACTTAAAGAAATAACAGTAAATGTAAATCATCCATTAAGTAGTGTGGTGTCTCCCTCTGATATTTGACTAAGAAAGGGTTAGGTATAGGTATCTGTTAGATTTAATGGACTTGTCTGTAACTGGCTATGTAATACACAGACTATTATGTTCTTACTTCACGGTGCTTTAGTGGTATCATAGAACAGAAATAGACCCTTAAAGTTAAAATTAAAATCTTACATCTTATTTAAGTCATCTTTTCATCTATCATTAACAAATTCTGTCAGACATTAGTATGTACGTGAATATGTAATATAGGCCTACACTGTGCATCACACAGTTTTTTTTTCATATTGTTAGACCACTTAACCTACAAAGGTTTGGAGAAAAATACTTTAGTATGTACTCCCAGAACTGTATATGGGAAGAAATATTGAGATGTAACTGAGATATATTACAAGCACCAATTAAATACAAGAAAGTAAATGCATAGATAAAAATCAAAGCAAAAACTCATTCCAAATGTTCTCAGTCAGTTTAAATCTATCAGTTGAGGAGTTCTGAACTAAAAGTCCTTTAATGTAATATTTTTTGTTGTAGGATCCGAAGAAATGGAATGTGATACCTTGTTTGCGGAGAGCGATGATGACATAGAAGTAGTACCGATAGAAACTGAAGCCATGTCGTCGGAACAAGAGGAGTCAGGACAGAATCCTGTCATTTCTTCCAATTTTGAAAATCCTTCGACAACAAATCAGCCGTATGAAAATGCACCTTACTGTGATGAAGACCATTCTGTGAATCCAGTAAGCCACCCTCAATCGTCACATACGCCGGTACCGGAGGAGTACCAGCCGCTGCCAGACAGCTCAAGCTCACTCGACTACGGTCTCGGCGCTACCGGACCTGACCCCAATGACCCAAACGGACAGAGACGCTATCCAGACATGAACATGAGATACCAACCCAAACCGTACTTGAGTCAACATAGGGGATATTACTACCACCACTATGCTCGCTACGGAGGACCGGCGCGACCGCCCCGCGAGTACATCGTGGCTCCCTTTCACAACAATGTGTTAGTGCTCAGTGATGACCGGACCTACGTATCTCATCCTATGGCTTACATGATGCCGCCGGTACACGCCCCGATGCAAGGCAATATGATGCCGCATCGACAGTTCTCACACATGCAACACGGAGAGGATGACAGATATGAAAATATACCCGAACAAGGAGACGAACAGGAAGAGGAGACGCCACAAACACCGAGCCCTGAGAGACCAAGTCGGAAATTAAATATTTCTCCGCGTCATAGACAATCTAAAGAAAACGAGAATAATTCGAGCTTAATAGTGGTAAGCTCTGAGGATGAAGACAACGCAACTGCACCAAGAAATATGCAATATGAAAATGAAGCCCAAGCATCCGCTAATGTAGAGGTTCCAACTATTGGGTACCGCACACACCCTGAGCCTCCGAAAATAAGCATTAAAAGGGAACCTCACGATCATGTTGCAGCGTCGACGCAATCCGGGGGCGATAGAGAGATAAATAATGTACAGCATCCCTCTCAAACGCAGCACGCCACCGGGCGCCGGCAAAGCGTTGCACATAGCCACACTAGCAACTGCGTGCAGTCCGGTGTCGTTAAACAAGAGCCGAGGTTCGGAGGCCATAGCCAAAGCTGCCACGTCCGACCGAACCCGGCCAGTGGCGGGTGTGCACACACATACGCCGATCCGGCACACTATCACGCGCACCCCCCGCACTACAACTGTCACCCGGGGCCCCTGGACCACTACCACCATCACCATCATAGAAATATTTTAAGGCCTTGCCCTCGTAACGACAACGCAGTTGGAGGTTCAAACAATCCTACAGCTGTGAAGGATGAACCAGTTTGTCAACCTCCCAATATAAAGCAGGAGGCGAGTACGCCGCATCCGACAGTTTCTGGAGATGCTACTGTCACAACCGCTACGAATACTATAAAAGTAGAGTCGGCAGATAAACTTCAAGTTAAGAAAGAACCGTGTGCTTCAACGCCTAAGAGAACCGTCGAGAATGCGACGAATGTGAGCGTAAAGACTGAAGGGAATAAAAGCAGGGTACAAGACGTGGACGCGGCGGGCGATGGTCGGGCCAAGGTCACGTCGCCGCAACCTGGGACCAGCTCGGAGAGGTCTGCCCCTGCTGAAAAGAAACCCAAGTGCGATGCTAAGGTAAATCATTTTTATCAAAATATTAATGAGTGTCGATTTGACTATTACATTTTATACTTCAGTCGAGTTTTTCTGTGATTAAGATAAAGCAATGGTATAATAATTTGTCACAGGAAGTACAAGCATCAACGGGTGACGGCATGTTGTCAGCTCCGGATCTCCAACTAGATTGGGTTTCAGACAGCTCCGACGATGATGTGCAAGTGCTTGGAGAAGAAAATAACTCGGTAAGAAATACTTTGTTACTCTTAAAAAATATCATGTTATTTATTTCATGTTTTTGAACGCTTGTGGGATCTTACACGTTACTCTAACGTAGGCATTATAAAAACTTGCAAGTAAGATGATCGATTAGACTAGTACTCATCAGTTTGAATGTGTCGTTTACAAAACTAACAATAAAATATATGTGCAAATTACATTAGAATTGCTGAGTTTGGTTTAAGTACCTATGTGTAGACATCTTGTATTTCAGCACCTGTAATATTAGAATTAGACGTATCATACATACAAGTAACTTTGCTATGTAGGTAAAAACAATTTCATTACAGCAAAGTAATGTTATATTATGATAGTTTATTAGCTCAGGGTTGGGTTCAATATCGACGAAGGCGTGTAAAGTAAACAAAAACTAAATTAGGTAAGTTGCTATTACTTATATCATAATTGCGAACGTTACTTTATCTGTTTACCTTTCTACCTCTCTCTATCTAATTATTATGATATGTTTTCAACCACACTGCTCAGCGGAATATCTCTAAGACCCGAACAAAATACATTTCCATGCGTGCGAAGCGGCACGCAAAAGCTAATATAAATCTAGTCAAAACCTTGTCATTCTGCTGAATTTCTTATATTTGCGCGTTGCGAATCATGTTATTGTCTGAACTAGCGATGTTAGCATTTTTTTTAAAATCACATTGTTATGCACATGCATTAAACATGGTCGTATTCGTCCCGGCGTACAAGGAACGGGCCCGTTAGGATGAACTGTGAACATCATTCCTTATTGTCATACAGTAAACCATACTATTTGCATGTGCTTTGAATGGTATCATCTCGATTCTTCCTGTGAATGACGTAAATGCCGCAGCTAAGGGAATATCAATTATATGAAGGATGGCTGGCAAATTAGCATTTTAACCTGCCTGCCGCTTTCAAAGCGTTATTTCTTTTTTCCGTGTGTATTATTTGTTATACTTGGGAGTGGTCTCTGTCCAGCAATGGTACCCATAAGAGTGTTAGAGGGTAGAAATTGGCATTCTATGAAACAAAAGTTTGATGCGTTGTCAGAATATTTTGATGACTTGATAAACTTGAGAATAAATAGATATTTTTGCCCAATTCTTAAATGTTGCAAAGCGAAATGATTTACTAAAGGCAGCTCAGCAATAAAAACTAAATTATTTTTAATAATGTTCACTGATTTCACGTGCTAGCGAATTAGAAGATGATTACGTATAATTAATGTGCTATTTGCGAATTTTATAGATGATAACACAATTTTTATTTAACATGTCTGCGTTATTATTCTTCATAAACACATGATAACAAGTTAGTTTAGTTATCATTAGTTAATTTGTTACTTAAATATTAAAATTATTGAAATAGGTAATGACCGTGAGTCATAACAATTGTCGACCGATCATTTGGTAAAGAGTGGTACAGTTTGATCATCGCAGTGTAATGTTGCAGCGCGTGGTGATCGACCTCACGCGGTCCCCCGAGGTGGTGGACCGGCAGACAGAAGCGGCTGAGCCGCAGGGCCCCCGCGACACGCCGACCCCCCGCGCGCAGCCCACGCCGCCGCGCGTGTTCGACCAGCCACTGCTGCCGGACCCCCCGCTCTACCACAACGCACCGCTCCCGCAGCACGCACACCTCCTGCGAACTAGGTCGCCAGTACCAAATTTAATGTGACTAACTTAAAGCTTATTTGCAGAGGTCGATCTGATCCACGTCCGTGATCTGGAGACGTAGATGAGCGGTTTTTGTTTGTTATTCTTTTTATCGGATTACTAGAAGCTTCCGTCATATCTTGGAAAACAAATCAGGATATCAGAAAATAATATAGCCTATGTGTTAATCTGATGTGTAAGCTACAGTATTGCCAAGTTTCATCAAAATCTGTTCAGTAGTTTTTGCGTGAAAGAGTAACAATCATCCATCGGCATAAACATTGATATTTATAATACTATTAGTAGCATTAGTAGTCTCACAGCTTAGCTGCTACTCGAAATAGCCAGTTTTCTCATAAATCCGACGACGCGCGTGATTTCTAGCTTGATCCACGGATCTTACTTTCCATTTGGGGTCGTGTTCGCCTAAGATCATTATTCCACTGGATCATATCGGCCTTTGTTTGCAAATCCTTTATACTAACATAACTTATTAACGCCTCTGAAATTATGATTGACTATTTGACTACGATTGCTCCGAGTTCATAAATGAACCTATAATGTTTGAAATTGCATAGCTTTAATTATCTATGTATGTTTGTGTTTATTTTTACAATACTTAGGAAGTTTCCAAGGATAACTTGTAAGTTTACATAGTTTATAACAACCATATTTATATTATTTTAAACATTATGATTTATCAATGTCGCATTAAATAATATTATATATTATTACAGCGATAAATATAAGAATTGGTCATTATTATTAGTATTACCATTAGCTATAATATAAGCGATAGGCATTTTTGTTTCGCATGTGTACGCAGGACTTAATAATAATGAATATTATAAAACAAATTCTATAGTACCATTATCGATCACGCATTACATGTTAATCAAATATTTCTAGAATCGATGATTTTATGAAACGCCCAAGTCGGCGAAACAAAAGAATGTGCAATATTTTATCTTTTTTTTTTAAACACAAGTGTGTAGTGGGTTCGATTCCCGCTTATATTAATACATGCTCAGCAGAATTAGGTAAATTTTTATAGTCACGTAAACGTCATTCATAGATACGAGTATAGTGTTTTATGTTTACACAGCGTTATTTTACACAATATTACTGCTTATCATCATAACTCGAATGTCTTGTATGTACTTACCTTTATAATATAGGCAAGCACTTAAGTAGTTAACTTTATGCTCTGACTAGGTCGTATATTTAAAGACATTTTTAGATAAAGCGCTGACGTTGTTGATGTTTGTGCAGAGTCCGGGTCGGCGGCTGCATGGTGGCGTGCCGCGGCTGCTGCTGCGGGCCGCACCCCCACCACCCGCATCACCCGCATCTGCCGCACACGCACTCTGCGCAGCCGCACGCTCATTGTAAGTATACTACATACCTCTCACAGACGCTCACAGCCTCTTACTTTAAACGTGCAATAGGCAAAACCATTTTATGATATCAGTAATGCAAATTGTTAGTTTTCAGTAATAAATCTTTTTTTAATTTATGAGCATCCGCTAAGTTACGTTTTAGGGTCATTTTCCACGGCCGCCAACTTCATATAATACCGTTGTTACAGGATCGATAAAGATACCTACGTAATATGTATTGTGTGTACTCACACACTCATACAAATAGTCTTTGGTTGAAGCAGTATGTTGTCATAGAAAGGAAACCTAAATCACTGGTTTAAAATAGACGTGGTATCCAAGAATATTAATTAATCTTATTAAAATAATGTTTTCGTCTTGGTACAGTAACGGATCGGCGCCGCGACGGTATGTCGATAGCGCCCCCGTACCTAGTCCACGAGCGTCTCTGGCAGCGACAACAACACATGCTGGTACGTATTTAATACCATAAGTACTCTAGCAGCCGAATATAGATCTCAGTGGACTGCAATCACCATCTTCATCATCAGCCCTTTTAACGTCCCCTGTAGCACGAGCCCACTCTCATACGAGAATGATTACGCCCTAATCTACTACGCTGGATCAATGCGGGTTTGCGGATTTCAAATACACATTCGAATTTCTTCTCTAGTGTATGCAGGTTTCCACAAGATATGTATTTTCCTTCATCTTTAGCGTGTAATAATCGGATACTCACGGATTGAGTATCCGATTATCACACGCTAACAGTAGGCGAGGCCTATGTCCAGCAGTGGACTGCAACAGGCTGATGATGAAGTTACTACGCTTCATGTAAAACTGACTATAAAGTAGGTATATAACACATGGGTATAAGAATTCGACGGTATTTGTCTAGCCACATATAACGTTCAGGCATATTACAGAATGATCTAAATATTCGATTTTATCCTCCGGTTCATGAATAATGCAGTTTTTCGAAGACATAATAATATAACAGCGTCTTTTTGAGTGTAATATGATTTCTTACTAAGCTATTTTACTCTTTGAGGCCTTTGTCTTTTTAGTTCGTTGCAGACCGTTTAAAAAGTCAAGAAATGACGGTATTGACGGTCTTATTGTTTCTGTGGCTTGTCGAGTTGCCGTGAGGTGTAATCACCTACCTAAATGGCGATCATAATATGTACAAACATAATAAAGACATTTAAGTAACAAAAATCAATTAGAATATAGCTTAACTAAATCCATTCGCACTACAGGTGCTTAGAATGCCATTCAGTACCATCTTACCTCGATAACATATTTCTAAATAGCTGTTACCACCCGCCACCCGATTTGACGAAACTGAAAAAGAAAACTTTTCTTTCTTTCGATTTTTCGTCGTAATTTGTAACAAAACTTGTATTTATAAGCTCTGAGCGCCAAACACGAAACCAAACACGCAAACTCCTTTGTGAAAAAAAAAGTAAAAATATTACTTACAAATCTCGCGAACTTAAATTTAAGTAAAAACTTTTCAAAGTTGTCGTGAGTAAACTTTCGTTTTTCATCAAAATTTTTTCAAAAAGAGCAGAGCTAGATTTCAATTTTGATAAACCGTAAAGAGGTCGAGACCTATATTTTCTAGATGTGCCTGGATGTAATGAAAAGGTGACCTACATAGAGGCGGGATGCAATCTATTGATTTCAGTGTGACGCATTTAATTTACCTGTTGCTTGATGTTCTCGGCATAGCAACAAGTGCCTCCCTCCCCATTCCCGTCACCCCACCCCCAGCAGCCCGCGCGGTTAGGAATTGCATATGTGATAGTATTGACTAGTTGTGATTGCATGCGCGTAGGAGGTGCAGCGGCGCAGTATGATGGGCGAGATGGGTGGGTTCAGCGCGGGGTTCGCGCACTTCACTCCCGGGTACGCCATGCCGCCGCCCCCCTCCGCCGTCCTAGCGGTGAGTACCTCGTATCGATACCCGCAGCCACTACTAACCTACATTGCACCCTATTTTGGGTAGTTCTTAAATGATTGTGTAAGTACCGCCGTTTTGAAATAAAGCAGTTGCTACCCGGACTTTCGTGGTGTCATTATAAATATTATAATACTACATGGTGACAGCGGTAAAAAATCGGGAAATTAGTAAAATTTACGTAAATTGAGTTTTAAACGTGTGAAACATAAAGTAGGAGTAAAAGTTTGTGTACAGTGTAAAATGGAACACGCTCCGTCAGGATTGAGTTTGGATGGTAGCCCCATCAGCCGGGCTGATGCATATAAGCGATGGAAAACCCAGTTCAATCTGTTCCTAAAAGCATCGGGGGTGCATAAAGCGGAAGCAGGGGTGCAAGCAAGTGTACTAATCAACTTAATAGGCGCTGATGGCGTCGATGTCTATCAGACATTTGCGTTCAAAAACTACACAGAAAGCAATGTCGTCAGTGTAGTGATAAAAAAATTCGACGATTATTTTGGAATGAAACCAAACGTAACGTTGTTTAGGTATAATTACAAGACGCCAGGAACCGGGTGGGTCGATTTATCATTATGTCACGGCGTTAAATTTGTCGAGTCGCACCTGCGAGTTTAGAACGCTAGAAGAGGAGCTTATCAGATGATTTCACAATTGAGAAGGCAGTGAAAATGTGTCAAGCCGACGAGGTGTCATCTGACAGCAATCAAGTACTGGAATCGGCCGTTAGGGCTGCGGCTGGGCCGTTGCCGGATCCAGTGGCATGGGGCGACGAGATACGACTATGGGGCATAGCTAGGATTGCCACAGGTGTGGCGGGCAGTGTAAAGATCTAAATTCTTGTCCCGCGGTCTCTGTGCAGTGTTATGTTTGTGAAAATTGAGGCCATTATGTGAGAATGTGTAAATTAACTCGAATAATAACTTTGTAATTGTTTTATTTAATTTAAAGTTTTACATTTTAGTTATATCCATAGAATACTTTGTAAATGTTTCTTAGTTTTTAAGGGGAAGGTGTTGTGGGTAGTTGTTAAATGATTGTGTAAGTACCGACGCCGTTTTGAAATAAAGCAGTTGCTAACCGGACTTGCGTGGTTTCATTATAATACTAAAGACCCTATACGAAGCTCGCTTGCGTAAAATTCCGCTAAACAGTCGGTTTCATGCCGCGCACTCATCACGCGATCTTTCTTGAAGCCGAGCGAAACTGAAGACTTTTCGGAGCAAACTTTTGTGCGCGAAGTGGAAGTTTCTTATTTACAAACCGACAGCGAAACTTCCGACGCTATGGAAAATGACAACGAACAAAAGGAAGAGGTAGGTGCGACTCGATGAACACTTTTTAGAACAAATTTTGAAACACGTTTTATAGTTTCTGATTTCGACGTGAGAAATAAAATAGTAACGAGGAGTTTTGAACAGCGAATAAACTTTTTAACATAAATTACAATAAAATCCTTGGTTTTCGAGGTTCTTATACTAGCGAATATATCAGAATTAAGCTATCTACCACCTACCTATAACTTTTTTTGTTATTGACGATAAAATCTACAATACTTTGTCAAGTGTTGAACACGTATTATAGTTGTTAGAATATAGGCAGGCACGGGCTGGCCTAGAGACAGAGTAATCCTAAAGACAGTTGACCATCCCGGTGGTGTTTCAGTTCCCGGATGAGTTCGAGCAGCGCGACGTCGCGCCGCCGCTCGCGCCCGGACTCGCGCCCGCTCCTATGATGCTGTAAGTACTTGCACTACTAATACACTGTCACTTTTAAATCACAGGTTTTACTCATAACATTAATACGAACTGGTTTTACTAGGAAAAAAATGTTTCAGCATTCATAAATTTCGATATAATGCCAAATGTATTTAAAAAAAAACACTCTGTGCTGTGACAACTAAAGACAGCAAATACGTAATTCGGAAGTTAAAAGATTACGAGTACAATCAACTTTTCTACGCTAAATTCTCAACCTGTTGCTACGGGGGCGTACACGGGTAGTACTAAATTTGCCTTCGCTGGGTAAACCTTTGTCCAGAATTACTCGTCCACAAACTCATATGATATAGATGAGATACCACACATGCTATAGGTACACATAAACTATTGTCGTATGGCGCCAGCTCTCTTTAACAAACAACCTACTTGTTCGCGTGCGTGTTAAGGGATACAAAGGGACCACGAAAATCAATACGACGGCCGGCAACATATCTATTATAAGCATTTAAAATTTCATTAATGTCGCCGACTGATCAAACGCGGTTCAATTAATTTATCTCAAATATTTGAACTTCGCGCGCTACACAGCAGAGTGTTTCTTTCTACTATACCTTAGTTTATTTTATATTATAAACAATGTTTTGTTTGATTAAAAGTCATTTTCGTAAAATATTTCAATTATATTCTCGTAATAAACGAAATATTTATATATTTCAGTTAGGAACAATAACAGATTAGAGATTAATTTCAATAAATTAATGCGGTTTGCGGAAAAGAACGATAAATTTGTTATTATTTTTAAAAAAATCTCCTCTAATATTTAATGGCGAATAGCCTGCAAGCGTAGAAAAGAAAGACCAGCTAAATATTATAAGGAGTACACAGCAACAAATTATTATTATCTAAGTACAGTAATGATACTAATGTTGACTAAATATTAACAATAATTACTAATGGACTATTTATCGCGGTTCCAGTGATGGCCAACACATCCATCATCACATGCACCACTACATGCAGATGCACCCGCCACATCTGCACATCTCCATTCAACCTTCAGTAATGGTACGTGTTGGGTTTCTTTTATTTTATTTTATAAATAAAATCAGATAGTGATTTTGGAGAGACGTGGTCTTAGACATACAGCTGTAATTGACTAATTGGGTTGATAAGATGTGAAGAAACGTGTAGACGGAGTTTCGAAACATACAATTTTAATTCTGTTTTCAGTGACTTTTCGTGTTGGTATTTTTTTGTTTATAACGTGGTGCTAACTTTTAAAATTGCTCCCAACACTTTTTTGAGTTTTGGGCCTCAACACTAACAGGCCAAGTCAAGCAAGAGTACTCTAAAATGGCGTGCATGTATGAGGCGACTGATGAACGTGGATTAAGTGAAAGAAGTGTGTTTGGGTCGCAGCAAGTAGAGGGAAGTGGTGTGTGCCAATCCCAATGGGAAATAATTAATAGGTATGTCTCCACCAATGCGCTTGCTTCCACGTTCATCTTACGTTTTCATTTAACGCATACCAGAAAAACCATAGCGCATAAAATAGCGCACGTCTCAAAATATGTCAAACAGTAGGGCAAAGCGCTTGACGCAAAACGAGCTGAAAATTGAATCGCAAGCTGAACATGAAAAAGAAAACGAAAGCGCGCTGATGGGGACATACCTAGAGAGTAGTTAACGAGCGATTTTCAAAGAGGCTCTAGCACAGAACCATAGCCAATCAACCCCATACGAGGGTGTCCGGGTTCAGATTGTAAGTGAAAATGTGAAGTCGTTGGCGCAGAGTTCGTCAGCGGCATTGGCGGCGGCGCAGATGGCCGCCATGGTGCGCGTGGCCGAGGCGGCGGAGGCGCGGCGGGCGGCGTCACGCGGTGCGTCGCGGGCCGTCATCGAGCGCAACACATACCGACACGCCTACGCGCGACCCGCACCGCACCACCAGGACGAGAAATGCACTATCTGCCTCTCCATTTTCGAAGTTGACTCTGATTGCCGGTAATTTCTTTGTTGCTCTATTATATTAATTGCCGATTCTTTTAACTAACTTGAAATTTTAGATATTCATCGAATATTTGTTTGCAGGCGACTACCCTGCATGCACCTATTCCATATGGAATGCGTGGATCAATGGTTAAGTACCAACAAACACTGCCCGATCTGCCGAGTGGACATCGAGACCCACCTCAACAAAGACGCCACCTTCTAAATATTATAACAACCTACATGAATACAACATGCCCATACCGGCTCAGAAATCAGTGAAGTGACGTAACCACACGTTGGAGAGAGACAGAGAGACAGAACTAAATCAAATTAAATGAAAAGTCAAATGAAAACATCAGTGATTGAATCACTTAAATATATTCGACTTTGATAAATATAATACTCTGTCTCTCTGAATATAATTGTATGGGACATCAGCAAGCGAAGCATATTTGATGTATAAAAAATATATAATAAGGTAGAATAGTTTCTGGTTACATAAATGTTGTGTTTTTAACTTATAAATGTTTTAAATGTTCAATATTTGATTTCATTTCGATGTATTGATAGAATATAATAGTAGATTACAACAGACAGATGAGCTATTTAGACTGCAGCACCTTCACACCGTTGTGACCAGCGATAAAAGGTAAAATACTAAAATTAAAAATATAACGTCAATAATATTACTTACCTACCACATGCTGTATTACAAGCTAAAAAATTCATTCAGCATTATAATCTCAGTTTATAAGAAATCTTGACTCAAAACGATTCACGTGTTGATACAAAATATCCTGCGTTCACGCCTGGTTATATCTTCACGACTCGCAGATTACTTGTAAAGCGCCTATCGGGGCATTCTGCAGTTAGAAGCTCTTTCACATCAATAAAGCTATATATTCATTGGGAGAACAGCTCAAACAAGCGGGAAAGTAAACTAGTCTCTAGGGATGTTCACACCGAAAAATACTGACCGGCTAGCGTTCGCACAGCGTATTAAGTATCCTGCAAATCGTAGGAAACATAACTCCAGCCGTTTCTAAATAAGCTGAAATATAAAGTGTACATGAAATATTTTGTAAGTCACGTGGCCACGCCTGTTTCACGCCGCAATTCACTGGCACAACGGAACTTCATGTATTCACCTGTAAAATCTATTGCTGAAAATATTTACAAATAGCTACAATATCGCTACGGTTTTGCATGCATTTATCGTGTGTATTAAATGTTAGGTACAGTTGCACAATCTGTTCAGTGTTTAATCTTTCGAATACACAAAGATAGGTACATCGTTACGTAAATATATATTAAAGCTGTTCGTAGCTATATCCTTCGATTCACATTAACAGTTTGTCGCTCGTATGTCTGCTTTGGACGTTTAAATCGATGTTTAATTGATGTTAAATATAAGAATAAAACTGTTTCTTTTATCTAAATTACTTACGGTCTAATTTAAGACTTAAACCTGGACCAACTCCCTGGACATAATTTATTAAAGAAATATTGTGAATTTCTGATATGTAAACGTGTAAAAAAATTTCATTACATTATAAAATAAGTAATTGTTTTCATTTCAAAGTAGATTAAAATTGATGTCTATCGATGTATTTAAATTTTATAGCATTGTAACTATTTTGTCGAATTGATTATTTTCAAATTGTCTAAAATACACGTGTAAGTACTTAAAAAAACATTTCACTGAAACTATTCATACCGTACTTATTGTTATATCTGTTATATTCTTATGATTATCTGATTATTCGCAAGAGTTGATCAATTACAAATTAAACATTGTATTGCTTAATTCCTATATTTTGTTAAAATATTACGGTTAATTACATTTTGGGTCCCGAAAATCCGAGCTCCAAATAATATGAACACTCTATTCATTTCTTTTTCTTATTATTTTGATCGAATGCATTGTCTTTCAATCTCTCCTCCAAGTTCGGAGTACTCATGATAGCTTTTTTTTGCAATTCTAAGCTTTCTTGTTGAAGGTCGTACGTCAATTGCTTCTGAACGTTACATGTCCTGAAATTAAATACTTCTATTACTTACAATCGTATTTCGGGCTAATATAAATGTTAGGTAACATAAATTAATCCTAAAATGAAATGGTCAACAGCTTGTATAGGTATGTGATGAATGAACTAAATTTGGGTAAGAAGGTTGATAGTCTAGGTGTCTTAAGGGAATTATATCAAGTCAAAATGTATGCTTCCCTATTAGGTAAATGAGAGTAGCTAAGAAAAGTTACTATGTGAGTGATTTACAACTGAAAATGCTATATTTGTGATGTAAAATTGAACTGATTATAGTCTTAGTAGTCCACACAAGGATAAACATCTCTAATTATGTATATTTTTAAAGATTGAGAGCTGGAAGTTGCGAAATAGCTCTTAAGGCACCATAGTATGGTAGTTTTCCCTGTAAATGCATAAAAATGTTTTAAATCCAAGGCTTCAAGATAAAAAGTTCCTAAGTCAGGGCAATCTGGTTTAAAATTATACATGTACTTACTATCAGCTCTCAATCTATACAAACGGTATAATATTATCTATGTTAAAATGTATAATATCTATAAGATGATTTTCTGAACATTTCTGTTACGTTAAAAGCTAATTATTACAATGTTAGAAGTTACAAGAGATGACTATAATTGTTATTTTTTATTAGGGTTATTTAATTTTTTTATCAACCCAAAAACTTTAAGTCAATACTTTTTATTATGAATTAGGAAGCAAAAGGAAAGGGTGACTTGTGAAATCCACAAAATTGTAGATTTTTTTTTGTTCAAATATTAATAAATTACCTAAGTTATAATTATATTTTGAAATAAATGACATTTTCATTGAAACTAAATGATTCTTTGAATTACCATACTGCTCTCCATTAATAACATACTGACAATATAATGATTTGAAGATTTCACAATGAACCAAGTGCAATGAATGAGACATCTACTGTTACAGTGGTCAAAATTAGGATTAAAACTTGTTGATTTCCATGGTTGTTGCGGATCAAAGATGAGAAGATGATTATGTTTGAAAAAAAAAAGTTCTATTCTTTAAGCTATATTCTCTACATAAATAAATAAATAAATGTTTTTGATAAAGTATTTGTTATTATTACATTACCTGCACGCATGATCAATCCTTTCACAGATTGCATCAGAGGCTGCTATATTTACAAGTAAGATATTTCGGCTGCAACTGTAGCCAACTTTTCAGCGTAATCCATCTAACCTGCAATATATTATAAACAGTTAATGTTCTGAGTGTGATGTAGAAAAACAAACTTAGACGCAGCGATCTACTCGTCGGAATCAGACGGGTCTGACCTTGAGACGCGTCGCGCTAAGCGGCTGGACCGGGCCAAGGCTCTCAAGGACTCGGACGACGAGGGCAGCGACAACGCGGACGAGGCCGGCGGCGACACTCCGCAGCGAAGCGGCAGCGCTAGCGGCAGCGGCAGCGGCAGCGAATCCGCCAGCGGAAGTGACTAGCGACACTTGGACCACGAAACTTCTGTCGGTATTTCTCCTAGCTAGATTGGGTAGTGTCAGTTATTACAAATCTATAAACCTTTAATGCTCTGCATATAGTTTTGTGACCCTTGTAGGAATTATTTTCACTTGATTTTTGATATTTCCGAAAACAATGACTAGATTTTGTCCATTGTGACTTGTTTTTGAAATGTTCTGTAGGAGATATTTTGTATGGTAATGTCACAATTTCTCATCAAGCAGACACTATATTGAAGTAATGTTATATCTTTCTTATATTGGCGATGTTTGCTAACTTAAAGCTGCACTATTCATTTTGCTCCAAAATCTGTTTCTTCATATAGATGCGAATCTTAATTGTCTGTCTTTGACGCATGATATTGGAGAATTTTGCTGCTTTATGCAACTGCGAAGTGTACCGTATTGTGACAAGATTTTGTGTTCATTGCTGTTTATTACTGTTCAAGAAACTTACTGCCGATAGACAAGTATCTAAAAATAACATGTATGCTGTTAAGATTAAATAAATAAAAGAAGACACTTGCGTAAAACTGTAGTCTTGCGAGTATATTTCTACAAGTCATTGGTTTGGATTTACCTCGAGGCCCTGAAGTTAAGAAAATGAGATAAAATAAAATAAAAATTGGGTGATAAATAACTCGTCGCGCCTTGGTCGCGCTATTCCGTGGCCTTTAAATGCAATGTGATCACTAATAATGTCAAAAAAAAGAATATTCCTAGAATGTATATGTCATTTATTATGTAAGCAAAGTAATAACGTACAAACAATATATCGATATTGTCTGAAAGCAATAATTTTAACGAGAGTTTGGAAAATAGTTCGGTGGGTAGAAAATTGTTGAACGCGTAAGTAGGCACTTTAAATTTCGACTACAAAAATATGTACCTAATGGTCTTTCTACACAGTTCTACACACATCCAGGCCGTGTCTGGGACGTGTCAGGGAAAAAATATCATTCCATACATTTTCAATGGATTCGTTCATACACATTGTCATGACGACGTATTGTTTTCCCTCCTGACGGGCCACGACCCGGACACGTCCCGAGCACGGCCCGAATCTGTGTAGATAGTAGACCTTAAATGCGCATTTTTCCACTTTATTAATTGGTTCAAAAAAGTAGGAAAGTATGTATTAATTAGTTTAATGTCATAACATAACATTAAACTTGTTATTGTAATATTCAATCTTTTTTGATTTGTTGTTATTTGTTATAGTTACAGTTGTTGGTAATTATTCACGAGCAGAGTTAGTAGGTTTTGAATTCATCGATTGATTTCAAAGTCAGCCTGTAGACAAACAAAATAATTAAAAGAAAGCGAATGAGCCAAATACACCGAACATTGTACTTAAAGGTCAAATAATAAATTAAATTATACACATTTTACCATTTACCGTTTGCTGTCGTAAAAATTAAATGTACAGACTGGCCAAAAAGAGTAGAAATTAAAAAGTGGCAACACTGCTGTAGTGCCGTCCCTTATTTCATAATAGATTGATTTGAAAGGGACGATGCATTTTTTAATTACTACTCTTTTTGGCCAGTCTATACCTATTTGTATTAAATTCTAGAAACGCAAATAACATAGTTCGGAGCTAGAACTTTGCTTTATTGGATTATTGTATTGTATGGTTATTTGTGTATCTAATATAGTTACTTACATGGTAAATAAAAACACGATTTTATGGACGTAGCGTTTTACTTCTCATTTATATCTTACATTTTATAATGCTATGTGATGTGATTATGAGCTTTATTTATCACGGCAATGCGAACAAGTAAAAAGTTATTCAATTTATTTCAAGTGAAGATCCAATTTCCAATAAGTAAAGTTAGTATTACATAAATTGAGATAAGTAAATTAACATGAGTAGGTACTGAATATGGTTTAAGTAATTTAGATTTCTGTATTGCATACCTACACCTAATTCAAACTTATATTACAAAAACCGCTAGACCACAAATTCGCAAATTAGCTCTTCTGACAAACACCATGATAAAAACTTATTTAATATTTAACCTAATTATATAATCTTTCTCTTTTACTCTCAGTCTTGATGTAATAATCGCATTAATGGAACTCTTACAAAGTATCAAAACGTGTTAGACTGAATGTATTATACACAAATGAAACAACGTTCAAAAACGATTTACTATTACTACTTATTAATAAATAATATTTACTATTAATAAAAGATCTGGCTCACTTTGAACAGTTCGAGCACGCATGCATAGTCCCCATGAAAATACTGAAAGCGCGCACGCTGAGCGAAGATTTTCTTACCACCATGTCTCAAACAATACTAGTTTGGCACATGTACTTTACGTATGGGACACTCTTCTCGTCAAAACAACACTTTAGTCCGTCGTAACACTTGCCATTGCAAAGGCACACACTAAATGCATTTTGATTTACTATAACTAAGGGATAACTTGTAAGTTCACTATGCCCACGTACGTAATCTTGCCCACAGCTATAATCTCCCACACCCCCATGTCTTTCTCTGTTACATTTGTGACCACGTATCCGCAAGTGTCCGGCTGAATCTGGCTGCGGTCGTAGAAACGGTCTATGGAGGTCCTAGGCACTATTAGCTGGCAGGTCTCTAGATTCCTGATGGGATAGGCGAACCTGAATTCGAAAGTTTCGCCGACCTTTTTCGTTTCGTTCCACGGGTCTGTTGGCACGGTTTCTAAAAAAAAAATACTTTGATAAATAAAAAAAACATCTGAACCTAAAACTCGAAAATTATCCACAAACTGGCTGAACTTAAAAATATAGAAAGTAGATAGGTTTGAAACTGGCTTGTGTTTTCAGTGTAAGGTTTTAAGGTATTTACATAAAGCTTATCACATTAAATTAAATACCGTATCACTATCAATATCGCTTGAGATATGAAAGGTCCACTAGTTTCCTAGTACACATCTACTTAACGAATGCCATTCACCCCCAACTTGCCTCTTACCTCTATCGACAACTATGTGCTAACTTCAAGCCGTAAAAAGTATACGGTAGCCATTTTGTAACTAAGGCACAGTACTAGAAACATAAGTTTCCTAATACAGATTTATCAAGCCCCCAACCTGCAAAGAAATGGTTTCCCCTAATTCTGTGGCTGTGTTGCCCTCGTTAGAAATGGGTGATTCTGATAAATTCTTTGCATAAAAAAAAAACGTAAGTCGTTGGTCGGTCGTGTTTTGTCATACGGGCAAATCTGGCAGAAAAACAATTTCGATGAAACTTATTTTTGTGGTACTACTGTATCTGTCATGTATATCAAAGTGCAGGTTGCATATCACCATAGTAACGAGACGGCAACCATTTTGATTCTATCGATCAGTCAATATCAGTTGTATACACGGTGTAAAAGTTTAAAACTTTGTTAAACTAAGTATTTAAAGTAAAGATTGTTTTGCTCACCTAAAATATCAATAGCTATAGCCTGCTGCACCTCAACCCACTCGTCTTTTTCGTTTTTGAAATATGCACTCAATATCCAGTTGCCGTAATCATCTTCTGTCATTGGTCCTATGAGAAAGTTGTTGGAAGTCATATCATATGTTTTATACGCAAAAGTGTCCTCTGGTTCGTTTTGCGCTGACGTTATTTCCTTGTTCACGTTGAAAACTTTGTAATTTTCTATGTCATTTATCACGATAGTATCATTTAATGCCACTATAGCCACACCGTCTTGGTATATGTCTTTTATATGTTTGGGATTAGATATATCAAGTTGTCTGAACTCTCCCTTTGGGTTGTAGAGGTGATAAATCGGTTTTTTGCCGCTTATAATCGGGGCTGTTATTATGACCATGTCTGATAATGAAGTTTCTATAAGGACTGGGTTCAATAGTAGCTTGGTTTTACCTGAAACGAGTGTAAATTATTAATTAGAGTTATATTTCTCATTTTAGTCTGTTGATATATGAGATATAGCTCGCCATTATTCGGTTCTATTCTGTGATAAGATTGGCTATTCTCATTGAGAAAAGTCGAGCTCACCTCAGCTTGGTTTATTCTTTCAAAATTACCAAACTTGAAGTAATTTTCGAGCGTTATCGTCTCATTTTAATTATAGAGTTGCAAGTGTAGAGACCCTGTATGAAAAGTGGGGGTGGGTGGTAGGATGCAGTTCCCCCCATCCCATACTCCACTGACGGCCACTTAGTGCGGTTCTCCCCGTGAATAGTATAGGGCAGCGTTCGCAATAAACATTAATTTGGTCATTTGTAAATTACTTTTGTCACGAAACAAATTATAGATCACAAATTAACTTGGAACCAGGCTGGTAAGCAGGCTCATACTGGCAAAGTCTAAAGGTAGTTTGTAATCTAGGCTGTCGAATCTTATGGAAATGCAAAGTAGAGTATTTAGTAAGTAGTAGGTAGAGTATTTAGGGCCAGTTACGGAAAAGTGTGGTGTTCGTTTAAGGATATAAGTAAGGTAAGTAGACGAATTAATGTGACAATTAGATATGCCTGAAACGAAAGTAGCCACATCTATACCTTTGTCTTTTAGTATTTGTTTCTCTAGCGTCCGTTTCAGAAATGAATAAATTTACAGTAGAAAGCGCCTTTAGTTATGAAATAAATAAATATCTAGGTAAGTACTCATTTTACCATATACTGAAATGTAAACACTGCCACCTAACAACCCCCTTCACCCTTACTCGGAAATGGAATGGGCAGCTCATCCTTATCTCTGACCTTTTCACACTCAGCATTTCACTTCATACCTTCCCTTTCTAAATGTTGCAATTAATCATAAATAAATGAAAAAACGTCCAAAACCTGCCGAAAAGTCCATGCTCTTACGTCTATACGAACTTATTTGATCTAATACACGTATTTATGTATAGCACTTGTCAATAACTGCACTAATAAAGCAGTTTGAGCCAATGTCCTGAAACACGCTATCAAAGTTTTTCATTTGGTTGGTATAAATACAAATTGCGAATTTACTACATCGGGGAGTCCGTTGCTACTCAGTAAATGTAGTCTCGGGCTGGAGCTACGCTAAATCCGGCCTAGGCATCGTTTGTGCTCTATCATCTGGTCTGGTCTTAGGGTGTTTCCGTATTTCTCTGACTTGTTTCCATCTTCAGGTTCTCTGAACCGAGTACCACTGTAGTAGTACCATTGACTCCCTTTTACTATTTTTAATTACACATCTACCTACTTTATTTATCAGGTTCTAAAAGTAATACAAGTCCCTACTATCACTTAGTAATTATTTTGTTGAAGAGTTCTTTTGAATAATATTGGAAAATAGTGAATTGATACATTAGAAGGTAGGTTATTGTTAGTTGATCAGAGTTAGCTTTATTTTTAAATTGTTATTAATGGACGTAGTCCAAAATTCCTGAGACCACAAGTGCAGGAATTAAATATTTATTTATGTATTTAATTCCCGCATTAGTCAGCAGAAATAAAGCGAAACTTTCACACTTTTCGTACTCCCTTGACAAATTGGTTTTTGTGAAAAGGGTTCTACAAGTTTTTTTATGTACAACAAAAATCACTTTAGTCTTTGCGGAGCAGTAAGGCGGCATAGGCAAAAGTATGTGTATTATTCAAGTAAGTAATACTAAAGTAGAATGCAGCGTTGCTATAAACTTTAATCGCTGTGATAATGATAATGAGGTTTAATCGCCAATCGCCATAGTCGTAGGTACACAATGTATTGTCGTCGTACAATTTTCATGTCAAGTGGAACCTAGAGTAGAACGTATCTACCTGTGCGTCATGATAGTACTACTTATTGTTTTTTTTTTTCAAATATTCTTTCCTTGAATATGGATTCCTTGTTTATCACCCAAGAATAATTAGGATCGATAGATATCCTTTTATTTAGTCGAAAGATTTGAGCACCCGAATAGTCATGACTTAAAATGTTCTAGATTAGGTTCCTACACCTAGAACATTTTAAGTAAAAGAAGTACCTCCTACTGACGATTACCTTTATCACCTTAGTAAAACGAATTTGACACGCCCATTCATTAAAGTACTTACTGAGTGCAATATCCAGTTCGCGGTATAACTTTATCACAGTCAACTAAATTATAGTACGCTCTATTTTTAACAGTTTCGTACAGAATTAGTAATGGCTACTTAGCTACAATACCCAGATTCTACCAAATCGGTTTTTGGATTTTCAGCCGTTTAAGCATAGCTTTTTTAGCGTAAGAAAGGTCAATTTCAATTAGCACTTTGTTATCTTTGAACTATTAATATATTCGTAGTACTTACTTATATCAACTCTACACGCGTACTTACCGCTACGCTGCAATAATACCTAACGATATAGGTATTAATTATGTTACGTTATGATATGAGATAACACTCAAAAACTATTGAGGGACTTACTTAATAGAGGGAATTCATTTTCTAAGTTCGCTTCACTTTTTCCATTTTTTGTTTGGCAGTAATGACGCTATAAGTATTTGTTTAATTTCTTAAAAATATTATAGTCATAAGTTTTTAATTTTCTCGTATTAAGGTTCCCTTTGTTTCTACAATACAATAGAATTTGTTCTAACCTTCGTATATTTCATGCTACAAATACAAATATTAGTCCTCAATACATGATAGTAACTGGTAAATAGTAAGTAGGTAAGTATATGTTAATTCAGATTTAATTGTTATGTTAAAACGTTGCTGTATTATGTTGAGTTGTCATCTTTTCGTGACTATTAGGGCCGACACAAACCTAACGGATTGCAGCGCAGAGCATTTTTGATTGTCATTTATTATCGACACTAATCTCATTAGAATAATAGGTATTCAAAATAAGTTAGCAAAACAAATGAGCATCGGAGCATCGAAGCGACTACAAGCGTATGTTGTGTCAACTGATTTTGAATATTATTCTAATGAGGACAAGGTCTATATTAATAAGACAATCAAATACGTTCTGCACTGCGCTCCGGCATGTGTGCGCCGGCCCTTATTGTAGTAAGTAGCCGTATTATAGTAGATAGAGGAAGTATAAGTACTTATGATTTACAATATAATTATTTGCATAAATTATAGGCCTAATCCAGAATTCCAGAGACAAGTACCTACGCGTGAAAAGTTACATCATGTTATTGCTCGATTCGGTTCGTGCGGAACTGGCATCTATTTAACAGATTTGTGCATTAAACTAATTAGGCGATGCAAAAGAACGTAAATTAAAAAAAAATGACTTGACTATAAAAACTAAAACCGTATTTTTAAAACACGTATTGCCATTTATGTTAGCCACGTGAGGAGCTGCGTTATAGGTAAATGCGCTATGATTTTATTTATATCGTTGGCATAGTATTTTTATCAGCCGCCTGGTTTTATGTGTACCGAATACGAGTTCCTATAACCACCTAATAAGTAACTTATTTCTTCAATAACATTTGGTGTGGTGAAACTGAATGATTTTACATATTTATTCAAAAAATTACGGGAATAGTTAAAATAATCTTCTTTAACAATCCCTATAGAATTTTAGAAAAACAAGTAAGTACACAATGTAACATTTATTCAGTGTTGTATATTCCCTTTTTCTGTTTGATTAATTTAAATCAGCATTCAAATTGTAGTTTCTACGATTAAACTATTAAAAACTGAACTAAATACCTAAATATCACAAGGTTGCCAGAATGATAAGCTTGCCTTTATTTATTTATCATTTCAGAACGATGCCTCATTGTATTTTTTCTGTTTAATATTGTACAGTAACATTGAGAAGACAGGAAAGTACTTTTTTATCGCGTATCGTCTGCAATTGGTCGCTAAATACCATAGTACCATAACGTCTTCGATCACATTTATGTGAACATGAAGCCACTAGTCCTTACGTCCAGTAGGACTCAAATGCAAGTTGGTCGTGGTTCATGTGAATTGGTAATAGTACAATCTTATAAACATTCCCTAAAAATCTAATTAAAAATAAAGTCAATCACTTTGAATTGATTAAAACTCGATGAAGCGTGTTGATAAACATTTTAATTGTTAATAAAATGTACTTACTAATGATGTCACCGGTTTTGGAATACCGTAGTGTGATGCCGCACGCTTGGACCGAGGAACAAATAAGAATTAAAACACTTGTGTACATGTCTTCGAGGTTTCGCTGCCGACTGATAGCAGAAACAGATACTCTACTACTTACACACTGACGTTACGTTCATAACGCGGGTATGTCGCAGTTAATCTAGGAAATTCGATCATTTCATTTTTTTTCACTAAATTGATACGTTGCGTCGTTTTTAAGTAATTATTCCGATATTTCCAAGGATTATTAATTACGTTTGTTTGTAATAAGTTCTCAATAATAAACTTTGTACGTAGCTATATAGATATTATAAATATTTCGGAAAAAACAATATAAGTACATAAAAACTGAACAAGAAGCGTAAAGAAATAATTAGTTATTTCCTTAAAATATGACAAACGCTCGTGTATCAACGAAATACGAATACTGCTAATAAGTTGGATATCCTATTGTTTAACCGCAGCGATATTGATAGAGTTTTTATTACCGAACGCCATCTAAAAATTATGGCCGTAACATTAAATTTATCGAAAGAAAATGAACGGGTAAATAAAAAGGCACGATTTTAAACAAATCAAAGTACCGACTTATAATATGTCAACTTGCAATTAAAAATGTTGCTCTAGCTTGTATGCGAATAACTTAGCGATCAAAACTAAGAAAAGGTAAAGTGCATGTGATTTTTCTTATTAAAAAATAAGTAATTTCTACAGCAAATTGACAGAGATGATGAAAGGATGTAAATCTGTTATTACACGTATAATTTATCCTGTGTGTTACTGTGATTTTAAAGTATGTTATGCATGTACCTAACTTTGTACCTGAATTGATAAGAGAGCAGTGGTTTATTTATTTAAGTATTACCTATTTAAAACTACGGTTTTTTAAAACAAGGTTGGATTTAAGACGACTTCATGAAAGTTGTTTATTAAGATAAAACATCGTACAGTTTGACTTCAACATAGTTGATTCTAAAGCGGGTTCTTCATCGCGAACAAGGAGTGTTTGTTCAATTGATTTTGTATCTTATCTCTATCGGGCTTGGACCTGCAATCTAAGCCAAATAGCATATAAGTCAGGACGAATTCTTTTCATTTGAACGTATTATATACGTACTCCATGATTGAACTAACCTAGTTGAAAAATCATTTAGAACTTTTACCACAATTATTAAAAAATAAGTGAATTTTTAATTACCTGCTTATTCATTTCATTATAATTATTAGGAAAATGTCAAACTGGGTACTAATTCAGTACAAAATAAATACAATTTTAAAATACAATTTCTATTGATGAATTAAATAACATGTTACAATACAATGGCTGATTTGATTTTTTAGACAGCAATGGCTGTTTCTACAATCCAGCGAGTGTAGGGTGCGATGCGGGTGTTCACGCCGGGGTACCAACCCTGGGCGCAACCCTCAGCATACGAGTGGACGCCCACTACGACACCGTTCTCCACTAGTGGGCTTCCGCCGTCTCCCTGTAAAAAACAAAAGTAAATGAAACATCAATATTGGTTGTGGGTGGATAGGCCGCAATCAAATTTAACAATAGGTTTTTTAAAAAGGGTAAACAAATGTTTTACAACACCGTTATCAAGATTTCTTGCGAATTTAGAATTATTTTAAAAAAATGGCCCGTCCTAAGTGTTGTCAAAACCTTCAAGATTAAATGATTTTTTTCATTTTCATTTTTCAGAAGTCGCAAGTTGTTACATCAATGAGGATAATAGTACTGAAACTTACGATTAGATTAACAACACCTACGATATGATCCATTTGTAGACATTTACTGACAGGAACATGATCGTATGATCGTTGCCGGCCAATATTAAAGTTTACTTTTAAAAAACTTTATGCAGTATGTCTGCCAACCTACTCATGGGATGACCTATGCAAAACTCCAAATAACTAACGTTATTAAGACTCTGTAAATGTCGTGTGATTATTGAAATAGTTTCAAATTACTTAAGGTTTTTTACTACTTACTTATGTTGTTAGGTGATATGAGAAACTTATAATAAAAGAATAAAAGCTGTAAATTTTTGCTCATGACCGTTACTGAAAACAGGGGACAGTACTGGATGCAATATTCCTAACTTCAATTTATGGTTCATACCTCACACTGCCCCCTGACGCCAACATCAAGCCAGCCGGTGCAGATCATGTTGTCGGTGATGGTGTAGCCCAACTCGGCGTATCTGTTGGTGCACGTGGTCTGGTCTACTACCCAGAACTGCACATGGCGCAACTGAGGTGCTGGGTCGCCTCCAGTCTGTATACGCAGTACAGTAAACAAAGAAGCAATTAATAAACTTGCCGGTTTCTTCTCTGATTTTCTTCTTTTCTTCTCTTCTATCCATTTTTTATTATTATTGTAATTTTATGTAACTATTTTCGATATACTTATTCAAGTGTAATTTTGAATTACTTATATAGCATACACCCTACGAATAGGTACATACCTACATTTGAATTTTCTTATTTTAAATAAATGAATGCCGTTTGTAAAACTAGCTGTTTTCGTATTAGAACTATGTGAAACCCAAAAATGTTACCTTTTTATTTGGAATGGGGTAAAACGGAATTTAGTAAATTCTGTAGAGTTTCATTAATAAACAGTATGTGAAATTGTTACCATCTAGGTAAGTATTTGATTACACCTACTAGCAAATTGAAAATATTGATTTAAAATAATGACTTAGGCTTGGTTACCGTGGTGATACCCCATCCAATACCCCAAATAGGTTGATTGGTGCTGAGTTGGTACGCGCCGCCGGCGATGTAGGCTCTTTCAACTGAACCCCATTGCTGCACGATGTTGACATCAGTCCTTAACACAGCCAGGTCATTGACCCGGGTGGTGATAGAGAAATCCGGATGTATGTCGATACGCTGCAGCAAGTGAACGATACCTCCTTGGTCGGAGAGTGCAGAGCCTACTCTTGCCCGCCACCAAGACACTTCGTCCGCTCTACGATTGAAAAATAAAAGAATAAAAGTTTGAGCACCTTTCTCGGCTGTATTATGCTGTCTACACATTAAAGCCGCCGGCTTTTTTGACAGCTGCCATTCGTATGACGTAAAGCCCGGCGGTATGCCGGCGGCTTTGGTGTGTAGATACCATTAGGTTTGTCTAAATGATCTATTGATTAATACTGATCAAGGACCGGCCTATGGTATAGGTACGAGTAGCTAGAGATCACTTTAAATTATTCGCTTTGCTTCAGAGGCATAAAACAGGTATACTCATTTTATCTAGCCAAGCGTCGCGTTGAAATGTAATTTAAAACACAAAAAATAAATAAAGGTATAAGTTTAGTAACTTACTAATAAAGTTTAATCAAGTAAGAAGGGGATTTATCTAGCGTGCACTAGGTAGGAGCGCTATCTATTTTATCTAAATTAATTTTGTTTTTAAATACTTTAATTACAGTTTATACAAAACGAATTACATATCTTCGAAATAATATTTCTTATCTGCGCTAAGTCGGTCGCATGAACATTGCTCGAAGTCGCTTACAAATATTTTCAATGAACGTATTTGCTTATTTGGAAATCACGTGACTTTCCACCTCCAAGTATTTAGCTTCCAGTAAAATATTAAAAAAACAACAGAAGATCTACTTACACCCTTCCCTTTTTTATCATTTAAATACCGTAACGCTCAGCAATAGATACTCACGTGCCATTAGTATAGAAGCATGAAGCCGCCGATAGGATAGCGTTGTTGGTGAGCACGGTGCCTCCACACGCTTGAAGATAGTCATTTCCTTCTCCCTTGTTAGTTAACAATGCACTGGCGTAAGGATACAGGTTTATTTGGGTCTCATCGCCGCCCGCTATCCTGTTTTCACCTGGAAAATATGGCAATATGTCGTTTTAAAACGTGGATGTTATAGAATATTTTCTAGGTGACGCTATTCTTATGAAAAAATAGTCTAATGAACAGCGGAATGATGTGAAGACTACTTCAGGCAGTTGCCTAAATACTTAGTACATTGTAGTTTATAATATCAAATCTATCGACTCAATTATAAGTCTCCATAATATTTAATTCGACTGTTCTTATGTTATCTACTAAAATACGTAAAGGAAATATAAAAAAAGTTGTTATTAAAACATATTCACTTACCCTTTACACTAAAGAAACAAATAACCAAAAATAATAATTGAAACTTCATCTTGAAACCTTATTTATCTACACTAATGTCTTTGGCAAATGGCACCGAACACGTAAAACCACAAATACTTTATCAAATATTTATCATTATCAACATTTATCACTCATGTTTCAATTAATTTACTACTTAGGTTCCTAAAATCCCTTGATAATAGATTAGAGAACGGATTAAATTGTCTCGTATATAAGTAATCACCTTTTATCTCGTTAAATCCATTCATAGATTGAAAATAATAGTAAAAAGACTACCTAATTACATACTTACTGTTTTATTTTAAATACTGAGTTTAATATGAAAATAACGTTTAATTAATTAGAGTTACATTCCTGGATCAACTAAATACAACGTATCGCTAGTTACATACTAGATCAACAGCCTAAAATATTAGATCAAGAATTTCAGCTTTCAAATCTTACGTACCTACCGACATAAAGGTACTGCAAATAAAGCTTCAAAAAATGTTTGTGCAAGTTAAACTCACTTTAACAAGCGATAACTCCAATTCATTAAATTCATCAAGTACGTAGGTTTATAAAGTTCGTCATGCAGCAAGAAACAAAAGAAAACTCGATGTTCTTTTTCTATTTGGATTCGTATTTTCTGAAGTATTTTTTAAAATTAAAGGTAGGATGTTCGCACGGCTTTGGTCGCGAAGGGGATAAGATAGGATAGGGAGCTAGAGGTAAGCCTAGAAAATTCTAGAATTCAGACTATCAAAGATCAATTAAGTAAATAATTGTAATACTAGATAATGCGTACGGTTTTAGTTGCGTAAGGACTAGGGAGCCATAAACCTAGAAGATTCTGGAACTCAGACTAACGAAGACCTTCGAAGTCTAATCTAAACCATATTGATATACCCGTAGGTGACTTACAACAATTTAATGATTAGTAGGTATAATTGAGAACAACAGAGTTGGTACTTTCTTACATTTGTACTAAGAGTATCTAAGTATATCGCGGATTTATGGTGGTAGGATTAACGAGCAAATGGCAAATGATTTACATATTTAATTCCGACAGCTTTGCCATACCAAAATTTCCATATTCTTCAAGTTAAATTCTAAAATGTGTTCAATAAATTACTGAAGTTGTAATTGCAATTATTTATTTAAAAATGTATAAAACTTTGGTACACAGCGTTAGACTCACAGGACTAGACAATCGACCAAATAATAGGCATTAGCATAAGTATATTACTATATCTACTAAAACTTGAATATCAACTAAATATCACGATAAAAACCTGTTCTAAACGTTTTTGATATTCTTATTTTAGAGCTTAGTATCCTTTCCAATTTGTAACATAAGTGGATAGGTATCAATATCAAGACAAGAACAATTCATTTTCATTTGTTTTAGTAATCAAGTTGTATAAGTAGGTAGGTATTTAAGCGGCACTAGGAGGCGAAATGTTGTTGGCAGGTAGAGGTTGTTTGACGAAGCTGTTGCGGATGGCCGAAGCGCGTCGCATAGTCCACTCGCGGCTCCTCCTGAAGCCCAACATCACGCCAACGAACAGCAGCGCCATGGACACCACGATGACGCACGACCAAATAACTATGTAGTTCGTAGCTGGAGAAATTAGGTTGGTTAGTTTCGTCAACATTTAATTCTACTTGTTCAAAACTATAGTGAGACACTGTCGACTATATAACCCGACTAAATAAAGTAGTACGAATTTCGAGCTACGTGACTGTCGAAATTCGATAAAAAGTTGGGTTCTACAGTTGAGTTTTTAACACGGTGATTTTGAATGAATGAAATCGATTTAATAAAGTTGAAGGTATTACGCTAACAAAAAAACTCACTGTTTTATCATTGATAGTTACGGAATATTACTAATACCATGACAATAAAAGATTAAGGAAACTCACAGTCCCCAGATGGTGGTACAGGGGTTTCTTCAGGGTCCGGCATCGACATAGTATGGGTAGTGGATCTGGAGATCTCCACGTCCTGTCCAGTGACCTTCAGGACTACAGTCCAAGGATGCATGTCCAGGATAGTGGGGTTGGTTACGCGAATCTCGCAGCGACCGGTTGGAAGGAAACTGTGGTCCACGTAGTTTGTTGGCACGTTTTGTGATGTGAAACCTGTACCGTGTTATATCAGTAATTTGTTAGATTGTTAACTTTTAGATGCTTGGTACCTCCTGTTGCAGAAAAAGTCGTTAAAGTTAACTATTCATCAAAATTGTGTTCTCTAATAATATCAGCAGTAGGTTTACCATTTACTTTAAGGCAACTATCCTTTAGTGAGCTCCAAAACAAATGACGATTGAGACAAAGATGAAATCGCAAAAAAGGCGTTTCACCATTGTATTTGAAAATAAAAAAGTCACAATGTATATAGTTTGTTTGCTAGCTGACCATGTCCATCGATGCGTACAAATCGGCAGTAGTCGAGCGGTGCTTGGCTGTGCACGTATCCTTCCACCACCAGCGTATTGTGGTGGTTCTCGATATGGTACTGCTGTGCTACCATCACCTCTGAAAACCAAATGTTTTTTGACTTAAGGCTCTTCAATAGTTTATTCTCTCTAACTACTTCTCGACTCGACATTTAACTCTATATGTATGGATGGATACATTTCATGTTAGTGGTAAATAAGTAGTGGAATTGTCATTCTTTTCTCTTTTATCTCTTTTATAGTAGTCATGAACAGGAGCTGATATTTTATGTCTATCTTTCTCTACCAAACGTATTTTACCTTCAACAGAAACAGAGAGAGCTGCACGTTGTTCAGGTAGGCTGGCGTCGTTGAATCCCACATGACAGCTCCAGGGTCCGGAGTGAGATGCCTCGATACGTGGAAACCTGATGCTGCATTCACCAGCATCCAGACCGGAGCCCGCGTACTCGAATAAACCAGTTGTTCCTTATGGTAAAAAAGACCTTTGATAAATTATGCTAAGGTCGGATATAACTAAACGTAGATAATTTCGTGATTTTAACTTTCTTTGTAAGTAGCGAAAATTGAAATGAAATGAAATGAAATGAAAATCATTTAATCCTGTAGGTTTTGACAAAACTTAAGACGGGTCATTTTTTAAAGTTAATGCTAGATTCGCAAGAGTGCAGTTTCCCCAGAGAAGAACCTAGCAAGAAACTCTGTAGGGTTGCTCTTTTTAATTTAAGTTTTACAAATCTCAGGCATAAACACAGAAACATATAATCAAATTAATATTTCAAAACAGCTATCCATAAATAAATAATAAAAATTTGACCCCACAATATCCAGGAAAAAGTAAGGCAAGCAAATGGGAAACAAAGAAGCGAAATGCTTAGCTTGATGGGATCCGCATGACATGACCGGCCATCACAGCAGCACCTTCACACAGGTCTCAACGCATGTGCCAGCCATCAACCCCTTCCACATATTTTAGGGAAGTAGGAGACCCGACATGGTTTTGACACAATTAAAAATGTGCTGAAATTATCGGTTTATTCAAAAATACCTAAAGTTCTTATTTTTGTTCATAGTGTAAGGATGTAAGGTTTATTTTACTATTCCTACTTTTACTGACCATTTAGAGCAACAGTTAAATAATTAAAAAACTACAAACCAGGGCTGGCATTCAAGATGCCTCCGTTTCGTGTGCGGAAGTAGCAGTACCGGATGGCGGATTGCACAGAGCAGCTCAACGTGACAGAGTCACCCTCTACGGCGGATACGAACTCTTCTTGCGGCGCTAGAGTTGGCTCTGGGAATTATGACGTCAATTAGTATATTCACTGATACATACGGAACAGAATGTTTAAATCAACTTCAAACTGAAGACAACCTAATGTTATTTTTTATTGATTTAAAATAATTTAAATTAAAATTATGATGATGTGAATCCGACTGATTTCGGTCACGGCGACCGCTTACATTGAACTCTGCCGTCTTTCCTGTGCTCTCATATCTTTTAAGGTAACGTTTTGCCACACTGGGGAAAACGAAATGGCTAAGTAACAAAGTAGTTTACCTGCGACAACCTGTTCAGCGATGGCTGGGACGGACATAGCCCATGGACAGAGGGCAGCCAGGAACCCATAGTGAGTGTCTTGAGTCGTCTCCACGGCACAGCGCCAGAGACCCAGGTCTGCTACCAGGGGGTCGTTGATCACCAGCGTACAGCTGTATGTTGGTTAGTAAATTATTATTGTATCTCACATATTTTAGTAAGGTAGTATGTAAGAAACTTTACTTGTTCGATACTTTATGAACTCTTTTGCACACTTCGTCCAGATGACTACAGCAGTGGGTATGTGGGTATGACATGGGTTTGATATTTGATATTGAATCAGCACTCAAACACAAATGTCAAATCAAAGGGTCAAATGGTGAGATAAGTGGACAAGTCAAAGAGGACGTCAAAACTTAAAACCTCAATTAGTGAAGTATTTAGTATCATTCTTAAAATACCTTTGATTATGGTGTTCTCAAGTTTCCAAACAAATGAAAAAAGAGAGTTTTCGAAATAGAACGGTCGCTCATACCCATTAGCAGTGTTCGTGAAGGTGTATCTAGCTTCAGCGGCGACTGTCGTGGATCTCATGTCGCTACCGAAGGGTGTACGGAACACGCAGCCGGTAACTTGAGACGAGGCCAGCTGGCAGGTGAGGGTCACCAGCGGCTTCTCAGTCTGCACCGTGGCTATCACAAGCTCCTTCGATTCTGTTTATAAGCAAGTTACTTGTTTTACTGAAAAGTTACCAAGTTATAAAAATACTCGGCTAAGTGTCTGTTTCATCATCAACGGATATAATTTATCTGACAGATATTTTATACCTATCACTGTCTAAAGCGTCATGTTTCATGAAATAGACGTAGGCTTATCTGGCAGTTAAATATTGTCTGTTGGTGGTGAATCGGGAACTAATATTCGTACAGTACCTATACTGACACATACTCTTAAAGCTCAACAAAACCAAGAGATATGTGACTTTCTTTCTGTCTATTTCATATGGCATCAGAAATTATACATACATATGGAAATTAAAACAGAATTTGCCAGAGAGGGAACACAATTAATTCTTTCATAATCCTACCTAGTTTTCCCATTAACCAAGTAGACATTTGATTCAAAATAACCACAATAAAGAAATCGCCAAAGCCAAAATTGAACATGGACCGCAAGTTTTCGATTTTATTCTAGAAGTCTTAAGTATTAACTAAGATATCATAAACCAGAAACTTACCCACGAATCCCACGAAGAACACAGCAGCAACAAACGCCAAAAGCTTCATCTTGAAGTTATCTTACGTATTATCTAAGTTAGGCCTTCGCTAGCGGACGTTAAAGACACGGATATAAACACAAGTCCTTATTTATAGCTTTTGTAAAGTGTTATCACTCACGTCTCATGGTAAATCATCACGAAATGATGATAAGAGATAAGTTTGATAATAAACTTTTACTCGTTAGTCCTTCTGTCTGGTTCGAATATTCCTTTGTTACCTTTCGTAATTAGCTGATTAGTTAATACGATATAAACTTATAAAGGTTGACCTCTAGCCAACAATTTGAAAAAGGAGTAAATAATAAAGGGGTTATTCGTTCTTTGTTCAGCTAATTACAAGAGTTGATAAGGGAATATTCGCACCAGACAGAATGACTAAGGAGTATTTATTTTTATACCTGTGCTAACGGATTTGCTAACTGAGCATCAAAGAAGAATAATTCCTATTAATCTACTCCACAGCTCTACTTTCTTTCAACGACGACAGTAATGGGGAGGTAGGCATTTCGAGGGCAGACGTAGTACATGCATTGACCCTTTTTCTTATTATAGTCATAAATTTTAGAAGTGATAATTAAGATTGTTCAGGGGCCCAGTTTGGCCAGGTCTCAGTTGTGAGCCTATGAAAAAATGCCATAGACACTCAATAGTCACAGGACTGAGACTTGGGCCCCAGATGTCACGTATGTTAGAATCTGTGGACTGTATTTAGGTTCTTGGTTGATTTCTTCTTGAAGTAAACTAAATCTTCGCTATTGTATTTATTTTCACATAACTCACGCAAAGCGGTTGAGCGCAGCTCACCGGTGGCAGGGGACTACTAGTACTGCCGGCTTAATAAATACATACATGCCAATAATTGTGTTGGCATTCTCCCATAAACAACGTATTCTTACAAATCCGCTGTTTATTGTTTGGTTTTCAAGTGATTCAATTTCCGCAAAGAAACGGCGTGCATAAAGTACGCACTTAACTATTGTAATCCATTTACGCCTTCATTTACATTATCCCATAGTATGGCAATATTCTAGTATATTTAGGTCATCTTGTCGGTGGAGCATTCGCCATTTAGGCCTATCCTCTGCCAGTGCTTTGACTTCTTGATACGACATGACGGTAGGTATCTAATTAAGTCGTTTAAAAATGGTACAAGGTAAACATGCTCTAACAGTACCTACGTATGTATAGCTAGAAAGCTCTTTTTTTTCTTATAAACCTTTCGCTGCCTAATTACCTACTTTTTCTGCCATAAGCTCAATTTTGATGAGAAGCCCTTTTAGGGACTTGGCATAGTTACACCAAGTTGATGGTAAGACAGATTTGGTTCCCCGTACATTATTTGTTTTCAGCAAATCAATATTGCAGTTAGTAAACGATTCAGGTGAGCCACAACCAGTATTACTTGATTGGGCATTTAGACCGCCTCTCTAGTTTGTAGTATTTAGTATTATTTGTGCTGAAGTTCGAATGTGCCAAGGGACAGGCATCACCACAATCGGATGAACGATCAAGCGAGCTGCATCATTATTTCCACCTCATTACTTACTCGTACATATGTACTTACTACTTCGTTTTTTTCGTTCGTTCTTTTTACATTTATGTATGTACTTAGGTACTTATCTTGATTTTTGATGGTTATCTTCTAGCGGAGACCAATTAGTCATCTTCGTGAAGACCAATTTATTAATCTCAGGTTATCTTCGATAACTACTTACTTTCAAGTTTGTTGCTATCAAAGCTACGCGAAGCTACGGCGATGCTACACAAACTGCGAAGCCTTGGATGATGTGCGAATGTTCTATTGTGTTCTTAAATTTTTGCTATATATATTACGAGTACTAATGAAAGGGTTTTTCCTCGTAGGTGCTATGACGTCTATAAAAATTAAAACATACATTTAGATTGCTGTTCAAATAGTTATTTATTTCAAAAGAGAAGAAAAAGAAACATTGCCCTTAGGTCTAAGTTTTTTTTTGGTTTAGCTGACTATAACAGAAGGATAATCATCAAACCACTTTCAAAGAAGGTTTATCATCATATGGTTACAAAATGTGACTACTATAAGAAAAACTACACAATAACGTGCCAGATGTGTAATATAACAGTAATTACGTTTTGGGTATTAAATATTATATTTTAATTCCATCATTTTGATTTTTTTCGAGATTTGAAAAAAACTAAATGAAAGTTAAGTTTGCTAGATGTATTTACATATATAAGTAGGGTTATACACATTGGTAAGTTTACAGTATAATCCAGTAAGTACATCGTTTGTCGTTGTTGTATATGATTTGATGGTTGCTTTCATGAAATTCTATAATAGTGACGACATATCTGACTGAACTACAAAACAAACCAACTCTTTACTCAATCAGTTAAGTTATGTGTTTGTATCAAACGTCATAATAAATTAATAAAAGTCTATTGTTTGCTTGCTTCATTAGGCAAATTAACTTCTAAATTAACTTGAGTGCATTCTGGGGGGCTGTCTGTTCTAGGCGCGGCTTCCACTGGTAAAGGCTTTTTTGTTAAACTCCGCCGAAGGCTGTTCCGGATCAACACCGCCCGTCGATAAGTCCAGTCTCTGTTTCTCCTTGGCCCACACATAACGCCGAGGAAGAATAAGGACAACGATATTAGCAGCACACACGACCAGATCACTACGGTGGCGTTGGATCCTGTGAAATTTAACACGGTAAATTAACATTCGTATTATCATTTGATTCATTGCATATATGATGTTCAATGCCCTTTTGTTTAACTGCAGCAAAATACAAAACTTCAACACTTTTCAATCAATAAATGTTACTCGGATTTTATATTTATCACAGATTCGTCATCCATATTTTGGATGACGTAGTTAAGAATTTTATTCGAGACTCACTTATAAAGATATCATCATCATCAGGATGTGATTCGTCGACTTCGAACTTGTGATTAGTAGTCCTAGCAATCTCGACGTCTTGGCCTTGGATCTTGGCGACGACCGTCCACGGGTGCAAGTCCAATACATTCGGTGAGTTAATATTGATCTCACAGACACCCGACGATAGTTTGCTAATACTATTGACCTCAGCTGGTACGCTTTCGGATGTAAAACCTGGAAATAGGCATTATAATGTTAGTCAAATATGACTGATTCTTGACATAATAAAGCGGGTACTTAGCATACAGAAATAAGACTGACCATATCCATCGATGCGAACGAAGCGGCAGTAGTCAAGCGCGCGACGGCTGTGGACCACAGCTTCCACTGTAAGGGTGTCGTGGCTGCCCGGTGCGAAGTATTGCCGGGCTTCCATCTCAGCTGCAAACAATAATTATGATAAGATACTAAAGTTGCACAAATTCCCATTACTAAGCTGACTAGTTTCATCCAGAACCAGTGCTGATTGGAAGTGGTAATGAAAATATCTATACAAACAGCATATTTGGCTTTTCTGTAAACTACCTCTATAGTGTATCTACCTACCTATTGTATAGCCAAAATAACGCCTTTTTACAATTCCCTTTCTTCTTTAGGTACTTCTATTTATTAGTTTAATATACATACATAAATCATAATGCTTTACATTACCTTCAATCTCTATATTGATTTGCGCGTGTTGTTCTGCGGCACCAGCATCGTTGAATCCGACATGACAACTCCATCTGCCAGAGTCTTCGGCGTGAAGGCTTCTAAATCTGATGCTGCATTCTCCGGCGTCCAATCCAGCACCAGCGTATTCGAAGTCACCGGTTGTACCTGCGTAGTATCATGATAGTTATAGAGCTTAACTTTTTATATCGCCAAGGCACGGGTAATTTCATACGTGAGACTGAGGGGACATTCTATTAAATTAATTCTTTGCTAATTGATAAATTGTACTTAGGTCTACCTTTAAATTACTTTTCTGAAGAATGGAAACGGTTTTTTATCAACTAACATCGTATCCAATTGAATTTATTTCTTTTAGAATTATTAGTACCTATCCTTGTTACCACGACTGTTAAGTTAATTACAAATAAAACATTTTCATACTTCATTCTGTGCATGTAAGGGCTAACTGAAGGTTTAATGGGTGGTTAACTTGAATGAATTTTTATGCAACAGACTTACCGTGTCCAACATTGAAGACGGTTCCATTTTGCGCGCGGAAGTAGCAATACCTGATGGAGGATTGAATTGAACACCTCATGGTGACCATGTCGCTTTCCACGGCTGAGATTGTGGCAGTCTCCACAGTCAGGGTTGGTTCTGAAAAATCGAATAAGTATCGTAACATATGCTATTATAAGCTTTTCATTAGATATTTTACGAGTAGTTAATATCTTTCAACTAGGATACGAAATTTTAAGCTTTAACGTTTGTTTATACAAATAAATCAAGGGAAGAGCAAAAACAAAAGAAAGACAGTATACCTACCTACGCAAACTACACAATCTAAAAGAGCGGGTACTTTTCCAAACTACATAGTAAGTACCTACCTGAAACAATATGAGAGGTAACTTGTGCATCTGACATCACCCATGGACTAAGCACGGAAAGGAAGCCGTAGTGTGTGTCTTGTGTAGTGTCCACGGCACAACGCCATAAACCTAGGTCCCTCGTCAGCAGGCCAGAGATCCTCAGACCACAGCTGTGGGTCGTCACGTCTGATTCCACGCTGTGGATTGTACAAAATATTATTTATCATTTAACTAATATTACCACTATTTATATTACTATTAGGGCGCTCCCTCATCTGGAGCATTCACGTGTAATTTAACAGATTTCAATATTACCTAAATTAGTAAAGGAGGAGAACCGCACCTTGTAACAAAGTCTTATCTACATATTATAATGTCATAGCACCTTTACTTATTAATATTACCTTAAAATACATATTTACAACTATATACCTACTCGTAGAAAACTGTCAAGACTGTTATAAGTGCTTTTTCAGGTATTCTGGTTTCCTGCTAGCCGACACCGGGTATCGGGCAGTAAAGTGAATTTTCACACGTCGATGCGAATATTTTCATAGATCACATTACCGGCTATACTTGGCAACAAACGCACTCACAAGTTTACCTACCTAGCAGTGTTTCCATGTGATGAGTAGCGGTCTTCACCGACTCCGTGGGTAACAAGGAGCGTGTTACCTGAGGGGTCCCTGAACTTGCATCCAGTTACCTCGTGGTCTCCAGTCAACTGACATGTCAGGGTCACTATAGGGTTCTCCTCGGTTACTGTAGTAATAACCTGTGCTTTGGATGCTGCGGGACAAAATATGCATTGTCAGATAGTAGTTAAAATGTTTAATATAATGTAAGTAAGTAATAGATGTAACTTGGTCTAATTTTTTCAGTCACTACAGGCATTTACGAGTAAAACGGGCATAACGCTGTCGCCAGCAGTTATAGAAACAGCTCTACCTAGGGTTAATCTACAATAACAACGAATGTAAATAAATACTACTACCTATTTACATTTCTCAGCGCTGATGCAATATTTAGGCATAAGCTAAGCTCTCTTTTCTACCAGACAAATTAATTAATGAAGTGAATTCCAAATCAGTAGGTACTTAATTAATTCTACGAGTAATTATCGATAGGTACTTAATAGATATTCATCATCGATTGATGTTGTGATACAAAAATATTTAATCCCATTGAATGCTTAAAATGTTTACGATAAAGACACTCTCTGTAATCTTGAATAGGTTTTTTAAAATTATAAAGCCGTGTCTTTATCGGCATAGATTACAACTAAGTTGCAGCTTACCGAGCTCGTTAATTGAAACAACGAATTGATAAGTATCGGTGAGCACGCGACCGGAGGTGGCAACGATCATATTCCACGCGCCGGCGTGCCTCTCTGTCACTCTATCCACATTGATTAGGCACCGACCGAAGCCTTCAAAAAATGTCAGCCCATTTGGAGATTCTAATTTACAATAAACTGCATCTTCTGGACCAATAGTTTCGTTGACAGACGCATCTTTAGTCCAAAGGAAATTAGTTTCCCCCACTGTGTTTCTACCTGTAATAAAATGGAATATTAAATATTTTCTGTCTTTTATTCCGACAGTCGTATATCTAAGTTATTAATAATACTACCCAGCCCTTACCGACAACATTTACAGTCACTACAGCTTTGTACTTGACTTTTCCGCCGAACATTATCGTCCAGTCGCCACTATCAGCTGATGTGACATTCGTGACTATGAAACCACAGAAGTTACTGAAGTTGTGGTCGACTTCAGCGTCATTCCTTGCAGGTCCTTCCACGGAGCATGTCTCAGGGTTTTGGGACTCGTTCTCTAGTCTGAGGTAGAGGTTGTTGCCTTCTGCGACTGTGGCTTCCCTTGGTAGAGCGTTTACGTCCACTATAAAAAATAAACTCGATTTAAATAACCTAACAAAAATTTAGGCTCCAGAAGAATCATTAGAAATATAAAGATAAATTGAATATATTCGGAAGGCAACCCAGATTAGAGTTATCTACATACGATTGCAACAATACACAGACAACTATCGAATTTATCTGCGGTATCAACCAATTTTAATCTAATTCCCGGGACGTGACTTGATACGCGTATGGTTTAAGATTTCTTTTGTTTTAATTACCTTCGACATTGATAGTAAAAGGCTGCCTTCTTTCGACGAGGTTTCCGCGTATGTTTAATCTGGCTATGAGCATCCATTCTCCAATCATGTCCTCAGAGTCGATAGTGACTAGGACGCCGCAACTTATGCCGGAGCCAGCCACGATGCTCACTCCAGGCACGTTAAACCCGTCCATAAGGATGTATTGCAAGTTGTCCGGAGTCCTAATATGACAACTATTAGTAGTTACATATTTGCCGCTTGTTGTAGTGATTTGGTGACTTCCTCCGAACGTTGTAAAGATGTTTTGAGCGTTCAAGTATTCTACGGCTCTTGAATCATCAGGGATAGGGTTGGCAGGATCTGTTTACAATGTAGGTAAAATGGTACAATGTAGTAAGTATACAATTTAATTTAGTCTTTAGGCGTTAATATTAAGTTGAAACTTACCTTCTTTTATAATGTTGATTGGCAAATGGAGTTCATTGAAGATAAGGTTATTCCGATTAAACTTTCCAATAAGAGTCCACTGTCCAAGCATATTTTCAGTAATAGGTCCAATCTGTAGACGACACGATATTCTATTGTTGACATTGACAAAAACGGTTTCTGGCATGTTTGCAGATGCTAGTGAGGTTTCATCGTATTTCTCTCCTGAGTTGGTAATAAACTGACAGCCATCTCTTCTATTGCCGCTCCCTACTACTTCCACTATGATAGTATTACCCAAGTGGACAATTTCATTAGTAGCAGCAACTTGTGTTACATTATACGCCTGAAGGTGAGGATTTTCTTCATCTGTAATTGATAATAACATTTTAGTTATATTTTGAACATGCAGGTAAGTGATTATTTACATCATATTAATATGTATATTTACCGTAAAGGAATAAATGCATAGGTTGGGAAACAACGTTGAATCCGAAGTTAGAATTATAAGTTCCATAAAGGGTCCAGTCGCCAAGGAATTTTGCGTCGATAGGTCTCATGGTGATGTTGCAAATGGTGGTGTCTCGAAGCACGACTAAGGCAAGTCCTGGGTAGTCGGAGTTGGAGGTAACTACAATGTCTTCGCCATCGGGTGTTATGAGATGACAAGTTCTGAGGGTCCCGGAACCTCTCACTAAGGGACTTAATGTACCTCCGAAGTGAATGACATGATCAAACGCGGGATGCGTGGTTGATGCCCAGTTTGCAGTAGGGTCATTAATTGCTGAATAAAAAGAAAAAGTCAATAAAGTAGATATCATAATTATTACAACAAATTAAAATTAATAAGTTTTGATGAATGTAAAAACAAGTTATAAACCATTCGCTAAAAGCCAAAAATTAAAAATCCTATATATACCCCATGAGATATGCCCGGGCTGGCATCTTTCAATGATTTGTCCTCCTTCAACATGTCTACCACAAAGGGTCCAGGTGCCTAACAACTCTGCTGTCATAGGTCCAATAACGACTCTGCATGACACGAAGTCGGTGCTTATGGGGTAAACTTGGACCCCTGGGATATCCACGTCTTTGAGTTGAATTACATCTCCTTGCGGCGTATGCAGGTTACATTCTTCGCTGTAAGTCTGCTTGCTTAGTGTGATAGAAGCGTTCACGTCCATTCTTGCCCCGTAGTTGATAGTAGGCAACCGATTAACAATCACATTTTCGACTTCATCTTCTTCTGACTCTGCTTCTCTGTCAACTGAGCCACCTTCATTATCCTCTGAGCCACCTGCGTTATCCTCTGAGCCATCTGCATTATCCTCTGAGCCACCTGCATTATCCTCTGAACCACCTCCATTTTCCACTGAACCGCCACCATTTTCCGTTCCTAAAACAAAAGTTTTGAATATTATAATTTCAAGTAAGTAGACAAAAGGGAGTGAGCTTTTTGTTCAGCAGCTTGATGACCCACCTAATCAACCAGCAACTGCATCTTTCAATGACCACGTAATTTTACTTACCTCGGGCAAGAAAAAAATGATAATAATTAGGTTGGCCATAGAAAGCAAGGGGAGTGTAAATACATTAGATAGGTACATTAGTTATGTATCTTTGAAAATTTTATATTTTTGCGTCAATGTTCAGCTTCTTTCTGAATCCATTCATGGCGCGAAAATATCTTTGAATTCGATGTAAAAAATGAACGTCTTGTTAAATTATATTATATGGGACTTAAAATTGTACAGAATCAATCACGCACTTTTTCAGCCTATATCAGCCGTTAATTCTATGAAGTTTTCAATATTAATGAAGCCATTTTTATTTACATACCCGTCACTATGACTTCATAAAATTGAGACGCCTTAGCGTCTGTTTCGGAAATGTAATAAATTTCCCAAATGCCTTTATCATTTTCATCTATGTTTTTGATATCGACCTGGCACCCGTATAGAATTAAAGCTGCCTTTAGCTCGAAGCGGTCACTAGAGTTATCTTCTGGAATAAATTCGATTTCGGTGCCGTCAGGAGTAACCAGGTAGCATCCTCGAACTTCGTCGAAGTATGTCATCACCCGAGTGGGAAGGGTTTGGCCAGCATCCAATCGCACTTGGGCCAAGGGTGTGAGTTCGCCGGTGACATCGTCGCTTCCTGAAATAAAGAAAATCGTTTGTAAGAAGAAGGCCTAAGTATATACTAACATTTTAATAACTTAATCAGTAAAAGTAAAGTCCGCAACGCTTTAACTTTTTGAGCACTTTTCCATTGAAGTGGATTACAGCTTTATATTAAAAATAAACTGTGGTGGTAATAAAACTATGTTACTTATTTACCAGTGCTATAAGTATAAATATTAAATTAATTAAGTACTAATAATAAAATAAAACTTATTTATAAATAAATACAATTCGCAGAGCCCAAACGCATTATATTTTTTTAAGAAACACTAGCCAATTTAAAAAATAATAATAATTTAGTGTTTGTCGTAACTCCTCCTCTGTACTACTTTATGGTCCTTCTGTTTTTTATGTCTAACCAGTTTTAAGTGCCAGAAAATAGGTTTGGTTTTATTTTATATTGTTACTTATGTAGGTACCATCAGATTTTTTTTAAGTAAGACCTAATACTGGTATACAAGGTGACTTTAAATTAGTGAACGATAGAAAAGGATATGCATGTAACCGTGATAACAAACAACTTTTACTATGGGGTCAAGGTCGAAATCACAAAAAAAAATTGTTCCCCATACTAACAGCTGCCTTGCTTGCTGGTGCATTTTGTATGGAGAGTTCAAAATTTTTTGAATGATTTCGACCTTGGTCCCATAGTAAAAGTTGTTTGTTATCACGAGTACATGCATATCCTTTTCTATCGTTCACTAATTTAAAGTCACCCTATATTTATGAAATTGCATTAAACAAACAAAAACACGATTTGCATAATAAAATATCAAAGATGCATATTACCTGCAGCTAAAACCGCGCAAACGCAAAGTACACTACTCCAAAGCAGCCACATGTCCGCTTCTTGCATTAGCGACTGAAAAGTGGCGCTTATTTATATAAATCGAACGTGAAGACGCAGCCGATAACAATAAGTTTAGTAACCCAACGAGCTAATCAATTTTATCTATGAACGAGTAGGTATCGCCTTGACGACTTGGCTTGCAATGCAACTAAATCCGGATTAGGCTACACGCGGCAGTTTCCAACATTCAGTAGACCTTTTCAGGTGACCGTTTCAGTTAGCAACATAGAAAAATATTTTCTAAAGTAGGCAATCTTCAGAAAAAAGCTCCATGCTCGTATTTTGTGCAAATAAGTACCTAATCCTATATAAGTATAGGCTATAATATAAGTATAGTCCAGTGCAATATTTAAACGGAATACGTAACATTTTTTTATACACTTAAGTAGGTATTTACATTTTTTCAAATGTCGTCTCTACTTATACTATAAATTGCAAATCACTTCACTCGGATTAGATAATGGTTACTAAGTAACTTATACATTCTGAAAAAAAAAGAGAAATTGATATTCATTAGTACTTTTGTACCCTACCTAAGAAGGTACGAGTACAAACCTCTAAGTACTGTATAACATTCATTGTCCTTCTAACATTTTGATATTACGAGTAATAAATAATCTTTGATCTAGGTACATGTAATCCACGTACAATATAGGTAAATAAACCACATATGTACTAATATATAGATACCTATTTTGAAATTCGCTGTGGATACTATCTTATCTCAGGAAAACTACTTAGGTACATACTATTTTTGATCACTTTAGCTTATTAAACCACTCATTTGTCTCATTTATTTTATGTACTTCTTTGAACTGAGAATAAATCATTAATTGCCTACTTACTTACTTGCCCAATTCATTTGTTAAGTTTGATATTTTATCTTCATAATTAAAATGAGCACTACCTTACTTTTGTTGGTGGAATCTCCGTTCCTTAAACCTACTATTTTATTTTTCGCTGTCTGTCTGGCTTCCTGGGGCCCAAGTCTGATAATTTAAAATAGCCTCAGTCGTGTGTCGGCAGAGTGTCAATGGCATTTTTTGACACATTTGGCATTCTGCTAAACAATAGCTTACACTGATGGAGCTAGTGCTGCATAGGACTATAGGCTTTTAGGCCTTTTTTTAAGACTAGCCTAAGAAATAACTAGCCTAGTAGGCTAAAAACCTATTCAGCCTATAAGTTCCAGCGGCTAACCTAGAGTTAAGCCTATTCAAGCCTTTCGGTTAAAAGCCTAAAGGCCTAAAAATAGGCCTAACCTTGTTTCAGGCTTATTAATAAAATAAAACTACGAAGCCTATGAAAGTCTTAGGCCTATAAGGTTATTTAGGCTATTAGGCTATAAAACCAAGTCGGACCTGGGTAATTATTTTTTAAAATGACCATTGTGACAAAAATGAAACAAAAATGAAAGTGTTACAAAAATGAAACTTGTTACAAAAAATAACAAAAATGAAATATTAGGGCTTACTCACAATGCACACTTTATCTTTTACTATTTTCTTTTACTCATGTATTAAATGTCATGCAATGAAATGAAACACAATACCAATAATCAACACAAATTGTATTTTTTTTATCAATAATGAAATCAATGAAGTCACTATATATAATACAACATAAAAGATTATTCTCTTTAACTTAAAATATAAGAAAACATAATTAAACAAAATATTTCATTGACATAATAAAATAGAATTAATGAAAATTATATGTGGCTGAGGTTTTTTTTACTGCATTTGGGTGCGCATGCACAATCACGCTTCGATTATAATGTTTAAATTAGTGGTCCACATTATAGTCACCGATGTGATTACAGCTTTACTTCATTTTTGTAACGTCATATTTGTAACGTCATCAATTTTTTTTACAAAAATGAAGAAGCAACATTGTTTGAAAATAATCTCAAATAGTTTATGCCAACAGAAATCTCAATGAGTGAAATCACCGTGCATTTTCATAAAGATACATAATAAACTATTCCAATAAACAATTAATGAAAAAGGAGCCGCTTACCTGTGTATTTTGACAAACAACACAAAATGTAAAAATTAAAACTGGAATTTTTCCGGTCGACAAAAAAACACGCGTCGTGCACTTTTTCACACAGTAAACGAAATTACCGATTCAAATTCGTTTCTGGCGTGCCATTGACTCGTTGAACTGCTAAGTGTTTCTTTTTCTAGTTTTCAATTATTACCAGATTTATTTGTTACAAAAATGATAAACAAAAATGAACAAAATTTCGGACAATGTTTTGTTAGTAAAAAAAATATATATATTTAAAATTATTTAAATTAAATAATGTATACTGTAATGTATTTAATAATGTATTTAAATTAAATAATGCTTCTGGACTGGGAAGGACTGGGCATCAATATCAATGGCGAGTACATCACTAACCTACGATTTGCAGATGATATCGTAGTCATGGCTGAAACCCTGGAAGACCTCGGCAAAATGCTCGATGACCTCAGCAGAGCCTCTCAACAAGTGGGTCTTAAAATGAACATGGAGAAGACGAAAATTATGTCGAATTCTCGTGTCGCACCCACTCCTGTAAGAGTTGAAGGCTCTGCGCTCGAAGTTGTTGACCAGTACGTATACCTAGGACAAACAGTCCAGTTAGGTAGGTCCAACTTCGAGAAGGAGGTGTCTCGACGAATCCAGCTCGGCTGGGCAGCGTTCGGGAAGCTACAGAACATTTTCTCGTCCAAAATACCGCAGTGTCTCAAGACGAAAGTCTTTAATCAGTGCGTGTTGCCAGTGATGACTTATGGCACAGAAACGTGGTCCTTAACAGTGGGCCTCATAAGAAGGCTCAAGGTCACCCAAAGGGCGATGGAGAGAGCTATGCTTGGAGTTTCCTTGCGTGATCACATCAGAAATGATGAGATCCGCAGAAGAACCAAGGTCACTGACATAGCTCGAAGAATCGCAAACCTTAAGTGGCAGTGGGCGGGGCACATTGCTCGTAGAACCGATGGACGATGGGGCAGAAAGGTTCTCGAGTGGCGACCACGAACCGGACGACGCAGTGTGGGAAGGCCTCCAACAAGGTGGACTGACGACTTGGTTAAAGTCGCGGGAAACCGTTGGATGTGGGCAGCGCAAGACCGGTCGTTGTGGAGATCCTTGGGGGAGGCTTTTGTCCAGCAGTGGACGTCCATAGGCTGACATGATGATGATGAATGTATACTGAAGAAATACGCTTTCACTGTTGCCTAGGCGATATATTCACTCATAATTAAATAAAGGTTCCAGTAACTTTTTTAGGTCAAATTTTGTAACGTATCTCGTGAAGAGGACAAATAATTTTGTATAGGGACCATCCGAACCCACTGAGAAAAAATAAGTATTATTTTTTTAATTTTAATATTTAATACATAAAACTGTTTAATTCTACTAGACAATACAACATTGTACAATAATAGGTACTTTTTTGATACTTAAAAGTATATTTAATAAAAAATATCGCGTATGGACAATTTTTTTCATCCAAATGGCCATTTTTAAAAATAATCACCCACCTACATACCTAACTACTGTGAAAAAAATATTGAAAATAACTAAGTAGGTACTAGTAACTATAAATTAGTTAGTAGTATTAGTTAGTAGTGGAAATTTCAACGCTCTAGCTAATATAACCGTTCATGTGATACAGCCTGGTGGGCGGATGAACAAAAAATAGACAGATAAATAATCGGTAAAAATGGTCCGCTATACTATAAACAAATAAATTATAAAGACCAAAGTGGGACTATAAAAAAGCCTAAGCCTGGGCCTACGCCTAGGCTTTTTTGATGCCTACTACTTAAAAATGGCTATAGGCTATTTTTAAGCCTACTTCTTTAAAAAGGGTGTAGGCTTTTAAAAATGACGAAGCCTTTAAAAGCCTATTTTGCTTGTCTAGTCTCAAAAAGGACTCGATAGGCTGAAATTTAGGCCTAAAAGCCTATAGTCCTTTGCAGCACTAGATGGAGCCCAAATGTTTCAAAAATGCCATTGAAACTGTGCCGACACACATCTGAGAATATTTTAAAGCAGCAGACTTGGGCCCCTGTTCAATGTTATAACATCTTTAATGTAAGTATATAGGCCTTAAGTCTATTGCAGACGATTTATGGTGCAAGCCTGTTACAGTGTTTTCTATGCGAGAGCGACAAGTTTTACCGCAGGCCTGACAAGAGAAGTTTGCAACAGATGGAATTGTGTCGCCTTGTCGACGTCTTTGTCTCTTGTCAGATACGAGGACTCACGTAATGATCCTTCGTCGGGTAATCTAGTCTCTTGCAGACCACATATTGAGATATTAAGCCTGCTCACCTCTGCATCGATCACAGCAGTTTTACGCAGATCTTGTGCATTACCGGAGCCTCCGCAGGTGATCGGGAGGCCTGTCCTCATTGTACGGACATTCCATGTAATTAATGTAAGTAGAGTAGTAAGATATATTGGACATAATGTAGGGCCCTGTGCTGAAGGTTTCTTGCCGTTTTCTTCCTGTCGGCTATACAGGTAGTGAACTGGCAGTAGTTTTAGATCAAAAAAGTGTAATGAATTTTGCCTATTTTTGAATAAAACACTTTTCATTTTCAATGTGTAGGTAAGGTAATTGGTTGTAAATACTGTAATGTGGGTACCTCTCCCTCATCTACCCGTCTAAGTACTCTTAAGTACTTGGTGGAAAAATTGTGAAAGTTTATCCACATTCTGATTGGGGCAATTGTTTGTTTTGATGGCGAATTAAAGTTGGATTAAATCGATATTAATCAATCAAAGTCATTGAGTACCCGTCTAGCAATGCTGACTGCATTGTCGTCATTTATACTCAGTTATCACACGTACGAGAATAATCTCGTAATTTATTAATTAAATCAATTATCTTTTTAAATAATCAAAATCTTAAAGGACTAAGAAATTAAGTTCCGTATTATTATTTACATATTTGCGGCAAGTCATAGCGATTGCGCTATGACTTGGCAATTGCATTGGCATTACCTAAATACTTAGGTTAGTGTATAGTTAGGTATCTACGTTACTCTACTAGTCTAGAGTCTTCTTTTAACTTGCTCATCAACAAACTAACCCATAACAAAAAGACCGTACCTATCAAGTTTAATAAGTATAAAAATTGTTCAGCATTCTGTCTGGACCCCCCAGACGACTGAAGGTAACGCGTATAAATTCTAAAAAATAGGGGACAAACTGATCAGGATTGAAATAAATAGCATAATGCAACAATAAAGAAGTCTCTGGTCTTTAACTATTAACTTTTACTATTTCATTATTGCGATTAATATGTCTACGTAGGTACCTCAGATAGCTTTGGAAGATGTTTTAGCAAAGAAAAAGTTTTTGATAGAAATGTCAACAAAGAAGACGGATTCTCCTGCACAAATAGCCACAATAATAACTAACTTTACGGATCTACAGTTCTTTGCCTACCGCAGCAGTAGGTAATATGTGATGTAAGTACCTTGTTAATTTCCGAATCTCTTGATAAAATTAGAAATTTATTTGACTGTAGGTAGGTTGTACAGAAACTAATTCGTAGATTGCGCATAAGACTACTTTTACATTTTTGTTTCTAATTAACCTGTGTGTTGCTAAAATACAGTCACCCTGATTGTTTTCCTCGTGAATAAGCTTGAGAACACGCATCCACGCGCAGACAGCAGCGTACTGCGCACCCGACCGACTGTGACATTGCTCAGCAAGCCGTGCTCCTGCTCCACACAAGCTCAACCCGGGCTATGATTATATTTTCTCTATATAAGAATAAAACACCATTAATTTGTGATAAGTATTTGTAGTTATTCGAAAATTATTATCTGAGATGCTCAGAAGTTAATTATAAGAGTAGATAAAGTGCACAACTTATGAAGATACAACTAGATCTGAAAGAGATTTCCCCTTTCTCAAATCTCTTGGCTACTTTTTGAGCTTATTGTATTTTTTTTTGTTTTGTATTTTGGCACATTAATGAAGATCAATTTTGTGAATATTGCATAGAATCTTTCTGATTGTATAAATAAATGAAGGGGTCCGAGAAGATTACGAAATATATGGTGCACGTTGTATGCAGGTTCCTGAATTTAAAAAAAACTTAAAAGTTTCAAAAAGTTTCAAAGTTTCAAACCTTCTTACCCTATTCAACAAAACAAAAAAGTTACAATAGAGAGACACCTTGATGGCGTGACTAGCATAAAAATTGTCTAATTGTATGTCTTGTTATCGGTACATACTAATTGCCGAAGAGTGGAATGAGTGCGTCCAGAAAGTGGCCGTCACTTGTATGCGCTCGTTGTATGGGGCCGGTTTGCAGCTGCGATGTCCTTTCGCCTTTTCTCTCCCGTCCAAAGAAATGCGTAAACGGCCGTGGCAGACACAACGTGCATGGAGCGAAAAAGTCAAGCTGAGCCACATATTGGTCGTTCTGATCAAAAGAAACTCTAACCGATTAGAAGAGGGTTACAGTTTGTGTCGTAGGGAGATGTTATGTTAGGGCGTTGTGAAGACAGGCGCGCGCGGGTAGCGGTCGCGGAGCGGCGGCGGCGGCGCGGCGGCGCGCTCACGTCACCGCGCAGCACCAGTTGCCCGCAGCCGCGCGTGCGCTCTGCCTGTGTGCTTCACGCCACTCCGCATTATCATTTCACTCATAAAACATTAATTGTTTAACCACTTATTCATCGTGCACACTACTGCCTCCTCCATGCCAACGGCCAGCAACCTGACCATAGTGTGTGTTATCATTGGAGCATACTGACTTCTCGTAAGTAGTAGTCTATCATATTGATTTTTCCACCACAATTTATTCTTGGACTTCATTATTGCTTTCTCTTACTGATATAATAAGTGATGTATTTGTTCGTTTCATCTAGTGTTAGTGTATGGGAAGTTGCGTGGCGATTCCGTTAGTTGTCTGTCTTCTTTGAAACTCGTCCGGTTGCAGACTACAGGTTGTCCATTCGTCGTCCTCGTCTCAGACCGCACGACATGTGCGAGGCCGGGAAAGAGAGTACGGCTTTTCTATTGCATTCTATGAATATTCAATTACTTATCGGAGGTGTTTTGAATATGGTTTACGTGGTTTCTCGAAGGCCGCTGCCGGTCGCCTTGCTTAATATCAACACGAGATAGATATCGCACGGAGATCAATGTTTTTCTTAACTTCTATGACTCAAAAACCATAACTATCATTGTTTACTTGTTAAACACGTAATGACCAAGTTATGACAATAAGCTTCAACGTCAAATAAAACCTCCAATGACTGATGACGTATGCCTGAATAAATGTACTAATAACGCATAATGAAATGTCGGAGACGTGGTTGTTTTTTACATGCACCGCGACACGACACGACCGACCTGTGGTTAACTGTTCATAGAGTATCGATTTCATACTAACTGTGACTTTACTGTCGTAGGATATGTCTAGTTGATTAGACGAACTACATTATAAGGTTTAACATGCAGGTGACCAGGTCACATTCCGATGTGACCTAGAATGTACCTCCTCCAATCCTCGGATTCTTCTTCTCTACACTACACTTGTAGACGTACCAAAAAATAAAAGAAAAACCATCGTATAAATAAGTACCAAGATATTTCGGATGTATGACTAACCTGCCTGAAGTTTAGTCATAAAGACGATATTGAACTCGACTGAGTATACGTACCTTATGGAATTCAGCCTTCCAGTTTTCAGATGTTTAAGTAAACTTAGCATCGAGGTTATGTATAATCGTTCTCATTTTACAAAATACTCGCCTAATGAAATCCCACAGACAGGGCGGAAAAACAAAAGCCACAACAAACAAAACTCCAAAAATAACAAACCAATCACAATTGGTGTTGAGTTGCTAAGCCTAAGAGCTAAGTAGATGGTTTACAAACATCGTTATCGGAATAAGACTAGGTTTTTATAAACAAGGATTACAACGTGGGTGAGTTGGTAGTTCACACCTAAAACTTGACGTTCACTTTCTTGTCGTAAAACTCTCCAATAGTGGAAGATTTGTCCTCAAACCAGTTCGGATATCTTACGGAAATGTCCACATTTACAAATGTTCATTATCATTTTATAGATGTATCTTTGTTTCCACGTTATTATACAGGTGTCCTCATTCTCAATTCTTTGTCCAATACCTACAACATTAGCTAATGTGATAGGTAAGTGTACTAAATAGTAATTTGTAGGTGTACTAAATAGTTACTTTACACCAATGACATTGTTTAAGCAATTTCAGAATAAGATGTAAAAGACATGTAATGTCACGGACGTGTAATGTGCAATTGTGCAGTATTGTAAAGTATGCAAGAATGCTCTTTTATAAATGTATGACGTGGTTTTCTAATTTCGCAGCCTAACAGGATGTGAGGTGTATGAATTAAATTACTTACTAAAATATTTATAGTTAAAATGTTTGTTTGCAGACAACATACCTAATAATTAATTGTAACCCATTCGGTTTACTAAGATCGATGTTATTAGAACTTTGAAATAGGTATTTGGATCTGTATTAAGTATTTATGGTACAAACAACGGGCTGATTAGAAAGTAACAAGGAAGGTACCTATTTGTCGTTGCATCGAATTACACCAAACAACAACGACCTGTAGCTAATATTTAAGATACATTCACTCATAAACATCTTTACAATAGAATAGAATATATTATTTATCTGCGTGATTTATTTGATAACAGGAAGATTCTATGCCAATTGTACACTAACGAATAGATCTTGTTTTTTGTAAAGTTCGTTGTCCGGTTAGCGAAGTGACTTCGTGAGTCATACATACTCCATACGCAGTACACGGCTCGGGTCACAAAGAAATAATGTTTAACAGTTTACTAAGTATTATTATTACCAGTGGAGACTTCTATCGCAGTTCGTGTTGTACTTCAGTCAGTCTGACCTTACCTTGTATCGTATCTAAAACTATAAGTACTTATAGGTACGTACCGACAGTCATTTCATTCCATACATTACATTCACTTCTGTTATGTTTAAATTCATATTTAGATTGTTTTGTAAAACATTGAAATCTACTAACATGTTCTTACTTGTTTAATAATCAATCTTTGAGTTATTCTAGAAATTAAAATATTGACAAATCGGCAAAATCAAAACAAAAACAATATGACTTTGATACCGATACAATAAAACTGTAAGGAATTGTTTAAAATTGCGACACGTTGTAATAAAATACCTGTATAATTAATTAGTCGGCGAAAACATACTTTAGTTTAGCGTCATTGCGGCTATCCGGTTTCCTTATAATTATTAATAAAATATGTACCTAATCAGTTATTTGTGTACAGAAGTAGCGGCGTATAGTGTTACCTTATTAACTCATTTAATTGTATCCAGTTACATTTTCATAAGAATCACGTTTGTCACGGAACTTTTAAATTTGACATCCTGTTGAAGTTAATAAACCGAACATTTATACTTAAAAAAACCCGACTGCGTTTAAGAAAGACATTTTTATTTATTTTGATGTACCCAGTGGCACGCTCAGTGTAAACACAAATCTAACGACACCTCTTCAGCCAAAATCCAATCAATCATCATTATTAGGGCATGCCAAAGAATTATACATACACACTCATGAAAAACATAACCTTCTTTCTGGCGCAGTCCGGTAAAAAGTTTTGGAAAAAAAGTTGGTTCCTGACTCCCTGTGCGAATGGATACCTCTATCTAGGTACCCACACTGTATACCGATTGATCACTAAACGCACTAGTTACATTATAATTAATTCAACCCATTCACGCAGTAATTGTAAATATCTTATTCCCATGTACAAAGGTTATACTAGGTAGGAATCGCAAAAAGCGATAAGCCAATTGTTCCATGGTGGTGCCATTGTTGTGGCAGCTAAGTTCAAAGTGGTAACAAAAGAATTTGGTTTCAGTGCCCTCCTATTCTAATCCTAGTTAGGAAACCACGTTGTATTTACCTATCTTTCGATCTACATAATTTCGTTCGCTCCGTTTCGTAATTTTTTTAAAGAAATTATTAATTTACATTACATTTCTAAGTCTTAATAGATTTCTAATCCGCTTTTAATATCTTAATTGAACATATGTTGAATTGAGTTGAGAGGTACTACTCTCTATGAGTGTGACAAATAAGCAATTGTTTGGAAGTTTTATAACTCTCCAGTGGTGCCTTATAAACAAAACGAACGTGATACAATAGCTGTTATACTCCTAATTGAATAGACACCTTAAACAAATGCTCAGCGTGTACAATAGGCCCATTACATCAATGTAATTAATGATCTGGCGAGTTAGTGCTGGTTGACTAAAGAAATAAGCCTGCACCAGAATAAAAAAGGAACTTTTTCTGTAATATTTATTTAGTAGTTAGATTTTCTTGTCAATCGTATGTAAGAAATGGCAATTTTGACTTATTTTAGGTGTTCCGAAGTCCGGTTGCCAAAAACTTGATCACCAATTTTAATTAGAACCATACTAATCATACAATTACCATCATTCTTATGGACTTAAACAAAGCCAGTGATAAAAACAATACGGTGTTACTTAACTCCTTAGGAAAATAGTATAACTAATAATAGGTAATGGAAATACCAATCGAAGAATTACCTAATGTTTTAATAGATGAATATCAATTAAGTCATTGGCATTTTGAAAATGAGAAGCGTTAACTATTATTTTAATATAATAATGGACTATGAGCACTGACACAGTATTTTTGACTAGATAATTAGTAATTACCTATGTACCTACCTAGACTATATTGTATTAAAGTAACTTGCGGTCGAGCTCGTTACATGGCATGCCTAACAAATCTTGTGTGAGTCATTTCATGCGTTAACCAATGACAAACCGTTATCACATATTCTGTACGAGATAAGTCAATAAAAAAACATCTAACAAAAGACTTTTTTACCTAGAAACTACGTCAAACCTTGCCAACAATAGATTAACTCTCTTACCTTGTTCCGAAACTTTGCATTGCGAATAAATCTTTAAGCTGATGCGAATGTTGATAACACCTATTTTTAAGAATACTATTCTATCACAGAATACCAAATATTTTATGAATTGCCTAATTTACACACGCCACACGCACACACATAACATACAATAGACCGATGCTGAGCTACTTTATGAAAATGACGAGAAAAGTAGAAAGATGATTAGAATTTTGCAATTTTTGAAAACCAAAAACATGCATGGAAGCGACGAACAAGTATTTCACTTGGCCTCTGACATTGGGTACCATCTCGCGCTTTCTAATGACTTAAATATGAAGCTTGAACTCCTAATGTATTCACTCGCTTAGGCAAACGGTCAATATTAACATCATTCTATTTAATGGTGATTTGGTTCTTAAAATTTCTACCTATAAGTATAAGGTACTAAGTTTAATTAGATACTTCACCAACTTAAAACTAATACCTATTATAAAGAGACTGCAATGGATGAAATTCATTATAATTTGATTACTGAACACATGAAGACCCATTAACATAAGCAATATAATCTTATCAAGCCCACTGCTGAGTAAAGGCCTCTCTAACTTGAAATAAAATAAATAAAGATTGTTAAATATCTAAACCAACTAGTTCTTAGAAGCTCATCAAGTAAATAACCGATTAGTTTAAAACAAGACAAGGTTACCGCCTTTAGAATGCTGATCGCGTCTCTAAACAAACCTCACGCGTGATTTCCTCTTCCTGAACGCGTTTCGAGTGCTCATGCGCATCTAACTTGCATTTTTAGCAATAGTAAATTAGTCAAGAAAATTTATTTTGAATTTTGAGAACGCTAATTTCAGATTTTTGAAGTAAGGTTAGGTACCTAGGTACATATTATGTTTCAGACACGATACAGTCTTCAGTAGGTACTGTGCAACTAATATCTTTGATTTATTGTTTAATATTAGGCGTCAGCAGTCTCCGTTGACTGCTTTTGTGTTTTTTAAACTTCTTTTCTATTGTTAAATATAAAAAAAAGTACCTACCCATCTTTATTTTAGACCATTTCCAGGATTCCATCCAATCCTATCTGACAAACTGTAACCTTTACTGTAACTATGTACTCGTAGACACTAACCGACATCACCAACTGGTCAGTTAAAGTAATTAAATATGTGATGGTATTATCTTGGACAAGACATGTCGCAATCCTGACGGAATGCCTGGTCGCTCAACGGGGCTCGCCGTGGCGGGAAGCGCTACAAATAGAAACCCGTCACGTCGCCATGGAAACGAACCTACCACTACCACGGTGCATTTCTCTTTGCGAGATTTAAAAATAAATAGACAAATCGAATATATCAAGTAATTCGAAGATGCTAATGTAGGCATTCCGCTTAAATCATTCAATAAATGCGTGAACTATTTAGTTAGATATTATATCTAAGCCTTCCCTGACGACGATAGAGGGACCCGTATTTTTTTTAAATTTTCTGAATAACAAAAAACTCAATTACAATTTTACGTTCATGTTTAAATATAATTAACGGTTTAAAAGCCCGTGTCGATATGTTTACAACACGAAACAATAAACACATATTGTCCAATCAGAATTACAACGCTATGCGCTATTATTGTAAAAATCTAACTTCTGCTGGCTGCTATTGTAAAAATAATAAAGCGTAAAAAACATTTTAATAAAAATCTTGATGAAAATTAGCAAAGTAAGGTCGTGGGAGCTTATTAAGCGGTATAGGTACAAACAAAGTGTGTATACGGTACCTACACGTGAACGGTAAGAAAAGCTGTGAGATCGCATTGTTTGAACGAACAAACACTATTATGACGAGTAAACTGTTTACATGGAGTATAAGATGCCACTTGGCACATGATAATATGCAAAGTGATGTAAACGGCCGATTATACACAACCCTGAATTTACACCCGCATGATTTGAAAAAGGGGCGGACGGTCAATAAAATTAACCGATTTCCTACTGTATGCTCATTGTATGACGAAGTACAATTTTAAGGTATATTTTGTACCCTTCCGATAGACTTAAATATTTTCAATTAACAGCCGCGGTGTCATTTTGTCAAACTCCCTTTTTCTTTTGATTATTTCGAAAGGTGTTAGTTAAGAAAATCCAGTTTAGCTTTCTATCGTAGCAAGTTGTCTGTTTACCGGAATCATTTGGTAGGATTCTCGAGAATGACGCGGCGACGACGGTGCGATGACGCCGCCGCCGACGACCACGGGATAACGCAATACCGCGCGCTTATAAGATTGATAATCCAGAATGTTTCCTTATCATGGTGACATTTCCGTCTCTAAATTGACAGAAGCAATTTCAAATTCCAACATGAACTCAAACTAAGAGTAAATACTTTAGATAAAGGGGTTTCTGAATATCAAATAAAATCTTAAAATTTTTAACGAGGGAAGATTAACAATGAGGTACAATACCGTAATATTTTCGCCTTTGAAGTCCGAAAGTAAACGAATGATCCCGAAGAATGCCGAGGATAGTCCCCAACCCTCTGAGTCAGCTGTCTGGTGCTTCCCTTCGTGTTCCCTTCTCAAATAAAATTGGTTTGTTTTACTTAGGGTGGTAATCTTGTGGCATTGGCAAATATTAGTTATGATTCTTCCAAGGAAAAATAGGGTTCAACTTATTAATGAAACCCATATCGTAACAAAATATTGTGATTATTTTGTTTGACTTAGGTATTATTTTATTTAATGCACCATTATTTAAATTTAAAAAAAGAGATATATATGTCTACTTATTTTTCTCTGATTTAAAGAACAGTTTGAAAACATAAAGTTTATATTTGAAAACATACATATTGATTTATTGATCTGTTAAAACATCTCAACATGCAATGGATTGAAGTTTACAGAATCGTCTATTTTTACATAAAGAGGCCAACGCTTAGACACCGTTCCGCCAGAGTGCGATCAACGCGGATTCAGCTCACTTCACTACCCCATTCCATGTAGTTAAATGGAAATAGAGAACAACTCTGTTTATGTTCCGCAAGCCAAACATTTATTTATTGCAGAAACAAAAGCTACAAAGATAGCTTAGGTATTAACGTTAAGTATATTTACCTATATCTGTAGTCTTTCGTATTTGTTACTCATATGTCTGGGTTGCAAGTGTGATAGTTTTAAAAAGTATTGAAGTATAAATAAGGTTAAAACAATCTCAATTAAGTACAATACAATATCGACGCAAATTGGTAGAAAACATTCCGAAGGCATTATTACAAACAGTATTGCAACCTGTCGCAACCGTGCAATAAACCAATAAATTAAGAAACGGCTTTATTTAGCGGAAAGTCAAAAGTGTTTAAGTGCTGACCTGCCTACAATTTTAAAACAATACCACCTTATAAAGTGGCAACAGATCGTGACGATGAAATCGATACGGATGGGTGGCGCTTTATCGCTTTATTTCACGACATTTAATTACAACTTTTATTAACCTAATTGCCACTTTTCTTAATTCCTTATATTAAAATATTTTTTGCAACATTGGCCTCATATCTGAATAGTAGTATTTTTAGAATATAATTAGTTGTTTTTTTAGATTCCAATGGAGGAAGATAAATACAATGAAATTAAACTACTTCCTGCTAAGTATAGTGGATTTGATCAATCGTTGCCATTCGATCATATAATTGATTCTACCCTTACCGATATCAATTAGTAAAAAAAATGTTTCACTTCTATAGAACATGTAAAACAACATCATCGTGTATAACTTAGGACGGTGGTGATTCATTTATCCTTTCTTTAATTTAATTTATTTATTTATTTTATTTAACAGTTTATTGTCAAGTCAACGTCAAAGTCAAAAATATATTTATTTCATAGGCACAAAAAATGCTCTTGAAACCGTTACATTACTTATTATAATATACTTTTTTAAGCTAGTGCTAGATTCGCAAAGCGCAGTTTCCCCCAGAGGAGAACCTAGCAAGAAACTCTGTGGGGTTGCTCTTTTCAAATAAAGTTTTACAATTCTTACAGTTTACATTATAACAATTATTGACTCTAAATGAATCTTATCCTGCAGCACTCAAACAAACCACAAGATGTAAATAGATAGCTAAAAAGTAAAGCACTTAGCTAGGTTGAAGCCGCATATTGTAAGATGATAGTACATAGAGACAGAAAAAAAAGAGAAGTTATACAAAAGGTACAGCATATATCTAAAAGAAATTTCTTCCTGCAGACCCCACAAAGAGAGAAGTGATAGCATGAAGGCATTAATATAAAATGGATAAGAATAAAAATCTTACGTGTTTTTAACAAGTTATTTCAAACGGTGATATTGTAGATATTAGTTCAGAGAATTCAAACTGATAGAAATGTAAGAAGTTTCTAAGTATTTAATCTACTTTTTTCTCTACCGTGCTCAAGTTGCAATAATCCGAATAAATTAAACGCTATTTTATTACGAAATTAATTAAATCTAGTAGCTTCAGGTCAAACCGTGACTGCAAGCGGATTAAACTGGATAGATTTATTAATAAGTAACAACTTCTATAAGTATTTTGTATAATTCGCGCGCTCTAAATAAACTTTTACCTGATTGTAAAACTTTCGACTTTTTACTGAATTATTAATCTAGTCGTGAAGTGAGAGGTCATCTAAGATTTATGGATTCGAAGCTACTTATTCATTATTTATTCTATCTAGGGAATATTGATTAGTCTCCCAGTAGGTACCGGTAATGTTTGTCATCATAAAAACATTGCGTACTTGTTTTGTATTCAAATATCAAAATAAGGTACCTACTTATAAATATTTACTACGCCGTGACATTTCCAAGAAATGTTTCCCCTTAGATACGGTACGGAGGATTTTATCTCAAGAATATTTTATCATGAGAAGTGAAAGAAAACTGTCCGATCATAAAACGATAAGAGTAACAGACACTTGTCAGTGATAATGTTGAACTTGTGATAAATATCCTGATGATCACTGATATCAATCTGGTTAAGAGCAATGTGTTTGAAAGGGTTTAATAAAAAAATAGAATAGAAAACTTATGTTGATTACCCTTCCTTAGTAAGCATACATACCTACTACATCATCCAATACACCTCCCGCAGTTTTTGATCTATAGCTCTACAATTTCTCTACAAAGGTTTCTAAATGTATTACTGTGTTAGGACTAGTCACACAATGCTGTCAGCACCGTCGTCCACTACAGTGACCTTTAAGACCATTTCAATGATTTGATTCGGTCAAGGTTCCAAACTAGACACACTGGTTGTGCACTCGAATCTTTTCCAATCTTTCTAATTTAATATTAATACTGTTAGATTAAATTACATTCATTAATAATTACTTAGTATTACAGTTTCATGTTACTATGGCTCTCAAATTCTTATTTCGCTTCAAATTGGTGTTTTTGTCCCGAAAATCGAGGCAAAACAGAGCGCTGATTGGCCCGCGAGTGGCTCGCTCACACACTATTTGAGACCACAGCATTAAGCAAATAATTTGCATTCTATTTGTTGTGACCAACGAACTAATTACTCTGTTATTTAAAAAGGTAATTAGTATTTAAACGATTCTCATAAAGTAACTGTAATTCATTTACTTAAATACGTAGATAAATGTCTTTAGCTGTATTCATTACATGTTTTCAAACTCATTAGATCATTATCCCAAGGACGATTTTGATTCTAAGTAAATAATCTTACTTTTTACTCGTTTTCAGATATCGGAGGAATCATGCCATCGCTATCAGTCGGAGAGAGATCAGCATTGGCTCGTGACGATATTTGAACTCGTACGATAACAATATAAGCTTTATATTAGTCAAAAAATCTGTAGTGCGCCTCGCGACTTCAGAAATCGAACATAATCGATTGGAAGTTCGCTGTTGAGCGCACCGACCGCGACGTTCGAACAACACCAAGTTCAGTGTGAGAGACACTTAGTAAACAAATACAATGGCAAGCGCTGGTGGTGAAATCTGGTTGCAATGGTTCGCGTGCTGCTACCAGCCGGCGGCGCGTGCGCAGCGAACGCGTCGGAGGATAGACCGGTCCATGATCGGCTCTCCAACCAACTTCCAGCACACAGGACACATAGGTAACATATCATTAGTACTTAGCTGCACTAGTTTTCACATAGCCGCTGCGAGATTTTTATTTTGAACAAACCGTTCATCTTGATCACGCTAATGTAAATATTTGCATCTGATGCTTACGGAAATGCAGTTGACATGCCGTAAATAACAAACTATGAGATGCAATGAGCGAAGGAAATGAATTTTAAACCAGTCATATAAACAATTCAAAATATTTTCTTTTTGCGGATATTTCAGTTCAATTAGGTAGACCATTCTTCCTCTGCAAAAATGTACCTAAGATTTGGGATATTTAAAGTACTTACGAAGGTGTAGGTAGGTAGGTAATATAACTAAACACAAAGAACGTGTCAAGGAATTAACAAGTCGGGTGAAGTTTATCTTAAAAAGAGACACTTGAAAACGATCAATTGTAAGTAATCTTATAAGCGAAAGGTTTTCAGTCGTCAGATAGCGCAACCTTCCAAAAGGACAATGTAAACGATCTTTGTTACGACACACCCGACAAAAGTATATTATCTAGCCTCCCTTAGTTTTCAAGTGCTGCACTGCACATATAGTTGACTTTTGAACGTGCTAATGTAGATTTATGGCAGTGATCAGTGATCTTAATATCGTAATGATCGCACTTTCCTTACCTTTATACTTCTTTGCACGCTATTCCCCTTACCTATTACAAAACGAGGTTTAAAGATAGTCCGACTTTAGTTCGTTTAGTTGGACGTTTTGTCCATAGCCGAAACGTCAAAAGAAACGAACTAACGTCAGATTAAGGGGGTATGAGTTCAATTGACAGACATAGGTACAAGTAGGTTATCTATACCTTCTTTTAACTGGTAAGCTATACCTACGATGAAGAAAGCGCCTGCTGAATGCAAGTAATGAACTAAGTTGGAAGGGTTTTAGTGTCAGCAAGTTAGACTAATTTCAAAAAACTTATTGCCTGTATGAAATGTGACCGAATTAAATTATTAAATAACACACATTCATGACAAAATATGAAGTACGTCGTAAATTTGTAATATGTTAGTACGTAAAATGGAACGATTTCCGGCTAAGTAAAAATGTTGTGAAATCAATTCCTTGCCAAATCAAGAAATATGTTTCAATCAGGTATTGGACGAAAATCTAGGTCAAACGCAAGCGCTGAATGGCAAAATAAAAAGTGTTTATCTAAAAATTAACTTAATATCTGTTTCACTGAATTAAAATGAGGAGTTTAGTAGGTATATTCATTAAATTAGCAGACAAGCTCTTGTGTCTGTGGAAAAGTAGTTTAGAAAGCAGGCGCTTTCTTCATTAATTTAGCTGTTAAACTGCTTTTGTGACTTAAATCACATTTCGTATATAACATTAGCATATGCTATTTAATATTTTATATATTTTGAGAAGTCGTTAAACAAGAAATAGATGCATTTCAATTAGTTATGAATTTAAATTCATTAACGAAAATCAAGTAGGTTGATTATCGACGTAAATCATTCACCTACACGTAGTAGGTACATCACATTATAATGAATACAGACTGCACTGTTAAATACTGCATAATTACAATTCCTAAACCAAACAAAGAATTTCTAGTATTCTGAATAGACATGCACAAATATGTTGGTATTGTGTATTTAGCCATTAGGCTTTCCTGTTTAGACGTACCTAAATGTTATTTTTTGCATGACAAATGATCATTGGAACATAGCACACAGGAATAAGATAGAGATAACCTCCTTGTTATCCCTTTACAAAGAAAGTGTGGCGTATTCCGCAATGCAGTTGGTGAGGTGTTCTTAAAATAAACGGCAAAGTTCGCTGGCCGCCACCGCCGCCGCCGTGTAGCTACGAGTAGGTACCACTCACATGTGACTCAGACGAACAACCCGCGAGGACATTTTTATTTCGATATTTATGACCGAGGATTCATTAATTAACTTACTATGCCAAAAAAATAATGTACATTCACTCTTTTCCAAAGAAAACTGGCATACGGAAACCCCTTTTCGTGAAATCAAAATAAATATCGGATTTCCAAAAAAAGTCAAAACTAAAACAGATGAAAAAAGTATGGAAATTTTGATCCTGAAATAAAACGAATTCTATTATTATTTATTTATTTAAGTTGCATATTGCGAATGTAATTAAAATGCTCTTACGAAAAATTTTGAATTTTTGGAGATGGGGCTTACTTTCATAAAAATGAAAACAAAAGAATCACGAAAATTATGTTTAAAAATGCATTGCACACTTTATGTAGGTGTTATTTATAGATATAATTCATTGCAGATTCCATTTATATGAATATACACACTTGGTTATGATTTTCATACCTCCCATTGAAACACGGTGTCGAAATAACATTGTTTTTGCTGTTATTATTACGCAAACTACATGACATGTGTTAATTACTTCAAGTCACGCCATATTGTAGACACATTAATTTGGCGCTCACCAAAGTACTTGCTATATAAGCCACTAAAGTCTCTGGCTTAAAAAAAATCATAGAAATGTTCGTAGAACGATTTTAAGAAATCGGGGAACTTAAACCTACTTTATAAAAGCAAGAACATTATACTTGATTCTTTAGTTAAGTATGTTAGTTTTATACAAAATGTTTGCCTCAAGAAATGATTAAAGACGCTGCAATTATGACCGATTTTACAAGCAAGTACCGTGACTGGGCAGTTTTTAAGTACTTACTACCTACCATATGATCAAATTACAAAAAGAACAAATTACAAAAAAACATTACTTTGTATATTTTTCTGTCAGTAATAGGATATTTACTGTAGATACTACGATAGCACACGTCATTGATAATAATTACGTCGGTGAATAACTTTATTTATTAAAGTCGAATATTTTCTTCATTAATACGTACCTACTGTAGGTAGGTACATGAACTAACTACAAGTTACAGCAGCTTTTATACGTCTGTGACATGAACAACAAACACATTTGTTTTTGTCATAATCATGGTAATTAATTAATATAAAATACGTTATACAACAAATTTTTACACAATTAAGTACCTACCTATTTGATTTTTCTCCTAACCGCAACTTACGAGAAAATATGGGCACCTTTAAGTTTCATTAAAATCTATTTACCGGTTTTACATAAAACAAATATCTATCTGAAAGAACATCCACACTATTCATTCATAGCCACAAACGTAGACGTTTATAGTATTAGAAGTAGGACTAATAAAAACTTAAAACTTACTAAGCATCTATGTTACTTACAATCCCAAGTCTTACCTACAGCTGAGCGTGAAATAAGTGACCTTGTTCCGGCGTGTTACTGCTTACTTCAAATATCAATTTGTAACCTGTGTCACGGCTTTGTGTTGTCTACTAATTAAATCGTGCTTTATCTGAGTAATTACTTTCAATTGTTTCTATTCTTTATTTTATTGGAATTTCTAGTATCTATAACACTGACGTTTAAATAAGAAGATAATTATGAGGATTTAAGTACTACACACTGCTATGCGAATGTAATGCTACAAAACATCTCAAACCGTATATGGTTTGCATTTTTCTTTGATTGTAAGAAAAGCTGAATCAGATAGAGTACTTTATCTGCTTTGGCTTTTGTCTTACGCATATGTAAGTAGGTATTATCAGAAGATAGGCCTAAATGGCGGATGCTCCACTGGCAAGAACTCTTAGATAGAATGATGATGATGAAGTAGGTACACACCTAACATACAAATGCGTAAAAATATTTTAAAACATACAAGTACAAACACATACCTACAGTATTCATATTTATCTCACAGCTGTTATTGCCCAATTATTTCCTGTTAATTTCTAATAAATTGTTCTTACTAAAGTTATTATTCGTGTAAATTCCAGGATCAACAGACGTGGACATGCCATCGTCACTGCTGCACTCCATCCAGAACCAAATGCAGAGTAAAGGGGGCTACGAGATGGCTTACGGAGTTAAGGTGAGATCCTCTGAACTAAGTATCTTCAATTCAACAACAGCAGTTAATTAAAATGGTCTGTTAGTGTGGATAAGTGAGAGGGAACGACTTCTTAAATTCTGTAAGGATGACATTACAAACATTTGTCAAAGATACAGTAAAATGTAGCCAATTTAAAAAGTCGTTCACGGGGTCTATTATTAACGTTATTCACGCTGACAGACTACACAGGTAGAATCTGGAAACAAATATTTTTATGAGCGAGAGTATCGCGACGAATAGGTACACGAAATTCATCGGTTTGTGGCTTCTAAATTAATGTAATAAACGAATAGTATCGTGTCAAAAGATGTTTATAGCATATATTTTCTAAACATCTTTGAAATAATAACAATTTCCATAAATCATTTCGGAAATTGTACCTCTAGTGTTCTTTTATTTATAAATACTTTAGCGACTTTCATTTGTTTGTTTCAGGTCTATTGATGGAAAGCCGAAAACAAGGACGCTAGTGAAAAGTGGCATTGATCTAAAATATGTTTATTTATTTCTAAAACAAATAAGTTGTGTAAGAAAATGGTTTTTGTTGTGTATATAGCACCTAAACCGCAAAAATTTTATAGTTACCTATTGATTTATAATACTTACTTTAATACCTACATTTTTGAGGCTATAAATTGCCTAGTAAGTTGCGTTTAGTATAAGTTTGTATAAACTGGCGAGAAATTACCTACATCTTGTACAGTAATTACTTAGAGCTCCCAAATAATGCATTTCATGTTTATATACAATAGTTTTATTTTCTTAAAAAAATATGTAAGTACGTAGGTATGTTATTAAATGAAAATTCGCCAAAATCCAATGCAAAGATATTGCACCTAATTACTTCTTTGTTATGGTATCTATTTGAATAAAATAATATGTAGGTCCATATTTACGTATTAATTTTATAACTAGGTACTTATATTCAATTTGTGTAATTTATGCCCAAAATAATAATTTAGAACATTAACATGTTGTTAGATAAATAAAAAAGACTAAGTTTATACAATTTACTGGTAAATAATATAAGACTTACAAAATCTACCAATATACATATATTTTTGAAATGTTGTAACGAATATGTATATAATTATTCAACTTTTACGAATAAATATGTATAAGTAGGTAGTATATACATACATATTAACTATATAACCCTAAATACGAGTATGTATGTATACCTAACTATATTATTTCTTTACATTTTTTATAGATTCATATATTTACATCTGTTAATGTAAATTTATGAAAATCTGTGGGTACCTACGTCAAGTAATGTATGAGCTTCATATAATTTAGTGAGTACATATTAATTATATATTATAATAACCATGAAAATCTTCCTTTGTAATCCATTAAATAAAGAAAAAAGAAAGATATACTTACGTACCTACATACAGATAGGTATTGCATTGTAACTTTTTTAGCTAAGAGTAATTTGGGTAAATATTTACCTTATAATGTGTTTAGATAGTATAGGGATAAATAAAAAGAATTTCGCCAAAACTGCCTTCATGTTTAGCATTGTAACCTCGCTTTGTTACAAATATAGATGACACTCGAGTGAGGTTACATACACACCTAGGGCCCTGTATCGTTTTCCTATATACCTACTAGCTTCCTTTTAAATGCGGGATAAATGTTTAAATGTATATTATGATATCCTATTACATTAAGTGCTCGTTTCACCACATAAAGATAAAAAAAAACTGACAGATAAATCCACGGTAAACCTATGTCTATTTCATAAACCATGACGTTTTAGACAGAGACAGGTATTCTGTCCCATAAATTATCTTTAAATAGTGAAACGGGGCCTTAATATAAAAAATCCGCAACATTTATATCTGTGAATTCTTCTCATTGTTGTATTCTGTGCTATAGTACTTAAAACGTTCATTATGTAGATGTCGTTGGTAGAAATACATAGAAATAACAAATAAAATAAAATATATATGTTCAAGGTATTAATTATTGTTGCATACAAGTCGCTCAATACTTTGTCGGTTTTCTCATATATAATTATGTAATACCTAGAGGTAGGTAATATTTTTATAAATAATCCAAGTAAGTGTAATATACTTAATTTCCATAAAATTGACATGGAAGCATAAACGTGAATACTTTACTGATTAGTAGCGGAGAATTTACTCATTTGCTTGTAGATACCTAATATTATCATCGATAGGCAGCAAAAGTTGTAATCAATTGCATACGACTTATTACTGGGTGATGTTGAAATTAATAAGGCAATTAAATTGAAATCCCTGACTGTTACCAATTGCTATGAGCCAACTAGGTTAAAAAAACGTTTCCGAACAGGTATTGGACATTAGATTGAGAGACAGATTTGTAAACTAAAAATATCTTTCTACAGAACCAGCTGGGTCTTGTAGAAAGATTCGTTTTAAAATGTAGGTATAATTAGGGATTTTTATTTCTTTACTTACATAGTCATAGTCACCCTTTTTAAAAAAGGTATCTATAGTTGCCCAATAATGGCTGTCGCAAATATGTACCTTCCTACGACTACGCATTCAGTACTAAATCCTCCACTGCTAATTTTAATACAAATATATAATTAAATAAAAGAAGAGTCAATTTCCCAAATGAGTGTTTTCATTGAACAATACCTTGTTAAGGTCATTTTCGTCCTTTTAAACACTTTTAAACAATGTGAGACTCACATTTTCGCTAAAATGTAATTGATTTAGCGCCTAAGAATACAACTGAAGACCAAACAAATATTCATAAATAATCCAGGTATTGTTTATTACACCCACTTTGCTGGAAGTGGAAAACCATTGAGAGAATCACAACATATTATGTTGATCCCTCGGAGTACCTACTGAACTATCTTGTTTGGTTTAAGTAAAACTAAAGTAAGTATAAAAAATGCTCAGAACTATAATTAATTATGGAATAATAAAAGGCGGCATAGATTGTCATACAAAAGACATCAACACGTGCTTGTTTCCAAGTGAAGTACTTAACTACTGCATTACCTACCTACAATGAGGAGGAAAAACACGAAAACCAGCATAGCGTATAAAATAAGTTTATTATTATTCACCCTAAGCGCGGGTTATGCAACGGAATAATCGTCGGATCGAGCGATCAACAAGAGGATGCATAAATAAGTAAGTATAAAATACCTCCCCTATACCCAATTCAAGCGAGAGTACTTTAATGTTTATTATCTATTTGTGACCTATGGTTTTTCTAATTATTGTACACGAAAAAAATGCATATTCGTACTACTAAAATAGTCGTATGAGACCTGCAAGGGCCTAAACAAACTTATATAGGGTGACTTTAAATTAGTGAACGATAGAAAAGGATATGCATGTACTCGTGATAATAAACAACTTTTACTATCGGACCAAGTTCGAAATCATAAAAAAAAATTGGTCAACCATACAATCAGCTGGTGCATTTTGTACGGGGAGTTCAAATGGCATGGAACATAATATTTGTATGGAGTGGTCTGGTATAGTAAAAAAAAGGGTATCAATTAGGCTAAACATCCCCTGTACGGTCTGTCACCGTACAATCTTTTGCTAACTTTGCGCCCTACTTTTTACCGCGTAACTTTAAGTAATTACTTAAGTATTTGACCGACATTTACTCACTGCGCACGAGTCACGAGTACTCAACAATATAAGCGATCCACAGCCACGATCCGCTGTAATTTACCATTTATCAATATATTTACTTTTACAATCTTTTACGAAACAACGGACTTATCATTTCTACGTCACTTCAAACGATTGCATTGTATAGGACTTACCATTAGGACTGTACCATACATCCCCTATTCGAGTTAGTATGGAAAAAAAAAAGTTGGCGGCCACTGATGAAACTTACGTCAATCGATAGAGAAAAATATTATAAAACGATAGTATTTTGAATTTGAAATACATATCCTTTTCTATCGTTCACTAATTTAAAGTCACCATATAGTAAGAAAAACCAAAACACTCTGTTGAATGGGAATTATTCTAACTGTAAATGCCTACAGATTATTAGTCCGCCGTACAAGCCCATATTTACCGAAAATTTCAATCAGAAAACGTAATTCAGTGGCGACCCACTGTTTTTCCTGGAAACACTAAGATTTAATCAATACATTCGCTAGTGTTTCCGACGTATCGATAAAAATATTCATCGTTAAAATGAAATGACAATTCAGGAAATTAAGTTACTCAAGTCTTTTCCTGATTCAACCTTTTTTTAACCCCCGACGCCAAAAGAGGGGTGTTATAAGTTTGACATCGATGTCTGTCTGTGTGTCTGTCTGTCTGTGGCACTGTAACTCCTAAACGCGTGGACGGATTTGGATGCGGTTTGTTTTTAAATTAAAGCTGGTATTCCTGGGAGTGTTCTTAGGTACTTATATATATAATATGCAAATCGGTTAAGCCATTTCAAGGTCATCAGCTCTTTTCTCAGCTGTGGTAGGGTTATAGATCCAATATAACAGCAGATATGCCGTGTTTGGATTCATTTTGATCAGTGTTTAATTCCTAATATAATGCAATGGTGACAACAGACGAGGAGCTGATGATGGAGTCAGAATTTCCAGCACACCATCCATTCTTGAAAAATGTAACAGCAGCTGATATGTCGTGTTTGGATTCGTTTTGATAAGTGTTTGATTCTTAATATAATGCAATGTCGACAAAAGGAGGAGCTTATAAGTAATCATTATTATTATTTTTTATAAGTAATAAAGGTTTAAAAACTTTGAAATAAAAATTAAATTTAAAATTTAAAAAACCCGCGACTATAAAAAGTAACAAATAGAATAAGTAGTATTTTGTCAACTGAACATCGCTTAATATTTCATACAAATTAACAACTTTCATACAAACTTCATTTTGTCGGGGGACCGCTAAGTAGCTAGGTAGGTAGGTACGCAAAAAAAACCTTACCATAAGTAATCATAATGAGATATCAAATTTTAAAAAATGCCCGTGTACGAAATGTTTTAATTGAATCGAAAAGTATTATTTAAAATAGGTATTCGTAAGGAAAATAGAATGTGGTCCCCCGACGAAATGAAGTTTGTATGAAAGTTGTCAATTAGTATAAATTATTAACCAGTCATCTGTTGACCTTCAAAATTTGCAAAATGGCGGATTTGGCGCATCTGTGGCGGAAAATTGCAACAAATTTGCAAATGCAAATTTTTTAATTTTTTTGTACCAGAGACAATTTTACATTCTAAAAGTGATTGATAGAGTCATTCACTCTTTATGGTTTTCTCTTAGTGAGTATAGGGCTTTAAAAATCGACAAATTCATAGTAAGCAAAAAAAAACTGTCAAGTGTCCTGTATTGGTCGCTCAACAGATAGGGCATATTTGACAGTAAACTGTCAAGTCCTGTGGTGGGACGCTCAACAGAAGCGATGTTCAGTTGACAAAATACTACTTATTTTATTTGTTACTTTTTATAGTCGGGGGTTTTTTAAATTTTTAATTTAATTTTTAACACATTAATTTCACTGAATGGTTGAGTACCTGTAACTGTGTCTTTAACAGAGACCGTCGAGAGGAAACATCATTCCAAATAAGTTTCGGGACATTTATCTCCACTACAAAAAATATTCAATGCGATATCGATAGTCTCTCCAACAATATTTGATTGCACTACTCATCTTTGCGCATGTCACAAGTCGCGTACTGAGCGAGCAGACTTGAAAGGTAGCCACTCGTCTAGTGTATATTTGTCTCTATCCAGGGCCCGAAACTTAGAGCAGTAAGGTCTGACTAAAGTGGGTAAGCACCTGCGTAACTAGGCTGCTAGCTCTGTCCGTACCCGATCCATTGCACCTGTTGCTTCGGGACCCGGATGCACTGAAATAGCTGCTGCAGTTATTGACTAGTTGTTTCCCGACCTAACGACGGACGACCTCGTCTAGTCATCGGCGCGCTAAAACCTTTATATTATCTATAGTCTTTGGTTTGGAAAGAAAACAACGGCGGTCAGTGACGCGTACAGAGTAACAACTAACTAAAAAAGATTCATTTTCAAAATTGTTTTTCAAAATCTGAAGTGAAAACTATGAAAATCCTATTCACATTAGCATCCGTAAGCATTGTCATCATATCTGAAGTATATCACCAAAAGTATAATGCGGTTCCATCCAGAGAAATAAAGCATAAGATTAAGGTGTCGGCTACAAACGTGCCTATCCTGAAAATCATTCAAGAAGTGATTCAAGAAACTATAGCGTTCGACGCTGACATATACATCAGCAGCGCCTTCTGTCCTTCTGCGAATTATTTCCGTAGTTACAGTTATCTAATAGATTTCTCAGAAAAGAGATGGCCCCACTTCATCAACAATTTAGTGGAAGTTGTACGGTTTGCATCAGATAAGATGTGTGGCAAAGGCAACATCTCTGACTGCCTGATCGCTGAAATTAAAAGTTTTTACAATCCTACTCATGAAGACGTTATATTCATTGTCACAGTGAGGGAACGTGGCAGCGAAACCGATAAAGTAGCATGTATACAGATGATTGAACCATACACGATGATTTGGATAACGCGGAGCATGGACGCGAACGACCGACCGGAGATAACCGTAATAACAGCTCACATACCGCTGCACCGAGTACCTTTCCAGTACCACAATTTTCCCAACGACTTGTTCAGCAATATTCAACTCTACAACATGGACGTGAGCGAAAACGAAGAGAAGAAAGAAGAGAAAGAAAAGAAAAAAGAGGAAGAAGATGAGACCCCGGCAGAACTAGTCAAACCCGAAGACGTGCCAAAATTTAGATGGAAAGTTGACGAATATGGATATGAATTTAACCACGACGTCTTGGAGTAATTGAGGAAGGAGGACAGGCAACCGTCATACGTATTAGAGAAGACAACTCACCCCACCGTACTGTACCTAGGACAAAACGATACTGTACCTACCTTCCTTTGGGTTACAGGTTTCATTACTAAGTACCTACCTACGTTAGACATATCCAGGATTTTCTAGTCAAAATATGTTACTGCAAACTTATCTTACTTTAAGTAGAGATACTTTAAGAAGACAAGGAAATAATAAAACAGGGTAAAATTATAAAGAAATTGAAAGTCTAAGATAAAATGCAGGTATTTTCACTAGGCTCCGTCTGTCTCTACTATTCATATTTTCGCTATGTCTCGTATTATATGTAGGACTTACCTACCTAGGTTCAAAGGTTTCTAAGTAGTTATCAAAGATTTCGAGAGCTACCGGTTGCGCCACTTATTTTATGAAGTAGATTAGCATGTTGTGGTATAACCGGCTTATAAAATAATCAAAGTTAAATTTGAGCTATAGGTGTATATTATGTGTTTTAAGGGATTTGTGTGTTTAATACACGTTTGAATAAAATACTGTCTGTAGATTGTATTAGATACCCTACGAATTGTACCTAATGTGTTAGTTAAGTACCTATTCCAAATATCGCCATTACTGAATAATTTCCACCTTTTTATTTTGTGAAGTCCTTATACCTACCATTTCTATTTTATAATTCTCATGCGAATTTATTTAATGTAAACCAAATTTTCTATTAAGAGAAGTACCTACTACTGAATTGTTAATGTAGTAATGTAAAATATAAGTGAATGTAAGTAGATATTTAAGTTTCTTCAATAAATTAAAATAAACGTACGTTTAATAATATTTTTATTAGGTATTTATTTGAAGAATAGCCATAATAAAACACTAAAAACACACACGAACCAACAGTTTCACACAACTTTTTGTATGTTAATACCAAATACTTTCAATTGGCATTGAGCAATCGACGCCTTAGTAGATGACAGAAATTTTTCATTTTTTTGTTTAATCACGTGTTAACTAAAATTTGTTGGCTTGCCCCAGTGGAGATTTTGTTTTAACTTGGTTCAGCTATTCCAGTATTCTCACCTCTTCCTATGTCTACGCTCGGATCGGGCAGCACTTTGCTTTGATGAAGATTTTTCTTTATTTCTCGAATTATCTGAGAACGAAAACAATTGCAATTAGACATCTATGTACTAGGTACCTACACTATTTCACTATGGGTTGGGGTGGTACTGATACCGAGCAAATACCTAAGATATTTTCTATTCCAGATACTAAATAACATAGTTGTGAAGAAACTAAGGCCTCGTTTACATGGCATTGTCTTGCACGTTTTTTGCAGTATACCTACGTCCTTAACGTATAAAGTTGTTGTCAAGGAGGATGTTTCCTGTACTAACCGCGTTCTTTACGTCGATGGCGGCGGTCGCGTGACCTGGAGCCTCGGGAGTCGGGCGAGGAGCGGCGACGGGTCGGCGGCGGCGCCTGCTCGTTGAGCCACCACCACGCCGGAGGGGCTGACGCGCGGCTGCGCAGCGGGGACCCGCCCCCGTAGCTCGGGATCGGTCCCATCTGCTGACAACCAACTCCATCATCTCAGGCCTGATTCAAATTGCTATGATATTCTGCGAGGCATGAGTAATGTATTTCTTTAGGTGTTACATAATATGATAAAATCATTTTTTTTGTAGCCAAGCAGAAGGATGCTGGTAACTGTTAGAGTTTAATTAAGGCCGTGTTCATACGAAATGCTATCAGCACAATATTCTCCGTTCACTTACAGAACACACGCCACGAGGGCCGATCCATTCTGCACGCTGCTGTTATTGTAGGCGTCTAATAGGAATGCAATTTGTTTCTCTATCGATTGGCACTAGTCTCAGAGATGTACACCAAAAAGCGACATTTTATGTACTTGCAACTTTAGGTATGTTCGGCTCCATACAAAAATATTCGTTGTCTTTTGAATATGTAGGTATTTACCGGTGGCGGCGGCGGGTAGTTCGGTGGCAGTCGGAACGGCGGCGCGGGGATACTGCCCTCTCCTTCCGCACACGCTAAGGGAGGGTGACGCGACGGACTCTCGGTAGCCAACTGTCACCAATTTCAATACTTGTTCATTTAGGTATACAACTCAAAAATAAAATAAAAATAATGTGCCAAAATCATAGAAATATGTAGATACCACACTGACCTGTTTTTTAAGGCTGTTAAAATCGCTGCTGATATCCCTGTAACGCTGCAGACACTCCTGCCACATGGTGGCCATCTCTGCCATTTCGGAGCGCTGCTTCGAGATCTCGTCCATAAGGCGCGCGTCGGTGTCGCCCACGTCACGTGCCACGGTCTCGTAGCGACGCATGCACTCTCGCCAAAGACGCAACTGCGCCGCTGCCGACTCTTGTACTGTAGCCGCTGACTCCTAATAAACAAAACAATAGCGAATATGCTTAGTTCCTAGTGGAGAGAAAACAAAAGCTAAAAGTTATTAAACTCCTCTGGTCTTACATGAACAGCTTTATCCTGCGCCTGAGTTTGCGACATGCCTTTGAAGCACCGCATCAGCTCTTTCCACAGTTTCATCATCTTGTCCATTGCCTCCCGCTGCTCAACTATTTCTTGCTAAAATATATAAAAAAAAAACATACTCAAAACACATAAGTCAGAATCAAAAAATCATGAAAGAATATCGAGTCAGGTTCAACTCACTTTAACAACTTTCAAATAGTTGCTTCTGCAACTGACGGTACTGGTATCACCGTCGGCGATACTCAGACCCGAATCGCGCTCCCTTTCCGAAAATCTGTCTTTCTCGTCTTCCCTTGAGATCATCGATACTCTCTCCAAACGATCTATATTTCTCCGCGATCGACGGTCCTTGGCGGGCAAATCGCAACTATGGCGATCTCGATTGTCTCGTTGTTTAGCGTCATAATACTTTTCTCGACGCCTCTCGTAATCTTTGTCCCGGTCATCGTAACGTCTATCTCGGAAATATTTCAAATCTTCATCCCGCTTTCTAAAGGAATCGCTCCTAGCTGTTTGCCTATACCGTTCATCGTCTTCATAAACCTCCCTGGGAACATCGAAACTTCGGCTGGTTTTCTGCTCGCAAAACCTTCGTTCGTAGGACTTTCTTCCTCGCGGAGGCTCGCGGCCGTCGTCGCATTCCCGGTAGTCGCGTCGGTCAACGTCCCATCGGTAGTATTGGTCCATGGAACTTCTAGTAGCAAAGGCTTGGTGGTCCCGGGGTCTATCTATGTCCAAGTCTCGTTTCGAGCTAACCACGTCCACTTTACTAGTATACTTTGGAGTTCCTTTTTCATACGTAGGAAAGTATTTGTCGTTCCTGAGTATACGGGTGGGGCTGCGTCCGGCAGCACGGGGCTCGGGCATATGGTCGTAGCTGCGGGAAGGGCGCGGGGTCACGATGCGGTCATCTGAACGCCGCCGCCCCCGCTCCGCACGCGGTTTCATGTCGTACGTTTCCACCGGCATTACCACCTCGCACTGTAGCGACTTGTGACTTTGAGTTTGACCCTGATCACGACAATCCTAATTAATAGAACAAATAATTATTCTGGTTTAACTGATATTGTACTTACCTCTAAGCCACTTACCACTGCTCCGTGGACTGTCATTGGAGACTTAGGGGGTGAAACATTGTTATTGCTTTTTTCTGTAATCGTAGAACATAATTTAGCGAATGTTTCGATTAACAATGCCTGATCTAGCACCCGCTGGAGAGATTTCTCCTTCGACCTGAAAAAAAATTAGGTTGACAATGGCAACATATTGGTGAAGTACCTACCTTATTAGTAAAAATCAAGATTAACATTCCTACTGACTGAGATCTACCTCTAAATATAATATTCTACAAAATCTTAGAAGGTGTATAGTTGTACTACCTATCCCGATCCCTCGCGCAGTCGCGACAACGACGTCGATGTCGGTGTCGATGTTCCCGGTTGGTAGGAGTGCGGTCCCGGTCCCGGTCGTGGTGGTCGTCGCGGCTGCGGTGGCGGTCGTGGTGGCGATCGCGGTGGCGGTCGTGTTCGTGGCCGTCGTCGCGGCTGCACTCGTGGTCGTGGCCACGGTCGCGGTCCCGTTCGTGCCAGTCGCGGTCGTCATAGTGATCGCGGTTACGTTCCCGTTGCTCTTCTTGGCGACGCGCGTGGCGCTGTCTATGTAATGTTTAATGTATAAATTAAAGTCTACGTAATTTGACATTATATTGATGGCACAAGTAAATTACCCTCGTCTTGCAAACAAGCAAGAAAATAAGTAGAAATTAGGTGAGTAGCTAGGTACCAACCAACTCGATGCTGAGCTGGCTGTGCACAAACGGTCAACAGGCTTCTTTTCCTATTCCATACAGGTACATAAATCATCGTCAATTTACGAAATCATACTGCTAGTAATACTTACTTAGATACATTTGTCGATGAAAACAGAAAAATCCAAAGATTTGGTTGGTACCTAAGTACTTAAATACTGGTTAGGTAGGTAAGGTACTTAACTACATCTAAGTATTAAGTAGATAATAAATACTTAGTTAAATGTGTAGGTATAACCATATCTAGGTATGCTTACTTTCGTTTATCCTTTTTTATCTCGTCTTCAAAAAAAGAGTAGATATCCTGTGTTTGAGAAATATCCGGAATGCAATCACCTTCCTAAAAGTATTTGGTCTTCTATTAGGTACGTAAAAGATTAACTGAATCTAATGAATGGAGGTGTAAATGAAGATAACGGAGGAATCCAGGTATTGGCGGCAAGATAGGCTAGGAAGGCTCGTAGGATTCCTACCTAACTCTTGGTTGGTAATAGGAAGGCAACTTAGCAGACACTTTTTTCCTATACTTAATACCTATTCATTACCAAGGAATCCGCTAAGTAGGCCTAAATAATAGTAATGAAGGCTACTCACATGCAGCGGTGACGGTGATCTGGGAGAGGATATGACACCGGCCTTCAATGCTAACGATACCCCATTGCGGCTGCAAACATTTTCAATAATACTCAAAACACTTGTCAGTACAGCGATGATGGTTTCTAGATACATAATGTGCATTTCTCAGAAACGATAGTCGTGTAGGTCGCAGTGATAGGTGTTGAAGTTTTGTGTGGGTGTGTACAGTAGGTAGAAATTAACTGGGGCCATATATTTAGAGGTATCTACTTAGTCCTCCTCCATCAGTCCTTTTCCTCATGTCTGAGGGTCGTGATATCCACCATGCATTAGTCTGGATCTCACGATGTTACGTCATCTTGATCTGTTTCCGGCTACTCGGAGAGTATCGTAGACAGTAGAGGTACTTTAGTAAGTACAGTAGGTACCGCTAAATAGATGGACCCCAGTAAGTAGGTACTACTTACTGCAAACAACGTTGCCGCCGCGAGGTCCGTGTACTAGCCCGACAGTCATCCGGGGACACTGAACGACTCCTACTCCTGTTGGATTTGGTTTGGATTGTGAATGGAACGCTATTTACAATCCAAATATCTTTAATAGTTTAATGACTGAGACATGAGTTAAGAAATTATCAATCAGAAATATAAATACCTAAGTAAGCAGGTAGTCAGGTTTTTAACTTTCCTGTCTCGGTAATGATCCTGCATCACCAGTTTGTAGAAAATATAGACAAGTATATAATTTGAGTAATAAATAGGTGCAGCGTCAGACGCCCAACAAGATGGACTTATGTTATGTATGACATAGAGATGTTTGTCTGCAGGTTCATGGTGGAACAATACCGCGTTTAATGAAGCGGCCAGCAGCCCAGCAGTGGACATCTGACGGTTGACGATGTTAAGTTTACACCATAAATATACGCCACCTTTTCAGTGGTCCCGCCACTCCTCCGCCTTGCGCTATAGCGATATCCGGCAAACTCGCTTTACCAGACACTACGAGACCAGATCCATGGAGCAACTACAAATTAAACATTTCCTAATTACATTTTCTACTTTTCAATGTAAGACTATCGTGGAACCTTCAATCCAAAACTCGAGCATTATTATGCGCACTCGCAAGTCTGATAAAAAAAAATCTCGTAATAATTGATTTAATTCGCTATTGTTTTTAAGTGATATGCCTATCAAGTAGGCAAGTAGGATGTGTAAAAGCAACAAGATATTCAAGACAGTGTGTACCTTTGTAGAAAACATTCCTGATTATGGTAAAGGTATGTAGGTAGGCACGTTAAGACTAAAACACTTACGCTACTCGAGTCGTCAGTATTGCCGGATATGGTGTCATCCGCTCTTTCTTTCTCATTATGATTCCTTCTTCGTTTCGCAACTTCAAATACTGGGACTAATTTTTTACTGTCGCTAGTTTCACACTCCATTAAAAAGCTACAGGGTCTCGCGACATACGAACTGTTCAAATCTACAATACTACTACCATTACTATTGATACATAAAGCATTTTTCAAAATTTAAAGGGAATTTTATGATTGTTAACCGAACCAACACAGAACAGACAGATGGAGTGAAAGATGACAATTGTGTGGTTCTTTGTAAGTTGAAAAAGGAATGACAGTTTTAGAACTGCCAGTGCCTTTTATTGTTTAATTAGGTATAGGTCGCGCCACGTAAAAAGAACTTTAGAAACAAATGGAAGTCACATGTTCGCGCATGGGTACCTTACGCTCGAAAGTACTAGGGCTATTTATCGTTTCATTCTTGAAAGAGTCTTTCGCACGCGATTACGTATGTTGACTTATAGGCTATACGTAGGGGATGATGATTCGGATTCAAAGGGTTATGAAAGTGACGACAACGATGATAATAAAATGGCTACTTCTGGCATCAACACCGCGTCCTCATCTGGTTTTCGCGCGCCATCCATGAAGACTTAATGGAAGAACAATATTTTTTTTTAATTTTCGAATATTTTTTTTACATTTTTTTTTACACATTTTACACTAAATGCAATAATAATTGGTAGTTGTGTATTTTTTTATTTATATTCCACCCTACTAATAATATTTTTCTTTCCTTTGTGCGTAAAACCATGACTGACATTAAACACTTTTGGGCGCGATGGTATTTTAAAACAAATGTTAAAAATGTCAGACTCAAAAATCGTCTAATGCGCATCTGTCAGCTAGGGTTCATTTTACGTGGCGCGACCTATATCATTCATTATTTTCAACTGCTCAAATTGCGTTAAAAAACCTTTGGTCAAAATAAAGGTGAAAACAGAACAGCTGAAATCATTGTGAATCCAAGCTGGGTTTTAAAATAACGCCAATTCTTTATTTTAATTTAGTAAGCCTACCTTTAAAACCTCAAACGTATTTCGTTTGTATTACTTACCTACTTACCTCATGTAGCGTTCGAGTTTCGTGTCTACCTGAAGCTGTGCCTAGGACGAATTCAATCCGTTGCCTGGGAACTGTATTGATTATGCGCAGATCCCAGATGCAGCGGCGCAACCAGTGCTTGATGTAAACAAGGCCGCTCAATAAGCTACACTTTATAGGAAGTAATTACTTCGTGTATTTATATGTATTTAACTACCTCTGAGTGGAAAGATAGTAATTAAATTGATTTTATTCTTTGCTAAATTAATGTTTTATATTAATGTAAGTACAATACAACAGGTCAGTATAGTCTCGTTCGAGCGCGAATATACTGTAGGTACCTAAATTTCAGTACAAATAAAGCATTAGAATGTCATTTAAAAAAGTCCCTGGCGTAATATAAATTAAGGTTTTCACGCAAATAATTTTACCTTTGTAAGTATAGGGAAAGATTCTATGGAAATGAAAAACAAATGAATGTTCTTATTTTGTATTTATTAGATAGTTATTGAGGTAACGACCTCTATGTACCTACAGTTCCGCATATTAAGAGCTCCAGCCGTCGTCGATGCCTCATATTAAAGATTAAAGTAGGTATAATTTTTTGGGAGCTTCTGATGCAAATAGGTGATTCTGCTGTTGAATGATGTCCTCCGTCTTATCTTACCTATTCGCCGATTGACAATGTTTATGACAATTCCGATTTACCGCCATCGATTCCGCTCTCTTACTAGCTAGTGGTTAGGTGATAGACGTGATAGATACAGCTGCTGCTATTTTATCATCGCATTTCAACATTATTAACGACATCAACAGGCAAGTAAGTAAATATTACCTACTTTATATTTCATATTTACTTTGATTGTAAATAGGAAGGTAACTAGGCATTTAAAGTGCCTAATTGTAGATCTTCTCGTCATAACAGTGACTCGTTCACAAGTTATCTTTATTATAAAATCGTCGCCCTCGAGAACTGGCGAGATTTTTTGATAAACTACCTAACAGATGCCTAGCCAAAACAGCAGCGTGCGTATTGTTACCTACTTCGCAATAAGAAAAAAAAAACTTAACAGAAAGTTTCAGTGGTTTCATCCTAAAATAAAATCTCACACTAATATCTATCTGTTTTTAGGGTTCCGTACCCAAACAGTGAAAACGGGACCCTATTACTGGGACTCGGCTGTCCGTCTGTCACCATGTAGTATCTAATGAACCGTTATAGCTTGAGCCTTGAAATTATCACAAACGATGTATTACCGTTGCCGCTATAACAAAACTAAAAATATAATTAAGGGGGGCTCCCATACAAGAAACGTGATTTTTTCGTTTTTGCGCTGAATCAATAGTGAATGTACCTACGGAACTCATCCTGCGCGAGTCCGACTCGCACTTCTCGCACTCGCGAGCACTCACCTGCTCATGGAAATTGCACCAAGTGATCCCAGGTTACAATCATAAAATGTATATTTTGGTGCGTACCCAGCCTATTCCGTGCTACTAGTTGTCTGAATGGGTGAACGCTTTGCGCAGGTTCGCATCGGTGCGCTATTGAGATTGGTTCCTTCAATATGGTTGGTTAGGTTGGTGATACTTACGTATACTTAACCTTTTTCCACGCTGCTGCTGGATGCTGCACTGTGCTCGTCGTTGGCAACGTCAAGATATAAGTATTCGCCCGTGTGAATAATATTCAGTTATTCCATTTCATAAGATACAAACTTTAGAGATAATTATATTAAAAAAAAGATATGCTGGACACAGCCTGATCATTTAGTTAGTATTTAAAAAGGTAGTTTGATGAGCAATAACCAGATTATAGGTAGCGTAAAGCTGATGTATATCTACTTACTAAATGACCGACTAAGTTTATTTTGAAATTTAAATTTAGTGTTTCATTTAAAAGTTTAGCCGTGGCTGCTAATCAGTCCTATTATGTTGTTGGCCTAAGCAGTCGTCGTCACAGGAAGCCATGGACCTAGAAATACAAAGGTTGCAACGAAAATTCGCTATGCTTATTTTTTTCGCTGAGCAGTAAGTTTTTTTTTCTTTATTATTAGTATAATTTTGTTGTTATATTTTTTGGAGTCACGATAGATTTTTTGAACCAATAGATGGCAAATCATTCCAGCAAGTCCAAGATACAAAAGCAGTTTTGTCTGGGTGCTTTTTTTCTATTATTAGAAATTAAACGTAATTCTTTTTACGGACACTCATTAAAGTAATTCTTAACACACATTTTTGCATCAAGAAAACTAATCTACTTATTCGTATCTTAGGGCCACTGGTCATCGTGAATTCAACAGGAGCACTCAGTGAACTATTAACTCAAGCCGTCTACGACATTAACAAGCAAAGAATCCTACACACATTCGCTATGCAATTTCGTTACAACCAGTAACTTTTGGAGTTGTAAACATCGACCTATTTAGGTTTTAGTAACGTGGAGCTACCGAGTCATCTTGCAAACATAACTGGGTTCATGATTTCCTGTCTACGACAATACTAACAGACGAAAAAATTTTGAACTGAGGTTGTCAAAATTATAAAATGCCAATTCATAAAATAAATAAATAAAATTCAGATTCAATGTCAATATATTATAGATTATTGTAATAATTCACATTAAACTTAATTAAACTTATAGCCCACATAAGCTCCTCACACTCCAACTACTTCTCTTAGACAAAGGCGCTAAAGGTACTCGGTATAAAATCTCCATCATAAAACCAATAAACAGATTCAAGTCCCATTTTATTATAAAAATCAAAATTACGAGTTTATTATAATACATCTTTTCTCAATCGAACAATAGAAATCGATTATAGCACATTGTCATTCTTGTAAAATTGTAAAATAAACATCATGGACATAAATAACAAAATCGGATTGTACAGCCTAACACTTGAGACACCGCTATAAATGATCTGGGAGCCACGAGCGGCGAGACGCCCGTCGTCCGGGCGCGGCGGCGCCGTATCACTATATGTACACGTACCGACAGGTATGCTCAGTCTCATCGCGCGGCGCGTCGCTCGAGCGTCCGCACTACGCACCACTCACTACACTACTCGTCCGCGGCCGTGTCCGTGTCAGCGCGCTGCTGGCTGCACTGGTACAGCACGTCGGCCAGTTCGTGTGCTACCTTCTGATCGAGGATCTGCGACATCACCAGCGACAGCAACCGCCGTTCGTGCCGGCGGATCAACGGTCGGTTCTCAGGGTGCTCGGCTAGCCGCAACAGTGTCGCGGCCGCGCGTCGCAACATGTCCAACGACGTGCCCATGGCGTCTGGGTTGTCACGCAGCGCCGCCACGCCATGCTGATTTGCCACTCCTAGCGCGGTTTGTTCCGCACGTTCGATGAACGCTACTAATTGTGCAACGGCCGGTGCATGTAAGGCTACTTCTCTCGCCGCCAATCCGCCCGCCCCCGCCAAATAATGTAATAAGTTGACGGCAAATTCCCTAACGACGGGTCTCTCAGGACGGCATAGGTCCCTTGCGAGGCCGGCACACAACGCGGCGATCCGACCCCGCGGCGGCGTTGCCAGCACGAGGTCTACATTAGCGTCCGTCACACAGAGTTTGCAAAGGGCTTCGAGCGCCAGCCGCCGCGGAGATAGGGGCGAAGAGGCGGCAGCGTGTGGCGGCGCATCGCCCGCCACGGCCGCAGGGCACACGCTCCAGTGCAGCAGGCCGTCCAGCAGCGGCCGCGCCACGGCCTCGGGCTGTCCGCCCAGTTCCACACCGCCTGCGATGTTGGCGCAGCAAACGAGAGCGTCTTCCCGCAGCTGGGCCAATGTATCCCACCACCACTCACTCTCACCGCGTAAACTCGAACAACACGCGTCCGCGTCGCTCTCGTCCTTCGCAGCTCGCTCGTACGCACGCGCTCTCGCCGCTCGTGGCGCGTGCTCGTGGTGTAACAGAAGTAACTTGCCAGCGAGCGCCAGGAATGCACTTGACCGTGAGAACTCTACTTCGTTACCGGGTACAAAAGTCAAACCGCGAAGAATGTTCGATAGCGCAATGCAACGCTTTGATATCGCATCACGAGTCTCGTTCACTAAATTGAGGCTTGGTTCGTCACGCGTATAACACTCGTCCTCGTAGTCTTGTAACCGACGCCGTTTTAGAACACCGGCGGGATCCCGAATGAGGAGAGTCGGCCTTCGCTCGGGCTCTAGTTCCATAGGCTCCGCCTCCAAGTTGTCGTGGTCGCCGTCGTGGGGGTCGAGCGCATCAGGCGCGTCGGCGTCGGGCTTGACGCGGGGCGAGTCGGCAGCGGTGGAGGGTGGCGGCGAAGGAGAGGGCGCGCGCACCCCAGGCATAACACGTACGAACGGCAGATGCACAACCTCGGAGCGGAAGCATGGCATCATATGCGCCACCACGCCCACGTCGTCGCCGGACTGCCAAGGCTCCAGCATGTCGTCCACGTCGTCCGTCACCGACTCACAGTCGTCGGGCGCGAACAATTCGTCGTCAGATTTGTAGGTGACGGGGTACCTTCGCCTCGACTCCAATGTGAAATTTTCTCCTGAAAGCACCTGTACTCTGTCCGTGGGGTCGGGAGGTTCAGCCTTTTGAATTTTCTTTACGGGTGGCTCCGGAATAACCGGTGGCGCGTACCACGGGTCGTTCTCAGGAATCGGAGTGTCGAACATATCACTGAGACTCTTGTGAAAATGTTCAAGCAGTAAGTCGAGTAAACCGGGCATGTGCTGCAAGCCGAAGTATCCGATGCAGTTGTCGTCGAAGAGCAGGATGTTGAGAATGTCGAGCGCCCAGCACGTCTCGGCGAGCAGACCCGATTTGAGCGCCATCATGATGCGCCACGCGTCCACAGGCGCCACGTCTGCCTTGGTGAGCCGCCGCCGTTTCTCTCCGGTGGGCACGGCCGCTTCCACGCACTCCGCAGGGAAGTTCAGCTCACGCTTTATCTGTCCGGGGCCGCCCGACGTCGTTCCCTGTGTCAAACACTTTACTTAACAATTGTTTCATTAGTCCTTTGCCTAGGCCTATGTACTGTAATTGTTATATTATTATTTTTGGTAATCGCAAAATAGATGAATTAATAGAAATCGTAAACGCTATATAAATAGGCAGTTTATGTATAAAGGTGTATCGTGTCGTGCGTGAAGTGACGGATGAGAATGGAGATGAGACTCACAGAGGAGGGCGCGGCGGAGGGCGGGTACACGTCTTGCCCAGGCGGCCGCGTGCCCCACGCCGGCGCTCCCGACCCCTACAAAACACACCCATGCACTGCCTTAGTATACATCCTCGTCCAACACAATGCACTTTCACGCCAAACTTTCTATGGTCGCTGCCAATGTAATATAGCCTTAAGTTACGAGTAACGAATTCCTAGGCCCAGTACAAAGCTGTCAATGCATCACTTTCCACACTTTAGTGTTTGCCAATTCGGTGTCAACCTTTTGAGACTAGACCATAAAAAATGTTAAAGATGCAGGTCAGTACTGGCATTTATTGTTTTTAATCAGAATTTATGATATAACCATCTAAGAGTGGTATAAGATAACAGAACCATGTAAGTAATGTTAAAAAATTACAGAACTAGTAACTGAAATAAAGATATATTCCATTGCCAACAAATATACGGACTATGCAAAAAATTATCAGATAATGAAGTGCAATGTAAAACTAACCTAATATGACATAAATATTTCAAACTGCTCATTCATATACTAATGGTGATTGTCAATTTGATTTGTCAAATCGTTAACGATTATTACTAAACACAACTGCCTGTTGATCAACGCATATTGGTACTTCAGTTCTAGGCTATATTGTAAAATACTGTTAGTTCTACCTCTTATGTAGTGTTTTGCGTAAAACTTACCGGTTGATAAGGCTGATGCGGCCACCCCGGCTGCTGCGCGCTGCCGGCGGGTGGACGCCACGGAGCCGCCGGGGACTGCGATTGTGGTGCGCGTGGGAAGCCACCGCCCCATGCACCGCCAAAGCGTGCTCCCGCGCCACCAGGCACCGGCCCTGAGCCCGGCACAGGACCGGGATAGCCCTCGGCCTTCGCAAAGTCAGGATGCCTCCGTGGAGCCCCCGCGGCGGCCACTCCCGCACCGGGCGGCTTGCCCCCTCCATACTGTGGACGCCACCCACACGTATCACTACACGACCCGTAACGGTGCTACCGGACTTGCCTCTCATCATTCTGAATCTTCAGGACTACTTTGTACTAAGTACAGTTTTGAACATTAATATGGCTTTTTTTGAGTTAATTATAAGATCCAGGAACCTAAGCAACATTATTTACGGGAGCTGTTTGTTTTGGCAAATATTGCAATGAGATGTTGACGCAGTGCCAACAGTTGACCAGCTCCTTCAAGAAACCAGTCACATAAAAAACACTATACAGAATACTGTAACCTAAAGATTCAGAATGGGAGGTGTATAATTTGAAACATCTTCGCAGTCACTCAACATTATATTCTGGTAGTAACGTCTAATTTATTAAGTTTACTAAAAAAAAATGCGTATATAATTGTTAGTTATGTAAAACCATCACTATGATTGTAAACATTAATTATAGTAATTAGATTATAACAAATTTGATTGCGATTGATGCTTTAAATTTTTCCAGTCCGTTGGAATAAGATATAGTGTTGCGACATTGGCCGTGAACCCAAATGTAAAGTTGAGAAAATGATTTAAAATAATACAGAAATCGGTCGAACGAACATGATTTAGGTGAAGTAAGTTCGATCGACGAGTGCCGCAATATAAAAAAGCCTTCCTATACTTACAGCTAAGCTTACATGATAACAGTGAAAGCATGCATTATGAATTTAGTGACCAAGTTTTATTTTATAGCCACCACCACACACTCTAAACCTTTACTTCCATAATTTGTTAAATTTTGAAACAGCAAACGGACAGGTTTTGGCTGCTCGGTGCCTGGCCTCGCGCCTCGTGGCTGGCAATCGATTCGTCGGTAAGCCAATTTGAACACACCGCAAGCCAAAAATTTTAGTCAAACAAAAATTAGAAGAAAATTAACAGTGATATGCTGAATTTTTCAAGCGAGTGGTATTATTAATTGAAATATAAAATGAAGCCAAAACCACGAATGAGTCTGAACCTCACGTCGATGATCGTCGCCGAATCTTTCTTCCTGATATGACACGGCTGTATCAGCTCGTACATATCAGTACAAGTTGTTTACTATTGTATGATAAGAATTACATTCTATATGTGTGATTATGTAAATTTATACTATTCTATATATTTCGTAACACTAGTCGTTTCACTACGTGCGATGGGATTAGCTTACGGATTATTTTAATTGGCTCTAAATGGTATCTTCTTCTTAAAATTGACTTAGATTTGAAGGACGTTAAGAATCTACTTTTTTTATAAACTGTGTACAAAACCAGAAATGTGATGATATAAATGGGCACGAGATCCGAGCGCGAAAATCGACGTGAACTTGGTGAGGTCCGTGCGAGTGAGTTATGAACCGTATCGCCAATGTATGGGGAAGCGGTGTTGAGTGCGTGGTACAAACGGGGCGTCCGTACGTAGGGTCTCGGGGTGGGCGGCAGCGGCGCCACCAGCTGCCGCGCGAGCTGCGAGCTCATTAGGTTACCGACAGACGACGAGCCGCTCGATATCTACACACCACCAAACAGACCGTCACACACGGGCACTGCGACGCCGCTCCACCGACGCGACACAATGCGCTCAACGACACAAATGTCATACACTTACAACTTACCATTGTCTCATTCTAACCCCACGACATTCACAACATACACTTCTCATTAACAGTTCTACAAAGTTAGTAGGAACATGAGTTTCAAAATAAACCTACAACCGAGATTATTTTTATTTTCTTTTTGAAAAAGAACTGCTATGCAATTTATTTCAGACTGTTATTGATGAGTGTATTCATAAAGTCATGACATTTGAATCGTGAAAATATAAATCGGGTTCTGAACTCATTAACAACAAATTTACTTACAAGTAAAAATGAGTTACAATTATAGAAGAAATTGTAAGTTAATGAAAGAACCTTTTCTAAACTAATAATGGCACTTATTTAAAATTGCTGCTAAGTTCACTTCGTAAGTAATATAGCAATTATTTTCTTAGTGCATTGTCATAAAGCACAATATTGCATGCTTTGAATATGTAAACCTCGAGGAGGGGTTTCAACTATCTTAAAATCAGTGTAATCTGTTGCTCCATAATGGATCGTGCGACGCCATGACTTTATTTACCTACGATACTAATCATTTGTAAATAATTACTAGTATGGTCAAGTGAAGGAGCACCTGCTAGTGAGGTAAAGCGTATAGCAACCAACATCTACCAAAATATGCTATATCGCGACTCAACAGGTCTACAACGAAAAAACCACTCATCCAACTTCCTCAACAACTCTGTACTAATATTGTATTTTGAGATTATATAAATGCAGATCTAATCGAGTTTATAAAAAAATGGCTAGATAGAAAAGACCAGCCTGTAAGAACTAAAAACATTTTAAGTGCCATATTAAGAAAGTGAAACTGAAACGTGTCTGTGATTCACGCCTGCATAATAAAAGTTGTTCTATTTATTCACTATGATTAGGGTGACACTCCTCCTGGAGGTGTATATATTCAGAGATTGCATACATATACATAAGAATATGCTCCATACATGCTATTCATGCAGGGCGATAGGATCTATTTCAGGCTGCATTTCTACGAAAACACATTCAAATTTAAAAGTTCATATTTTTTCCGCAAAAAACTTGCAATATCATTCGTACTAAATTTTATTTTGAAACTGAGATATCTTAGTCATCAATAACTTGCATTGGAACTGTTCTAAGTAACTAATTAATTACATATTTCATTGTTCTGTGTCAGTAAAATTAATCATAAGATTCTTAATACGATTAATTAAATTGATGTTCAACAAATTTTAAAATTATTTTCGTGCTAAATGGATTATTATACGAATTCTTTTGTAAATAATATTAAACAGCAAATAACTAATTATTTTGCACTAATTTCACTCAATTCAAAAAAAATCATTCATTAAATAAAAACATCACAATCTAATCTATAGCTCAGTTTCTTCCATTGAATTTCTACTTGGGAAATTGTAAATAATTTATCAATACCTTCTGCAACGCTTCTAGCAGCTTGGTGTGAGAGACGGCGATTACACAAACGTTCATGGTTTATTTTGTATTTGCGGTTTTTGTATCCAAATTGAATACTCATCATCATTGAAAGTTTACGAAAGATTTCCTTTGGTCCATCACACTAAGCTAACTTAACGCGAGTACAGCATAATATAAGATTAGACATTAGTTTATCGTAGTGAGTAGTTACCTCGTGTGGCGGTTGTTGCGGCGAGTGCGGCGGATGCTGCGGGTGCGGGGGATGCGGCGGGTGTTGCGGGTGTTGTGGGTGCGGCGGGTGCGGCGGCCGGTAGTAGTCGGGGTAGGGTTGCGCAGGCGGCGGCGTGCCGGGCGGCGGCGGCGCCCCGGCGCGGAACCCGCCGCCATACCCGCCGTAGCGGTATTCCCCGCCTGAACCATACCCTCTGGAAACACAAGGAAAATTTTTTATTGCAATTTTATCTATGAAAACATCCTAATGCCAAAAAATCTCAAGTTTATCTAATTTCAAAATTCAAACAATATCAAAACATAAATTCCCTTACCTGTCTCCATCGGGACCATACGGGGGATAAACTGGTCTATTGGACGGGTAAGGAGATCCATATTCATACCCGTAGCCTTGCTGATAACCTGTAATCATTGACACACCACTATCAGTGACCAGCTGCGGACGATGGCGCCAAACTAAATACAACGTAGCAAAATAAAATGTAGTGACTTCCATGCAGTGAACTGATGCAGTGTTAAAGTATTACGTGAACAAGCAATATGGACAGGAGATGACTAATATCTAAAACTAAACAGACAGTCTATTAAATGACACAGCAAATCATAGGAAGTCAGCTGTAAACAAGCAGATTCACAATGTACACAACAACCTAAATATTTCAAAGCTACTTAAATGAATTGTCACTTATGAAAAGGACTTTGAAAAAATATATAAAAGGAAAAACCAGAAAATCGTGAGAACGTATTCAACGTTTCAACAATGTCTAATTGATCATTTTTATAGAAATTGTCGTTGAATACGAGCTCACAGTAGAAAGTGATGGTGTAACAAAGAAATGGTTTGCAGGGTTAAGTACCTGGGGGTCTCCTGGGCCCCGGCGGCTCGTCGAACGGGTTGGAGGCGGCGAGGTTGTCGCCACCCGGCCCGCCGCCTACAACCACACTCACGTCAGGCAACCACCCGATAGTTTACACTCACACAATTCATCTGAGCTATCAACAGCGTTATAAACAAATACAACTTCTCCAGGAGAAGTGTGAGATTTATCACGCTCGCTCGGAATAGAATAGCGCACGTGAGGGTTAAACTACGCAGTGACTTTTTGACAATCCAAGTTACATTATTAATATCATAATTCTAGTTAGTAACATTGCCGGAGTCTCAGTGAGACCCTAGCATGAGTAGTTACTCCCTCAGTGATTTAAAAATGGTTAGGATTAGTGAAAAGCGATTTCATGACCCGAACGACTTGTTAGCTGTGAGGTTATCATTCGGAAGTTGTTAGAGACGACGTTAGACGCGTTTTGCACAAACAGAAATAATAAAAAAACAAGCACCAGCCGCTAGGGTTCGTGTTATGTCGTGGTTACACGAGCGCAGCGCCAGTCTCTTCTAGATCTATTTAGCTCATATACAGCGTAAAGGCAGCTTCGACATTACGCAGCCACACCTACTGTCAAATCGATCGAGAAGCCTTCTCAAGCCTCAGACCAAGCGACAAATGATAATTCTGCAAAACGTTTGATATATTGAAAGAAAAATACCACTTGCTTGGCTGATTCCAAAGAATACTTCTAAACTTTTTGACAGAAGAGTAAATGCTATTTGTGTGGACTGCCTTTGTAAGAAATACTGGAGTGCGATTCACGGGTGCTGCTATAGTAGTAAACTAGCGCTGTCTATCACACTATACATTAGGACAGAAGCTAAAGTGTCAGGGAGTGCGCACAACCAATTAACAAACTTCTCACAAATGAAGCGCTGACCCATCGCGTACCATCACCGCGTTCTAAATGATTTGATTTGACTGCGTGGATTTCACAGCATTTATTAAGTCAAGTTTTGTTTAAAAAAAAATGAAGCTCATGATATTATTAGCGATGCTACAACAAATATGATTTAATTGGAAAAAGTTAGTGTCCCAATGTCCAAACGATAGGATGATATCTGGTACAGAGGTGGGAAGTACCGATGTGTATTGTCAAATTTGGTCAGTACAAAGTGAATTCGCGGTTGCCGCTTATAATCGCTGTGCTTATTCTCGCAGTGCGCTAGGTTCTGCAGCATCAGCTGACTCGATGGCATTTACTCGGCAAACGATAGATGCTCTCGTCAGGTAAGGAACTAGTTAATAGGCATTGCGCACCCCCGTCAAGATTTGTAATTTATGTCGGACAACTAGATTGGCTTACCTTGCGGTTGGTTCGGTTGCGGTGGGTAGGGCGCGTACTGCCCGGGATAGCCGTCCATTGGCGCTCCAGGGGCCGCTGCCCCACTACCGGGGAATGATTCTTGAGAGTTTGAAGATCCTGCCGCTGCAAAACACCCCATTGAAGGATATAAAGAACTGAACACTGTGCAAGCAGATTTGTGAAAAGAAAAGAAAAAGCATTTGTACCTGCTGTGTTGTTTGTATTGGATTTGCCACTTTTCTTCTTGGTGGAGGCCTCGACCTGGTTGATGATGGGCTGCGGGTCGATGCCGCCGCGGTCGAAGTGGCACTCGTATGCGAGCAGGTTCTTCGTGTAGTGCTTCCGGAGTGTGTAGGCGGCCGACGACGACGCGCCGATGCCGAGTAGACCCGCTATATCCTTCCACGTTTTGTTCTTTGTCACCTGGAAACCAATCGTCTTTAAACGTCAATACATTTTCAATACTAGAGTTAAGTGGGGCATTAAAACTATGTAAAATAAAAACATTTCTTCCAACTAAGCAGAACGACGCGAACGAAATTGGACCCTGCCTACATAAACACGCGGTTTAATACTCGGTCAGCACTAAAAGTTGCTTGCGCTTCAAAAGAATGAAATACAAGTATTCGAGGCATACGGAGAAATAGCAAATGACTTGGAGAGTTTAAAAGTAATTTGTAGTAAACAACGACGCACGAGTTGACGTTTAACGCGCGAACATAAAGTGCGAAGGTTTAGTGTGGAAAACGCGATAAGTTCGTTTGTTAACGAGTGGAAACCTCACCATGCCGACGATTTTCATTTAATTTTCGTGCAGCGAGCGGGTTGCGCGAGCAGACGCGCGTCGCTGGCGGCGGCCCGCAGCAATCTACTTTACAGCGTAGTATGTATAAAGCGGCCTTTGCGAACGCTCCAATGATAAAAATTTATTAACTATCGTTAAAGGCCCGCGCGGTTTATAGCGCCTATTCACATAAAGCCGCCGGTACATACGCTGACATAAATCCTAGCTAGAGTCTATTAGTTTCAGTTGCATACTACACAGCGCGTGTTTTACTGGAACCACTAATGCGATATTGAACATTTCAAATGCTGGGATTTAAAACTGTAAAACTAAATTGAATTACACACTGTACTATACATTTATTTACTTATTTCAAGGCTTTATTGCTTCAAACAGAATTCAATTTGTGATATCGACCCCACTACAAATTGGAGTATGCACAACGAATTTACGGGAGAATGAATGAATATATTGTTTTTCGTGGCAACGGACTTTTACCTAACAGAAAGCATAGTTATTATTATAGAAAGGTTAGGTTCGTTGCAATATCTTGATATTTCTAAGTCAATCACCATTTTAGGTTAGTAATATTCTGACTAAATCAAAATATGCCACGACTGTAGAAAATTTTAATTGAATAAATAGTAAATAAGCATTTATTTTAAGGAATGAAAATTCAATATTTTTTCAGGCGTTAATATTTTTTTATTATTGTACATTTATTTAAGTGTCAAGTTGTGTATCCATAAAATTGTCTGGTAAGTTATAAATCTCACACAACATTAAATAATTGTTGAATATTAACTTACTTCGTAAGAATAAGAAACGAGCTAAATGGTAAAAAGGATTTAGATAAAATTGGTTATACTGATATACACCTAAGCCACATCGAAAAGCTACTTGATAGGGGTATTGATTTAATTAAGAGCACACAAACTTGCAGCTACTAACTAAGAGTTGGTCTAACGTATTTCTTTTCACGAAATACATCCAAACGCTTCAATTTTTCAATCATAAAACCTAACAGTTGGTATGCAAGCCATTAAACTTTCATTACTTATAAAAAATATTAGTCGTGTTACAAGGTCCAAAATCTATGTATTTAATCCAATTGTCACTAGTGGTATAAATAGACTCTAAAATGATTTGTTTTTATTATAAGTTCTAAGGTGGTTACGCGTACCTCAACGAAACCGCCGCGGTCGCGCACGAGCAGGTAGAGCCGGTAGAGGTCCAGTGGCTGCTTGGAGATGGTGGGACAGGCGGCGATGGGAGTGCGGCGCTCCTCCATGAACGCCAGCAGCCGCTCCACCCAGCCGCGCCGCTCCGGAGCGTCGTCCATCTCGTACAGCTTGCCCAGCGAGTCCGACTTCTGGCGCAGAGACACCTCATCATACACCCAGCCATTTAGTATGGACCCACATTTGTCACCCACGCGCCCCGCCGCCGTCGAGTCCACAGTTTTCAACAGAATCGACCAAGCTTCTGGATGCAACGGGGGTAGAAGCTTAGTTACAAACACAAGCCGCACATACAGAGGGGCCAGCTCCGTATGCCACGAGCGAGTGCACCTCGTCCCTCGCTGCTCCATCCGCCTTTTCGATTCCGTTTGCTAAACTGTCAAATGCAGAACAACATACACGACGACGCAATTAGCATTCAATACATTCGCTATGCACGCTACGTAATCAAATACATGAAACTGGAATAGTTTGCAGATGTCATTATCTCATAACTCATTGATAGATGCACATAAATTGATCTATTAATGAGATTATCATTTCTATCGTGAACAAATTAATTTCTTTTAAGTACGTAATAATCCCCATTCTGAAAAATATTTGTAAAAAGTTAACTCATTCGCTTTTCACATAGCACAGCAGTAAATTTCTGGAAAACAAAAATAATAAAATTTTAAATGGGACCCCATTTTCATAGCCACGAGCTGTAATAACAAGCGCCTACTTGCACTAATGACACAGTTCAAGGGCACTTGCAATTACATACCTTGCATTTCATGAAGTTATGTCGTTATATTTAAATGAGTACTTTTATGTAATGTGCAAGAATTATAAGTGTGTTGGCAATGAGTAAGTTTTACCTAGGACATGCTTTCATAGTGTACAGACAAAATAAAAACGTACAACCAAAAACAAAATGAGATGTTGCTTGCAAAGAACGATAAAATCAAAAACTGAAATGCATGCTTAAAAGGATTTTCTAATCATGAAACAAAGGCTAATTAAGGTATTTTGGGATGATGAAATAAATTTCTATGTTCACATTTATTAAACAGAAAGGAGAGCTAACTGTATAATTACTGGAAGCGTAAGGCCAACACCAAACAAGAAATTAGATATAGCGTAAAGCAAACTTCATTTAATATGAATTCTTTGAAGCGCAAGCTTGGTGACGACCTGGTTTCATAACTGAATACCTCCTTGCGATGCATAAAATGTAATTTTAGTAGGTGCTTCTATAGAATGCATGTCGTAAATGCAGAAAGAAGATACGAGCTACCATGCACTACACTGGTTGGTTAAATAATCATAATACTACTTTTTACTGATTCGAGCACTACAACATGCTAATGATTTTTAACTTGATATAAACCTTTGATCTGAAGGACTCCGGTGGCATGTGACTGTTAAATACCTGAAATATATCATATAAAATGCAATGCCTAGACACACAAAATACAACATAACCTAATCCATCTGCACTCCCTTGATAAAACAATTTTTCAATAAATTCAAGTTTACAAAGAAAACTAACCAAAGATAATTTTTATGATAAATTATTGTAACGCTGTCATGAAATGGAAGACATGATACGAGGGATCTTCTTTTTATGGCAATTTTGTAATTTTCTGTCTTTATTGGCACCTTACCGACATTATTTATAAGGAAGTCCTGCACGTAGAATTCTGCAATTCCTGTCTAAACACAACAACCTAACATATCAGACCACGATACATTGCGTTTGAAAACAAACTAAAGATTACAGTACCTATACAAATTGACACAAGTTACGTACTTTTTTAAATATAGCCTAACTTAACATTTGCATGGAGGTTACAAAGTAGTTTTTCTTACTGAATTTAAATGTGTTTTGTATGTAGTCGTGAGTATGACTCTTTGACCTAGTGTTGCGTTTCAAGGTGAGTGCACGAATAGACAGAATAAGGACAGTAAGTATCTTGGAATAGATGGAAAGAGACTCACGGGACTAGAGGGAGGTCGCGGCCAAGAGGAGGGCGACGCATCGTAGTCATCGTGCACCGACGAGTGCGATCCTCCTCCCGGAGACGGCGACGGTGCGGCACTGCCCGGTCCGTAGTCTTTACGCGCTTTCGGCGTTCCACATTGTTCTTCTCCTGATGCTGAAAAATTAAAACAATTCAGTGTAAAACCTTCAAAATGTTGTAAATGACAAAAGATATAAGTAGAGTGTAAGCTATGTATTTACCTGCAGATGCATTACTAAGTGTGCTCTGCTGGCTGCCTTCGTCGAGCGGCGTGCCATCAGGGCCGGTGGTGACGAGCGCGGTGGCGGGCGCTGCGGGACCGTTGTCGTGCGACTCACCCGGCGCTGTTGGAGGCGGCATCGCGCCATCTTGCGTGCCTCCTGCTTGCCCTGGAGGCCCCATATGTCGCCCTTGACCAGGCTGAAAATGAAACATATTTCAGTATGGTATTTCACTAATAAAAGGCTAATTTAGTGATATACTCGTATGTATTCGGACTGTTACCTTGAGCGGGGGGTAGTGTTGCGGTGGATGCTGCGGTGGATGCGGTGGTGGAGGACGGTAGCCGCCGTAGGGATACGGGTGGTGGTTCCTTGGTGGGTACCCATAGGACTGCGGCGGCGGGTAGTGCTGTGCTTTATACCCGGGATGGTGTCCGTAGGGCTGTGCCACCATAGCTCCGGGCGGCGGCACGGGGCTGGGCGCGGGACCCGGTGGACCGCCACCACCTGCGCCCGCGCCCCGCGCCGCCCCACCGCTGCCGTCCGGCAGCGACGACGACGTTCGCGGCGGCATCGGTACGTTCTGCGTGCCTGCAACAATTTCATGAATAATCAAAAACACCATACATTTACCTATACATGTCAAAAAAGCAGTCGCTACTTAATTAAATCAAATAAACTATTGTAGACTCAATTAAGTTGTTTATTAGCAAACTATTTGAGTATGACAAAAACAGTGTTTGGGTGTTTAAAAATGTGAATCTAGGATTCAACATATTTTGAGAACGCTAGCAAGCAGAGGCGACAGTTTGTCATTTAGCAGGCATTGCGGTTGATCTCAATTTGAATAATAGGGCAACAATGGTAACGAGTGAGCAATCCCCACGCGCATCTCTATAGGGCAGAGAGAAGCTTCGGATCACTTTCATTTTCAGCCGGCACGTGAGGCGCATACACTGCAAGCCTGCGAATTCTCGATGCACTTTATTGCATCCGTATATGTGCATACGACATACACGCAACGCATTGACCGAGGCCGAGATACGCGCGGCAGTGATTTGCGACGACGAAAGTGGTATTGCAGGCTTTTATGTGGGTCGATTTGAAGTTATGCAACTTACGTAATTCAGAGTACCCATTATTAATAAAGGCCAACGTCTATGTACGTTAATATAATTTAGCTGCTGCTGATGCATGTTTGTCTTTTTGGTATTCGAAAGGAACCTCGTGTGAGAGGCGAGTGCATGCGGCGAGAGCAAAGCGATGAATACGTGAGAGGGTCGTCAAGTTAATCTCATTAGCAGGCCATTATCGGCCCATTATATTGTACCGGCGCGATCAGACAGCCGGTAGACAGCGGGGCGCCAGTGAATCATAGATAACAGTGGTGCACACGCGCCCACCTATACATCTATTTGTTTACGGCGACCTTTAATGACTGCAGCTACGTAATGGGGTCGTCCCAACCCGGCCCACATCCGACCATCACGTAAAAATAGCATGCGACGCATTCATGTGTACACAACACGCGGTTATTGATTCTTACCTTTAAATTACGACAAAACTTATCAAAAACCACAGCTAAGTTTTGTATAGTTTGAAGATATCGAGAGGTAAATGTTTTCAATAAAAATATATTTAAATAGTTATGATATTTGTAAAACTCCCATATTTACCAAAACTTTGAAACGTTGAAACATATAATGGAAAAGAACATTGTTAAGACTATAAAACTAATAAACAGATTAAAATTAGACTTGTACATCAGACTTAACTTATTATGCGATTTTATAATTTATTGAGCCATTAAAAATGTTGAGTACTCGTAGTTAGGTTGACCCAAGCTCGCAATATTGACGTGTAGCCGCATGCGGGGTTTTAAGACCGGCAGTCAAGGGCAACGACTGTTACTACTGCCTGGTAGTACCCAGCGAGGTCTTTACTTTCCCTTCGTCTTATTTGTATGTAACACTGACTGAAGTAACAAGCGACAGCCTTTTCGAGCGAAATAGTATTTACAGTTTATTTGCTCGTATTATAAAGACCAAACGTTGAAGTAGGAATGACACATTTTCCTGTCGTATTTCTCAAGGGAAGCACAACGGAGTTATAACACGACATAGACTATGGGTTATTAGGAATTTCTACAACCAATCGTGACACCGCATTAATTGTGGTACGCTGTCAATCCCTGGTTATTTCCCGGGAACTAATTAGTCCTTTGGCAATATCGTATATTGAGTTTGCGCGGTATCTGTGGTGCGGAGCGGTAGTGTGACGGTGTAGTGGTGTGCTGTACTTATGCTGTGTGCCATACTAGCGAGAGCGGGAGTGTGAGTAGGTATGCCACAGCCGTCGCATTCCGCACGTGCAATCACACCCACGCCTCCGCCGCAATGGACCTACACCTCAAACAACCTACTCCAATAAACTCCGTTAACTAACAAACAATGTTCTGTCCATTCTGCATTACAGACTAAGTCAATTAAACTCCGATTCTTAGTTATCACGAAAAATATTACCCATTTAAGGAAATCTTAAAAATAAAATGATTAAATACTAAGATATCTGGTGAGCGGCATCGACAAAAAATATACACCATAATGAAATAAACAAAAACCCAATGCTTTGTAGTTGGGGATCGACAATACTTACACAACGGTTTAAATTATAAGCTATATTTTATATTTATTATAAAACCCATTTCACAAGAAGTAAATATTGGAAATTGGTGCAATAGCAGCCCGTATAACCTTCTAATTTATCAGCAACGAAGCATTTTCATTGATACAATCAGCGACAATAAGCCCAAGTGGCGAACAGTTGAGTTTGGAGACTTTGTTTAAACAAGATTTGGTATAAACAGAGCGTAGACAATGACGCTAACAAGACCGGCCTAGATGGGAGGCAAGCGACGACCAACGGGCAGCGAACGACCGGTGATGGCACTGTTTGTCGACCCATTTAGCACTCACAGATAGACGACTCGGCTCGCATTGTTACAGTAAATTAAAATAATAAACTCAGGAATCCAACGACAACTACGTTTCAAGTGTTATAAATAAAAAACACGAAACAGAATAATCATCACAAACATAACAACACAAAACAAAAGATCAGATGTTTAAGATTATTAAGTAATTTCATTTATTATTTATAATTTATAATTCATTTTCTACATTTTGGACATGATCTGTATATAGATCAGTATATCCAACAAGAGAGTACACCACGGTACGGTACTCGTATATCCTGGTAAAATGATAACGATTAGATAGGTGTGAAGTGACAGTAACGCGAGCTGCAGATGGCGTGTAGGTTGTACATTGCACAGAACGCCCGTCGTATTATCATCCTGTCCTCTGCATGTATCTCTATCTAAGTACCTACTCTTTGCGTAACATTGTCATAATAAATCCAAATGCAATTCTCTAGTGATACGTAAGATGATAGAATTAAAAATTTGGATAAAGGCTAATTTTTTCAAAGACTCAGAAATAATTAATAGGTACTTAATTTAAAAGACTATTAAAGTCTAGTCTTTAAAATTAGCTAGTCTATCAAGAATTTCAACCAGTTCGAGGTATATCCTACGTTTTTCAAAGAGAAAGGTGTTAGATTTGAATAAAATGTGCTCTATTCAATTTATCGTATTAATAAAATGTACATATTCATATTTTATTAATACATTTTAGCTTACTTCCATGAATAAATACGGTAGATTTTACGAAGAATAGGCTAGATACTATATACAGTTATCGGAAATAAGTGTTGGCGTCTCTTTTATATATAGTTTTTCAAGTAAGCTACTTATATTTTTTCCTTATTGGGATTTAGTTTGAAATAGTAATTGACTCGCACTTTCCAGATAAGCATTTGTGTAGTGAACGACTATCGATTATGGATGGGGTCATGAAATCACAAGACCCTTTACCAAGCTCACAATATACTTATAGCAAAAATGTAATCAAATGTTGTAGATGTAGTCTGTATTTTTTTTTTATGTAAATAGATAGGATAATGTCATTAGGACGGTTTCCGAATTTTCACAAGTATAAGTTTTGGGGAGCGAGTCAGTGAGGTTGGGGAAAGAATGTCCGCCACATTAACGGAGGGGGTAGACGAAACGGGGTGAATGGGCTGTCGAACCCTCCGATGACCTTGACTCACCAAGATTTATCACTTTTCCGGCGTAATCTGAATACAATTAAACGATGGGCAGCCGTTGTAAGGACCGGGGAGTCCGCAGCAAGTCCCCATTATAACGCAACTGCACTTGGATCTCTTTTACTTTTTTATTTTGATAGACAATAAGATTAATGCACAGTCGTGTACGTCGGAGAATAAATCTAGCAATTAAACAGACGAGAACACCGAATGCTAATGTATGCCGTCACTAATGTGTGTGAAGTGGCCACAATCAGGTACCATCGATAATAAGATGTCGTCTTGTAGACGAACATCATAAATAATAATAACGACCTCATCGATCCCAGTGCGCACCGAAAGTATTCAAAACAAACTGCGGCGGATCGTTTACTTGAAAACGATCAAAACAAACGTTATGGCGGGATCGGGGCAAAAAGCGATGTTCTTTTTTTATTGTTCATTTAACAGGAGGTCGGTGGCCTTGTCAAGGACACGTAGACATGTGGTTCCCTATACATACATAGATAGAGGCATTCGTTTGACAAGCACACCTGCTTCAGTAAACGTTATTCATTCTATCCAAAACTTCTAAGTTTATGAACCAAAACAATAAAATTTCCTTACACAACTAACATCATTACTACAAGTCTGTAGTATTTTATAGCTTCTTTTATTGTAGAGCACTTCTTGGATTTTTATTTATAATTTTAACCAAAAAAATTTAATTATTTTTAGTGAGTGTAACAGTAGTTTTTTTACCAAAATCGTACGCCAACTAATATATTATTGTTTGTATTCTATTGTACCTACGCAAATATTTCGTAGGTAGCATGTGTAGGTTTCAGATACTGCGGGGCGTGCAAACGCCAGCATTCAAGTTAGCTCCCCTGCGAGAGCCAGCCTTATCTTACTTGATGGCATTCCTTCGCTCGGCCGTGGATACGCACGACGAAACGCTTTTAGCGCCCGTATACTATTCTATACAACACACTCCAAAGCAAAAAGTTATCTTACGCTATAGATACAGAGCCGGAATTCTCGTAACAACAGCAGCTAGCAGACTTCGCGTAAATGAAACCTTATTGGTCGAAAATTAAAGTCGTTTTCGAAAGTCACGTAGTATGCGGGCGACAAACAATACGCAATTCACCTTCGAACGCGTCGGGTTGCGGTATTGCGGCTTCATTGTGTTCAAATAACGATGGAACTTGGATTGGATACGAACACAACGCGGTCGATAAACAGGACTTTATTTTTCATTATAGATCCAAGAAAATTACGAAACGGCCATCATCGGTGTTGTAGTTGGTGGAAAACTGAGTCAAAAACAATCCTTTAGGTTGATGTATTGATATATTCACTAGTTGTTTCATTAAGAGATCTATCAATTATAGAAGCTACACGTAACATACATTGAATTGAATCAGTAAAACATAGAAATAGCAATTCATATTTTAACATTCTGACAGCACCACCAATATATTCGATACTTGAATACTTCGACTAGCTTCACTCCACGTCTATAATTTTCTAACGCAAGACTTCACATACATATTCGTTCGTTTGCTGTTTGTCGAGAGTAGAAGCCCGACGAGCCGAACAGTTGACGTCATACACTCGCGTTAAGCCTGTACTGTGGTGCCTCTAGCTCAGCCAACTGTATATATATTTGCGTTCCAATGCTGCGTGTGCGCTCACAAGCAGTCGGCGCGGAGCAACGGAGACAGCATTGGATGCAACGTAAGTCAGGAAATCGTCGTGAAACACAAGTTGGAATAAAGGCGTATTGCGGTCATATAACCGGTATTGGAACCTCGGAGTGCGGCGGCAGTCGCCGCTGGCCCGGTCTACAGCTCGATGTTTTGAGAAAGCCGCCTTCGGCAATCGCCAACGTTAACAAAACACTAATGCTTTGCGGTTGACGTTCGTTACTGCAACTATGTGGTAAAATGAGAAACATTTATTTCTGCTTAGCTAGGCATACCTAGGTATGTTAAACACCTAGGTATGTTCAAGTTTTTTACATGGCTACGTTTATTTGATTTATTTTAACAAAATAACCTTTAATCCACTTGACGTTTTACTTTACTTAAAATTGTGTAATTAAAGCTAAAGTTAAAATTGTAACGGGAAATTCATAAGATCATTTTACTATCCTGGAATAAATCTGGACACAAATCTGGCCACATGATTTTGTTTATTTTATATGGAAAATGAACTTCGCTTATATGTGATTAATAACAAGAGAAGCGAAAGAACTTGTACTCTAATAAGAAAATCAGATAATAGATGAAAGTGTAGGTAGTACGTCATCCTTATCAAACGTTGTAGACTGTAAATGAGACGTCCCCGGTGGGCAAGCTCATCAAGGACACCACGAGGGAAGCCCGATAAGGGTGTATTTGCATACTACTACGTACATACTTCCAGTAGGGAAATGTTTGCTTATTTGCTAATGTTATATACCTACAATAACTGTTACGCCACTGGTTACTTAAATGTTTCTCATTTTGAATCTACAGCGAATATTGAGTTTCTTTCTATGCTAAATTAAAATTTAATAATTAATTAAAATTGGACATCATCGAATGACGTGATGGATTGGCTGGAAGTTATGTCAGATTGTTATTGGAATAAGCAGGTGGCATCAGCAAGGTGTAATGAAAGGTCCTGTTTTGCGTGCTCGTCCTGAAGGAGGGGGTAAGTTTTTCACGAGGCCCTATATACCGCGACCACCCCGTGGTTCGTACATAAGGTGGGCGGACGGGGGTGGTTCGCGCCCGCAAAAGGGGCAAAATACGGCGTACTCTGAGCGCCCGCTTTATGTGGGTCAATGTCGGGAAAGCCCGTGTCTGCCGGTGACGGAATATGCACAACGAATCTGATCAACACGGCAGTGACCAAACAAAGGAACCGACAAAATTTACCTTCAAAGTATAGAAGCCCTTATCTCGACGAAGTAAGGTTCAAAATGGAAACGATTCCCGTAAACGAGATAGATGCACTTATATAGCATCGGTTGCTTCGCAACAGGATGAGCTTTCATTGATAGACGAATTGTGTCAAGGTTTTCACTACTACTACGTTCCGGGAAAATCGCAGAAACGTATTCATTGTACACTGTGCTAAAAATAGACAACTAGAGGAAGTATTAGGTGACGACGTCCTATGTTGACGTTTAAAGGAGATTTGGGTAAAGAAGCACTTACCGACAGCTGGTGACATGGATCGGGAGCCACTCGAGCCGGTGGGGCTGGGCGTGGGTCTCAGGTGCGGCGTGGTGGCGCGCCCTGCGCTGCCGCTGCCTCCAGAGTCATTGCTGTTCTGACCGGTCAGATCCTGAAACAATCGGCATTAAGTTAACTTCAATATCTTGTTACTAGCGGATAAACATTTAGGTACTTACTTATGTAAAAAACAGATAAGTAATTCAAATTAGATGTGGTGAAACATGGAATAGGTATACATCATTGTGGAAGCTATCATAGTTACCCACAGAGTGGAAGAGCTAGACCGTATAGAGTATAGAGTATATGGACGTTTTAATTAAGAGAGAGACTAAATTTCTAAAAACATATTTTATTTTTATTTTGATAGAGCTTATGCACAGGGAGGTTTCATTTATGTATTTGTAAAACAAGTTTTCTAATAAGCGTCAAAGCAGAGAATGTTTCGGCTAGTAGTAGCTCACCTATGAAGCTTGGTGGAAGAAAATGTTGAATTCTTTTACCATATGAAATCTTTCTTGAAAATGATTTTAAAGTAGATAGCGAAGCAACCGCATCAAATCCCCTCAGAATGTACAGATAGGAACTGAGGAGGATTGGCTGCGAGGCTGCAACGTACTGAGAGCCATAGGTTTAAAATGTTACACAGCGAAGGTAACAATCCTCGTAGTATAAATACGTAGCAACATGAAAACCGAAAGCAGGTGGAATAGCTTACTTAAAAGGAAAAACGTGAAAGAAGTTGTGAATTTAAAGAGTAAAAAAATAACAAATAATGTAGCTTACTGATGAGATGTGTAGTAATCTCATACATAACATTATCAGGCCATGAAAGATAAACTAACGACACTATGGGGTAAACTTTTTTAAAACCTATCCCGTTAGTCAAAGCTTTCTATAGTTTCTATAATAAGAAAATTTGTAAAGATATATTGTTAAGTACTTCAATTATTCGATGAAAATAAAAACATAGACCTGCAGTTATAAATTCTTGTTTCATTTTTATCAGGTCATATGATTGAAGTAGAATAACTTAGATGATTCATAAAGGAGGCATTTTCCTGCGGCATAATACTAAGTAGGTAAGTGAAGTTGAATGCGGTAGTCACTCAATTATATACAGCCGCAGCCAGTAGGTTTTATTACTACCACTGAAATTGCAACTGATATATAATGTGTACCTTTTCAAAGGAATACTTGCTAGGGGATGGATAGCAACTTTGTACTATTTGGGTCTGACGCAGTGTTCCGCTCTGTATTTATTTATTGTTTATCGATAGCAAGAGATTTTATTTAGACCTATTTGTATGTGATCGGTGTAGACGACATTTAGCTTTGCCGCACTAAATGCAATCAACAGCAGTTGGTAAGAGACGAGCTGAGGCGACAGACAATGTTAGCCAAAAATATTTTAATAGTTTTTCTGATTACAATATTTAATTCACCGTTACTACAGTATTTTACTCAAAGACAGAATTAAGTTAAAAATTGTTTCTCCAGTTCCAGGTTATTACGAATATTGGAGTATTTAATCCTCAAAATATTTATATAGGCCAAAAGGCTTAGGTTATAAATTTCCCATTCAGAAATCAGCTTTCAGAATCCTTCATTTTAGGAAACAGAAGTCATTTTTTGTTTGGTGACTCTATGACTCATTTGCCGAAAACAAAATATTTACCTTCAAAATCTGCTACGATAGGAAAGCCAAATACTTAAAGCTTTAATTATTCTTTAGTTCAACAAACAAAATTATTGCAATCATTCGTTACATTATGTACAAAGTAATCATTACTCGCAGCATCAGAATAAGATAAATTTATATGCAGATCGTGTTCCGATCTAGATTATCCTCAGTAACGAAATTCTTAAATGCGATATACCTATTAAACTAATAAGAAAAGTCGCCATTAAGATCAAGTTTATGTTAATTTCAGAGATAACATAATTGCAAAATATGACTGCAATGTTGACAAGCGTAGGTACATACCGTTTCAAAGCAGCAAATGCCGGTCGGACGTAAATCAATCTCCAAGTCCCTCAAATGATAAGGCACGAAACAGTAAACCCGATTAGACTGTGTTCACAGTGAAAGAGAATAAACTGTCAAACGCATACGTAAACGCCAAGCTTTTCAAAGAGAATATCGAGTCATTTATAGAGAGAGCGGGTATGCAGCGCGTTCACAACGTTCGAAAGAGCTCAGCGAAACGGGCGACTCACGACCCCCCGCTGTCGAGGTTAGCTCGCCCGCGAGAGGCTCCGGCGTCGATCAGACGAGTCCGGTCCCAGGGGCGCGGCGCGAGGCGAGGCGCAGGGGGGAGCGCGATAACCGCGCCGATGTTTTTGCCGTGCTCCAGCTCGCTCGCTCGGCTCGGCAGCGCGTTCTTCATTTCGTACCAAGTCCATTATCTCTCGTTCTGTCCCGCTCACACTCACGCTCGCTTCGTCGCGCCTCGCCGCACCGGCCGCTGTTTTATTGCCAGCCGACGATTTTAACGTGCGCTCGCAACGTCCGCTGGAGCACAAAAGTTTTTATGGAAATTTCATTCCGAATGCGCCTCGCCCGCTTGCCCGCTCGGGAACGTCAATATAAAAGCACGATAACGAACGGACGAGTCAATTAATTATTATTGTTGGAAGCTGTCGGGACGTGCTGAGCGCCTTTATCTAGATATTTGTTTGTATCTATAGTTCTCTTTAAATCCAGATCGAATCATCTAAGTTATTTTAGCTTAGTTAGAATGCACTTTAACTAAGATAATTAAATGCTACTGCCGCAATTCGTTTCTTCGCAGTCTAGTTTAAACCTACAAAATATTCACTAGCTAGGTACCTACCTCCTCAAAATTTGGACGATATGTTATGTGGTTTTACAATTAAGGGGACACGACAAAAAGGATATAGAAAGATTGTATACATTTATCAACCTATAAGCAAACAGCGCTTCATTTATACACAGGACAAAGTACCTAAATGCAATATTGACACAATTTCGTTAAGCTCATTTGAATGTTATGCTTTAACTTCAAGTCTAAAAATGCAAGCAAAGCAGTAATCAAAATCAAAGAGACGACACGAAATATAAATGGCGTCAATCAGTCGACCGAGTAGCAAATGCACTTGGCCCAAATCCCGAAGCAAATAAACATCAAACTGCGCTTCTGACTTCTCGTTCCACTTGCACGTTAGAACAGATATACCTAAAGCCCAAACACCCAACGTGCAGTGCACATTGCAGGAGGTGCCGAATATGTATTAAGCGAAATACTCAGTGGGGTACATCCTACGTGTTCCAAGTATCATCGCACTCCATCCCTTTGTGGGAATCCGATAACTATCTAATGAACTACTCTTGCATGAATTAGTAAACTGGATACCCATGTAATTTTGATCATTGTTACCAGAGTTTATTTAGTATTCTTAAATGGATTTATTTATATTATTTGATTCGTAAATATTCACTTGAAGTATTGTTTTGTATCATAGGGTGGCAAGAAAACGATGCTACGAAGGAACGTGCTCTATAAATAGCACACTGATGAGAGCCGTGTTGGTCTTAATAACCACAAATCCTCTACCTCCAGCGCCGGCACTCCTCTACCAACAAATAAGCTAGACTCCATTCTGATTAATACTACTATGAAATAAATATCTGTGAGCTGAGCATATTTTCAAAATAACTTTTTAAAGAGGATATTTGTTATACCATTGTAGGTGCAAAATAAATCCTGTTTAATATTTAGACTGAAAAAAATATATATCGTCATCGAGTTTATAACAATAAATAATAACAACAAAACGTTATTATTACCTAATGAAGCAGAAGGTCAAACAAAGATTACCTAAGGGTCAGCGCAGACAGAACGGAGCGCAGCGGAGAGGATTTTATTACCGCACTTGAAAATAAACCTTAATTTTTTTACAATTAAGTGCATAAATGCTCGAACCGGCATTCCCGCGCATCCTCGAGGACGCGCGAGCAGGTTCGAGCATTTATGCACTTAATTGTAAAAAATTTAAGGTTTATTTTCAAGTGCGGTAATAAAATCCTCTCCGCTGCGCTCCGTTCTGTCTGCGCTGACCCTAACACTCAAACAGGGTTGCTTTTCCGAAAAAATCAGACAAGAATTTGTGTATTACCTATATATTCGTATAGAGTTCTAGAGTGAAGACTAGTCGAATGACCAATGCTTGAGACTTGAGATGCTAGTATGAATCGGTTCGTTCGAGGAAGATTAGCAGACGTGGAGACACTATTTATGTAGCGAAGTGCAGATATGCAGAGGTTAATCGTCGTAAATAAGTTTCAAGATCATTCAAGAGTTCGTCGACCGGCGTGTGAAAATGTTGCCTCGTAAATAAATAATTCACAAGGCTAGTGTTCTCGGTTGGGGCACGTGGTGGCGGGCACGTGTAGTAGGTAGGTACGTAAACATTTACATTACATAACCGGCTCGTCATCGGCGGCCGCGCGCTATCGAGAGCGAAATGGTGAGTCTTGCCTGAGAATTTACTCAGCTGCATCGTCCGACCGCAGTCAGAGATCGCCAGATCGTAAAACCTTAGTAGGACCCCATACATACATCAACGAACCACTTGAATCAATGAGCAGTTAAAGATTGCTCTTATCAACATATGACAAGTAAATCCTGACCGAAGCCATGTTCTTCCCTCAGCAAATACCTTGAACAATGTGCCCAATTAGATAACCTTAACATATAATTGAAAACCAGTTAAACCAACTGAAACTTGTGAGGAATTTCTGCAAACCGACAAGAGGGACTCGATCAAGCGAATGACGAGAAAATCAAAGCTAAACACGAAGGCCCTCAGGGGGGCGCTTACGTAGCGAGCGACCGGGTTAATGTAGAATCTACTACCTCGAACATCTACATACATACCTAACTATATATATAATAATATGCCCGACCACGTGCTAGGGGGACAAGAGGTTTTACTCACACCCGCGTCACCGCCTCCCATATTCGCTCAAACGGGAATACTTACGACAGATACCAACATTATGTTCAGATCGAAAGTTATTCAAATTGCCAATAGATTACCATAAATTGGTGTATTTCACAATTTGTTACAATTTCATATCAATATATTTATAGGATCAACATTCAGAAGCTCTGAATTACTGAAACGTGTGGCTTGGCGGAGTTGCTCAGAATATCGACAATGATTTCAAAGACACATAAAAATTTACATTTTGTTTGTAATGTAAGACATCGCGACTCAATGTAAAGATGAATCTTATCGACAAATGCTTTGTGAAGAAATTATGAACCAATTAGTTCTCGTCACAAAAAAAGCTCGAGACGAATGTGTGTGAAATAGACGGTTCCGCACGAAGGCAAGTGGTACACTTTATTGAATGTCTTTATAGGCCACCTGTTACACGGGTCGGTGTCGGCAAAACAGCTGATCGGGCCGGAGCGAATTATTATTATTGTTGTCGGATGTCGGCTCTGGACTTATTTATTTGTGAACAGGGGCGCGGGACAAGGCGCCGAAGAACAACTTTCCGGCGACTTCTAGAACCTCTATTGTTCTTTATACAGTAGGTTTATAAAATATACCTACATACTAAACCCCTATCAACATAGTTATCATCCTTCCATGGAATGATTTTTCAGCTGGGTATCAAGATCTTTTTTTATACTTATCATAAACTAGTAAATCAATACTTATTTTACGTCCCCGCTAAATCTAACAATCAATTTAGAAAGGATACCGAATTATAGATAACAAAAATCGACTGCTATATATATAGCCAAGAGAACAGCGCTGTGGAACACGCTACAAACGAAGTAATATTGCAATTTCAGAACAAAAAAACACAAGTGTACAGCGAAAGACGGCCAGTCGTAGCGAGGCCAGCAAAAATATGGTTCACCAGCGACCAATGTAATCACCGCGCACCGGTCTGCAAATTTCATGTTTTTCTACCAAATGACATGTTGCTGCCTTCAGCTTATATAGACGGCTTACTAAGGTACATTTAATGGACATTAAGACTAACGTGATGCACTTTTGCAAAAGCAGCACGGTAGGTATATAGTAGTAGTAGTCAAATATGCCAAGACCAGGGAATAATGATTGTTCTTGGACTAACCCAGAAAAGAATATCGCAGGAAAGGCATCAAGAAGTCATTTAATCATTAAACATCGAGCTTAATACAGCCGTAGAGAATAAGTTTCCATAAAGCCAAGACTTGTTTTGTTAAATAAAAATACCTTCTGCTCTTCGTAAGTACAACGTACTTTTGATTTTTCATAGAAATGATATAGAATATGATAGCACATTTGAATTTGTGTGATTTATCAGGCGTATCGATCAATACGGCGATACATTAAAACACACACAAGAGAACAATGTGAATGTCCAATTAAACGGAGCTCGCACACGTCATCGAAAGGTGTTTCCCGAAGAACGCACACACACTTAAACGATCAGCTGACTGCTCCGATTTTAACCCACACCACTACTAAGTCGACTGTTAGAGAACATAAATAATGACTGCCCACCTACCTAGATATACGTAAGTAACACACATCGTATAATTTGTATGAGCGACCGCCTCAAGAAGAATGTGCGATACGCCGCCGTTTTCAATGCCATTATAGTTTTTAAGACAAGTGAAATAAAATCGATAGCTCAACGAATTCTACCAGCCTTTTAGGATTTTCCACGATTCGGATTGACAATCGTAGGATCACATTGAATAATCGGAAGTAATAAAATCGGTTAAAGCACCTTTCCCGTGCAATGATAAGCAACTTCTCATATTATAATAACAGAAGCTGAACAAGAAGGTGCTAAAAGTATCTAGATTTGAAAAAAGCAAACAGAACAGCATGATATTATGCCACTAAAATCGTCTGTATCGACAACCAACAAACAAACAAAATTGAATCAGCAGTCTTGCTGCATTGTTATGGCCCAACATTTTCAAACTAGCTAACTAGTCATTGTTATTTTAAAGCACTGATGAAACATTAAAAACAAAATTTGTCTTTTAGGACACGATAATGCACTATTAAAAGGTAATCAATTAAATGAAGTGATAACATTAAAACACACCTGATCTTTGATAGCAAGACCGAAGTTGATACACTTTTACCAGCTTAAATCCTACAAGGTATTCGAACCAAAAATCGATTGCAATAATGGTAACATTTTATAAAGAGAGTGTAGAAGTGCTTTAAGCAGAAATTATGCAGTCACTAAAGGATCATGCGAGCTATGTAAAAAAATCCTTTCATCTTCAATAGGGTTATTGTTCAATGAAACGCTGGCTGATGGGGAATTAATTCAATTATGTTATTAAATTTTCAAAAGCTTTTTGTAAGTAAGTGATATATTTGTATGGTATAATATTGCATATTGGCAAGTCAAAATAAATAAAATAGGATTATGTTATGGAGATAAAAATAAGCCTAAGACTACCAGCGCTTTGCCGTCGGCAAGCAGAATCAAACTCCGATAAATTATTGAACTCTTGATTGGCCATTCATTACTAATGACCAGGTGTGTCCATAGAGTCATCATCACTGCGTGATTAAATTTCTGGTGGTGCACTACAAGAAGTTTCAAAACTTTTGTAATTATATGTACTAAAATAAAAGTTTTAATTGAATACTTAGATAAAAATTACGTCTCTGACAAATTCGATGTCAGGCGATCAAATTTTAAAGAACTGCACAAGTCGCCGGTCATATGATAATAAAAACAAACATTTAGTCGCAGCCACAAAATAGAATTGAGTATTGAGCCAACGCACACAAAGACGAGGAGGCGGTCGGATTTCACGCACACTTTGACGCGCTCAACGTCGACATGCACACAGACATGGACGCTAGATAAGAATCGTCCCATTTTACATTGAGTCATGCGACCGATGCGATACTTACTGTGTTCGCAGGCAGCCTTATGATGACGGCCGTCTTGAATGCTTCTTGGAAAGACACCGAAGCACAGATAACGGCGAGCGGCGAACTTGCACTTATATTCACCAGATATATCAGTTGTATTATTTTTTCTTAGAGAGCGAGTTCGAAGTTATTCGACAAGCGACGCAAATAGGTAAATAACAGAGCCAGTTAAGAGACAAGAGAAGCTACAGAGAGCTAGAGACTCGTAAGGGATATTGTACGTTCGATTACGCTAGCGGTGCGCGCGTTTCAGTTGGCGCACGGCGACTGGCGCAGGGAAGGCGTGCGGTGCGGCGAAGCGGGCGGGCGAGCGATTTCACCGGGCTGATATTGCGACGGCAGGCAGCGGCACGCCGCCGCCGCCGCCGCCGCTCTGTACGACCCATTATGTATAGTTACGGACGAACAAGCCAGTGTCGAGCGGGGGGTCATCATCGTCGACCACGTACTCGCTACATGGTATTTGAGAGTTCCATATCCACTGCTCAGCAACGTACAACTTTTAATAACTTACTAGAGCACTGCTTCATCACGATCAAATCAATAATGACATTTCTCATTAAATTCTTATACAAAATAACAAGGAAACCTACATACAATTACACTTATCAATCGGCAAGGACGAACGTAAGTAATCTAAATAAATATAATTCAAAATAAACACAACAAGCCGATGTGAAATAAAAGTGACTCACACAAATAAAGAGCACGCAACATCGACAGTATAGAATAGACATGTTAGTGTGTAGGTGAATAAATGGTAGACAAATAGCACGCACACAGGTTTGTGACTTGTGTTATGTCGTGATAATGAAATCTTATTTCTGTTATTTAGTTAATGGAACCTAGACTGCGAGATATGCTTATGATGATCAATGTCAAACGGGTGTGAGTTTCCAATTGAGTAGTCATGGCACAATTAGTAAATAATTGACCAAATTCAGCGGTGTGGTGTGACTATAAAGCTGGGTAGTTAGATATTGTGCAGCTCTATCACATTACTGTGGCAGCACTAACAATGTGGCCTATTGGGAATGCGGGTCAATTGCATCTGCCTGCGTACTGGCTGTGTTAAATTGTTCATAATACTGATACAATATTCAAATTAGAGTTATGCAAAAGCTTCTGTTCGGCGTATAACACTGCATTTATGGAAAAAGCTGTTATTAGTCCCCTGATCAAAGTTATGATGAAATTAATAAATTTGATTAAGCCTACTCATTTTCTTATTAAATAATTTCGTTGACACACCCCGCTGCGAACTTTAAAATTTAATGAAGAGATAAAAAAATGGTATAAATAAAAAAAAGAAACCAGGCGCCGCCACATCGTCGTCGTGGGCGCTTTAAACCCCGGACAAAAGACGGCCTACGGTCTACGGTCTACGTGAAAGAATACCATCCGAGGATCAGAACCCTAATTTATTATTTTATTAAACGACTTCAAAATAAAAATAGGTAAAAAAACTTTTTAAGTTAAACGGTTTTATGTTAAACATACATTGCAATGTTTAAGATAAATGTACTAAAAACCAAAAAATAATAAAATAGATACAGTCGTGGGAATTACAAACATATGCATAGACTAGACTAAAATAAAACCGTGGGGCACGTCAATTGTCTACAATCGTTGATTAAAATGTTTTTTTTTTTGTAATGTTACACTATAGGTAATTAGGCAGTTGTTCAACCGACAACGATGGACGTGTGATAATTAGGGCTAGAATGTGGAAACAAGCTAGCAAGCTCGATTATAAGCGAGTTTTAGGGTTTCATAGTGTTGAGCGAGTAGTACTTTTATCATATGTTTTGTCGATTAAAGAGAAACTACGAGCAGTGGAACGATTCTTCGCCAGCCAGCAGTGTGAATGTCCAACGATAAACTAGTTGAAACATCTCTTTTATTTACATGGAGTGTATAACTATTGGAATTTCCATGAGCAAGAAAATAGTAACTACTTAATTTCCGAATTAAACGATTCTTCTATCGCACATTAAGTCGATAATTTGTAGATAATTGACGTGCCCCACGGTTTTATTTTAGTCTAGTCTATGCATATGTTTGTAATTCCCACGACTGTATCTATTTTATTATTTTTTGGTTTTTAGTACATTTATCTTAAACATTGCAATGTATGTTTAACATAAAACCGTTTAACTTAAAAAGTTTTTTTACCTATTTTTATTTTCTAGTTTTTAGTTTTTATTTCGCATTCTGTTTAATTCATTTAGTGCTTCATTATTGCAAGGTTTCTTGCCCGTTAGTTTATTGCAGTCCAACTCCTTTATACGTAGTCCCTGCAAAGATCTTACTCTACTAAGAGTCACGTAGGCTTGACCTTCTTCAAACAGTTTCGCACCTAAGTATATTTCAATTTTGCATAGTAAATTATATTCTACTTGTTGAGACCTTTCATTTGATACCCATGTTGATGGGATTGATAAAACCTAAGTTATCCGCCATTTTGTAGAGGCCGCCATCTTGGATTTTAATTTTATATAGTACATTGAATTCTACTGGTTGGGCACTTTCATTTGATACCCATATTGATGGGATTGATAAAACCTACGTTATCCGCCATTTTGTAGCGGCCGCCATCTTGGATTTCAATATTTTATAGTATATTGTATTCTGCTTGTTGAGCCCTTTCATTTGATACCCATATTGATGGGATTAATAAAACCTAAATTATCCGCCATTTTGTAGCGGCGGCCATCTTGAATTTATAATGATAATGAATAAACATAATTGTATTGTCACCAAAATCCAAAGTGTATACAAAATTTCAGATTAATCGGTTGACAGGAAGAGGGTGAAATTTGAATTACTAAATTTGACCCAAGAATAAAACAAACGGGGTGAGCTAAATAAAACCGTTTAAAAAAAAGGAGGAGTTTCTCAATTCGACCGTATATATATATATATATTTTTATATTTTTCATTGGCTAGGACACAATAGTTTCTACGACTGACATGGCGCAAATGTATAAAGTTAGTAAAAAAACTGGTAAAAACAATCGATATAGGTAGTAAAGTAAGAGCAAGTTATAAATCGACTTTGATATCTGTAGACAAAATGAATATCCTCTAAGGATAAAAAAGAATTAAATATGATTCTTGAGAGACTTGAGAAAATATGCAGAGAGGGTGAGGCGGAATCTCGCCGGCGGATTTATCGTTAACTTCGATATAGAAACCTGTTCTATTAAGTCGCGGCAGCAGCGGCGCGGCGGGTTGAAGTAGGCCCCGCGAGCCGCCTACTCCGCAAATAAAAGAAATATGTTTTAGTGGGTTAGCGAGCGTGTTTACGATCGGATTCCTCGGTTCCGATTATGCCGCCATTAGTTACATAAGCGGCCGGCCGCACCGTCGTAATTAGACAATTTGTCTTATGACGATATTGTCATAAAAGTATTTCTGGAAACTGCTTTAATAAATGCATATAAGTTCCATTATGTTTATGTATTTTATTATTTGAAACAGATATTAGTACGCAAATTGAAAAGAGCATCCCTACAGAGTTTCTTGCTAGGTTCTGAGAAAACTGTACTCTTGCGAATCGAGCATTAACGTTAAAAAATGACCCGTCCTAAGTGTTGTCAAACCCACAAGATTAAATGATTTTTCATTTTGAAATAAAGACTTGACGTTAAAAAGTTACAACCAAATGTTAATCTAATTTTGAGATAGCAATTATTATAGCATTAATTTATACGAAGATAATTCAATAATTAAATGAAACGCGGGATATACCAGAGCCGTTCTACGATACAACATGGAGCGCCATCTGCTGACCGACGCACAACGCTCCTTCAACCGGATGCCCGACCAGTTTCGTAGTGACACTGAACACCTGCAAGCAAAACCGCCACATCGCTGCTGTCCAGCCAACCAATTTACACGGAACAAATTCTTTTACTCCCCCCAAGTATGATGCCTCTATACCTAACTTTAATGTAACGTTCCTATGAAATTATCCTGTGTACCGGTTAAAATAATTAATAAACATTATCAAAGAGATATCTATCCACATTGGCATAAAGGATTAGATTAACCATGGCGTCGCGAGTCTCTTTGTATTACTGGACAAAGAACGAGTGGTTTCGTGCATCGGTTCGCAAAGAAGCTTTGCATTCTCAGGATTTATTAAATCGTATCCTTTGTGTCCTCACTTGGTAAGACAATACAAAGATGTTGCGTAATTTAACTGTATGTCAACCTAAGCTTTGCTTTGCCTGTGAAATTGGGGCTACCAATAGGAGATTTGGAAAAGGTCTTTTTTAGTTCTACATAGCTACTGACAAAAGATGTGTAATTGGACAGTATTGGAAGGATTGGTAGGACTACGTATCGTAATAAAGAAAGAGTGTATTCGTGGTGCGCGGCCAGGCCCTCGATCATCCGAACTGTCCCATAAACTGTGCACGATTTATGCGCTAGCGTGCAAGCTGCTTTATGGGCAACGCACAAATATTGGATATTGAATCTGAGATTACAACATGAGGGTACTTGCGTGTTAAGAATTTAAATAGGCGTCTAGAGATACCATGTGCGATTTCACTGAATCGCGTCATTTCATTCATGCAAACGATAACGGGAAAATACAAATTTATTCATGCATGGTCATTATTACTGTTGAAGTATGTGGTATATAATGTAGGCTGAAGGTATTTATAGATAAGGATGTTATAGTTACAAAACCTAAGTCTATTCGAGTATTGTCGAGACAAGAAATCTCTTAATATTAAAAACGAATAGCTCTATCATAACACAAATAATTCGAGTAGTTTTGGAAGTTAGCACAAGTTATTTTTTAAATTGTCTAGAGATGAATATCCTTAAAGTTCCCTAGGGCAGGGCAGGAGCCGGTGGCGGTGAGGGAGGTGTAACAATTACTTTTTACGTTCTGCATTCATTTCCAAAAAAAATCGACATGAAGTAGTTGTTTAAGTGTGGCATGGGAATGTTTGGTTTGTCGGTAATAAACATAAGAGTCAGTTCGTGCTAATGGACTAACCTAAGTTAATACGATAGATTGTGAAATCTAATTAATTATAACATTATCAAACTATTGTCTCTCACCCCTGAGGACATTGATGTTCATCAAGATTCAGATTCTTATGTTCACCTTATAAAATAATTGTACCTACACAAATACGTACGTCGTACACTAATGGTTTCTTCTGTTTCTATAATTAGAGTGAACGCTGAAAGCGGTACGAGCTACACGTCAACATTATTATTTATAGCATCGGGAAGTGTCGAAAGTTTGAGTGAACTTTTCCGTGACGAAAGAAGTGGGTGTGTATGCGTGTCCCGGTGTCAATGTAGGCCATTGCCAAGGTCGACTGTTTAATATAAAGTCTGGCGCCGGGACATTAAAATGGTCGGCCCCTCCCCGAGCCCCTTATCCCAGCCGACCGTCGCAATCGCTGCACTCGTTATTTATTATCTAGAGGCATGGCATCCTGCGCTTTAAGCGGCGAATGAACAATATTAAACAATTGTTTTGAACAACTACAATCGTAATCGAAACCAAACGGAAGGAAACAAAGGTATACTGAACCTTAAGAGAGAAATAGCTGATGCGATAAAAGTTATCGTACTGTTGACCTTTTTTCTTTCAATGAACGACAACCACTGGCCTTTACCTTGCGCATTTATAATCTTTTTGTGAATGAATCTTATATGAACTTTTCCGCAGGCACTGGTATAACTTCTGATATTCTCGAGGCTGTCTTACATAATTTCATCTTTCGGTCAGATTTGTACCTTACACAACGTTACTTAAGTGTTACCAGATTAATATTTTTTCAATGATTTAGGCAAAGCAAAGCTGTCTAGCTAATTCATAAAATTAATCAAAGTTGCTGATTGCACTAATCGATTCAATTGTTCCCAAATATTGGTGACATACACACGTAAGGCTTTGACAGGACTACTTGCAGTAAAATTTTCCAAGTCTATAAGTTAAGTACACATCCGTAAACAGAATACGAAGAGAGAAAGTGACAGTGAAGACCTTCAACGTTTTGATAACAAACTTAGTTGCTATATTTGTTGGAGTTGGGGAAGGTACTGCGGTACGTACATAGTAGGATACCTACGTATTATGTAAAAGTGTAGGTACACAACTCTCGCGACGTCGGTCGATGCGACGCCGCAGAGCGTACTCCCGAGAAACTTCGAACTCTCACTTTCGAACTAGAAACGCTTTTGATACTTGCAATTCGTAAACTTACAACTTGAAGAAAATATACATAGTCCTTAAACATTACGCCACGTCAGAGTTACCAATTTAATAAAAAAACACCATTTCATAAGTCAGTTAAATGAACAAACAATTAATAGTCTGGTAATGTGAGGGGTTCCCCGTTGGATCGTAGCCAACCGGAAGAGGACATCTTTAAATACATTCAAATGATAACAACTTCGCCATGTTCCGTTAACGAGGTGAGTATTGGAGGAATTCCCGTAGAGCATTTTATTTTTATGTTATCTTATTTTTTGTAGTGTAGCTCTGCATACCTGTGGCAGTAAAGAAAACAATGCTCCTGCCACGGCTCTGAAGCATGCAATAGAGCGTACCTCGAATGAGGCTAGGTATGCATTAGTCGTTTTAGAGTCTCGGTCACGAATCGGCGGCGGCGGAGGCCGAGGCGTGCCTGCTCATCGCAATCAGGTGACATCATTCTACGGTCCCTACTCTAATTCACTACATTCGTATCCAAAGCATTGCTTAGATTCGCGCGATGCATTCGACGCTACAGAAAAAACTTTATAATGTTTTAATTTATTGAGAAGCGCCCTAGAAATAGGTGGGTTTTATTGCTCTGCGTTTAGAGCAACTTATTAGGTAAAGGAAACATTGTCTCCTTGTGGATAGGGTCATATTAGAAATGTTTGAATATTGAATGTCTGCATACTTGTACAGGTCATGAAACGTCACAACGACTCGGTGATTGATGGTCGCGGTGACACTCATTGCGTCAGGCCAGGGGTCGGGAGGTCAATGTCGTCACCATCACAATAGCCTACCATTCTATCTCCCTCTATAAACAATTGTTATACAGCTGATGTTTGTTTTCATTACACTTATCTTGTTCGAAGGCTAAATTTCACATAAAATTTGAACTTAAATTTGTACACCATTGTTATTGGCTCGTTGTTTTACCACAACTTAAATAGAATGTTTAGCAGTAGGTACGGGCCGGTTTTGTACCTCTTGTTGGTAAAGAACCCTAAATAAGCGCACTGCTCAAGAAATTATAACCCAAAATCAGATACCTGAGCGGAATTGCTAAAGTAGCAGAATAACCGTAAGAGGAATAGAAAAGACATTTTCCTATGCGTATAGAATTTGTTCAGGAGAATAAGTATACAGCTAGAACAGTGGACTTTATTCAAGTTATGACCAAAAACGAGCAGTAGCTCCATTTTAAACAGCATTCACTCTGGAACCGGCCATAAAACGACAGACGCTTTTACGACAAAAGCTAGACACATCCACTCCACGTACGACAATTCCTACGGATATATAATACGTGAAATACAAGCTTGTCGATTATCCATTATAACATTTCAAGAAAATGTAATGTTTGTTTTCCCGGTAACAATTTTAACATTCCTTCTTACTACGTTTCAGTCGATAGTTCGTTGTCGCAGACTTTATCTTTGGGACTAATAACTTTTAAAATAAATATTTATTTGTCTAATACCAGATAATTAATTAGAAATTGTTTTTCAAATGTTATAAATCATTGAGCATTCTATTGTACATTTAAATCGACAGAGCAAACGGTTTTTTTTTTCGAAGTTATTTATTATTTTAGGTATCCTTTGAATAGATGATATTCTTTTAGGTACAAATAGTATTGACTATTGATGGTACGGGAGATTGAACTCTACACGCAAGCAAGTAAACATATGCACACGAACACTTTGCATTTAGTGGTCTATTGCGGCTTCTGCAAGCATCGCGTTCCACACGAAACCTCATCAGACTCAAATGGCTATGGAAACTGGACGGAACGTGTATTATATTTTAGCTACAATCAATTTAAAATCTCACTACAATTAGCTCCATTTGCTTTCTGTAACGATATTTGCTTCCAAAAGTACCTATGTTACAAAAATAAATTTGAAAATATTTATAAAACTTTACGTAAAAAGCAAACTTTCAATAATATACATACGGTAACAAATAACAGTGACAAGAGAATTGACAAGGAGATGTCGGTGATAGCGACGGCAACGGGCGCGCGGCAGGGATAAAACAAGGCTGAGGATGACGTTTTTGTAGCGCATAATCTATTTCACTATGAGAACCTATTTTAGACAGAAACTATAGTGGAGAAGTCTAGATAAAGTTACGATATTTAAATGAACGACAAAAATATTGGCGTAGTGTTATAAATAAATAAGTCAACCTGTCGTATTTTAGTGGGCACCTATCAAAAAGCGTTTCGTATGGTTGCGGTGCTGCGGGTCCGGTTTTACAACCTCGTTACCAGAGCGGTCCGAGTTTTTACAGCGCGATTAAACTGTTCACCCGACCTACTCACTCTGTAATTGGGGTAAATCTTTTTATTGTGGGCCCTTCTACAACTCACGACTTCGAAAAATTTGCATAGAAAATGCGTTTAAGCATACCTAAACTGAATCCCACAATAAATACTTATGTCTTTGTAGACCTAGTTGCTTTGTGGCAACTATTTCAGAGTGATAATAATTATAACACCACGTGGTTATGTAACAGAGCTTTTAGATAAACAAGTTCAAATTTGAATAATTTGAAAGGCTTTATCAGTTTGGTGAGTCGCATAAATTATTAAAATTCAACGAAACGAGTGCTCAACCGCATTTTGTTCGCGAGCGGCCTCGCGGCGCATTATCGAAATCGGACCGCAATAATTACATTCGAGCCGAATGCGGCCGCTCCATCCATCTGTCCGGCCGACTGAATAAAATATACGCTCGCGATAAAATTTTATCAATGCACAATTTATTATTCTCCCTCACAAACATGGTTATAATTAAACGAGCTATTTTAAAGTAGATTTACGGTTCAATTAAAAATTCATGAACTGCGTAATTAAAATAGATTTGAGAGTATTATGTAATAAAAAATGTAGGCAAAATATATTTTACAAAGTAGAGCATGCATAAGGAAGAACCGCAACAGAAAGCAACAGAAGCGAGCATTGGGAGTAAAATCAAACGACCCTACGTGAATTTTGGCGTCCTGAGTATATCAGGGCCGGATTACGTGGCGCTCTTGCCTCATTCAATTGAAGCGAAGGTATGTACTCCTGCTCGTGTTTCACTTGACGCAATTTGATAGGAAGTCCTGTTAACTAAATGAAATTTTCTATCATATCACGGCACCTCATACATACCTACTACAAGCAATAAAGTATTTCAAAACATAATTTAATAACGTCGCTTCAGGTACTAAAAACAGTGAAACGATCACTTGCTGCACATTTCTTCTTTTGATCTAGTTTAAAATGTGATACTGAATGAAAGCGTTTTCCAATAAAAGTATTTCTTTTCAAGAAATAAAGGAAGTCAGTCAATAATTAAAAATCGAGTTAAGTAGGAGAGTTATAATAAGTAGACACTTAAATTATAATTAGGATTGCAGACACCATCGCTCTTGGAAAAATAAAGAGAAGCTGGCTTCGGTCGAGCGGATACTCGTAGCTCTCCATCTCGGTCACAAAAGTTGCCTTGAGAGGGGAGCGGGCACAGTGTACCGCGGACCTCACTCGATAAACTTATTTCGTTTGAAGTCGAATTTATGTGCGCGACGATGGTTCGCCGAAAGGTTGAGAGCTGGAGTAAAACCCAACTTTTATTCATGCCTCCTATTAAAACGTGAGTGTTTTCATACAACATCAAAATACATATACCTGCTTAATGCTTATATTTTTGACTTCCTATAATAATAATGGCAAGATATGACGACAAATGTGAAGTAAGCATAGACCACACATCCGAAGCAAGTATCAAAATATTTCTTAATTGAGCATAATACCTTGTATAACACCTCTAAATATTCATTTTTGTCTGAAATGCATAACGGTAGATACTAATAGACTAAATTGTAGGCCAATTTAGTATGAAAATGTTGAAAGCTAAATGTATTTGTTTTTATTGGACAACACGTCGCCGCCGCCGGTTCGCTGATTACGCCGTGCGCCGTTGCCGTCATTCATTTGCGTCTACACCGCCCTACTCAATCTCGTTTATTATGAACGTGCAATGAGCCCATGCAACCCTGCCTCTGCCTCCCGCCACTAAATATTACAATATTTTGTTTCATTCTCGTCGACACAACAACACCATAACTTCGAAATGTACAACTGGTACCCACATATTTTTTCTTAGCTTTTCAACAATTTTATTCGCATCAGATAGGTTTTTATTTTATCATACTTGAATATGATGAACAATTTACAGTATGTATATTTGATCCCTTTTATTGGAATTATAAATAGAAGTGCTGTTGCATTGTAAAAAGGACATTATTATAAAGCACCCTTCGCTCGGTGTGGAGCTGGTATAAATGTCTGGTGTCGGCTCTCAGGGCCGTCATTCAGCAAAGTTGCATAAATAAATAACTAAAATTAGAACCCTTCCATTCTTGCTTGCAATGAATGTCACTACGGTGGTGAACAAATTCTTACCCCTTTGTGCCGCTCGTCGTAGTCGGCTTAAATAACTTACTTAGCGTAAACGTAAAGTTTTCCAGTAAGGACAATTTGAGGCATAGTAAATCAAAGACTTCACTTCAATCGCATAAAAGATCAACTAATCATACTTAATGATGCTTTTGCAATAAAATTGTTTCTTTCGTAAAAAAAGTAACTGTAGCAACATCAAGCAGTAAAAAGAAAATACAAAATGTAGAATTAATAAGACAGTCCCCGTTTTAGGGTTGGCTGTCGAACTGATTCTGTTCCGTTATAGTCGTTTTGCAAGTTTCAAAAGTAGGTTCCCAACTGGTGCAGCTCTCGCTAAAAGAGTGTGAAATTAAATAAAAAGATCATTGCGATTAAAGCAACCCGAAGTAACAGGCATTTCATTTGGGGATGCGTTCTTGAGAGCTCTCACAGCTGATCGTCGAAAAGAAAATAACACAAATTTAATTTTTTAAGTACAAAGCAACGTAGGTACACAATGGCAGGGTTGGCAGCGGGGCTTCGTTTGTGTGTTTCAATTGATAGGAGCGCCTCCGCGCCACGGTCCCCTCGTTTTGGGGCGCTGCCGAGCGGTCGGTACATTCATTACAAAAAGCGTCACATCGCGGAACGAGCCCCGGTTTAATAATTCCACTCATTTGGGTTCCCCCGGCGGGCCCAGCGAGACAATGTGCGCCCGCCTAACGGTATCAATCAACATCAAACAGCCCTGCTCTATCTATACTCTGATTTAGGATTACAATCTAATGGAATTACGACTAAAAAATATTTATAGACGCGATTCATTTCTTTGTTAATAAACTAAATGAGTATGTAAGAAAATATATTTAATTTGTTTTATTAAATAAAATACTATTTCTTAACAGTTTAGTCAAGTATGTCTGATTTCCATTGCACTGTAAACTGTTGGTGTTTGTTAAAACTTCTTTTAAACGTTGGCGAGTCGATAAATCACACCGCATGCGTAGAGGCACGCCGCGCCGCAATGAATAACAAAATGCATAAATGAGTCAGCTAAGTAAGAAATACGACGATAATCCAAAAGAAGGAATTACGGCTATAATCGTTACTTCGGAGTAATATTTTTTATAAAAGACCATGGATTCGACATCACTACCCGGTCTTCGGAAACGTTTCTTTTTATCGTCTCCTTCGTAATGCATGCGAGCGAACGCCGGGTGGAGGACGCGCCCGCAGGCCATGTGTGCCGGTACACGGTCGTGCTTTGATCCGCACCTAATGAAATAGCAATGTAGACTTTTTAATTAACTTTAACGGAAATACAATACGACCAACTGTTATTAAGTTTTATCATCCGTAATTGGATTGCGAGCTTGCCACACGTAGTCCTTCGATTTCCTCGTATTTTGCGAGACCGGAAATTGCTTTCCTTTTTAACATAAAACAGAAGAGCACTGCAAATGAAATTATTACTGGGTCAGCAAGAATATTTTTCATGAGTAAGCTAGATACTGGGCAGATCTAATAACGTGAACAAGCTGATTGTAGAGTGGCGGGCCGGTTAGCTAACTGTGAAAATGGAGTGTCAAAATGTCATTTCACAAATAGAGGCAAGCGGTAGCGGCGTGATGAGGTTCGTTTCGCAGGACACATGTGCGCGCTAATGAAGATGCGTCGTTTATGATTATGTTAGTTTGTACTCCATGAATGTGGCTCGCTACGCCATTAAGTTTCGGGTACGACGTACATACATGAAATCACACGTGCGAACTGCATGCGCGTGTTTAATTACAGCAGACGGAGTGAGCTCGGTAATTCTTTAATATTTCCATCAATTTGTATTTAAACGACGGATTACCCCGGTTTTATAATGAATATCGGTAGGATAATTGAATTACGACGCCTCTTTCAATTGACATGCATTTTCGAATATGAAGGAAAACTGATAAGGATACAGTTTTAATCCTAGCAAGAAAGTAAATATAATTTTGGGTCTCATACTTTCATATAATATGAATTAATTTCAAATAGACTACATAATAAATTTTTATCTAGATTTTAGTTTCAAAATTAGAAATTCTCGATAACATTTTTCATTTCAAATTCAGACCGCAGTGCCTGGCTGTGGTCATTTCTCTCTACATCAAGTTCAACACAATGATACTCGTATAGAACCGATACAGGACTTGTAGTCACTACGACACAGAATCGGCCGTATTATGTAAAAGCTATGTAGGCCGGTTTGGCTACCAAGCCATTAAGTATGGTTGCACTAGTGTCATTTACTTACTATAATATTATAAATACACTTACTTCTTATAACTGCAGTTAGTATGACTTAAATTTAGTTTTAAATATACACTGAAGCCGGTATATGTGAATCTGATTATGAATGTGAGCGGCTGATAGCTTTTTAATACGCGGCCTCATCCAGCGGCCTCTACTGATTGATCGTACCCGTCAACGGCCAGTGGCATTCAAATGGTAATGTTAATCATCGTATGTTAAGGTCCTTAATACTCTTTGTCGCGTGCCATCATCTTCTTTTTCTTGAAAGTTACAAAGGAAACGTTCAATATATGTACTCACCGAGTCAGGATCGTGTGCGTTTGGAGTGGACGGCTGTGGAGGTCTCGGTGGAGGAGGATATCCCTGAAAAAAAAAGAAGGTTGAAGTATCGTAATTATGTTGGGAATATAGGAAGTAAAGTAAGTTAAATTGTTCAGTATTTAGACCAATGCACTACTCGAATACCACCATGTCATTCAAAATCTTAAACGGGTGTGTTTGTATTGTTTACAGGCTGCTTTTAGGTCTTACAAATCTATGCTAACTTAATAGTAGAATTGTTATGATAGCCTCTACGCACACATGTAACGCAAATGTAAACTAAGAAGGGGAGTAACAGCGAGCATCTGACGTTACAAAGACATCGATTCTAATACAAAGCCCGCTCCGGGATATCCTTAGCCAAGGACGCAATGTATGTTGGATAGAAGGCGGCCGTTTGCGTCAGTCACATGATCACGCAATAATCCGACCGAGTCGTCCGCGCCAGTGGGCGACTAATTGAAACTGACACTGTTCCGTACGTTCAACTATTCTATTCCAGTTCCAACTGCCTTTAAGAGCAGATTCTTAAGCTCCTTTACTAACGTCTGTTATCCTCTTTCAAGTCTTCAACTTGTAATAATTATTAATTATATTAACCATCACATTTATGGTGCCAGACTACCTACCTACTTTGTAACAGTATGTATACTCGAAGAACTTAATTTCCTTATACCATATACTTAAAAACTGGCTTCAGTACTATTGGAGTTAAGCAGGACAACAGTAATGCAACGAACAAAGCAGTCGAAGGTAACTTCTGCAACTGTGCAATTCAAATTAAATAGCAATTTGTAACGACCACCGACAAAAAGTTTGCCAGCTTAGCGGAAAGTTAGTTTCGTGCGCCATTTTAAGCCGAGGACCGCACGATGACACTACTGGAGTAAAAACCCATTCGAGTACCTACATTTATCGCAGACACCAACTTGCATAAGCAAAATCTATTACAACAGGCAATTAAACGTTAAGACATTATTAAATTCTTCGAAAAAATTACAATCATGCTTCATATTCTGACGACAGTGTGTTTATTTAATAAGTATAGGTAGGCATGTGTTTAGGGAATTAATCAATCATCGTACCAGTTGCAACAAGGAACGTCCGACAAAAGTTTTAGTAATCAATTCATTTTGTAGGCAACTACGTCATTAACTCACCTACAAACCAAAATGTTTATATAACCCAATCTTATGTTTTGGACTAAGTAACTCTGAAAACAAATGCTATGAATGAAAAGCCCAAATCCGAGGTTGCGGCATACATATGCCAATAGAAAGATATACATTTTCAACCTTTCGTTTTACAAGATTTGAGACAAAAGGAAAATATGTGAGCGAAATAAAAAGGCATTTGAAATACACTGCACAGTTGCTGGCAGCGACTGCTTAAGTTATGTCCGCAGTGAAGCTTCAGTTCTCTATTTTGTAAAATAAATATTTATTTTATTACATGTAAAGAATTGTATGCAACGTATTTCGTAAAAGACCAACATTTTACGACAGCAAAAATCTCTTTTAGTATTATTGCTTACTTACAGAAAGCTGAAGAACAGCAGTTAGTAACAAATAGAAAGCAGGAGAGAACATTTTTATACGAAGAACTTTGGGAACAATCATTTTCAATCATCATTGGTTTTCAAAATATAGAGGTAGATTCCACAAAGAGAAACAAGTTTCCCAAGAGTCCCGTTACAAGGGAAAGTCTCTCCTTAAAATAGGATGATCAGCTGATGTATTTTTTAAACCCCGATACATAAAAGAAGAGGGTGTTATAAGTTTTACGTGTCGGCCTGTCTCTCTGTGGCATCGTGTCACCCGTTCGCGTAAAGCGATTTCGTTTTTTTTGGTTTGAAAAGTGATTCGATCGAAAGTGTTTGGATTAATTAAAATCGGTTCAGGTGATATGAAATCATGAAAGTGAGGATGGTTCACCGAATTTTTCTACCTAAATATGCCCGAATTGGATATGAAATGAAAGGAGATGATTCGTACATTACAAATTGGTCGGGACCGCTTTTTAAGTTTTCTATTTTGAGGTTTTTTATAGTGACTGTATTAGATAAGGAAAATATTTGAGTATCTTAACATTTTCGGGCTAAAGTTATAAAGCTGTGTTGTATTTGAATAATACAATAAGTTAGTATAAGACGTGCTTATGTCCATTGGCAACTTAAATATTCTCACGGTACATTTTAAAGGTACCGTGTGAGAGAATGTCGCTTGTAGCGCAGCAGCGAAGTGGCCGCGGATCGAGTAAGTGCAGTTGCCCGTCGCGTCGCCCTGCCTCTCCAGAACATAAGTGCTCCAACTAAATAGTGGCGCATACGTGCACTTCTCAACTCCAAATATCTTTACAGGGCTGACACAATACGCACGTTTACTATACAATTAAACCGTAAAGCGTGCTACTAAAGGCTAACAGACAAGACAAAGGTAGTCTAGTTTCTGCTACAATTCAATTGTATTATTTTACGGAGATTGCAAAAGGGAGCGAGCGGCATAATTTATCCAACTCGGCAATTCCCGACAGCCCTGGCGCGGTGACTTCGCCGCAGGAGAGAATGTACGCCCCACAGTCAGCGCTTTAGAGGTTTGCAACCGAGCGCGGGGTTGCCACACTAAAGTTCCGAGAATCCCGAGCATTTTGCAGTTTGTTATGAGAATAGCGCTAGCTCGACCGTCGCTGCCCTGCGATAACTTTATGCGGAAAAACACCACTAAAGGAAATATATTTTTAAGCTGTATATGGGGTTACAGTACCCAATTGCGGGATATCTACTGCTAAAAGAGAATACATTGAGCTATACAAACCTCTGGAAAGTAAGAACTTTAGGAATCAAATTGAAAACATTATTGTGATTCGTCGAACAATGCAATTTTATTCCAAAAGTATGTAAATATGGAAGTGATTCTTTTCAATAAACCATAAACTTCAATAAGATATGTATATTAAATGAATAAATGTTGGATACTTTATGCAAAAGAAGTAATTCAATCGCAAAGAAGAATTCCCTGAGGTGCACTTCAGAAAGTCAAGCAATTATTCGCACGGCCTTTGACAAATATATTTCCTTGACAATAAAATATAGTGAGTTTTTAGTGGCGGAGTCGGCGCGGCGTTGGGCTAGCGAGCGGGTAGAGCTGTCGCGCGCAACCGGCGCGCCTACTGCGGGGGAATATTAAAGCGGCGTCCGTGCCCCATGCCCCGAGCCCGCCAGCCAACCTATTATATCTTGTCATATCGTCCAAGCTCTGTATCCAATATCTGGCACCGGCATTGCAGATAAATAGTGATACCTAAAATTAAGTAAGTACAAATTCTTACGAAAATTGTTTTACCCCTGGATATTATTTTATTTACAATGTTGAAAAGATAATGTATTTTTATCGGAAACATCAACATGAAAAGTACATAAGTGCACCGTCAGAGCGTAATTAGCGTTGGTATAATACTAAAGTCCAGTAAAATGTAATTAGTGATTCCTCATTACCGCGCGCAGGCATGGCCCCTCTGGACGTTCGTGCGTCTGCTGGCTTATGGTTATTAATAACGCCACCCCCGCCCGCCGGCCGCCGCGGGCCCCCACGCTCGCTCGCGCTGCCGCACGTCTGACATTTTAATTCCGGACTCCGGAGCTGTGGCTAAAAGTCCACTGTGCTTGTTTTTTCCCTATCGATAAATACTTTTATCGACAACCTCTACTGCTCTATTTTAATTTAATACTGAAAATGTATGTTCGACTCACAACAATAAGTCAACCAACCAAGTTGGTTTAAGATTGATTTACTGTAGGAAACATTTTTAGTATTAATTAATCAACTTTAATTAAAGTTAAATATAAGAGCATTTCCTATAAATAAGTCAATAAGTTAAGTATTATTAAAATTTCTTTTTTTTTTTAGTTTATTTTGAATTATTTTCGTATCATTAGGTAGGTAAGCAAACACTTAAGTCATGATGGAAAGTCGGAGTAGGAACAAAGTTAATATCGGACTCTGGTTCTTTAATAAAAAACAATATCGAAGAGGAACGTTTATTGAGAAGTTTATGATTGCAAAACAAAACCGAGTAGAATTTATGAAGCAAAGTCGAACTAGTGTCGGCGGTGGAGTAATATCGAGTCGACTTGGAGACCATCACTAGTTAGCTACAAACGCTACAATGGCGGTCGGGCGAGCGCAGGTCGAGCACAACATGGCTGCCTGGTAGGCGGTTCGAGAGACAGGGACGGAGCAAGCACCGGCTGCTGGCCTCCCGCTCGCACTCGTACGCAACGCTTGCATCGATCTCCACTCGCTGTGCTCGCCCCCAGCACCAGAAAGGCGGAACTAACAAAATTACAAAGCGCTTTCGAGCCGCTAATCATAAAATAAGATACGACGTTTCATTTCGGCCGTACGACTCTCGAGCGATCACGACGCTGGAATGGCCCTTGACTCTCAAAATTCTCCACTGACATCACGAGTATTAAGCTCGCCTTACTTGCGACGAGTTTTGTTAGGCCTCAGATGAAGTTTGGATTTATGTTGCCTCAGTAGATCGTATGGGTATCAGATTATAACTTATGCTTGGCTTGAAACTTCTTTGTACAGATTTAGCTACGAACGGTTTTGATATAAGTTACGAATGTTATGGAAATATTCGAGAAATATAAACAGGTATATACTATAGAATAGATAAGTTCTTTTCATACAACATAGTTGAATAGTTATATAAAAGCTGCAACGCTAAGTCGCTATTCAACGAGTGATATCGAACAGGCAGCCGCCAAGCCGTGAGCTGGGAACGTTTGGGTTAGCATAAATTGTAGTAGAGGCTCGCTTAGTTGGATCCGCGCGTAGAATCGAGAGAAGACGCTCCCTCCAGAGGGTCGAAGTGTTCTGCTCCGTCAGTTACGTGATATCTGACTGACGTTTAATTTTTGCACCGCGCAGACTTCTTACTTGAAACGTATTTCTCCAAACTCTGACTGACATCCCTGCGTATATTTTTAAAATTCACCTTCTGTATGTTGTATGAAAGTTATGTATGAGTCATGAATGGATTTACGAATATAAGTAAATCATATGGGAGTGAAGTCACAAGACAAGAATTTCATGTTAAAAATTTTGAACTGTTGTAAGAATAATACTTTGTTAGTAAGTAGGTGTCAGAGAATGGCTCACTTTAACTACAGAAAAAAAATAGGTAAGTCCATGTGTTCTGAAGCGATCCTGTCTTATAAATATGTGCAGAGAATTCCTAGTAAATACTCGTTTGCAATAATTCCGCTCTATACATTGTAATGTAAGGTGTAGATAGAGTACTATTGGCAGTGCTAGCCCAGCCACGTGTGAGCTAGTACAACCTGGGAGCTGTCCATAGAAATATAAATTGCTATGAAGTGAGCGTGCCAAAAACGCTACGCTCACGTTCCACACACAGTGAATACCGATCGCAGCTCTATGATATGACGAACCGATCGTTCGCATTAATGTGCGAGCCATTATGCCGCCTGTAAATTATTTACATTTGTATTTCAGACAAGTATCCTCGTCTTTGAATCAAAAATTTTACGCCAATTGACTTTTACAACCAGTGGACTTTTTATTCTAGATCTTGATCCTAGATCTTGAAACTGAGCAGATTTAAAATCCTTAGTTTGCTTTATATTATTCTATGGGTCCATGAAATAAGAATTTAGATATCGAAAATATTTTGGATTTCGCATCTAATGAGGAGTCTAGAATCTGACCTAATTATAATGAAAAATACCTATTTGGAAGGCGACTAGATTAGGGTGTTATATGATCAATAAAACAAGGGTACACTTATCGAAACAATAATAAATAATGCACCACTTCCCTAATACCTTTGAATTAGTAATTATGAGCTTTAATATACAAACATAATTATTCACCGCCGCACGACGATCATGATTTTGTCGTTTTAAGAAATGTTTGTTAGATGATTGAATAAAAAAAACTTTTGTGAAGCAAGCCGCCAGCCATCTATAAGTCCGGTGCGGTACGTACCTACCTATGACCATAGATAGACTAACACTTTATTGAAATAGTTATGGTTGGGGAAGTAATTCAAAAAAATTGCTAGCAACGAGGGTTGCGTACATTCGAAAGCAGTTTAATGTCGAGCGATAACAGTAGAGTTCATTGCCGAAGTTCCATCCGCCGAGTTTCGTGGATTACTATACTTTCCATATAGAGCGCGCGGGTCCAATTTCGCTAAAGCTATACAGATTCCTATCTACATCGGTGCTGACGTTATATCTGACTAAAACTGTAACAAAACTTTTGAGATGAAACTATATCCTTCACTAAGTACAATTTAGCACGCTAGTGAAATATATTTACTGAACCAAATACGTCCTAGAACAAAAGACAGGAAAGTTTTACGAGATAAATATTACACATTAAGATTTCAAGATGTCAACCCCATTAGCCTCGTATAAATGTTATCGTAGTCGGTAATTTGTACTTGTACCTTCAATGGGAGTAGAGCGCGCTGCGTACCAGTAAGATAGAATACTTTATTCGCAAGTAGCCGTTTATCTTGCCGCATGCCGGTTCGCGGAGCTATCTCGTGGCACAAACGTATGTCGGTCGGAGCAGTCGAGTCGGCCGAAATTATCGAAAATTTCCGCCACCGGCGCCGCCTTGCCGCGATACGAGCGATAAACGAAATGCAAACATGACGCCGCTTCGCCGACCTTCCTATAAGCTACGTCGTGTCGCTGCTACTTTGCTTGATTCTAATGTAATTTCGCTTACCACTATCGCGTCCGAGACGTCCCTATATAAATTTACGTTTCATATTATTTAATATCTTGGTATTAGTCGAAACTGTTGTATTGGATTGGAGTACCTACATTGGATTTTACTAGTAAGTAACATTTCAACTGCATAGCTAGGTACCCCAATTCCCAACACAATTCATTACTGTTCAATACTCAGAAGGATGCAAACGAGAATGAAATGCAAACAATTACTTATAAATCCTATAGTCTATTTTCTAAACCAACAAGTACGTCCGTCCATTACCTCCATTTGCTGATATTACGCAATGATTGTTAAAAGAAACGAAAACATGTACGCCCAGGGCTTCCGAAATAAACAAGGTTATAATTAATTCTATATTTCAGAAGAGGACGTTTATTTCTAAGAAAATTTCTAAGAAAATGCAAGTCTTTTTACCCGACTACGGCAAAGCCAAAAGGAAGGGTAATGTTTTTGGCAGTCTATGTATGTATGTATGTATGTTTGTATGTATGTATGTATGTTCCACCGTAGCGTCTAAACTACTGAACCGATTTTAATGAATGAGGTGTCAAAAGATTCGTAACAATACGGCGGGTGACATAGGATACCTAGTTTTGCAATAAGTTCAATACTTTGCTCACGAGTGGGCAAAAAGTCACGAAGAAAAAAATAAAAGTTTATAAATGGTGTTGTGTGGGGTATCAAATTCAAGAGCTCAGCGAGCACATTCCAAAAATATATATATCACTAGGTTTTGCGCACGGATCTGCTTGTAAACTAGTGGACAAGAAGTCGCGACGAAAAATATTAAATTTTACAAAGGATAATGTGTGGGGTATCAAATGAAAGGGCTCAGCGAGTACATTCCAAATATTATATATATCACTAGGTTTAGCACGCGGTTTTACTTGTAAATATGTCTTTTAACGTCTTGTCTTTTCTATCATAATTACTTCGAAACTACTGATTACTTACCTATAGCTTGCCAAATCAGGCCTTTTCAGAATTATGTTGACTGTTTTGGCTAGTTTTAAGCTAAATTACCTACAACTTGTACTACCTATGGAATCAACTTTGTTGGCATTCAAACATTTTCGGTCCCTCAATAGGTACATTTTGCCCACGTAACGTGTACGAAAAAGCAAACATTTTTAGACTCTGACAAAGATCCCATATTCAAAGTTGTTTATTATCATGAGTTCAAGCAGTGATTTTAATTTGTAAAGCGTGTCTTAAAAGGGAAGTTTGAAATAAACTACAAGACTTCTTGAACTCACATTCATACTATGAACAAAATGTGTAGGAAAGTTTGGGGGGCGCAGCCCCCCGCCAAAATTAAACAAAACACATCTTGAATTCTACTAGATAACGTTGTCACTGTGTGGGGGGGTTTGGGGGGCGTAGCCCCCGCCAAAAGAAACGAAACACTTCTTGAACTCTACTATGGATAAAGTAGTCACAGTGTAAGGCGGTGGGGGGGCACAGCCCCCCGCCAAAATTAAACAAAACACTTTTTGAATTCTACTAGACAAAGCTGTCACTGTATGGGGGGGTTTGGGGGGCGTAGCCCCCCGCCAAAAGACACGAAACACATCTTGAACTCTACTATGGATAAAAAAGTCACTGTGTGAGGGGGTTTGAGGGGCGCAGACCCTCGTCAAAATGAAACAAAACCTTCTTGAACTATACTGGACAAAGTTGTCACTGTGTGGGAGAGTTTGGGGGGGCGTAGCCCCCCCCCCCCCAAAATAAACAAAACACTTCTTGAACTCTACTGTGGACAAATAAGTCATTGTGTCAGTTTGGGGGGACGCAGCCCCCCGCTGCAATAAGGAAATAGATACTTTTTACATATACTCGTACTATGGACAGATTATCAGTGTGAGATTATCAGGCTTTGGGGGCGCAGCGCCCCGTCAAAATAAAATAAAAGGCATCTTTGATCCACACTCATACCTATCCGAAACGGATTACGCTACTTACTTTGGACCAGGAAAGCGTTGAGCATCTCTGCTCAAAAGTAGGTACCTACCTATCTAGGTACTTTTTGTGTAGTTTTTTTAGTGTTATGTACTCTATAAAAAAATTGCAATATTTTAGGATTGTTACCCTATAATTATTATCCACTTCGAAAAGAAACTGTGGTGTAGATGACTATGAAGTCGCGGATGCCCGCTAGTACAATATGTTGAGATGAAAAGATAGATTGAAAGTGTAACATGGAGTTTGAATAGTTGTCATGTATGTGTTTGTATGAGTTCTGTAGTATGTACGTAGATGGGTGAATCTTCAGAATCGAAATTTTTGATGTCCGGGGGCTTAAATCCTACGTTTCAAATTATAAAGTGAATAAAATATGTTTTAAACTATAGATTAAGGTGTTATCTACTTGGGAAAATAAAAATAATACATGAATTCAAATCGAAATTTATTTAAAAAATAGTTCAAAGCCCTAAAAATTGATTCCACTGACGTGTCCGCTCTCCCGATTTATTCAGAAAACCTTAAAAATCTTTTTATCTTATATACTTAAAGATTCATACATGTTTTTATTTTATTATAGAATAGTTAATTATTACGCATCATAATAAATTTTACACGTATTTTACCATTAACTGAATTTCTCGAGTCATTTTAATTTTGTCCGGCACCAAAGTGTGATTACCTTGGCACGTCACTAAATTGCGCATACGACCCTAGTCGAGCCATTGGGATAGGCGCTGCCTATTTTCATGCGAACTGTGAGATACATTTTATGTATCGAGGGGGTAGATTATGCGTGAAGTTGTACCATTCACGAAATACAGAGATAAGTATCTGATTCCCCTGGCTTTGTTCTGTATGATCATTGATTACTATGTTCATGTTTTCTTATTAATTTTGTACTACAAGAGTAACTTAATATGGCTATGAATAAGCGCATGGGTGCCCTTTATCTAGCCTGGAAACATCATTACGCTAGTTAAATCCAATTTATGTAAAACGACAAAAAACCGATATTTCTTGCTTCCACTGGCTTGATTCCACTGGTTTTATGACAAGCACCATACTAATAAAATCATACAGATTGCTTAAATAACGGTTTATATTGATTTCTAAAAATAGCGTAATGTGTAATAATGTTTGATATTATTAAAAAAATAGTTTTCCACATTAAGGGAGGACGTTTCAAAGCTCGGTCACCTATTTAAAAAATTTTAGTTAGCAACTTCACAGCAACTTGTATTAATACCCAATAACATTTTAAAGCCTAAATTCGTAGGTACGTTAACTGTTTTTAATTTTATTTAACAAAATTGAAACTTTTTTATACTTTATATTGCATTATTATTGATTCCCCTAGGCGTAAATTTTTAACATCCAATATCTTTGGATCCATACATAAGAAATGAGTGCCTATTCAAAATATTTGTTTATTGACCTCTCTATTTTGTAATTTTATTCTCAATTTAAAAATAAAATAATATTTAAAATTTACCAGTGGAATCAACTAAAGAATCCCAAATCGAAGAAACACCCAGATATCACTGGTTTAACCAAAAAGTGTGAAATAAAAAATAAGTTCTAAAAACTAAAACCCGCCTACGGAAAACCTGCGATCTTAAAAGTAAGAAACAAGAAATAATTCTTGTCTTCTTAACTAGGTACCCCATAAATGCACAGACGTAGCGATTTTCAGAGGAAAACCGTAGTCGTATGCCTCCATATAACTATAAATGGCTGCCTGCAAGCAATTGATACCTACCTTATTACAAAGGTACGTTAAACAGGTTCCGACATTGCACGGTTATTAATATCAAGGCACAGAGGCATACGACCACGGCTTTCCTCTGAAAATCGCTACGTCTGTGCATTTATGGGGTACCTAGTTAAGAAGACAAGAATTATTTCTTGTTTCTTACTTTTAAGATCGCAGGTTTTCCGTAGGCGGGTTTTAGTTTTTAGAACTTATTTTTTATTATTTTAAATAATAGTATCGTCAATTCGGGCAACTTTGATTAGGAAAGGTAAAGTTAATCTATTATCATACATTGGGACACCGCCCTTTTTAAAGACTTTTATAAAAAAATCAAAAGCTGGGCGTAAATAGTCTACAACAATGATAGGTAGTAATATAATCGGGATCGATCAACACATAGAATAGAATAGAAAATATTTTATTCAGTACCAATCAAAACAGATTTTGTAGTACATTAAAAGACTTAACACTAGATGTTCTCGATCGATACTGAAAGGGCCATCCAGCATAAAATATAAGTAAATTATAAGTACAAGGTATCACATAAATTTGTCAGGATAGTCTGTTTTCTGAAATAGACTAAAAGTACAAACCTGGTGCTGCGGCTGCATGTGCTGCGTGTCTTGATTTGGCGACATCGGTCCGGGGGCGCTTTGCACGGCGCCCGGACTCGGTGCGCCCGGCGGCAAATTCGGAGGCTGAGGTGAACCGCCACGCTCGTAGCCCTGCAAACACTTTCATTACTTGGTTTGCTCTTTCTTTGTCACCGGACGTAAAGTTAGATAGATACCTATAGCAATTTGAGGTTGTTATACTCTACAAGTTAGCGTGAATTATAACTGTTTTAATCTGGCATAGAATTGCATCGTTTAAAACCATTGTTGTCAGTAGTCATTGCTTTAGTTTTATGAAAAGTTATTAATAAGGAGATACTAAAAACAACATCATAATTATTTGTTTGTAACACATAAAAACTTTCATGTAAACGGTCCATATTAAAGCGGACGTCGTTTATTTCAAATAAATGAGCTCATAAACTAGCCTGCAGCTAGTTAATTGAATACCGGCTAAAAGATAACAATTCATACGAGGTGAGACAATCCGACAGATGATAATAATAATGAATCACTATGTAGGACGCGAATCGGAACGAGACCATCCTATAATAACAGTCGATAAAATTGTCCTTGACCGTGACTCCGACAGAACGCCCACTCTATAATTACCCTCACAGTAACAACCTTCATCGTATTTACATTTTCTTTTTATAAAACGTGTAACTAAAACTCGTAGCAAGAAAGATTGTCGTGTGTCTACTCAGAAAAGTTGGTTCTAGTTCTATTGAATAATGAACTAATTTTGCGTAACTTTTCTCACGTCTGTCGCCTCTACTCTCTACTCGGAGAGTTCGATGGCTTTATAAATTTCTTATCTAGATGAACTGAGATCGATCTCGGAGAAGCCAAAATTTGGTTAGCAAATATTACAGCAAACATTTTCTGTCTTACAGATAGTGTCCGACCGAAGCTTCGGCTTCGGCTTCGGCCACCTTCGGCCAAAAAAACCATCTTCGGCGAAACCTTCGGCTTCGGCCCAAAACCCGGCCGAAGCCGAAGGTTTCGCCGAAGATGGTTTTTTGATGAATTACTTAATAAATAAATAAATGACTATTTTTTTACGAATACATCACAAACTTTTTTTATGATCTTTGAATCAACTTCCATATGAGACAGTCAATATAAACCTTCAATATTGAAGTTTCGAAATAATCTATAACATTAATTGTAGCTTGTAGACAATATTGAACAACATTACTAAGAGCTTATAAACCTTCGGCTTCGGCTTCTGCCGAAGATTGTGGCGATTGCCGATTAATCAGCTTCGGCTTCGGCTTCGGCCGAAAATAGACCTTCGGTCGGACACTACTTACAGATATTTATATTAAATATTAGAATAGGGAAAGTCAAAAGTTAAGACTTTTCACTCACAAAACATTTTCCGATGTTTGCCAGACAATCTACTTTCACTTCGGTATAGTACACACTACTTTGAATTTTCACCTCAGAAACTGGAGAACAGATTGAACTTTAAGAAGCTACCTGTTGAACTAATTTAATTTGGATTCGTGTTGAATTTTAAATGACATCGTCGCGTCGTAGAAGTAAATATTAAAGACAATTTATATAGAAAGCTGATGAGTGGAGAGCGCAGCCGCTATTAAGCGCTGTGTGAGCAACGTTAATTTCACCGTTACAGGGCCTACGCACACAATTACTTAGTATAAAACAATCGTGAACGTGCAGGTCGGCGTCCCTGCCCGACCTTGACCGTGCATCCATTATGCACACCCGTTTACTTGCCAACGAATGCACTAGTCTATGCCTTTGCCTCCATATACGCACCTAACTAACTACTCATATGGCATACGTTGAAACTTGCCGAGGATTCTTAAATCCTCCTTGCCAACAAGCGTTTAAGCGTTGTGCATTAGTAGAGGTAGCTAAGGTATCTTCTTTTCTGTTTGTTTCGTCAACAACTCGACCAAAGAGAAAATAAATATTTATAAAGCAACGCTTTAATTTACTAGAGTCATTTCCGAAAGGAAAGCATAAGCTTCATTCACTGCAGCATTTTCAGTAGGTATCGATTTAACGTCATAATAATTGACTGGCAACGAAGCGTAAAACGTCCTCGACTCAAATCTGCGACGGGTTGCATCAATCGCACAATGTTTTCTCTGTGCAGCCAGTTTCCGCATCACGTTCCAAGGCTACAATAGTCTAGTCCGATTAAACAATCCAGGTCAAGTCGAGCCGGTCTAAACCCGAAGCAATACGTAATTTACCCTCGACCTACCGCACACTAGGTAACGTGGTTACAATAATCTTTTATGACAATTATTTTTATAATCATATCGGCAATGGCAGCGCTCGTATGTAGTTCTTTTTTATTTTTCCCTTTAAAAATATACGGCTAGATCAAGTACATCAAGTAGTAGTAGTTGCAACAAAAGCGATTTACTTATATCAGTGGTTCAGTTAGTGCTTACAATACAAATATCAATGTTCTACTTTTTCATATTTATAAGACTTGTTAAACAGATTAACTTCACGCAACAGAACTACTTAAGGGTACATAAATCAGTTATGATGAAATGTGCTGAACTAAAGAGCAACAATTAGCACAGCGTAAATTCTGTCTTATCTAGGGGTCAACTGGTTCAAGAGCTCTGTGAACTAGTTACCCATTCTATTTATCAATTCTAAATATAAATCTTTCTGTTGGTATATTAAAGACATTTATTTATTCAAGAATTAACGTTTCCATGAAAGAATCCTTCATTAATGGAAATATCTATTTTCAATTAAACGTGTAGGCGTTTATTTAAATAATCTGAAGATAGAGTATCTAGTTAAGGATTGAATTTACATCTAAGTAATTATTGAGAAATATTAAATACTATTTGATTATTACGATATTAAAATTAAACCCTTCGTCAAAACATAATTGAATTCAAAGATCTGTGTCACTGAGGCAACTAAAGTAGAAGGTTGGAAGGTGGCAGGAAGTCCGACGAAGTAAAACAGGAAGAAAACTCACAACTTTCGTTGAATAATAATATTGCGATAAAAGTTTGTCTAGAGGCGGATAAAGGGAATCCAGACTAATACCAGAGGCATTCGAATTGAAGTGAGTTTGAGTCGAACATCCGCGCTAGTCGCCGACCAATCCATCAAAGGAGGGCGACTGAATCGGGTGTGGGTGGTTTCACCCCCCTCGTACCCACATAAATATTGCGGGTAGGTGAGTACAAACCCTTTGACCGAGTTCTGTTTACTTTCGTTTTCGCTCAGCTGACGAGGCCACCACCCCACCCGTTTGCCTCCACTATTATTATGATAATTATTAGAGAGCTATCAACGTAACATTAACTAGAAATTCTAATTGCAGAGGCTTCACGATCCAACGTGAGGTTTTTCGGCCAGGCTAGATACCGATACATAACTAACCAACAGTGGATACATAGTCCGATTTGTATAATATAGTAAAATAAGTGTGTAGGGATAGTTACTGAAGGAGGATTAACACTATGACCAGATTTCGTTGGAACCAAGAAGCCTTTAAGTGTGACCGGTCAGCGGTATGTTGGTGAGGCCTGTCACGTGCGTAGCGCTGTGGTCGAATGCTTGTTTTTTTCCATCCTCACCCCTTAGGTGCGAAAGGGGGTGTCCCCGAGAGCACTCAAGGTTGCAACGAGTGCGGACGCGGCAGACAGGGCGTAGACGTGCATTATTAGGTGGGTGCCGGAACACCCACGGGAGCCGGTGGGTGGCAGTGGGGTACGCGTACGTCATCACCTGAGGCGCGCCCTTGAAACCGTCGTCGCATTCATTGCACCCGGATGCGGGCGGCTGTGCGCCGGCAATACACCCACTCAAGATCCTAGCTACATTATAGGTTCAGGGGCACACCCACTCCTCTCTTATCGCTAACAGCACATACAACAAACCTTTTGTACACAACAAGCGTAACCTACATAGTAACCACACAGTTTTCAATTCAAGGACAATGCGTTTTATGTGCACATATGCCTACGGATTTGGCAAATACGAATTATAGCACAGATTACTTAACCTATGGGCATGGACCATCAACTCGGCTAAAGGAATTCTGAGCACGTATGGCTTCCAGAAAAAGCAGATTATTATTTCTAGAAACTAGATAAAGTAGGTATAAGCGTAGTATAGTTGCTAAAGTATAAGTTGTTCGAAGTATTTTAAAATCAAAACACCACTATTAGAAATACATATAAGCTAATGTGGACCGAACAAACATGAATTGCAAGCACAATAATCCATAATGGATGATGCATCGAGATATTCATGTCAAAAGTTCAAAAAACTTTAAAAAATTGATATATTCATGAATTCGATGATGAATACCATTTACTCGGGCATCTTTTACTAAATCGATTTACATTTCGGATAAATAAAGGCTTTCGTTGTTGAATTATTACTAGACCAGATACGTAATACGTTAACATAACGAGACTGTTGATATTTATTTGGATCGAGAAACCTTTCTATAATGAAGTCATTAGACCGCAGGCCGACCGTATGATTGCCTACGTGTAATAAGGTAAGAGCATCGGACCTATTTAGTTGTTTAGATACGCTATGTAGATACTGTCTTAAATATGTCTGCAGAACCTGGTTCAAATGTTTCGCAGTCAGCCATTTTCAATTCACGTTTTCGAGTGACAGCACCAAACCTCTTACACACATTAATTAGAGTGTAAAAGCGTCGTCGGTCTGCAGTCTTGTTGTGGAGGATTCCGCAGTCAGACTACCTTTAGGTGATAATCTTCCGAGAATTAAAACTTGCTATTTAAAAGCTTCTATAATAAACCCGTCTAATATCATTGCCAAAACCTGATTAGGAAACAAGAACACATGGTACAGTAGTACAGTAGTTTAAATCACGAGTTAAAATGAATCCTGTATTTCAGTTGTAAATATAAATAAAGAAGAGTTACAGTCCTCCAGCCAAACTGAAGTAAGTCTCAAAGAGCTGTGCCGCATCAAAGCGCATCTCTCAGTATTTACTCCACCTGGCACAAAAACTTTTTAATCCGCCAGGACTTCTAGATAAAGATAACGTTTAGCCTCTAGTAGATACTTTTACTAGATTTATAAAATATTTCTTGAATATTATGTATTAAAATGTGGATTCAAACAGGACTAAAGTGTAAGTAAGTACGTGTTATCTTGCGATTTCTTTATATCAATCATACATATAGGAGTTGTACTTCGCTTCCCTTCTTTATTGGCATGGCTTGTAAAATTAAGAACAAGCCTGAGACACGGACACATCTCAATAAAAAATTAAAAAGTATTTGGACAGCAAAGTGAATAAAACGTTAAACAAATTCAGCGTTAGCTGGTTTTCCAAAGCTTCAATGATCAGAGCTGGAGTCAGCAGTAAGCACATTTGCCCGTGGTTTCAAAACGGCCTTGTTCCTCGGCCAACCGTTTCTTAACACCGATTTCTACACGAGTTCGCTCCAAGAGCTATGCTTCAAAACGTACCTCGGGCTCCGTTGCACAACGAGCTTACGTCAGCGAGCGCGCGAAGCGGCTTACGTCATTCGAGCGTATCGCGGGCCTTCAAGCTAAGTTAGAACTTATGCGTAAGGCACTTAGAGCAGTGTTCCAGGTTGAGCCGCTAAGTAACTATGATAGAACGTTTATGTTCACATGAGTGGAAGAGGCTCCGTCGCGACGACGCCGGCTCAACGATTCCGAGAAACGTTCCACTCAGTCAGCTCTCTAGTTCCAACTTAAATATGAATTCCTTTGTAAATACATCCTTTACGATAAAAATATCTCAATGTCTAACCATTCAGACTGTAGTGGATCAAGAAACGTTCAGAAACGTTTTGACACATAGTATAAAGCTTCTGAGCTAAGGTACCTTTCTAAATTTCGGTATTTACGAAAAATATATTTTCGGTTAAAGGAAAATATATACCTATAGGTAAAATAAAGAATTTATTCAACATCCTGTTCAGTATATCCTTCTTAGCGGAAAGGAATATGAAAGGCAAAAATAACAACTCTTGGTAAGGGACATCAATTTTAACAAAAACTGTCGTCGTTACTTAAAAATATATAATATTTTAATCTTTTTAGATCTTAATTAAATAATATAAGCCAGACGTTTTCCTACACAATTATCATTTTCACTCCCTACGACTTAGGACAATTAGGAAATGTTTTGTGGATTTATTTATTTAAATGGTTTGCCAACAGGCATACATCTTAACTTACATATAAGTATGTCTTAAATTCTAGCTCGATGCAGACCCAATTACAGGCAAACACAGCTTGCCAGGATGAAAAGAGTGAGGTCGACGTTAGCGACTATTAATTAGGATTTTTTTTTTTTTTTTTAGTAGATAGAAAGTTTATTTTATTATATATTTTGCTTATAAGTTGATAGTTTAGATTTAAATACGTGTAATGAGATGTTGAGAATGTCAATATTTGTATCATGAAACCAGTTATTATGATCGCGGCACATTCTAGGCACCAAGCTGTAATGACCCAAATTGGTTCTGAATCCCCTTACATACAGTGGTCTGTAGTTAACTATTCTAGCATTAGGTCTAGGTACGACTATTTTTATTTGTGACAATAAACCTGGGCAATCCAATAGACCTCTAAGGACTCTGAAAAGCAGAGTTTGATCAGCCATCCATCGACGGTCTTCAAGTGTTAAGAATTTGAAGTGGCGCAGTCTAGTTTTGTATGAATTTAAGGAAGACAATCGATTTGAGTGTAACGAAAGATAGAATAAGAAGCGCTTTTGTATTCTTTCAATTCTCTCGATGTGGTTCTTATAATGAGGTCTCCATATACTAGAGCAATACTTCAAGGTTGACCGAACAAGAGCAAAGTACACCGTAATCAAAGCCTGTTTGTCTTTGAATTTCCTACAATTTCTCAATACAAATCCTAACAATTTATACGACCTGCTGACTATGTCGTCGATGTGATAGGTAAAGGTTAGTTTACTGTCAAAAATTATCCCCAAGTCTCTGATCTTATCAACCTCCTCTAGAACAGTCCCGCCCAAGTAATAAGAAGTGGGTAAAGGCTTTAACTTCTTTACAAATTTAATGTGCTTGCATTTGTTGACGTTAAGAGGCAATTTGTTGACATTTGACCAGTCAATGATCTTGGTCAAGTCTGATTGTAGCAGTTCGGCATCCTTGGAAGATTTGACCACTTTGTAAATCTTCAAGTCATCAGCAAAAAGTGAGAAGTGGGAATGTGAGATGACATCAGACAAATCGTTGATAAACGCTAAAAATAGAATCGGGCCCAGATGAGAGCCTTGAGGGACTCCTGATGACGTGATATATTTGTCAGACTCGTAACCGCACACAGTAACCTTTTGATAGCGGGCTGTGAGGTAGGAAGCCAGCCACATAAGCAAGTTCCCATGAATTCCAAGGCGATACAGCTTTCGGATCAATAAGCCATGATCGACACTGTCGAACGCCTTGCTTATATCTGTGTAGACAGCGCCTACTTGATCACCTGAGTCAACCGATTCGAAAAGAAAGTCCGAGTAAACGGCAAGATTGGAGAGGGTAGACATATTGGGTCTAAACCCATTGATTGATTAGAAGTTAATATTGGCTGATTAGAAGTTAATATTGGTTTCAAGTGTTGAGAGATTACAGGACAAATAAGAGACTCAAATATTTTACTACATGTGCTTAACAAAGAAATAGGCCGATAGTTCTGAACGCATGCAATGTTTCCAGACTTAGGTACGGGAACAACATTAGCAATCTTCCAGGCTTGTGGAAAACTACCGTTTTCCAATGAAAAATTGAAAATTATACTGAGCGGAAGGGATAAGCCGGTTTTACATTTGACAAGACAAATAGCAGGAATTTCATCAGGGCCCGACCCTTTGCGTATGTCCAGATTTGTCAAAGCCTTTTCCACAGACTGGCGGGTTATCACGATTGCACCTAATGTTTGATAGAAGCTGCAAGCGCTTGGGACAGAAGAGGAGTACGGAATAGTTTCGAGTTCAGTGGTGATATCACTTGAGGCAGAGTATACCGATCGGAAATGTGCCGCAAAGGCATTACAGATACCAACAGGATCTGAATACGTTTTACCGTTAGATATCATCCGACTCTGTATGTTGCCAGTTGACTTACGTTTGGACTTGACAAACGACCAAAAAGCTTTCATACCATTATCTTTTATAGATTTTTCAATTACATTGAGATACTCCAAGTAACATAAATTTATTAAGGTATGACATCTCGATCTAGCTAGCGAAAATTCGAATTCATCGATCGGGTTATTGTACTTTTTGGCTCTTTGACGGTACCTTTCCTTCTCTCTAATTAGTCTGATCAAACTTTTGCTGTACCAGGCTGGATATTGCCCACGCTTAAATGCACATAATTTAGGAACATGTATATCTATCAATCTAAGCAATACAACATAAAACTCCCCAACCATTTCGTCAACTGATTTACATTTACCAAGTACAGTTTTCCAATCACAATTGACTAAGTCTTGGTTAAGTGCAGGATAATTCGCTTTATAAAAATTATACTTACAGACTACTTTCTTTGGTATAAAAGATTCGATTTCTTTATCAAGCACAACCACTATAGGCGGATGGTAGGTGTCAATCTTCGTGAGTGCATCAGTCGACTTTAAGGTATGTGTATTTAAAACATTACACAAAACAATGTCCATAATTTTATCGTCCTTGTTTCTAACTGTGTTGAATTGGTATAAACTATGCAAAGACATAAAATCAGCCATCATTTGTTCAATATTTGATTTAATATTAACAATTTGATTTGCAGTGTAGTTGTCTGGTTGATCCACAATACGCTGCCACTGGAGTTGAGTGAGGTTAAAGTCACCAACAACAAGTAGATCGTTATCACTCCTAAGAGAGATTATTTCGGACAAGGAATTAAGCTGCTTCTCGAGGCTGAAATATGTAGTAGGTGGAGGCAGGTATAGCGCACATACATCAAGAGGTTTTTTATTCCTTCCGAGACTAACAGTTATCAATAGATCTTCATTCGTGTTGGGCGGACTAGAGATTTGACTAGATTCGAACTTCTTGGCAACTGCGATAAGGACGCCGCCTCCTTCAACCTTTACGCTGTTGAGGATCGAGCGATCTCTACGATATATCTGATAGTTATCGTTGAGAATTTCCGAATCAAGCACGCTGTCATTAAGCCAAGTTTCTGTCAGGATAATGATGTCGTGGTTGCAATTAAGGCTTGTTAGGTACAGGTTATCCAGTTTACCGCGAATACTTCGCGCATTTTGATAGTACACACTTATATTAGCCATTGGCAGTGGAAGGATGACCACGTCACGTGCTACCTGGATTTTACAGCTTAGTTGGATGTTACCTGTTGTTGTTTAATGAGATTGCTTAGCACTTCGCTGTTTTTCACCCACACTGTTGTGGAGCTGTCATCTTTTCTAAGTAAGATGCGGCCATTTCGTACCCAAATATGCTTGTAATTATTTTCTCTCTTGAAAGCACGTGCCTCGGCTTGCAGGGCGCGGTTGGCGGGTGACAAATGTTCCCCGACATAAATTGGTTGCTTAACTCCACCTAGACCCAGTAATGAGGTATTCAGTTTGTCATTTGCGTTACGCTTGTTATACTCATAACAAGCTGCTAGTAGTGAATCGCGAGCACGAACTGAAGCCAATTTAACGATGATATTTCTGGGCCTCGGAGATTTTGCTTGTTGCTTTGATACTCTGGTCACCGTGAGAATTTCACGCTCCTCTATAGTACATGAAACTACTTTAGTGAGTTGCTTTAGTGTTGTCAGGAGGTTTTCATTTGAGTGTTCTGGGACACATTGCAACTCTATATTATTCTCTCTAGCATGTTGTTCGATCTGAGCAACTCTCGAACTCAGATCGTGGTATTTCTCCAGGAGCTTAGCGTTTTCAGCACGAAGGACAGAGTTTGATTCTCGAAGATCAGTTATTTCTTTATGCATTTCATCAAATCGGTCTGACATAAACTGTACAGATTTGACTAGCTCAGGTAGTGCTTGCATATCTTTACGAAAACTTGCAAATTCAGATTTTAAGCTTTGCGTTGCCTCAGAAATAGTGGCAAGTATTTTATTCATAATTTTTGATTCTTGTTCTTCGATGCGCGTTTCAAACTGCGTCAAAGTAAGGCTAACAGCTTCATCAGAAGAATCCAAGTCAGGAGACGGCTCTTTAACTGGCGTATCATCGGCGTTCTTGCGAGGGAGTTTGCACTCCGGGCATTTCCAAATAGATTTTGCCTTAGCAGACAGTCTATTAAAACTGGCTTTAGTGATATTAACACAACCCGAGTGATACGAATCATTGCACTGTACGCAAGTTAATTTGTCTGTTACACTAATGACTCGGTTGCAGGCAGCGCAAGAACTCATTGTGCGACCTTTATTATGTTAATCAAGTAATAACGATACCTGTCGTTTAACTGTCGCAAGCAGCGTGGTACGAGGTGCCTGATGTGATGCGTAATTAAGCCGGCGACTTCTCAATCCACTTGGCGCAGCGGTAGAACGCTCAGACACCGTCCGGGCGACGTGGGTTCAATCCTCACACCGGTCCGACTGAATATTCTTTATTAATTTTCTATCAGCACTCGTGACGTCACAAACACTTCACAGGTGGGCGAACGAGCAGGACGCCGCTCTATAGAAATTAATATGGCCACTGGTCCTTATGAGCGCGGTCACAAGATGAAACGAGAGGATTATGGATAAAGAATAAAGTAGCGGTTAACAACACCTTCTTTGTGACTACGATTTATTGTTATAATATTAGGTTGGGGAAAAAGTTTCTTCGTATTTTATATGAAAATTCAAAAAGTTTTTTTTTTATAGTTTATTTACATTTGACTAAAGTATGTAGGTGCCATTTTGTTCCATAACTTTTTGCCATCTTGTTGGTAGTGACATGATCCCATTGCTGTAAAAATTTTGAGGCTTCTGATCGAAAAACTGCGACAAGTGGTTTTGGCAGTCCTCTCTTGATGTTAACCTGACACTGCCTAAGGAATTCTGCAGATACCGAAACAGATGAAAATCTGAAGGTGCAAGGTCAGGACTATACGGCGGATGCATTAATACCTCCCAGCCAAACTCTCGTAATTTTTGCTGAGTGGCTAAAGATGTGTGAGTTCTAGCGTTGTCATGGTGAAAAACCACACCCCTTCTGTTGATCAATTCTGGCCGCTTTCTCTCAATTTTTTGCTTCAATCTCATCAATTGTTCGCAATACAGTTCTGAATCGATGGTCCTGCCTGGCGGTAACAGCTCATAATGAATGATGCCCTTCCAATCCCACCATACACACAGCATTACCTTGTTGCGAGTTAACCCGGGTTTTGCCACAGTCTGTGAAGCTTGACCGGCCTTTGACCACGATCTTTTTCGCACGTTCTTGTCGTATGTGATCCACTTTTCATCACCAGTAATCAGCTTTTTCAAAAATGGTTCGGTTTCATTACGTCGTAATAAAGAATCACAATCACAAATGAGTACACGGTTCATTAGGTTTCTTTCAGTGAGCTCATGAGGCACCCAAATATCGAGCTTTTTAGTGTACCCAGCTTTATTCAAATGAGTCAAAACCGTTTTGTGGTCAATTGCCAGTTCTTCAGCTACATCGTAACTACTAATATGCCGATCTTGCTCCACTTTTTCAAAAATGGCATCAATTTTGTCCGTAACAGGGCGACCAGAGCGAGATGCATCTTTGATATCAAAATTTCCGGCTTGAAAACGCTTAAACCAAACTTGCGCTACTCTCACAGATACTGCATTAGGTTCATAAACATCACAATTTTTTTTCGCGGCTTGAGTTGCATTTTTACCTTTTTTTTTATTTAAAATGTATCGAATTTCTTCTTTAGATTCACTCATTTTAACAACAACAATAACAAATGAAAATCACACAAATTCCTAATTTGAATTTGGAAGTGCCTTCTTTAAAATTAAAACTTTTTAATGATACCAAAACCAGCCAGATACAAATGGTATAGCCAAAGCGATTTTAATACAAGTTCATACATACTATATGCGAAAAGACTTTTTCCCCAACCTATTATTTGAATATGCTAATATGTTTGCGTTAGTTTGGGACACAAGTGGCTAGGTTAGATTAGATTATTGGTATACCGCTTTCTTTAGTTTATTGGTCGGGTCACGGCGGTCAACGATCATTATAAAATCCGTGATTAATTATAAATGACTAATCAATCACTTACATAATAACAATGTGTATTGTTTTATTTATACAAACATGATTACGTCACGCGCTGCAATCACGTCTTCCTTTGTAAAGGTTAATAATCCATACAAACATACTACTTGTATTAATAAGAATATAAAGTACCTACTACAATAAATGTTACATCTTTTCACTTGAAGCCGATTAGAATCGGATTAAGTTTAATAATACGGGGACAGATTAAGAAAAGATTAATTAGCGGACAATAGTTTCCTCCACGGAAATGACAATTAAGGATATGAGCTCTAGGAAACAGCTAGTAATAATATCAATAGGGTAAAAATAACCTTATATAACATCGAAATAAAGGAATAACAAGTGTCCGTTAATACGAACTTAATGAGTTGTTGCACTAATCGATTACAATCGGAAATTAGAAAAACATTTTTCAATTATTATGCAAAAACAAGAAATACTCCTTTATGACAGGTAAAGAGAAACACATACATTATCGTTTTAAGTGTAAAAGGTTTTTTTTTAAAAGCGCTTTATATTTAAAGTACAAGGTCCGCTATAAAATATATTTCGTGGCATAATAATATCTAAGAATCATATAAATTCTAAATACTGTATCTATCACATAGGTTGCATGTGTAAACTATTTAAAAAAATAGACCGTTTAAATGAAACAATCATCCTAACTAGGTCCTCTAATGAATACAAGTAGAATAATACAAGCTAAAAACAATCTCATTGTCAAAATAGGTAAGCATCAAGTCCATCAAACGCTTTTGCGTCTTCGTAACAATCTGAATTAAAATCGAACTCTACAGTTTTTTTTTGTGTCTAAGGGTGGAATGATACTCGCAGTGTCTTAATATACTTTACATCCACCTCTAACTTGTGAAATTTTGCAGTAACACGTTTACGTAAGAACACATGGACCGGAATTACAGTAACTAGAACGCAGGTAAACAATAGTAAGAAAAATAATATTGCTTTAAAGATTCTCAGAACACTTAAAGCGTCTCTTTAAATAAATTAACTGTCGCAAAGTTTATAAGGTATTAGGAACTATCTTGCTTTTATTAGGTTACTGCAAGGATACTATTACTTTCTAACAGCAAGCACATTTTGATTTAAAGTTTTTAGTCAGTCATATTATTTTAATTTTGTAATAGAAATAATTTCCTATGCAAAACCATTTAAGTTAGTAAAACAATGAGCGAAATCACTTTAGTTTCAAGCAAATATGCAAAATTTCATCGAAATCCGTTCCGTGGTTACAAAACATTGTGCGAAGTGTAAAGTTCTATCCATCCATCCAGTTTCACAAAGTTTCGCATTATAACTTTATTGAATATCAGGTTCACTAACCTGATGAGGGGAGAAGGGTGGTCGGTTGTTGGGAGCGCCCGGAGGTCCTGGCGGCGGCGGGTACCTCTGAGGGTACGACCCTGGGGGTCCGTAGCCAGCGGGACTCTGCTGGGGACCTGGAGCGCCGCTGCCATAAGGCGGAGCCCCGTACCCGCGCGGAGGCTGCAACAAAGTCATCAAGATATCAATTACACATCACTCTGTATCATTAGGAAATAATAATGAAGTAAACATTTTGTGACAAAAAAGCGAATAGCCAACCGGCTACCCGCTTACTAAATTATAACTCCACACTTTTCTAATAATATAGCCGCTGTTTCAATTCCGGTGTAACTGAAATGTCGCAAAAACATGATCATCGGACATTGTGAAATTTGAGTTCCTACAATATGCTTAGCTTGGCTACGATTTATAGCGATCCGAAAGCGAGGAAACCCATTACAATAGGGATGACGACTACATTCAAACATTCAAAAAATAAATTAGTCCGTCTTTTAGGCTATTAAAAAATATTTGAAACACAATTTTTACCTGATTAAATACAAAGATACAGAGCATCAAAGTTATGGAGTGGGGGGTTTTGACGTCACTCCTACGTAAGCGTGACGTCACGAGCAACTTTAACCTGATCTTTGTAATTTTAAGTTTAAGAGAATAAAGAAAAAATACGTGTCGAATATTTAAAAATAAACTATGTGGGCTTAAAACATTTTTTTGTCGTCATGCCTATTGGAATGTAAAGTCAGACAATGAAACACAGATTTGAATTTTATCATATCCATATTTAAAACAATCAGCAAGCCGGAAATATTCGAAAGCACCGGAATTAACATGTCATATTTCAGTCACAATTCCCGGTTTTTCGACAACATACCGGCTGCAGTGGACGTGGGTTGTCATTCTTGTCATGTCATAAAATTGAAAATTGGGGCTTATAAAATGGCCTTCATTGCATTCATATTACGGGTTTTGTTTACCACTTAGTCGGAAGTTAACAATTAGAATAATTCAGACTGCAAATAGGTAGTATCTTTCAAGTATATTTTTAAATTAAGAGCAAAAGTTGATTAACCAAGACCCGCCCTTATCAGCCCTTTAAGACCCACGATAGGTAAATAAATTTGAAGAAACTTGGTGGATGTGGTCGGTACGCAATTTTTACATTATCTACACAAAATAATCAATCAATAAGAATAACCAATTTAACTCATTTCAATAGGAAAATAATGCTGCAAACTAAACAAAGTTGATGAAATAATATATCGTACAGATATAATTGACAGAGAAAATAATTAGCTGTGCCAACAAACAAGCCCGCTTCAGTTTTCAGCTTTTATTTAGCTCTGTGATGGAAATTCAATTATTCGTACGGGCGCCGCAGCGAGCGCGGTGAGTGAGCGACGTGAATTAGAGTTGGCTGTGATCGAGCGGCTCTTTTGCCTTTCGTCTGCAAGCACAACGCCACTCCGAGGATTCCGCATAGTTTGATTACGAGATGTGGGACATGTGCTCAGCAATTAGAATTACATTTTTACGAACATTGGGGTGTTTTATGGAGGATTCAATGATTTATGGGGGCGGTGTTGCGTCGGTGAGCGGGGGGGCAGGGTTGCGAAGGGGCGCGGGGTGCGGCGAGGGTTGCGCAGGGTTCGGGCGCCGGGGGCGGTAGCGCGCTATTGGCCGCTTTGGCATCGATCGCGCGACGAGCTCGGAGCGGCCCGCCCGCGCCAGCCAGCCTCCACCTACGTTAATAAGTAATCATCCGACCCCGCGATACCTCAGCGAATTTTCCGGACAGAACTAGAGCCGTTGAGACGAGCCTCGTATCTCCAGTCGGCTGGAACAAAGAGCTACCGCATAGGGCGACATCCGTATTGATTTATGCAGTAATTGACCCGCGGGAAGGTGCGCGCCTGTGGTACCGCCACGCTACCTCTACACATTACATACTTATTTACTCGAATAACTACTTCTTTTATTTGGACAATACATTTCTTAGATATTTTCAGATCGAATGCACAAAGCTAATGAACAAGAAAACTTGCTCTATTTAGATATCTAAAGACTTGCTGTTACATGACGTAACAGAGTTAATACAGCTATTTCAAAAAGATCAATTACCAAACTTATCTGAGTCAAGTATAGATGGCATAGTTACTTAACTAGTCTGGCTGTTAGCCGGCCGGTAGGTCAGTGCACTGGTAACTGAAACAAGTCGGTAAGAGAAACTAGATTGATCCGTCAAGCACTCGATAGGATTATGGTTCGGGGATGCGGCCGGTTGAGACAAACCACAAAGCACGACCGATCGTGTACGCCAAAATACAACTTCCAAATTACCTTTTGGTACTTAGATGCAACTAGCTAAGAAATACTACGTTAAATTGTTCATCGGCGGATATTTTAAGAAGCGAAGCGAATAAAGAATGTAACACTAAAGTTATTTAAAATTAAAATAACTACCTATATATTATTTGTATTTTTGTTTTGAGACTGCCTCAACTGAACTTGATTGATTATTCAGATATGCAATTTTATTCGAGATAGGTAAACTCCGATTAGGTCACTGACCAAATTATTTTGCATGAAGGGGCGTGTTTTAGTGGGTTATCGCAGTCGCGTACACTCGATTATTGTATACCAAAACAAAAATTGTTTTTCAAAATAGAGATCGTGATAAAAGAAACCTGTGGTAGTAGAACAGTCGAATAAGGTAATCAGGCAGGTAGTTGGCACCCAGTATAACCTAACTAATTACTTAAACATAGATAGTGCAATGTACGAATGTATAAAAATAAAAATAAAATATGCACAACGCTCAGTTTACTACCTCCGGTACTTATTACCACTATATATTTTTATCTGAACCTGAGTAACCAAATGTTCTCTAACAATCGTAAAAATAGAGATTTTCAAACAAAGTATACATACTTTCGCAAACCCTGAAAGATGTTTTCCTTGAGATACTTTCCTCATATTTGGCAGCCCTGTTCAACTTATGACACAATGTTCTCTCCTACTTTTAAAAAAGCTTGTTAAAATGGCCTGGCGTATTTGTTTCATCGTATTACACTTCGTTAGCCGCTAAAGGGATCTCTCATTCAGTGAGTGAACACAATAAGCTTTTTACAAACAATCACGACCACTGACTGATACAGGCCGCTTTATTGAGTTGGATAAACATTTACATGAGGTAGTCAATCGAAGCGCTCAATCCAGGTGGCTTACTAAATTTATGTGGATTGATTGACTTGCTTACGCATGGATATGCCACTTCGGTTCATCTAAATAGGTAATGTTGATTTATTGAATATGCTTGCATAGGACATAGTTTTTTATTTGATTATAACATCTGAGACGAGTTTCTTCATGATTTTTTATCATTTGCTAAACTATCATTTGCTCAACTGCTATTTTTGAGAGGATTTTGAGGAAAACATCGAAATGTCGATATAAAAAGAAATACCTCATAAAACAAGTTAAAATAGCCGATTTTAAACAAGGCAACGAGATTTAGTGACAGCAACGAAGTTAAACTGAAAGCTCTATAAACCTTATTAGCTGACCGACACAGTAGTACTACGTTGTCAAAAACCTGAAAATCATTTCAAAAAAATTTGAGCGCATAATTTTAATTTACCATAATCAAAGGGAAGAAAACATAAATATGTAACAGATCATTGTGTTTCGTAACTGATACAGATACATAATGCAAAGTGCGCGGATAAGCGGGTAGGTAGTAAAATCAGCTGTTAGGGTCATTGTGTCTTTAATGTAATACGCGAACAAAAAAGGAATGTTGGTGTTTCATACGTCACTTATTATGATTAGCAATACTGTATGAAGCCACTTGCTAATACAGCTATAGCGGCTAAACGAATCGAGATTAAATATAATATATGATAAGAAATAGAGTGGGGTACAGCGATTGAATGACTGAAGTCACAAGAGTATAAATGAAACAATTCGAAATATGAAATCTGAAATCAAGGGGCGAAAATGTAAGTGGAATCACAACACTAAGGCAATAAATAGTCGACCAAGATCCGAACATAGGCATGCGAGTTCACAGCGCGGCGCGAGTACTTCTAGCGGAGTGCAATTGCATCAAACGTGACATTGCAGCGCAGTTAGGAATGCGACCAGATTCCAATCCGGCTCGTCGACGCGCTTGCACTCACCCACTTACTTCACTATTATGTCATTAGTCATTACCAACGGCCTAAACATTAACCCTCGTGCAATACTATTAATAAATATGAAATTATTAAACTGAAATAATCATGATTTAAGTAAATTATTTTGAATTTACAGTCGCGTCTTTTGACCTCAACGGATTTCCTTATTCCGCCTAAGCCTAGGCGACAGGCCATCCTCTATCAGGTAATAAAATTGAACTCAATATCCCATCGTAAATTAAATTCCGCACTTGCAGGACTTGAAAGGCGGAGGAAAAAGATTTTTCTATAATGTACAAGATTGGATTTATTATGTACGTCTTTAAAAGGAAAGTTAAAATGAAAAGAAGTAGTAAAATAAAAATTACATATTATATAAAAAGCAAATGTATAATGTTAAGTTTGTTTATTTCATTACATTAAGATACCCTTTCAACGTTGTTCGACACAGGTGTAATAAGTCTTCTTATAACTAGTAAATAAAATACGAATGAGAATTTAGATAATTATTAAAAAAAAATGGACAGGAAATAAATAATGGCATCCCTAAGCGTCAGAAATTATTTCATGTAAAACAGTTTTTTGTTAAGAAAATTCTAAATAGTTACCTACTTTGATCGATTCAATAAATATCGAAACGAGAACAGAAGTTAGATTATTGAGTAATCAAAACTTCACACCTAGAGTTAAATACGTTATAAAATTAATAAAAAGTAAACATTGTTTAACAGAATGTTAATGACCTATGACTAATACGTCGACTAGTAAGCAAGTAATGTATAACATCGGCATCCGTACAAACAGTAGCGGGCAGTGCGCGCCTCCGCCGGCGGATACGAGCAAACATTACATAACTTTGATTATGTTTGTAAAAAGTTGGGGAATCCCTCCATACATTCGCACCTTACACAGACACCACTCAACTTGCTTGTGTGTGTGTAACCTTGCCTTCCTTTACATATTAAACGCCGTCGGGCTATCCCTTGCGTATCTACAAAAAAAGCCAAGCCATAACAGTATTGTTGCGAGAAAAAGAGAAAATGAATGAGATGAGATTGACTGTTATTACTATTATTACTTCACTTCATCGAGCTCCCGAGAGCAACGATAAAAGCGCCGCTGACCGGTTTATTTTTTATGCGTTCCTGAGTAACAATGGGACAAAAATGTTATTTATCAAAATCATCTGTTTTGAGTATCGTTTGACACGTGCTCATTCCGATCATAAAATGTAGTTAATAGACCGGTAGTTACTGCCCGTAATATTGAATCAAATACTTTCACTAGTAAGTAGTCGCCAAGAGCTTTGATTCCGTTCTTTGATTAAAGCCTTGGCCCATTTAAATAGCGAAGCCAAATAAAGTTACCTGAAACCAAGAAAGCGTCAAGTCCCACTTTCCGACGCACGTCTAGACGATCTAGCGGAAGGTAAATACAAATGTCTGCGTATTTAATTATAAGACTCTATAAATAGAAAGAGCATTACGTCGTGTTATGCGGTCGGTTACGGCAAGTTATTTCGGTCTGCGTCGTGACGAGCCCCTGTGAATGTCAAGCTCGCGATAACTAGGTGCTGCAGCGGTTGGGCAACAGGTGGGTTGCATTTCACCGCACTCCGCATTATTAGACTAGTAAACAACGCATTGACGTCGTCATCAATTACAGCTTGTTCACTTTGTTGGAAAGGTAAACCGCCGGCTCGGTATTGTTAGATTATGGCCTCAGTTGAATCCCATTGCAAACTTTTGCAGACACCAGAGCTTTTCCCGCAGTGATATTCCTATTTCCGTTTATATCACAAACACTGTAAGGAACAGCATTCGCAATTTGAAATAATCCAAAAGCCATACTCGGAAGCCCGAAGCAATTCAATAACATTGCACAACCTTGAAACTCACATCAATGAATTACGCTATCGATGTAACTGATAAACAGACTTATACGTTAATCTCATCATAATCAACAATACGCCTCAAATGTAAACAAACGGATTACGAGTGTTACTGACCTAATAAAGCGACCCCTTTCTCACTCAAGACTGTTCAATAAAGAACTCCCTTTAGGTACATACTATCCGAGTACATAAAGTGGCGGTCGTGACCTTTAATGTAGATATACTTCAGTGTATAGACGCGCGCCCCGCTATGTACCTTCAGCCACGGATTAAACAAATGTTCCCCCTCTCTGGATGCGGTATCATTTCCACTCAACTCCCTATCCCGATTATTTTCGTCCTTGTTCTTAGAATGTCATTCTGTATTTATCTTGCTATTGTATTTTTCTGCTTTTACCATTACTGCATGGCATGAATTTCCAGTTTTTCGTTAAAGCATTTTTCAATGTTTGAATAAAGATGGAAATAAAGATCGACAGATTTCAATTGATGCTATTTCTAACATGTTTAAAATTATTATAATGTAGGATACATTAATTTCGATGCTTGGGCGTAATATAATCTAAGTTTCTTGGCGGTACTACATACTTTCTTTACTTCGTGGCTAAATTTAAATCTCCCATATACATACATGTATAGTCAGGCAGTATAAATAAATAGGTATTTAGGTATAAAAGTCATTTACCTTTACAACTGCGCTCAGAGCAAGGTCCTTGGCAATGGCCCCTTTTACATAAGTACATTCGAACTCATCTCGCAATTGGTATTTGCAAAATTGAGATTCTTGTCAAACATTTTAGGAATACAGAAAAGAGAAAATACATTTAACACCAATTTTATACATTCTCAAAACTAAAATGTGTATAAACCTTCGGAACTCTCCGCGATTCTTGTGGGGTTTAGAAAAGCTTAGGTGGGACTTTTAATTTATTGATAATGGAATGAGGGTGAAACATGCAATATCGGTCGCAACTAGTGATAATGTACTTGACCTACACAGGCTTCCCTTGTTATTAATCCAACGTTTTGATTTCAACAAACGACCGTCGAAGGGAGCCGGCAATTACGTGACGTCACCGCGGTTTAACGACCCCATTACAGCATTCAACATATTGTATGAATGAATGCAGGCCGCGTGACGAGTGACTTTTATTCGCCAACAAGACTCACGTCGATGTAAGGTGCGCACTCTTCTTACTTTGTTTTGTTCTAACATTTATATTCTGACGACATCAAAGGATTTCGATTACAAACACAAATGGTACTATGCAAACTGTAACAAAGCTTTGTATATCTAGATGAATACAGAGGGAAGTCCAATAGACAGATGAACGGTCAGTTACCCCGTCGTCGGCGGTAAGCCGTAGTTGGTCATCCTATTATCTGAACGCAGAGCTGTGACACAATTACGAACGGTACGGACGACCGACGCCTGCAAAGCACCGACCATCGATTTTACGATTTTCCCATCATCATGTCTCAGAATGAACGGCCTCGTCGATTCATTCATCTCGTTTTCATGTACATAGTGCCGCTATTGCGATACGAAAGCGAGAGTGAAATTTACTCGAACTGCACTACGCATTCCGTACACGCCGCCAGCCCAAATGCAAAGAGAACACCCATTGAACTGGTCACTAATACGCAATCACTTGCAGCTGTTGCGAATAACGCCCGTCCGAATATCTCAATTAAACGCGACTAGTTCAATTTCATTTGAAGTGAGGCCTATGATGCGATTTGCGATAGCAGGTAAAACGGCCACCAATAAATGTTGTATTGCAATACCAGCCATCGTCGGAAAGTGCTGACAATGGGTATTAATTAATGTTTGATTTTCGCATGTCAGATATTGGTGTTTGGTAAATCGGTGTGGGAACTTCGGTGAAATCAACTAGGTTTTCTACGTAACAGGATTCAAGACAATCGGGTAGGTAGACAAACAATCATATCCACATTACACACAGCTAAATCTAAATATAGCGAGCGCCGATATCAGCGGCTCGCCCTTGAACCAGTCGCACGGAAACATTTTATTATTATTACCAAGCTGTCGGCGAGCACGAGTATATCGGGTCGACGACCCCGCAACCACGTGTCTTCTTATCGACAACTATCTAACACGATTGTGGGTAAACAGCATGCCGAGATAAATGACTAATTCCACTATGCCCGACTATTCAAGCCATTCATACATAAATCAGCGTATCGTCATAGCGATTTCGATGACAATGACCGCCCGCCTTCAATTCGGCGCAAAGCTTTTGAGAGAGCGAGTTGTCATCCAACATTCAATCAGGCATAGTGTATTAGGTTAATTTCCCCTGACTCTATTCAAATAAACAACAGGGACTGATGATTCAGCACAGCACTCGTTGCGCTTGGTATGTGCATTGTGTGTGCCGCTCGGTGTTCATGTCATCTTCATAGATAAATTCATATGAAGTGACAGGACTGTGATTTTTGTTTATGAACATAAGCCTATAGGTTTGGTATATGAGCGACGAACGAAAGCTTCGGTAAAAAGAAAGGGTGCCAAAATCTATCTAGAGTCTCAAACCCTGTAGCTAGGTTGACTAAACACGCATACATTAAGTAGATACTAATTGGACTAATTGCAAAAGCCGTGACGGCCGGAACAGAAACCATGCCGTGGGAAGTGGGCCAGTTACGTAACCAGTGTTTGTTCGTGGCCAGCCTACACGGTTAGGTACATCCTTACAAATGCGTACGACCTTGGTTGTGAACTCGAAAGTGTAAACAGGCACGTGCCCGATGCATTGTTTTATGACCGCCCTCGCAGCGTGCCGCAACTGACTCGCTAGGATTTGCACGACCAATAAAACGCAACAATACCTTTTTTAAGCCACTATCTAACTTCGAATTTCGATGCATGTTATAACCAAGCGAATATTTTTTTATTAAGTTTGATGTTCAATTTTAAGTTAAAGCCATGTAAACGACCGGCGATCTAAGTGAAATATTAAAATGTAAATGTCTTAACATTGGGACACGTTCCTCTGAGAATTATCACATTGAACAACGCTATCAATATTGTAACACACGCGTCGGTGTTGAGAATTTATAAAGAACATAGGATCGATTTGAAACGGAGTTGTTAACTTCACTTCGGATAGGTACACGTGTCAGATGTCAGGTTTCATTCACGTCGAGACCGTCAAACGTGTCCCGCCCCGGCGCGCTGTCTCTACATTATGCATGTGCGGAGAGACTATAGCGGGGTAACGGCGGCAAAACCCGGCATTTCGACCGACCTTATCTCTTTTTGGAACTGAGAGGAACGCACAAATCTCCGCCTGGAAGCGAGTAATATTTGCCTACACATCAAACTTTCACTATCGTACTGCGCTTTCGTTTTTATATCTGCCACCAGCGATGCGGGCTTGTTTTTGTTTTTCCTCTACTTCGTATTTTTTTTTTATTCGCTAACCGACATGCTACAGTGAAGTGATCTGAGCCGAGTGGAAAGTTGATGAGTTGAAGTTGCCTTTAAAGTTTACCGTGTCAAAACACTTTACGAACAAAACCGCGGATACAAACAGTTGTTAGTTAAACTTCAGTTTTAAATCACTCCATTTCAGAAAGAAGAAATCGTTATAGTGTTACTTCTTTGAGGTCACAAATGTCACAATGCCTGCTGGCGAAACAGTAGGTAGAAATTAATTACAAAAAAAAAAAAAATTAATACAAACTTCAGCTTATTGGTATCATTTTCCTATTGGTTATATTTAATTCGCATTGCAATATCAGAAATAACATGAATCTACAATTGTAGGAAGGAGCGAAGTTTTACGGACCTGATCAAAAAGATAGCAAGCCCGTTCTTCGAAATGCGCCGCGTCGTCCATCGGTGAAATTCACGTGCCCCAACACTAGTGTGCACTGTGCATAGGTATTAAGCAATTCAATTCGAACTGAACAAAATAACTACTACCTGAATTTACTACAGGTTTTTCACTATTTTGGATTGCGGCGAAAACGTTACAAGCTAAATAGGAAAAAGATGTTGCTATCTCGCTCGCACACGCAAGCTGTCTTCGTCATCTCGCTCGCACTTATACCCGTTCCTATTAACATCGGAGTGGTGTACAGTACACGCGGGTTGACGAGTCAACAGAACATTCGAGCAGGTTTCAAAATACAAATGAAAAACTCATAATCTACCTCTCTTTACTAGTATTATCAAACCTGTCTCATAATTCGCATTGCATCGAATTTATTACATTTATATGAAAACCCATTTCCGTTAATTTCGAATCAATCTATCAAAATATAATTAAATTAATGGTTTGATTGAGCACATGTCAACGCAAATGGGGTTACATAAATAAATAATAAAGACATATCTATGTAGGTAGCTAATTACTTACATTTCCGATGTGTCTTCCCAGCTGGATTTGTAGCTATTCGTCAACAGGGTTGTACAATAATTATCAAAACTAAAATTTTCAATGTCTATTCGGTAATTATCGGAAAACTGTTAGTAAGTAAATATACAATTTGATGATTCAACGTGTGATATAAATAATACTAGTTGTACCGTCGAATCAAAACAGGACGTGGTAACGTTACACGCAGGCTTATATTTCATTGATAAATTATCATGCAACCCTGTTTGTAGAACAGCTTTAAAACAAAAACAAAAAATTCGCAAATAAAGCAAGAAACGAAGGAGTAAACAAAATAAAAGAACGGTTGGACAATTTGTCTTCATGTTTAATAAACATCGTAATATTATCTGGTAACAGACAATGATACAATACGTTTCTAGTAATTAATGCGTCCTTTTATTTTGTGCAATTCACATTACATCATTCTTACTGTCAGTTGCAGATAAGGCCATTAAATGAAAAACTTTTGGATGATTAAATTTAAGGGCCTTTTCTACAATGGACTGTTAAACAATAAACCAAGTGGTGTCCGAATATTTTACAAAGATAAGTCAGATATTCTTTAACTATAAACATTGCTATTACTCAGATACCACCCTTGGAAATAATTACAAGAAAATGCAAATCACTACAAATCAAAATTAAAATCCTACAGGAAACATAGGTATTTAAATTCTTACCTTTGATGATGATGATGATACCTGTTAAGTTTCACTACAAATTCATATTTCACAAAATCAACTCTACTTGTGAAATTATACAAATTATGCTCTTATAAACACTAAGCAATAATTAAAACTCAAGTTTAAATTATGTACTTCAATTCAGAGTAAATTTTTCCAAAAATCACAAGTAAAGCAGATTTCAAAAACAAACATTTTCAAAAAAAACTTTACAATGTTTTTATTATAGTCAATGACACCAATAAGCTGCAATATTAAAACATCATAAATGCTGGACAAGAATAAACAATACTGAAAATTTTTAATTTTTAGTTGGACTTATAAATAATTTTCATTTTGAGTTATCATAATGATTAAATTATTAAACTATTAATAAAATAAAAAAAAACTATTTATTCCTAAAGACAATAAAGACTGTTTTTTTTTTTACTATTATTTAAAAGAATATTCGGATTTAAATATATGCAGATAATGCATGTTTATATTATTTGTTTATCCTGATTTTATTTACATTAAGTTTTTATTAGTATAAGTACTTTTATGTTCCCATAGTTATTACTACTCATACTCTCACTAAATAAACTTATTAGATATCCATAGTTAAAAGGCTAGGGCAATATAGTGGCAACACTGTTGTGCCAATATGACATACAATTGGCAACACTGAAAACAGTTTATTCATAAAAATTTTAACTAACAGAAATATTAATTACAACTTTCAAAACTTATGTTTTTATTGTAATAACCAAACAAATCTAACATTTATGATTGAATCATTTTGATAAGACTTGTGGTGACCTCTGTTTTCTAATAATGTGAAACTATTGTGGTTGACAAATTGTAAAATAGAAGATGTATGGTTTACTTACAGTAGAATGTGAAATGATATCGGAACTATTTAAAGTCTTACAAAAGCTGGACAGATTAGACAGCCAATAGCTCAACTGTTCTGTACCAAATATTCTACGAACGGCTGGCAATACTTGTATTTCAGTAATACAGTAAAGTTCTAGTTTAAACCAACTATTTTCAATAAATAAAGGTAATAAGACTTATTAGTTGGTATAACATTTCATTATTAAATCCTAAAGATGTTTCTACACATTTTACTATGCTTGTAAGATAATTTCCAATTTGCTGTATGTTTACTGAATAGCTTTAACTTATCGTATATATATTTTTTAATTAAAGAAATGCAGGATGTAGAGAAGACAAAAGAGAATTGAAATAAATGTATGTACTCACCGTAGAATTCCTATATGGGTTTCCTTGAGGGTTATATGGAGGCATTGGTCTCGGCGGTGGCCAACCCGGCGCGGCCCCGTAGCCCGCCGGTGGCTGCTCGTAACTGTTTGGATAGCGGTGTGGAGGCGCCCCGCTAGATTGTAATAACGAATTGAGTGTCGGTGTCGGCCCTGGCGCCTGGGACGCCGGCTGTCCTGGGAAAAATCGTTGCTGTGGTTGTGGAGGCCTTGGCTTGCCGGGAAAACCGGGTCGTTGTGAATAATAAGGATCGCCTCCACCGTCCGGGTACCGGTATTGTCCGTATTGGTCCGGCCCCGGCCGTTCACCACTTCGGTCGTGGCCCGGCGTCTCGCCTCCGTCGCGTGGCTGACCGGAATCCGACGACATCGGCGATTTACTCTTTGTGTTCACGACGCCATCGGGCGGAACGCGGCCGACCGACTTGTCGGTGCCGTTTTGCAATAAAGCGTTCCGAGATTCACTGAGTGGTTCCGATGGACTCTGCTCTACGTTCGCTTCGCTACGTTGAGTCTCTGCCTGCGTCGCAGCCATGTTCGGCTGGTGGCGGCTGTCTCCGCTCACTCTTTGCAATCGACCGGCTCGTTTACGTTACATCGAAATCTGGCGTCGGATAGCAAAACCGCGACGCGGACACTTCCATTACTATTAAAACTAATAACTACGCAGTAATATCAGCGAAAAACGGACGAAAAATCGTTCACCGACGCACACACATCGATCACATATCTACTCCATTGGCGTAAACGAGGTTAGGGAAAAGGTTACATATCTAGCAGGCGCTTCTCTCACGTTAAACAGTCTTGTATTTCATATCACTGACACGTTTTTAGCACTGTATATATGATCACAACTAAATACCTCATTCCTGAATACTTGTATCGAAGAAATACTCAAAAAATGAACAATAGATTCACGAAACTCCCACAATTATTGGCGTCCGCCATTATGCGGACTTGAAATTCTCTAGTGATTCTACAGCGACAGCGCTTGACGACGCTTTTGCCTATGTTCACTTCGGTTATAAAAAAATAGATTTGGGAAACCGGGTTTACCTTATTGTAAGATACGAAAAGACTTGTATTTTGAAAGACTATTATGCTAGTAATTAGATGAATTGAATGCTTACACAGAGTTTAGTTATATATTTCCAAAAAGCTAAGTAAGCATGTTTACAAATTCGTACAACTTGCGACCACGTAGTTTGGCAGTGGTACCAACCTTATAAACAAGTTTGTTCTGACAAGTTCCGCTGGCGCCAAGACTTCCGTTGCTATGTTCATGTTATTGCATAAGTACCTTTTAAAAATTTTGTTTTACTGTGACATTAAAATGAAGTAATTTATATTTATCTAAACATCCCTAAAATTAAAAATTGAAAATTTGATTTATTACTTCAAACAATAATCATTTGGAATTAAAAAGTGCTGAGTTAGTCATGTATAACGGAAGTAAAGCTACCAATATTAAGAAAACATAATAATAGGAGCATAGACAACATATTTTTTTTATTGAGCAAAAGAAAAGTATGCATACTTCTGTACACTTTGAAAAGTTCATATTAGGTCTTTACCTATGAAATTGCCGTTTTGTATGAAAAAATTCAAACGATTTTTTTTTCATATAATTTTTATTTGTATTAAGTGAAGTAATTACCCATACAATCAATGCATCTTTGCCAACGCAGTGGCAGTTTATTAATGCCCTTCTTAAAGAAATCAGCTGGACGAGAGGCAACAAATTCTTCAAAGGCGTTTTGAACTGCCTCTTGGTTATTAAATTTTTTTCCAGTCAAAAAGTTATCCAAATTCTGGAAAAAGTAGTAGTCTGTAGGGGCAAGGTCCGGTGAGTACGGTGGATGAGGGAGAGCTTCCAACCCCAGTTCTTGCAACTTGGAGACCGTCATTTGTGCGGTATGAGGTCGCGCGTTGTCGTGCAGGAGCAGCGGAGACGAGCGATTGACCGATGCTGGTCGGAGACGTGCCAGCTTCTCCATCATTGTGTTCAATTCTTCACAGTACACATCTGCAGTAATACTCTCCCCATTTGGTAAGAAGCTGTGATGAATCACACCGGTGCTAGACCACCAAACAGTAACCATCACCTTTTTAGGGGTAAGTTTTCGTTTAGGGCATTGTTTAGGTGCTGAACCAGGATCCAACCAACTTGCTGAGCGCTTACGGTTATCAAACAGAATCCATTTTTCATCACAGGTGACAATGCGGTTCAAAATTCCTTCATTTGTGTGTCTGTTGAGCAATGCACGGCACGTCTCGACGCGTACTTGGCGCTGGCGATCATTGAGTTCGTGGGGCACCCATTTGTCAAGCTTTTTTACCTTACCAATTTGACGTAAATGGACCAATATTGTTTTGATGCTAACGTCGAAAGCTGCTGCTAATTCAGCCGTAGATTGAGTATCATCAGCTTCCACGATCGCCTTCAATTCGTCTGCATCGACCAAAGTCTTCGGACGACCGCGGGGTTCATTTTTCAGGTCGAAATTTCCAGAACGGAAGCGAGCAAACCAATAACTAGTGGTTCGTTGGTTTGTAGTGTTAGCTCCGTACACGTAGTTGATGTTGCGAGCCGCTTGTGCCGCGTTGCTGCCACGACGGAACTCATATTCCATAATTACCTACTCGAATTTTTAACGTATCCATGTTGACGAAAATGATTGAAATGCAATGAAAATGTAACACTAACCAATAAACAAATGACTGTTTTTGGAAAAAGAATTCCATATTTTTAAAATGAAATTAATTTGAAATTAGAATTCTTAGCTAAACAAAAAATATTTTTAATTGAAATGGCCAGTACTGTAAAACGGCAATTTCATAGGTAAAGACACTAAAGACCTATTATTACCATACACAATGGCTCGTGTAGAAAGAGCGTTTGTGTAGAAATCAAAGGTGGAAATAAGTACATTTGAAAAAATCTGGAGTACTTGAAGAAGAACCTCGTATTCATTAGTTCTTGCGGTATTTTCAATAATATATTTTTCTATTAAATCAGATCAGACAGTAGTATCGTAGTATCTACAAACTCCATTAAAACACTTGGCATAGGTACGCGATGTCTCGCGTTTGCGTAGTGCACGGTACCTTGATGTTGTTGTCGCGGTAATGGTGCGGCAACACAATTTTTTTCTCTCGTTTAATCAATACTTTATAGTTTTCGATTTACTCACATTTTATTATTACTGGCTACACTGCCTAATTAAAGTACCTTGTAGATAAAAGACCATCAAATTCTAGATCTAGCTAGACCTGTAATATTTTGCTAATTCCAAATAAAATATCATTTTTAAGAAGAGATGAGAACAAACTGAGATGCACCCAAGTATCAGAGTTTTAGTAATTTGCATTTGTTTTGACCTACTCTTTTTTTATGACCTCATAAACATGTGCTAATTAAAGTACCTAGAATATAATATAAGTAGCTCCAAAGAAGTTTTATTCTTCACTATTACTTCATTACTTCACTATTATTATATTATTACACTTCACCGGGCGCGAAACGTTCGTTTTCGGCTCCAAACGGATAGCCTCACGCTGAGTTCACTTCTGAAAGAACTAAGAACACAAGAGAGTAGGTATCAATGTAAGTATAAAAAAAACACATATAATTTTAAAATCTGTTTTCATTTCTGTCATACATAGGTACTTCTTAACATGATTGCAAAAATATTAACTTTTCTAAATTAATCCAAATTAAATTCTTAATTAAAAATACTATGAACACAAAGATCGCTATTAAAATTACGGAAGTCAGTATTGAATAAAACATTTTCATACATAAAAAAACCAACAGTAATTGATGATCTGTCTCAATTTTCAGTAAAAGTATTTTAAAAATTGTATTATAAATTAATTATGGCATTAATATTATTTCTAAATTCTAACTAAACTATAAAATAAACTCATCTCAAATTTAAGCTAGTTTAAGTACAAAAGTGTTGGGCGTGACTATTATCAGATCAGATTAAATCATACTTGTGAGTGAAGTTAAACTTCAGATAAGTAAGTTGTTATTTCTGGAAGATATTAGTCACTCGAATGTTGCAAAATATTGCGTATATAAGTCTTTCAAGACATTCGCTCATTAATCGGTACTACAACAATATCATTCATTAAAACTGGTTAAATCACACTAAGAGGGTTGCATATTATATGGAAATGATCTTAAACTCTTCTTTATTTAAATTTTACATGATTGAAGAATGTAATAAAGTATATTAAAAATGATTGCGAAAACCATGTATTTTTAAACTACCCAATGAAAAAATTATTTAACCATACTGCGTTGTGCTGTCACATTATATTAAATTGGTTAATTTTGTTATCTTAAAATTGGGACATGATGCTAAGAACTGGTGTTCACAATCTTTCAAATTCTCCGGCCACCAATTTTAAGCACAATGGCACTTTAATGCAAAAATATTTATTTAGTTAATCAACTTTTACCAATGTGTTACTAATAGCTTAATAGCAATATCCACATCGGAATGTGTTTAATCTACATGATTAAAATGTATCTTTTTCTTAGCTCATCAAAATATATTTCTTTTCCGATATGCTCCTACAATGTTATATTTTTAGATTTTATTTATAAATTAATACTGAGACAGTCTAATTTTTAAAATCTTTTCCAATTATATATTCTTATTTTTTAATCACACGAACTTTGTAGCCACATGTGATGTATTTTTGTAATTTTCATTTTGACATTTGTGTTCACTTATCATTCTAAGGCGCTGTTTTAACCAAAGAAGCATGGCGGAGGAGCGCGGCGGAAGCGTCTTGTGAAGAAAACTCTTATGAGTATTAGGAATAGTTTAATTTACCGTAATTTCGTCCGCGCTGCTTGGCGGCGCCGCTTGACGCGCGGGGCGAGTGGCGTGCTCCGAGGAGCGCGGATGAAATTACGGTAAATTAGACTCTATTCCTTATACTCATAAGAGTTTTCTTCACAAGACGCTTCCGCTGCGCTCCTCCGCCACGCTTCTTTGGTTAAAACAGCGTCTAACATTTTTCATTGTCCGATTGCTTTCACATGGATTTTGTTGTTATTCCGTTTTAGCAAATTATCCTTAAGTGAAAATAAGCTACAGTGAACACACAATGGGTAGAGTATACTTGAAATATGATAAAAGTAAGCAACGTGGTCGTCGTCGCTGTTACATGGCAACTTTAAAGCCGGTCGCCTCTTTTGTCTGTTGTAACTATTTTTTTTAATCCGTTGCAAAAATGTATTTTGATTCGGTTTCGGTGAATAGTGATTTCGGAGGAAGATTTATGTGTACGAAATCGCTAGTAATGTTTGAATTATGGTGTTACGGTGACTCACGATTCGATTAAAGGCTGTTAAATCTGTAAATGACAAGTGTAACGTTTAACTGAGCCAGCTCATGCGGTAGATTTTACTTAAGGCGTACTTCAAGATTGATGCGTTATTTATCGTGAAAAGTCACCTGCTGCCATACCGCAGGAGTCTCAGATACTCGCTACATATGTGATTTATAAAACATGCCGTCGTCATATTTGTTCGTCTAAAGAATTTTTATTTCCCGAACCGATAGATTTTCAAGGATTCTCATTTAATGGTGGGACCAAGCGAATTATGGAGTTAAATACGCTGCGTGTTCCAATTCCAAAGCACTCCTTCCCATTGCTGCCAAAAGACACTAGCATTTGAGTTATAATTTACGATAATCATGAGGAGCCGAACTCTGACATCCACGTGAGGTACTTCTGAATGTCGCCTTTGGACACGGACTTGTTGCACTTGGCGACGGCCTCCATGAAGTCCTGCTTCGTCACGGGAAGGTCCAGCTCTTCCTTGGCAAGTTGCTTGATCTGTTCCGGCTTCAAGCCGGCGATCTTGCGGCGCATTGACATCATTGACGCGTCTCTGAAAGTTGGTAACACTATTATTACAGCGTTTACCTGTATTTTGTGATGTTGGTTGTATAACATAAGACGTTTAATGCCAAAAGTTCGGACTCATATTTTTTTGAAAGGGGATTAAATCTTGAGTCCCAAGGGCAAGGAAAGCTCTTCTTTACCAAACCTAAATACCTAATTTGGCAAATACGTTAAATAAATACTTTATGATTTATAATTCTAGGCATTTTATTCAATGAGTACAAAAACCGCGAGGCAGATGTTCAACCACTCAAGAAGGACCTTGGTATACTATAGAGGCAGCTATTTTTAGGGACCTTTCTTAATTAGCCTAACACTTGCACATCTCTCAGTACAAATACCATTAATCTATTACAAAAGTGGTATTCAAACCTGCAAACATTAGTGATATCAGCCCCAGAGTATCCTTCAAGCTTCTTCGCGATGGACCTCAGGTCAACCTCGGGGTCCACTTTCACCTCCCTTAGGTTTATCGTGAGTAAAGCCTCCCTGCCCTCTTGTGTAGGCAAAGGAATGTAAATGCGTTTCTCTAAGCGCCTTCGCAACGCCTCGTCTATGTCCCAAGGGAAGTTTGTCGCGGCTAATACCATTACCACCTGAAATTATTGTATATTCATTTTACGAGCATCTTTGATGAAATCTAAACGACTAAGCCTGTTTTAGTCTACAAATAAAATGTATCTGACAGATATTTTATACCTGTCTCTTTATAAAACTTCATATTTTATGAAATATACATATTTTAATCTCTCAGTTAAATTTTTTCTGTGGATGGGGTATTACAGATACCCCCCCCTAAGATTTTCATATTGTTTTAAAACTAATTTTGGCAACTAGCTGTTACGCGAGGGGAAGTTGAAATCACTGCGATGTAACCCGAAACCTTCTAAAACTTTCAGTACCGAGGTCAAAGAAGGAAGTGAGATTATTAGCTTTTATTATTTTTTAATTTTAAATACAAAATGTATGAGTAATTGCCGGAACTGCTAACTCTTTTACAAAGAGCGTATTATAGTATTAACGATTTTATTAATGACAATTGGGTATGGTGTGTAAATGCTCTTGCTCCACTCGATCATAATATATAAGTTGTTCTTTGTAAACAAATTATTGTAAACAATATTTTTAAAAAGAGCAACCTCTAGAGTTTCTTGCTGGCTTCTTCTCTGGGGAATCTGCCTTCCGAAGTCAGCGTAGCTTCCCTCCTTTAATGTTTTTCTTTTTTTTGGTTCTTTAAATTCTTTATTATGTTTTTTATTTTATTTTTTACTTTGTGACGAATTCAAGTGTAAATTTAATGTTACCTACGAATAAATTATTTTTGAATTTTGAAATTTTGGAAATAAAACAATTGTTATATCATTACTTTAGCAGGTTCATCAGAAGCAGAGCCGAGCCCGTCCATTTGTACCAGCAGCTCTGACTTGACGCGCCGCGACGCTTCGTGCTCGCTATCTGACCCTCTCCGCGAACACAACGAGTCTATCTCGTCTATGAATATCGTACTCGGCGCATAGAAACGAGCCTGCGAATGTGAATAATAAATAAATAAAATAAAAATACATTTATTCACAGCCCAATATTTAGGTAAACATAAAAATGTAAATTAATCTGTGTAGATATTTAAGTTATGAAATGGCTTAGGTGAGTCCTAAGCCATTCCTTCGCCTTCGCCAACGAGACAAATATAGAATATGTAAGTACTTCCAGTTGATGGAAATTCTGATGCTATCCCTGCCACTAGTAAATAAGAATAATTTATCTAACAATATCTGTTTACTAGGCTACCTATTCCGGTACAATAGTTGTGTTATTTTCTCGTATACTCTGTTCTTATAACTAGCAACTTTTAAACAGAGACTGCAATACAAATTTTTGTCACGGCAACTAGGCCCGCTGGAGTGTAAGAAACAGCAATTGTAATATAAAACAATCATTTACTGATTTGACACAAGATCGGAACATTTCTGTTACCCTCAACTTCACCAAATACTTACCATTTCAAACAGCAACCGTACGAGTTTCTCTGACTCTCCCCTATACTTGGAAGTGAGCGTGGATGAGGATACGTTGAAGAATGTGGTCCCGCACTCGGTGGCCACTGCTTTGGCCAGCATCGTCTTGCCGGTGCCGGGCGGGCCTACCATCAGCACACCCTTCCACGGCCGCCGGATGCCCTACGATATTATTATTATTTAAATCAACAATCCCTGTATCGGACAATATATTTTAAACTTTCAGTATAAATTGAAGATATCCTAAGGTCCTTCTCCCATGACGATACGCACATGCGATTCAAGTATCCTGCAAGTCTCGAAGACGAAGTCACCGCGAAGTATCTCACATACATGAATGCTGGCTCGCACACTACGATACCGGTATAAAGTATGCGAAATATGCGGTGACTAGTCTCCGAGATTTGAATCGCCTGTAAATATCCTAATAGGAAAAAGGCTTAAGTGTTGTTGGAGAAAGTATTATGATATCTACACACCAAAGCCGCCGGCCGGTCATTCGTATGACGTAAAGCCGCCGGCTTTGGTGTGTAGATAACATCAGGTATTAAAAAAGAATGCAACACGTCAAAACTCTAGTAAAATTGTAGTTAAACGTTTGTAACAAACCTTAAAGAAATCGGGCATCCACATTGGAAGCACTACAGCCTCTTCTAGAAGCCGCTTTGCCTCTGCGAGATCCGCGATGTCGTCCCATCTGATGTTTGGGTTCTTTTGTACTATATCTCTTTCTGCGAAATTACATTAAACATTATTTTTTATGAACAAATAGGTTTTTATAGACAAATAACTTGATGATAATGATTTTTATTTTTTATAAATGCATCTTGTAATATGTAATGTTAGACAGTCGCTTAATCAATACATTATCGCTTTGCAGAATAGATATCAAAGTATCAGTGAGGTAATAAATATGTTTGTACTAAAATGTTGTTTTGTATCATTACTGTATAGGTTACCATAGCAACGAAGGCAAACAAATTACAATATTCAAAACAAATTATTAGCAGGTGCTTTATTTAGTTCAATTTTACTTTGTACTAAACTATTAACCCAATCAAAATTATAAATAATATATCAAAGATTGTGGCGATGGATGGATATGAGGATGTTTGTTACTCTTACACGTTAAAACCGTTGAACAAATTTTAATGAAACCTAGAATATTGTAGATACGTCAGAATAACTCGACGTGGCGTCACATGGCGTAAGAAGTCGCGCGCGGCCGCTAAACTCCATATTTAAAAGGAATGAAATATGAATTCGCTTTGCTGAATACAAAAAGGGGGTAAAACAAATCACATAGCAAATATTCAATGTATCATCTTTAGAAATGATCATAATTATTATTACAGTATAAGCCAGTTCTCGATAAACCTTTTCAAATGTTAAATCTCAAAGGCTAAGGAACTACATTTCTTTAGTAAATACGTCAAATCACTAACATTGATTGTGAATCGTAAAAATTTAGTAATTTTGGTGGGAATTAATAAGATACAGCTTGATAAACTCCTTATGTCGGTGGATTAAATGAATATTATTTAAATTCCTCGAGAAAAGTATTGCATTAATGACGATTTGGTATTTAACAATATTTAAAAATAATCAACAATTTAAAAATCGCATAGCGTCAGTTTACGAAATTTTACATTTTCGAGATCAAAATTTCGTTTTAATAGATATATTTATATTATTTCGTGACATTTGAGCCCCTTACTGCGCTCAAGATTCTAAATTACAACATTATTTATAGAACACTTGCTAAGGTCGTGATTCTTTTATAGAATCTTTAGCTTGCTTGGGAATCAAAAACGTCCCTCGAAATAGCCTAAAAGACGGACTAAATATAATGCTATTTTTTAAATGTAGTCATCATCCCAATGAAAAATCAAACGTACCGAGCATTTCAACGAGGTCGGCGTCTGCCCCTGAAGGCGGTTCAAACCTTCTCTCCTCGTCTTTATGCTTCTCATCGTCTGTGTCCCCGTTGTTGTTGTCCTTGTCTTGCTTCTCCTTCGTGCCGCCATGGTCGCGCGATCCGTCTTTTGTTTTTGCTGTGAAGAATAGATACAGGATTGGTTACTTGTCTATGTCGTGTTTTGTTTTCATGTCCTGCCGACTACGTCAGAATCTATGTCGTGTTTTGTTATTTTTAAGCCGATGAAGTTGGGATCTTGGGATGGATTGAAGTTCGTTTCCCTTTCCCGCAAAAACTACTAAACAGATTTTTATAAAACTTTGCATCATTGATGACTTACAAGTAAGTAAACATTTTTATTAATTTTCAAGTAAATATGTTTCATTCGAATATTTCTTATTAAAATTCTATGATTAAAGTTAGAGGTCAATATTTGAATATAGCTTATGTTTAATTATTACTTTAGAATATTCTCTCTTTCACTATCATAGTGATCATATCATAGATTTTTTCTCGGTTTACAATTATACTCTTTGCTGGAAGGTGTTTTAAAATCTATGGTCTTGACAGTTCTTTATTACTTTAAAAAAAATGCTATCTTACTCATTTTACTAAAATGTGCGTTTACGAAGCAAGTGTTATTGTATTTATCAGTTTATTTATAAACACAATTGATATTATTTTTTACAAATATTGTTTACAAATACTGCCGAATAAGAAACAACAGACTGAATAGACAAATTACTCATTTAACAGCACAATGGGAGCTATTTTAATTATTTTAATGAGGGTAATATTAATATCGGTTTAATCATAAATCATTTAATAGATTTATGGTATGGTACCAACTTTCTATTTTAAGCGGGAAAAAGGCGGGTAATTATATTTTTTATTAAATTATTGTTTATGGTTTTTACTCAATAAAAAATATCGTTGAAACGCCATCTTTATTTTTAGTATCACTAGAAATAAGGAAGTGATTCTGCTTGAAACTTCTTCACATTGTAGGAAAGTTAAATTTTTAAGTTTGCAGTTCAAAAATTCAAGACGTGTTAGTTCCACCACTTACAGATATTTTTTTTTTCTGACAGATATTTTATACCTGTCACACTGTTTAAACTAAAACGTTATGTTTTATGGAATAGACATAGGTTTATCTGTATGTTGTGAAACGGTACTTAATTGTATTTAATTTTTATTAGTCTTACGTATTTCTCGATTTTGTTTCTCTCTTGGTAAAAGGGTGGTTTTCCGCGTAAAAAAAAACCAAATGAAGTGTCATCGTCAATAATCTTTCTTACTTTCAGCGAACCTCGGGTTTCAAGGTTGTTGAAAACAAGGTGGAAGTTGCTAAGCGTGTTACTACAGAAATAGTAACAAGCTTAGCAACTTCCACAGACTACAGAAATAGTAACACGCTTAGCAACTTCCACAGACTACAGAAATAGTAACACGCTTAGCAACTTCCACCTTGTTTTCAACAACCTTGAAACACGAGGTTCGCTGAAAGTAAGAAAGATTATTGACGATGACGTTTGAGAAAGAATTTCACGTAATAATAGGTCATATTATTACGTGAAATCTTATCTTAAACATTTCTGTGGTAACACGCTTAGCAACTTCCACTTTGTTTTCAACAACCTTGAAACCCGAGGTTCGCTGAAAGTTCCATTTCGTTTCGCAATTGAAACCTGTTAGGCTTGTTGAAACTTGGTAAGTAGGTACTCTACGCTCGTTGAATAGGACGCTTTTGGCATAACTTTGTGCGAAAACGGGGAATTTCCGCTTTTAAACTTATTATTAGTTAGGTATATTTATAGATTTCAATTGCTCTTATTAAATAATCAAAATATCGAAGGAATGTGATGCTTTTTTACAACTTTAATCAAATAATTAGTTTTATTAGAATATTTTAAATGTCTGTTTTGACTGTGCTGGCTTATATAATGCACTTATTTGCTGTAAAGCAAGCTCACGAGGGAGATGAAGACCGCGGCGTACTTACTGTACTCAAGTGAAGGAGAAAGTTAACGTCATGTCGTATTAAGAAGTCAAAGGCGTTGGCAGAAGACAGGCCTAAATGGCGGTTGCTCCACCGACAAGAGTCCGACTTTTAAATAAAGTGATGAAAAAATTACCGCTATGAGCCTTAGCGTTGATCTTGGGCGCCCTAACGTCTGAAGTTTTCCGTTGCGACGTGGTGTTCCGCTGCGTGACTGGTTTCCTTGACGCCGCGTTTGTTCGGGTGTTGTTCCGCGCTGATTTCATTACTGGCGGACCTCTGAAATGTACAAAACATGACTTATAGCAGCGTTAATTCTTCGCATGTATCTTGAGTGGGAACTTAATCATCATCATCATGTCAGCTTATGGACGTCCACTGCTAGACATAAGCCTCCCCCAAGGATCTCCACAACGATCGGTCATGCGCTGCCAACATTCAACGGTTTCCCGCGATTTTGAACTCAATGATACTGATAGCTTATTTCATAACATCTTGCTAACTATCCTTTTCTGTCAAGATTGGCCAGTCTAAACTTAAGGAGCCCGCAGGTCGGGCACCATGTAGTTTCTTTTTATGGGTAGATGTTTTGACCAAAGATTACCAGATATGTTACAGACATCTTGTGTGTGTTATAGCCATTTATGTGTCGATATTTTGACAGTGTTTCGAACATGTTCTAGTAGTTAAGAGTCCTAGGGAGATAGATGTAAGTATTCTACTAACTTGTGCTCAACAGTAGTGGGCGCAGGCCATGAACTAGGGTCTCTGTCAGGAGGGGGCGGCCATATATCGGGGTCTACTTGATGTGGCGCCAGGCCCCATGTTTGGTCTCTTGTCGGTAGGTCCTCGAAATCTGTAAAAAAAAAATATTATTTTAGCGAAGGAAAAATCAAATATACTTTCTACCAGTCAAAAAAATATGTAACAATTAAAAAGGGCGATAAAAAAGTGACAAAATGATGCTTTTACAGACACACAACAAAAAAATAATAATTTACAGCTATACACAGCTTTAGATATCTATCCATCTTCAACATACATAGTTAAAAATGTCTATTGTCACAAATAAACATGATGGTGTCATTTATGCGCTTCTAGTAAATTCGCGGGACTCATCTGTATCTACATCAATATACCATATAGGTGAGAGTAAGACTGGTTTTTTTTTAGCAAAACTGCACATATGCTTGCTCTGCGCTTTCCACATTCGATACGCGCTTAAGAAACCCTTTACATTAAGTGAAAGTCCGTGTTTAATGTAATTGCGGTGATGGTCATTTTTTGGACAATAAACGCTTGTCGCTTGGATAATAGTAATTTAATTACCTTAAAAATAATACTAAGAAGGCCATTTTGGCTTATTTAAACGGTTTATTAACCTCATTTGAAAGGTTGCGTTAATAATGAAGAAAATGAAATCTCACTTTTTTTTCATGGTACGGTTTCCTCAAACAACAAACGTATCAAAATCATGAAAGAAATGTGTTTTTTTGTTCATAATATGAAATTCTAAAAAAAAAAACTCTCCAAAAAAGTTGTTTGTAATCCACTGGTTTTGGTATCGACATCAAAACAACTTTTTATAAGATTAAATACTGTTTCTTTAAAAATAAATCGTAAACATCGATAAATAGTGACAGCGCTGTTAATTATAGTTCTAGCGTATAATTAGGAATACAAATCGAACTACCGGCCTCACTCGATTGGTTGCCAGTGTTCCGCGTAGGTATTACATATTGCTAAACACTTCACATAGCTTAAGCCTACTGTGTTCGCAAAGATAAAACATCTTCAAGCAATATTTATTGCAAAACTCAATGTAAACCTTCAGCGCCGTTTTTGTAACACATTATTTCTGTCGTAAAAAACTAATATGGCATTGCGGAAAATAAATATAGCTTAATTAATGTTGTGAACAACTTCCTTTAAGATAATTTTAAGATTTTTTATACGTATTTGTGAGAATAGTGTTTGTTTATTTGAGACTCGTGTTTGTTGTGTTTCTACTTACACTCATCAATTCTCATGATAAATCAAATATTACTGGGATGAGAAACGATGTAATTATCGAAGATTCTTTTAACTGTAATTTTTACGTAGTAGTGTAAAGCCAACATCAAAATTCCTCATCATGCGGCTGTTTTATGTAATTTTCGCTAATCGTCCAGAGTGATGGCGCGCGGCAGCGACGTCGTATTAACTTCGTGACAAGATAGCACGAAACGAAAGTGACAATGGACAACTTTGACGTCGGAAATATAGACAGGTCTTCATTCTTCCATCAACTGTTCAGGGGCCCAAGTTTACTAATTTTAAATAGCCTTAGTTTTGTGTCGGCAGAGTGTCAGTGGCATTTTTCGACGCATTTTGTATTCTGCTAAACAATGGCTTGTACACTGATTGCGACAAAATGTGTAAAAAATTCCATTGACACTCTGCCGACACACAACTTATAATATTGTAAATTAGCAGACTTGGGCCCTCAGCTTGGGCCCCAGAACGTTTACCATCAGTTAACATACTCGTAAATCCTTCTTTCTAGTCTTACATCAACTACTAAAATGTATCAAGGCATAGCCAAAGATTTTTATTCCAAATTAGAATTTTGGCACACTTTTTGAACGGTAATACATCCAAAAGCCTCGTTACCTTTAAAATCAAATTACCTAAGTCTTATAAAAAGCAGGTGACATAAAAAGATTATGACATAGGACAGTAATAAAAAAAGGCAAAGTATTGAACATAGGAGACACTGGTTTACAAGTAACGCTAATTATATTTAACCTATGGCGTTGCGGCGTGTCGTGCGTCACCGCTGCTGATGTTAATCGTTTTTGACCTTCAAACCACCATTCGATATCCGATAAATGGTTGTCTAATTGATTTAGGTACGTACTCTGACGGACAGGTAATATAAATAGGGCTCATGTGATTTTGGGCATCTAAAGTACAAGAAGATTCTAGACTTATGACTGTAAAAAAATATAAAAAGTAAGTTTTATGATATCTCGATTCACTTTTCTCTGGAAAAGTTGTTAAGAATTATGAGTACTATAGCTAGGTTTCGGCTAAATTCCCTTTCTGTAACCATCTGTATACGCCTCTCTTTCTTGCTAAAACAACACCTATGTTCTGTCCTTGTCTTAAGTGCTCAGAACAACTTGAGACAACGAGGTTACACTTACTGAATGTCAATGGTCTTGCCTAATGGACATGACCGTTGTAACCTTTACATCGCAGTTACAACTGAACTTTTAAATTAAAATTACATTAATTTGATTACCTACTTATACGATAGTGCACCTATTAGTTTTTTAAAAACCATGTTGCCAAAATTAAACATGATTTGTATGTTGGTATTCAGCGATCAATTGAAACAAATATAAAAAACTCAATACTCAAGACACATCTCATCATTATGATACAAAAGCATCCATTATTGTCAAAAACAAACATCTTTACAAATAGTTTAACCCGAATTAGTTAAATAATTAGCCCGGAATTGGAACCCACGACCTATAGACTGCACGAAACTTCCACCAACTGAACAACCAGGCCAGACTATTAAGATTGGTCCAAAATTCTCAGAATAAGAATTGAGAACTGTAATAGTGTACAAAAAGGGTCGCATTTTAACGCGACCAGTTGCGGTACAGTAAAAAATGTCGTCGGTAATGCTGTGCTGAGATCTTTCGCCTTTCTCCACTGTGGTGTAAGGTAGTTGAATGACTTAACAATTTTCATGTCTAAAGTTCTCTTCATGGTGAGAAAAGATAACGTTTTGTCCGTACTTTGTCACGAACATCGTTCGGGTTTGATTGAGTTGTAAAAGAACTTGTTTTCAGCTCGTAATTGACTATAAAAATACATGTAGATATAAATGATACAAATAAATCAATTAGTAGAAAATATACAACTGCTTTCCGCTTACTTGACTTGTATCCTTTCATCGTAGCGTAATTTTTATAGCATTATAAACAGTTTCTTCCTTTACACTAAATTATTATACAAAAAACACTAACTATAAGGAACAACACGCACTAATAACTTCATAGAGGTAATATTAAAAAAAAAACAACAAGATAAAATGTTACGTTACTAGGTTTACATGTCTGTGAATTAAGGAAAACAATTGACTGAAACAATACAATGGTTCAAACCAATACTATTATCCCTTTTAACTCGATTTGGTTTCGAAGGCGAATGAAACAGAAATACTTACGTTGGAGTTTCCGAAAGCAATTTATAAAAGTAGTCGACTATTTTATTAATAAACGAGTATATTTCCTGTTTGGGAAGTTGGTGCGATAGCATCTTGTGTTCGTCTCTGAACTCGAAATTAATAAACAAAATTGCGTTGCTGACAATTCAGATATCCTTAAGTAGGTAGGTACCATATTTTAGAAGTTAAGAGTATGATACATTTTTATCTTTTTAAATAGCACAGCCTAAAACCTTTTTAAAACGAATTTCTGTTCGTTAGTTATTAATGCTTAACCTAAAGTGTAAAAAAAACGATCTAGGTCCACGGATAAGAAATTGCGTTATTTACTATACTTTAAGGGTTCTTTACTGTGGTATACTGTACATTGTATATAACGTCATTTTGATATTATTTAGTACTCAATTATCTACACATTTACTAACATTAGTTACATCCTTTATCTTCCAATTGCTTTTTATTTATTAAATATGATGACATCAATATCCTACTAATATTATAAATGTCAATGTGTGTGCCGATAGATGTTTGTTAATCTTTCACGCAACAACTACTGAACAGTTGATGAAACTTGGCAATATTGTAGTTTATAACGTACATCAGAATAACATATAGGCCAGGGATGTTAGGGAGCTCCGTAACCGTAACCGAAACTATCGGATATCCGATATAAAAAATCATCCGTAACCGTAACCGAATCCGAAATAAAAGTTTCGCATAGTATCGGATAGGGGTGGAGCCTAATTGAGACACGTTATTTGTATTTTACTTTTGAAATTCCTTAAAAAATTAATATCCGTAACCGAAACTAACGGATAATCCGAAATAATTTATTATTCGTATCCGTAACCGTATCCGGTATAATAATCATTCCTAAAACCGTATCCAATCCGTATCCGAAATTTCATATCCATAACATCCCTAATATAGGCTATATTATTTTGAGATATCATATCATGACTTTTTTTCCAAGATATGACGATAAGTGCTTACGAAGCCGCGGGCAGCGTCTAGTCTGTTATAAATTTAACGGAGCGTTAGATAATAACGTTTTCTGCAACCAACAGTTACTTTCACACGTCACGCAAAACATCAAGGTGTTCAACTCACTTGCAGTTAGGGGTTTAATCGCCTTCTCGCCTTCGTGTTGGAACATCTGCAGCGTCGCCATTGTCGCCTTCACCTGCCGGTATTCCCTCGCCATTTGCTGCAATACCTGGGAAAAGGAGACTTACATTACTTTATTTTATTTTATTATCTTTCACATCCCAGAAAGAAAAAAATAGAAAATCTATTGTGTCTGGGTTTATAATGGGTCAGTGGGATGTGAGAGGTTAACCTATCCTTTTTATTTAAAAAAAACCCGACTGCGTTTAAAAAATATTTTTATTATTTTAAAGTAACTAATGTCACTCTCACAGTAAATACGAATCTTATAACCCAATTCATCAAGCCGATCAGGTTTTAGAAGCGTGCCAAAGAATTATACATACATACTTTCGAAAAACATAACCCTCCTTAAGGCGCAGTCGTCGGGTAAAAAATATATTTACTAGCATTAATTAGGTACCATAGTTTTTAATCATTTGAAGACATCGCCAGGCCTAGCCTGAATTACAATCGATGATTATGAAGAGCATTTGATTGCGATCAAATAAATGTACAGGATATATTAATAAGTTTAGAACGCAACCTCTACAACCTCTAGAGTTTCTTGCTGGCTTCTTCTCTGGCGAATCTGCCTTCCGAAGTCAGCGTAGCTTCAGTCAGTTAATTTGCTTTTACTTTTGTTAATTTGTTATATTTTTATTTTGTTGTTTTATATTTCTGACGCATTCAAGTGTAGTTTTGGGTTCATCATCATTTATTTAAGAGCCAGGCTCTTGTCGGTGGAGTAAACGCCATCTTTGCCTTTCCTCTGCCAGTAATTTCACTTCCTGATACGACACGACGCCAATCCTCTCTTTCACTTAAGTGAAGTAAGTACGTCTTGGTCTTCCTCTTCCTCTCTTACCCTCAATCTTTCCTTCAATGATGTTCTTTAAAAAATCGTCGTGTCGTATCAAGTGCCCTATCATCTTTCCTCTTCTATTCTCTATAATAGATCTCTATAATAGAGAATAGAAGAGTTTTGGGTTACCTATGAATAAATCTTTAATGAATTTGAACGCGCATCAATCTTAACTACTATATTTAAGGTAGACCGACACGACCAAAGAGAGGTTAAACGCAGGATAAACTGTTCACAACGCTTAATTTTCATCGCTTTCCGCCAGGTTACTACTATAACCTAAGCTCTAAAACTATAAAAGAAAACAAAAGAAACAAAACCATAAACACAGATGATCTATATCGCAATAAGTATCGAATTGTAACGCAAGCAATTTGCGCAGGCGCAAAAGTGAAATCAGATCTCCCATGATGATTAATTCATCAGTTTCTAAAGCAGACAATATCAAAATGTGAATCGCTTCCCACACGAAAACTTGGATTTAGTTAAGTAATAGGGTGCTGCTAGGTTATTTGGATCTAGTATATTAATAAGTAAAGAACCTGTTCTTTATTTATAGGTACATACTCTCTCTCATCTCACTCTCATAATTCTTAACATAGCACTTTTTAAATTTGTATTGCGAAAGGCTTACATAAGTAATTTCACTGATGAGATAATAACTAACGATAAGACAAAAACGATCAATAGATAAAAATGTTTTAATTAAAATAACAGGTAACGCTTTCTCATTAATCTTGTATTAACAACGTCGGTTTTTTTAACTACTCACAGTATAAAGATATTGCTAGAGGTATGTACGTAGGTAAAGTTCCAAGAACAAAGGATGTTTTTAGCCCGGTCTCCCCGTTGTTGGTTGACGGCACGCGACTGCGTGACCGATTTCCAACTCGTTTACAAAATAAACCTTCGTATTTCCTAAACAGCCCGTTCCATGTTTGCTCTAAAAACTTCAAGGCTGAAAATCGGCCACCTACATTTTTTTTGTTGCCGCTATATCTCCGCATTCAGACCGAATATTAATACTTTACGCGATATATGTTTTACCACAGCCCGTTTTTTAAACTTAAAAATGTTAGAAAGATTAAAGAGACCTTTGCCCAGCTGTGGAAAACAGTGAGTTGGATAGGTAAGATATTATTATAAAGATCTATGTGACGTAAACGGATCCACTAACTTTATTTGACACTCACGATGAGCAGAAAAAAAAGAAATTGCAAGCGTTTGTAATACGTCAAGTATTTCTGTTCTAAATCTTTGCATTGTAACCGCACAGTCGCACCGATCCGCAACTGTCTTTCAGTTCTCGGTACAATCAACGCCCGATTTATTTCGTATCAGGTTCATTGAACCCGCAGCATCAATTACGATGTCCGAATGCCATTACGCATAACATAACAATACCGATACGAAATGTCACCCTCGGACGTCACCAACAATAGAACGGATGCTTGGCTGCTATCCAGGTGACCTGAACTTTTCGAGGGTTTTGACGCACAGACACACAATGCCTACTACGTAAAAAGAATTCAAAATTCGTACTAAGATACCGAATAGAAAATTTGTCGCACGTTTCCTGTCGGATTTAAATTGCGAGTTTGGTTCCTAAGCACGTCCCCAAAACTGTTTATCCGTGATTTATCCCAAACAACTGTTATCTTCTTTCAAGTAAAGTTAGAAAACATTTAAATGCTCGACAAAGAATTCCGAGAAAGATATTAAAATAAGATTAAAACAATAGGACTCACGTATAAGTGAACACAGTAGAAATCCGAGGCAAAAAGATCGCACCGTGATTGTTTTGAGACGAGGTCCGTTTCCGCAGCGATATCAGAATACCGTCTACTATACCCGTCACCTCATTGTCTCGAGCTCTCGCCATAGCGTGTCTTACCGACTTTAATTTTTATAACGGTATAATTCATTGAACTGAACCTATACTTTTTTGATGCCTCCATTTTACGAGTGTTTGGTCGAACCAGATAAACGGAGCGGAGTTACAAGTTTCTAAATTAATGGGTTGGTTTTTTAATGAAAACAGTTTTAAGTATGTTTGGAAATATTTTAAAATTACGAGTAAGTAGATTAAGTTCCTTAGTATGCAGTACAGAATTCATACATAGTAAAAGAAAGGCCCATTTTGATAACTACAATATAATTAGGATTATAATCTATCTAATACGGTTTTCTTACTAAACAATCTAATCATCATTATTGGTATAAAACTAGCATACAGCTGCTTTGAACATCCGCACGTATAAAAAACTAATAATTAAGGAAATTACTATCCCCGTAACCGATTAGTAGCTTTATAGAAAAACACTGTACATTTACGAAAGAATGTGGTTATCGTGATAATAACTATGTAAATGTATGGTCAGGAAAAACGCAACCTAATTCAGCCTGCCAGTAAAAGTGGAACATTATAATTACACCCTCTCATTGATTGGCCACGGAATCTTTTTATAACCATTCAATATTAGTAGTCACAAAAGGAATTTAAATTAAGTTGTTAAAATTGCTCAAAATCCAATCAAATAGACGATTTAATGAAACAAATCATTTCATTTTTGTACTAATATGTTTAAAGACACGCTTTTTCAGCGAAATACTAGGTAATTTGTAAAAATGTAATAGCCGCGCTACGGTCGAACAACCAAATAGTTTTATTAGGAATAACTACTGTATTTAGTCTTAATAGAACTCTATTCTATTTTTAAGAAAGTGAGTATTTCCTTGCAATTGTTCATGGTAATTCAGTAAGTTCATATATCAGTAGTTCTTGATTTGAGGAATTATTGTAGACACCTCTTGCGGTAGCAAATAATAAATCTCTGTATGACTCAAGTGCCAGTTAACCGTAAACTATTAGACTATACATAATACATACATGCATGATGATTGTTTCATTGTCACAGTTTTAAGTAGCCTCACGTCGTGGCGGGAAAAGCCTCATTTAAGTTTATTTACATTGACGCAGGTCATTAACCAGCTTATGACCATTTCAAATGGATAATTAACGTTTTTTACGACTGTACGAGTTCATATAAAGTATAAAATATTTTTTAAGCTAGCTGCAAGTCTAACCTATGTGGCGCCGAAATAGTTCATAGATTTTACTTTTATGTACTGTCGGTACATTAAATTAATTGGATTTCAATGGAAACAAAATGATTTGAAATCAATTTACCATGATCAAGTTGCATGGCAAAAGGCTTAATTGGCGGTTTTCTAGTTTCTAGAAAAAAGCTTCTAGTGTTTTATAATTTTGCTGGCTACTGTTAAGTTGCCAAAATAACCAAAAAACTTTGCTGCAAAAAGATATATTTGTTTTGCATAAAATGTCGATTGAAAAAAGCTCATTATTGTCTTTGTGTTTGCTTAAATTGTATAGGTAAATAAATCTCCATAAAAATAACTGTATGTTGTAAGTTACACGTAAAATCTTATCTACCAAAAACATTAAAAACATAAATGTTATAAAGTATTTTCACATGAAGGTTATTCATCGAGGTTGTTGCTAAAACTAGCTAATTCCATAATTACTTATTAGCCAAATATCCGGATTAGAACTAATCGTCTATAAAACACTTAGTAGGTTTCACTGTTACACAAAACTAAGCCACAAAGTAATAATACTTAACACATTTTTTGATATTAAAGAGATATTGATAAATTCATTGTTGTACCTTTGTTTCACATCTTATATCAAAATTTAGTATGCATATTTACTTGTTTAAACTGCCATTTGATCTGTTCTATAGTATTTAAATATTGAACATTTTGACAACAAAAGAGTAATATTAGAAGTGCTAACTTTGACTTATATTTTGCAACTGTGTATTACCATACTAAACATGATCATTATTCATTTCTAATCTATCGACTGCCATCTTCCCATAAAAGCCTGAACAAAAATACATCCTGAATTGACTTTAAGCAAATTATGGTTGATTCAACCGACCTTTTCAACCAAATTGATGACATAGCTTTAATAAAACTAATTTGCTTACATGATTGGTTAAATAAGCTGAATTACTGCAGTTGAAGCACAATGATGACTGGAATCACAATGCATTCACAATTTAAATCAACTTATAAATAAATTCAGATAAATGTTTATATAAGTTATGCACAGGATTAGGTTCTAAATTATCTTTTCCATTCTTGATGATTTAGGGTATTGGAGAACCTAATTCTGTTGTTATAATGTTGTGTTGAAATCATAAAAACATCAAAGTATAGATCAAAACCAAATGTAATCGTGCCCTCATATACCAATATTAAGTGCCTAAATTATATCTTGAGTATTTAAAATTTTGGGAATACAAAAAATACATTGGTGTCTGTATGATCCTAAGAAATTTTAAGTATGTTTGTTTGTGCCCAGGAATTAAGATTATTTTACATCTGAACTCAATGGTATCATTCGTATAACCTGAATATTAATGAAAAGAGAAGACATGGTATAACTAAGTATTTTACATATTACTTCAAGTAAAGTTATTTGAAGGTATTAACTAGTAGAATTTTGTGTGGGTGGTAATTCAGCATAATTAACTTTGCACAGGGCTTAATAGAAAATTTAATCATTTAAATTAGTAAATAAGATTTAAATAAAAAAGATCTCACACTTTTAAAATGTTTAAATTTTCTACTAAAAACTGCATCATTTTGATAAAGTTATAGTTCTCTTGTGAAATGATTCATTATTTTACATTGAGTCATACTGTTGAGCTTTCATCTTGATTCATTTCATTTGTTTCTGATTGTTTCACAAAGATGTTAAGTTAGTTTACAATGTTTAAAATGAATCATTAATGTATATCTTAGATTATTGTGTTAGTATTAAAACATGTGACATGTAGCACGTTTTATGTTACCATATTGTACGGGTGCAAGAAATTGAAAACAAAGATATGAGTTATTGCAGACTCATGAGGAAGTGACTATACTTATTTATTTAAAACATTTGCAATGAAACATAAAATGATTTATGTACTTTGTTTTTTATTATAGAAAAGAAATTTTAAATAACTTAAGATGTGTCTTAAGTTTATTTTGATACACAGATTCTATTATAATTACAAAGCACTATAGAATGCAAAAATGAAGTACACAGATACTAGTCTCAGTAAAGAAAGACTAAAGTAGTCTTTTGGTAGAGTTAAATTACAATTACACTGGTAAAAATATTTGTCATAAACCAGATGTTTTAGTTGCATCTCATAAACACACATCAGAGGTTACAATAAAGGAAACACCTGTTCTGATATTTGAGATAATATAAAAATAGTACACAAACCCGCATGGCAAACCATTTTGGTACTTAGTGGGTGGCCTTCCGTCCCCCAAAGGTAAAACTAATTACCACTTCTTATCATAAAAGGAAATGTTACAAGATTCAAGGCAAACAGCTTCTGCCACTATAATCGATGATTATAAGTGAAATGTACTTACCAATTGCCACTTGGACTTTCGTGTGGGGTCGGCGATAGTGATCAGCAACCTCTGGATCATCTGCACCGTACCCTCGTAGTAAACGAGCGCCGACTCGTAGTTCCCCATGAGGGCCATCTCTCTGGCTAACTTCGTGTTTTCGCAAATTTCACCAACACAAACTGCCATGATGGTCATTCCCACTACGTACATGAAACGATTCCTTGACAAAAATTTCACGGTTTCAATTGGAGACTTGTAAAATCGCGTGTGTGTAATGCAATTTTTGAACTGAAAGTGGCACTTTGCATTTTCACTTGTCTTCGCGTAATTCTATTGTGACCTTTTCTTTAAATCGGACAAGGCATTACAAGAATTTATTCATAAATACTTATATCATGGCTTTGTTAAAATTACGAAATTATATTGTTCTAACAGACAAAACAAACTTGTCAATTTCATTGCTTTCAAGACATTTTTGTTCGTTCGTATCGTCAATTCTATCTATGCCATTTGTTTGTCCGTCCAGTTGCCTATCAGTGTTACCAAGTTCAAAATGTTTGTCGTGCCAAACTGTTATTAAAGTCGCTAGATTTTTAAATTTTTCGTATTTTTCTAAAATGTCAGTCAGTATAAATACATAGAGAGTCCGCTAGTTCTGGTCATAATATACTTAACTGGCAACACACCACCCACAGACAATATCCAATCCATCGACCAATCATGAACAAGAAAAATTAATTTAATAATGTTGGTAGACTGCTAATAAAGCTTCCCACACACAAAAATCTAAATGCTATGGGCCAATAAATACGTGGCCCAGATGGCCCATTCAGGATTTTTTCTTTGGTTCGTGGGTGGTGTTCACCCAGGTATTTTATCGTGTACTCGTGGTGTACTCAATATCGTGAACACGTGAAAAGGAACGTATTTTTTTATTGGATTTTGGCGGGATTTTGAAAAACAAGACGAACAAAACCAACGTATGAAAGTTGCTGTTTATCTTGCAGTTCGTCCAACTACCAATGATCACCAAGTAAAGACACCAATAATGGCGCCAGCAGCCATCTAGGAGAGCATCTAGGGTCTGGGTCTGGGGAAAAGTCAATGATATTATATTATATTATAAAATAACATTGGGAAAAGTGGAAAAAGTTCATTCATTCCTCATTGGAAAAGGAAGACAAGGGTCAAGATGATATTAATGAAAAAAAAAAAGAAAAAGTATTGTCAGTCAAAGTTTTATGAAACACAAAATAAACAATATGAAGATGGCTGATTGCTGACTTTATTCAAGTTTTTTTCGAGTTTTATTTACTTAGCTTACACCACTGGACATTGGCGAAATCAAAGAAGGACCGCCATATTACCAAGAATTGAATTGAATGGAAAAAAAAAATGTTGTAAAATTATAATTATCACGTCTACTTTTTTTTCTTAAATTTTTTGATACCTACTTAACTTTTGTTTGGGAGAACTTCACACAATGTAATTTACCTACACCCTGTCGCAATTGTTAATTGATGTTATAATCGACTCGTGATATACGAAAGAGGCACCTTACTGCTGGAAAGTCGTTATAATAATGCACAGGAACCTGAATAATGTCTTGCTGATACAGTGCGCTGGGTATACGTCGGCTGCACCGGCACCGGTTTTGAAACCTAAAGTTTACTACACGGGGGTAAGGAAAATACTGTACCTACCTATACTGTTACCTGCTAGGTAGGTACTACGAACTCATAAACGCGGGACCGTGCCGGTCTGGGAACGCAGCCATACTAATAAAGGATAGGCAAGTTTAATGACTTAAATATAAAACTTCCCACTATGGCAGCTCTTTGAAAACCTACTCTCATTTAAGTGTTATTGTACAGAAGTAAGTAGATATTCCTCCTATTTGTTTTGTAAAAGCGTCTAACGTTTTCTTTAGGTGTTCATTAAAAACGAATGGCAAAATTCAGTTGCGGGTAAAACTTTCAAATGTCAGAACCCGGCGACTGGGGAGACCATTGCAGACGTTCAACAAGGATCCAGAGCGGATATAGATTATGCTGTACAGGCTGCTAAAGATGCTTTCCAGTAAGTTCTGGTTTCATTGGCCATTTAGTTCATACCACTTGAGATAATTCCGCGACTTTCCATCCTATCTGTAGTTTACTTACTCTTTAGTCTTACGTTACGTTCTAATGATTGGGCTATTATGAACAGACCGGGCTCTCCGTGGCGAAAATTAAATGGTTCGGAACGGGGCCGTCTCATGCACAGACTTGCTGATCTAGTTGAAAGAGATAAAGTTTACATATCGGTAAGTTTGATTCAGAAATACTTACTCGTCCTTACATCGCGTTATTACAAATAAGTACCTATCTAAGTAAAGATAGGGTTTAAATTTTTCCAGTAGTTAAACACCTCCGACTGAAGAAAAGACTGTTTCACGATAAGTTATTTTTTTTTACTGCGTATTACTAAATATCTGGGTATTTATCTATAAGAACATTAATTTTCGCTCTTAAAAGAATTTTATAGTAAAGCATACCCGTACAAGCTAAGCATCTACACCTATTTCAGAGTCTAGAAACCCTAAACAGCGGCAAACCATACCGGATTGCTTATAATGACGATGTGCGCCGTCTTATCAACCACTTTCGTTACTACGCTGGCTGGGCAGACAAGAACCACGGCATGGTGTTGCCTGCAGACGGCCCGTACTTTGCTTATACTCGGCACGAGCCTGTTGGTCAGTTGGGAGCATAATTTATCTTTATTATTCAATTAGTGTTAGCAGTTGGATCTCGGCTGGAAGGTCACATTTAAAATGCTTGAATAGGTAGTTCGCGGAAACTTGTGTCAGTATCTAATGAATTAATGATCTCATTGGAAATTATCAGTGTCATTTGTGCATTTTAAAATAAGTAAATATTTTTTTTGGAACAGGTGTCTGCGGTCAGATAATCACATGGAACTTCCCGCTGCTGTTGGCGGCATGGAAGCTGGCGCCGGCCCTCGCCACCGGTAACACGGTCGTGCTCAAACCGGCTGAACAGACGCCTCTCACTGCGCTGTTCTTAGCTCAGCTCACCAAGGTAGACAGTTGTATTGTATAGAAGTGAAAGATAACAATTACCGTAATTACCTTTTATATTTTAGGAGGCAGGTTTCCCGGCCGGCGTTGTGAACGTTGTCCCTGGGTTCGGTGACGCAGGATCTGAGCTGGTGGCCCATCCAAATGTCAACAAGATTTCTTTCACCGGTAACATATCCATAGTTCATCTCAAGTAACATGCAATTACGCCTGCTCTCCCTGCGGATACTTGATTCATGAACTATTTAAAACCACAGGTTCAACAGAAACTGGCAAGTTAGTACAGCACGGATGCGCGAAGACCACAAAGCGGGTGACTTTGGAGCTAGGAGGCAAGTCTCCTAACATCGTTCTCGCAGACGCGGACCTGCCGTCCGCTGTGGAACAGGCGCACAAAGCGCTGTTTTATAACATGGGTCAGTGCTGTTGTGCCGGCTCACGGACATATGTCGAAGATAGGATCTATAAAAAGTTCGTGCAGATGGCAGCGGAGCGCGCGCGAAATCGCATAGTTGGAGACCCCTTTCATGAAAAAACGGAACAGGGGCCACAGGTAAGGCAATCTTCATGGTTCCAAATAAAGCTGTTTGTCTAATTCTGCCCGCTCTTGCTTAGTTAAAAGCTTAGGTAGGTAACTTTTAACACTCTTTATTTCCTTCTAGTCGAATATAAAGTGCTTTCCGTGTCATGGGACTACTAGAGATTCTGCTTAACACGAAAGGAAGGAGACTGTGATTGATTACCAAGATATATCAAAGTTATTTAATGTACATATAAAAGCATTTTGCCCAGCTTAAATGATATTAGAAAATTACCTGGGATTCCTGTTTACAGATCGACTGCGACAATTACCAAAGGGCCATGCGGCTTATCGAGAGCGGGAAGAAACAAGGGGCTAAGTTGATGGCAGGTGGGTGTCCCGTTACAGGGCCGGGCTACTTCGTGGAGCCGGCCGTCTTCTGTGATGTCGATGAAGCTATGGACATCGCCAGGGTTGACGTAAGTGGACGTGACCGTTGATTACACTATTTTACGGCCGTTCCTAATATTCTATCTATCTCTGGTTTTAGACGTAGAAATAGTTATCTATCTTTGATTTTTTCATCCCTTTAAACCTACCGGTGTCAAAAAATCTATGGGATTCTTCTAAAGTATAGATCAGAAGTGACAGCTACGTTAAAGTTAAGTACTGCCGATCTCGCCTGCCATCTGTCTTTGAATATTGGGAATAGCCGTCAGTTTTTTAAAATAATTAGGGTATCTCCAGAGTTTATTACAAGTACCTAAGTAAATTGGTTGATGGAGAAGTTTTTAGTCATGGAACGGTTAGGTTATGATTGGATGTAATCTGGATTTAAGTTTATGAGCAGTTTTTTAGATACAGTATAACACGTCTAGATGGAACAACACATTGCTTTTAACAGAAAATAAAGCAAACACGATAACATTTCTATCATTCCTTCTATCATTCCAAAAGTTTTTTTGATGAGTTTGCTAAAAGTCTTGAAAACGTTGCTCAATAAAAATAAACGCGGTATGGTTACACAACGATAATCTTAATCATATTTATTGTTCTTCCACAAAGTTACACAGAATGTTACAAACACATTTTGATGGCCCTGTTTATAGGGCACGGCAAATACTTTTCGGAGTGAGGAAGACGATTGTGTATGTAATACTTGTGTATGTGGTGTATAGATCTCTGGTCCAGTGCAGTCAATTCTCAGATTTGCGAGACTGGATGAAGTAATCGAACGCGCGAATAATAGCGACTACGGACTAGCCGCTGGGATTTTCTCCAAAGATATCAATAAAATCAACTATCTTGTTGATGTAAGTACTGCTTATTTCCGGATTAATAGCCAACCAGTGCTCATTTACTTGAAAGTTCCCATTCACGATCAGTCCATCCCACCAAATAGCGATATATATCCAAAATTTGATCGTGTTTGTCGAAAACTGACGGCGTGATGTAAAACTCTGGATTTCCAATAATTCGGCGTCACTCCATTGCACGATGGCTTGACATCACACCGACCGACACGGCAGCAATCAGCAAATATTTTGTTTTCTACGATTCGCTGTTTTCAAAAGTCGAACATTTTATGTACCTAACTCTATTTCATAGGGTCTCCGCGCCGGTACCATTTGGGTGAACGACTACAACGTGTTCCCAAGCCAGGTACCGTTTGGAGGCTACAAACAGTCAGGGATTGGACGCGACAATGGACCTTACGGCATTAGGAACTACACAGAGGTTAAATCGGTCATAGTGAAACTTCCTGGAAAGGATGATTTATAGAGCTAAAAATACTTCGAGTTTTGTTTCTTAAAAAATTCAAAGTATGGAGGTTCTAGATTGAATAAGTTTATTTTTCTACCTACTTCCTTACATCGTTTTTAGTACATTAAGTAGGTATTCATTTGTCGAGGAATTTAAAACTTTTAATTGTTGCCATATTTTGTTTGTAATTAATTTTTTTGAACTTTTTATTTTTAGGTTCATTTCCTTGTATTTTCTTTTAAAAAATTACAATTGTTTGTTCTAAGCGATCGACTTTCATTTTCATAGAGTGACATCTTAGTATCTCATCGTAGTGCAAAGTCCTATACGCAAAATGTCCAATACGCTAAGACCCAGAACACACGGTGAAACGCAACTGCAACTCAACTGAAACTGCTAGTTACTTTTGAGTTGCATCGAAGTTTCTGCTATAGACTTTTAGAAAACCACACACGATGCAACTGAAACGAAACGTTTCAAACTAGTTGCGTTTCACCGTGTGTTCTGGGTCTAACTGTCCAATATTGTGTATGAGTGTACAATAAAAAACACCATAATATAAACAGTAAACATTATATTGATACACCTAAATATTATTATACATAGTATGAAACATAAATACATTCTCCAGTTATACAATCTTATTTATTTACATAATAATAAACTCTCGACGCCATTATTATTTTACTTAGCTTGCATTGTAGCAGCTTTTGATTCAGGCATACTCGCCTATTGGCTTAATTGCGTACAACGTCAGTCAAAAAAGCCGTGCACGCCTGAACTTGAGGCTGCTAAATAAATACGCAAATTAACTTAAAACAGAAATAAAACTAAAGCACACGACAACACGACATACTTGTATAGCTAGCTAAAATCCCGCGACAAAGGTTTGTATAATATGTTGGTCTAATGCATGCTAGTGACTCATGCAATGATGCGAGAAAGCGACAAACCCGTGAGGACTGAGCTAGGCCGGGCGATGTCTGACCAAATCGACAGATTGCATATAAGTTTGCGTGTTACACTATACCAATTTGTGAATCCGATGTGACAAAACATGAGTTTTATGTTTGTAGAGATAAAGAGGCATTTTTTTTCATACTGACATTTTTATTACTAATATTAATAAATAACAGATTGTATTCTAGTTTGCCAAAAAAAGCAGCTGATTTCGGTGCACGATTTGGTAAATGATGCAAGAAACATCTTGGTAAATTTTTGAACATTTAATTTTCTTTTAGTTTAGATTGAGCGCCTATGTTTCTCCTACCAATTTTTAAGTAAGACATCTTAAGTGTGAATGTAAAATATATCGAATGAACGGTACTGTTATATAAGACGGCGATACTGTTTTATTTAGATTCTGTAGCATTCGCTAAATAAAATAACTTTATAGAAAAAAAAATTCCGTCTCCGACTTTAGTATCAGCACCGAATAAAACAGAACCATAAACAAATGAGTACACAAATATAAAATCTTCAATAAAGTAAAACTAAATAAATACTAACTCCCCAGCTGACGACGAATGTGCATTTAGTGTGCGGTCACATCTGCTGCGTAACGTATGGCGCCGAACGTTCGGTTGAATACGCTCGCAATGTGTTTCAAGCTGGTTTCAAATCACCTATGATACATCAGCCGATATTACCTCGCATACATTTACTCCAGCCGTTGAAGTTGCAGCGCGGTACGTTATGCAGGTGCGTCGCGATTCTTAGAATGTTACACTGTGTTATGAAAATTAATACATTTTAAATATGTCTTTGGATATCTAGATATCAAGATTTACTTACTGCATTTTAAAAATAATTATGTCGTTTCTCCAAGTAGTATAAATCTACATTAGCGTCTTGTTTCATTATTTCTTCTTCTAAAGGATAAAAAATAATGTATTTATATTTCAAACTGGTCATCTTTATAGTTCATCAGTTTTCAGAATTATCAAGTTAAAATTCAGGTGATTTATTCTGCATTAAACACATTTTGTTATAGACGTATCATAACGCCTAATTACCAGTCTAATAATTAAATATTTTTTAAAATAACTAACCTTTAAATATTCATACACCAATATATAAAATAGTCACCACATTACTAAAACTACGTAAAAAATAAAATATACGAGTACCTACAATTTAAAAGAATCTTAGCATTTTAACATTTTGCATATACAAGTATGATGTCAGATACTTCGTATTAAGATTGCATTTTTCAGAATAACGTACTGCGTAACAAATGTTTAATTTAAGACATAATTAAATTATATCTAAGTTTAAAGTCTAAAGTATCATTATACGCTACACCATATACATAATAAAATATAGATTTGCACCAATGAATATACACAACATAAAACTTTCGTATAAAAGAAAGGACAAGATTGGAGACTAGGCTGAATATTATCGTTGTTGACCCAAAGGAAAATTATATTATTATGGCATTTTATAGGAAAATAGGGAATATAACTAGCTACTAATAGTTTTACCATGTTAAAATTATTCAATTTATAATTCTGCGATATTAACATATACCAATGAATGCTTTATCTGTTGAAATTACGCAGTCAGTATATTGTTGTTGAATATATTTATTTAGCAGCTTTATAACGATGTATATTGAATATTAAGCTAGAGAACAAAATGTCTCATTAAAGTCTCTTAACCAAAGTAAAGATAGCGCAAAGCACCACCATTTCCCAATATTTTCTCCTTTTTTAACGCGCAGACAAGTACATGCAAATCAATTTTCAATTAAGAATAATTCTGCACAAGGGAACTCCTATATGGGAAAAGCTAGCGCAACACTGCTAATACCGTGACTCCATAGTTTTCAATGGAGACAACAAGTTTTAACGTCACATTTTTTTGCTCAAGAAAAAGCTAGTACCTACATTGCGAAAGCAACAATAGTGTCCAAAGATAACAATAGCTTAACTTTCTATCACTTATTTATCGCCTTCAGAATACGTGCCACAACTCACTGTTTCATTATTAATTCATAAGTCTTAAAAGATGTTGGTGTTCTTAATGAATCCGCAAATATAATATACCCTGGCACCCTTATTAATAATAAAGTTTGGCAATAGTTACACTGTAAAGCGGGTTTAATAATTTACTTGTAATTAAAAGATTCGATTCATAGAATAGACTTTCTGAAAGAAAATGTTGTAGCTATGCTAAAAAGCTGGGCACAAAATTAATCGCTGATAAACTCTACCGAGGTAGAAGCGTTTAGTCTAAATCAATATTTCCCACGATGAGGTCACTAAATATACTGACCGTATCCTTCGTTATTGGGAAAATTGCCTTTTATTTTTGAGTTAAAGCTGGCCGGTAGTTCGCTAAATCGTGTTTATTTGTTGAAGCGGGAACTTAGCACGCAGGGGCGTGAAAATGCATTTAATTACTATACGCCCTACCGTATCGTCACAAATCTGACCCCGCATGTCGTGTGGCCCCAGTCTATTCTAACAAAGACTAACTGTGCGGTCACATCCGCGTAGCGTACCGCGCCGAACGTTCGGTTCAATACGCCCGCAATGTGTTTCAAGTCACCACACATCAGCCGAAATTACGCTGCAGATATTTACTCCAGCCGCTGAACTTTCGGTGCGGTACGTAACGCACATGTGTCGCGACCCTAAACACCAACCTATTAACATACTTTACACCGTATATATACTGCTTTACATCTTAATTTACAACATCTAATAATACAATTTACGAAGCATTAATCATCACATGAATGGTCCTTTATTTTGCCTGATGAACCAATAATTATAATTTTGACATTTTAAGTTTTTAATATCAAGTCTTTTAGATACTGGGTTGAAGTTCATTGGCCTTTATTTAGAGAACTGGTCAATTTAAATGTTTTTGTACTACTTCACGACAATCAAAGGACAAAGTGTACTTACATGTAACAGACCAAGTTTTCCTAAGTAACATAGATCGAAGTATGTTTATTGTTTTACTGTTTCAACAAAGTGACAAAGCTGACATTAGTTTGAGACGAACATTTTTGTCGTCTTTGATGTAAGTTTTTCAGTTTTTCGCGTAGATTTTCGTGAAGGAGTAGAAAACACATCGTTTTTTTTTATAGCCGAGACAAATAATTCAAGAAGATCGTTTTTACTAACTTACGCTATTTGGTTATATCACCCTACATGGCAGACTTCGATTATTTTGATTGAAGCAATTCAATTTACTACAATTATCTAAATTCGGAGATCGATACTAACTTTACGTTGTCAACTGCATTTTTCTCTGCTTCCTTCATAATTATTGTAGTCGGCATTGTCAAAACATAAGAACTCTACTTTAAAGTAAAAAAAAAAACAGAAAAAAAACAGCTTCTTATGTGAAACACTTATGAAATTGTCATGGTCGGAAAACAAAAGTCATATAATCGTAAAAAAAAGATTAAATCTAACATACAAAACTGTGATTGAGCAAAGATTTAAACTCTTTTTATCCAGTTTATGATATAGACGAATCTATTTTAAGTATGCCAAAGGAATCCTAGCACAACTACGCTTATAGATGTATAGGACAATTATAAACTGTTTTCTTTTCTTTCAGAAAGCGTACTTTTCGTTATTTCCTAAGAATATATCTATTTACACAATGAAACAAGTTCAAGGTAGAATTAAGGCAATAACACGTAATACTAATGTCACAAAATATTATCATCGAAGAAAAATTTAAGTCAAGCATATTGAATCACAAACGCATAGACGTTAAACTCAATTTCGCTGTAATGAAACATAGCTGCGTATTGAATGAGCGGTTTCGTAAGGCAGATGTTCGTCAGTCATTTGTTTTTTCAGTGTTATGGCGCTCCCGCGCTGCATTTACACGTTAGACCCAGAACACACGGTGAAATGCAACTGCAACGCAACTGAAACTGCTAGTTACTTTTGAGTAAGATGCAACTCAGTTTTTGCTGTTTCTGCTAAAGACTGCTTTAGAAAACCACACACGACGCAACTAGTTTGAAACGTTTCGGTTCAGTATTCATCGCGTGTTCTGGGCCTTACTAAACAATAAGTATACTAAAAGTATGTTCTAAAATGTTTACAAACGTAACTAAGCATGCAATGTGGGAAACCACCGAGCAAGACCGATGTCAACAAAGTTGTCGGGATATTCCTTCTTTTTTGACCTGGGGGCTTAGCACGGCGTGCCGCGACAATTATCTCACGTATGCTGTCCTTATCACATTTAAAACTATAGACAGAGACGTAAGCGTGACAAACGCATGACAACGTCTTGTCACGGAGTGCCATGCTAAGCTGGCTGCCTCACTTTTGAATCCCTCCAATACGCATCTATTAATCAAGTTTGCTATTTTAGCCGCTTTCTAAAATATAGTCGTCTTTTTCTTACACTGTATACTTGCATATCAAGCGGAGGGATCAACATGTTCTTTAGGAGCTGGCGCTAGAACGTGCACTTGCTTGGCTTTACCGGCGTGGTACACTTGGCCCGGGCTAAATGGTTCCAATCGTGGATGGCAAAGGTTTTCCTTCTTTAAATCTGTAATTCGGAAACAGTAACTCTCATTAGAGTCATCCAAGCAAGATACACATTAATTTATTTGCCACGTGAGTGATGAGAATGGATATGATGACAAAAAAATTTTTTTAGTCCTTCGCACAGATTATTTTAAAATATTCGACACGTATTTTTTCTTTTTTCTCTTAAACTAAAAATGACAAAGATACACTGGGTTAAAGTTGCTTGTGACGTCACTCCTCATTAGGATTTTTACGTAGGAGTGACGTCAATACCTCCCACTCCGTAACTTCGATGCCCTGTATTTTTGTATTTATTCGTGTATTTGATCAGGTAAAAAATGTGTTCCAAATATTTTTTAATAGCCTAAAAGACGGATTAATTATTTTCTGAATTTTTGAATGTAGTCATCATCCCCATTGCAAAATAATTTTTTATAAGGATTTTACATCATTCGTGCTAAAAGAATCGAAACAATAAATATAAGGAGAAACGAGAGCCGTTAAGAGCTATACAGAAAAAAAATTGACGACTCCAGCTAGTAGAAAACAATTGAAGATCGTTCACTAAACACACAAAGGCAAAGCGGATTCCACGCCTTATAAAAAGTGCCCAATTTATGTGTAAGCTAGAGGCTGACCGCGCCTTCGTACGCATTAGTCGTCATATCTTAAAAAAACATGCTATCTTAAAATAATGTAGCCTATGTATTATTCTGATGTAGAAGCTAAAATACTGCCAAGTTTCATCAAAATCTATTCAGTGATTTTTGCGAGAAAGAGTAACAAACATTGACATTTATGATATAAATAGGAAGTAGCTTATTTGAAATAAATTTTCTTGCAGCTAGAGTATGGTTTACCTTTGGTGTTGGCAGCGATGTACTTAGACAAGCGGACAGTTGGTAGCGGCAAGTAGCCGGCCACTAGCGGCATCACGTCCAAAGTCACGCACTGCGGTTCGGCGCAGTTTGCCTCCATTGCTATCACACCTAAGGGAAAGGAATCGTATGCTCTTTATCATAAGAATGACATCTCTATGTAGCTGTTTACTGGCTATTGGCAACCCCAACTTACTAAAAGTAAACATGTAATTTTTATGCTGGTATCACTTTCTATAATCTTCGATGGAATACACGAGAACTTCATATTATTTACTCCGGACTCTTATTAATTAAATAAAATCAGCCCGTTGATATTTATTATACACTTTTACATTGGTCTTTTATTTTTTTTATTCGTAATCAATTTTATATACCAAAACTGGTGCTAATACCTGTGAACCCTCCCTAAATGACGCTTTACCCAATAAAACAAATATATCTTATACATTACCTGCAGTGCGACCAAGAACAGCCCACATAGTTTGGTCCGCCAACACTTCATACATAAGCGACGTGTAGTCTGTTTCATTCACCTGAAAATTATCAATAGTTCTTATTAAAATGTCGTTCCTTGTTCACAATAAAAAGGAATTAGAAAAGGGATTTTATTAGAGTTCAGACAAAACAATTGACGGGTAATAGTGGCTTCTATAAGACCCTTCTCCCATTACGATACGCACAGGCGATTCAAGTATCCTGCAAATCTCAAAGACCAGTCACCGCGAAGTATCTCAATCTCACGTATATATATTTTAATTCAGGCTAGCACACTACGATACCAGTATAATGTATATGAGATACTTCGCGATGACTAGTCTTCGAGACTTGAATCGCCTGTGCATATCGTAATAGGAGAAGGGCTTAAAGCGGTCCTCATCAACAATCGTTCGTAATTGAAAGTTATTTTCCGTACACTTATATTTTTAATGGCCCTAAATATACTCACTCTCTGTACGCTCAATTGCAAACAGCACATCTGCGACGCTCGGCAAAAATCAGACCCTTTACTCGGCTCCAATTTCGTCATAATTACGAATAGAGTTGTATAGTCTTGTATGTCGAATGGACACGAGAATATCTTCGCTGGCTCCTCGATGCCCACTGGGGCGTATTTGATTGAGAACATGGCTTTCATTGGCCCAGCTTTTACTAGCGGGTCTTTTTGTAGTTCCCACATTAACGATGCTGTTGTTCCGTCTGAGGCTAGCATCTGAAATTAAATTTTACTTAAAATCTTTCTTTCTGTCGAGTAATGATTTATTTGTTCGTGGTTCCCCTTAGGTTTCAGAGCTTGGTTATGTATCCTACTGCTTACCTACTAATATTACAAATGTCAATGCTTGTACCCATAGTTGGATATGAGAGTGTTTGTTACTCTTTCACGCGAAAACCACTGAACAGATATTAAAAATACTTCACAATATTGTAGCTTGCTCATTACAATAACATTTCGGCTTTATTATATTTAAAAAATGTGCAAGTTTTCTAAGATTTTAAATACGTAGGTACGAAGTCGCGGGTAGCCCCGTTAATACAGTGTACTTAAACTAATAGCTTTCATTGTTAAAAATAAGGAGGAGAGAGCATAATATTTAACGGAATCCGACCTTTATCGGTCTATTTTGCAATGATTGATAAATCACAAACCGAACTTACCATTTTGTCAGCTTTTTTCGGATTCAAATCAGACACAGTGGTGTTATTGTCGCATTTCAACGAAGCTTCTGTCAGCTCAAATTGTATGTAATGCGCTACCGTACATTTGAGAGTGACGTGTACGAATTTCCTTGTGTTGGAGGTGAGGAGTCGCCATGACGCCACGATCGGAGGTGTGAAATGTAGTGGGACTTCGGTTACTGTGTCCCACCATGGGCAGTTGAGCCATACCTGAAAATTAAGAAGCGTAACATTCCATACAATTCGATTTTATACTAAAAGATACAATAACATGCTCTTCTGTGCAAACATTTTCATGGCCTATCGGATTGAAAATCTATTCGTCTTTTTAATTAAATGAAGCCACAATAGGAACAGTGTAATCTACCAAAAAAACTGAACAAATTTTCTCTAGAAATACGAGTCAGAATATGAATCTCTTTTTTCTATTCAAACGGAAATCCCGACTTCACTATTACTGTAATAAGTTCTTTTTCTATCTATGTTTCTTGGGGAAATGTTTATGTTTTCTCTCTCTTTTTAATGGTTTAAAAAACGCCCTTTACGATAGATTTATCGAAAGATGTCAAAATGGACATAACAGATTTAAGATGCGATGAATATGGTTCAATATAGTAAGTGTAGACTATGTTATAGAACATTTAAAAGACGTGCACGATAAAATTGTTTAAAAAGATAACCACTTACCGTGTGTTCAATATTTTTATCCCTGCGCGGTTGCAAGCTAGCGAAAAGTCTTAGGGGCACTCTAGTACATTCGAAAGGATTGCTCGCCGGTACAGGTATACTAAGTTCGCGGACCATCGGCGATTCTGGATCTTTCGCGAAACGGATCATCAAACCCGTAGATGTTTTTAGCAGGATCGTCGAATTCTGTAAGTTATGTCGACTAATTCAGCGTAGAATGGTACACGTGCACAGCAGAACTGAATGAGGAACAAGGAGGGCCTTTGCCCAGTATTGGCACATAATAGGCTAACAGTATCTGTAGTTATGTTGATGGAAGGATATTTGTTGTATGCTCCGTTAAAGCAAACATTTCAATTGTTGCGAATCGATTTGTTTGAATAAAATGGAGATTTCGATAAGTCAGTGGAATAATGCACTAGAGGAATCCTAACCAGTGCAGTGCGTAAACATTGTTGGATGTAGTTTTAGCAAATTTTGCGTATTAAAAACTTAAAGGATGGGCAATTTTGGGCTTTGATACTTATAACTTACCTCTTGCAAAGGCGAGCTGCCACTCGTAACAACGAGCTCCATATCGTGTTCCAAGCCAGCAACTAAATCCTTCTTCGGCTCAACTTTATTCAAATACACATTCACGCCTTGCGTCATCACGTCAAACCCAACTTTCGTACTCACTAGCGCATTAGAAATAAACTCTAACTTCTCTTCAATGATTACCGACACTTGTCCCAATCTGAACGTCCCACAAGTCTTCGCCAGATATTCCAAATTCAATTCATTAATTCCCGGTTCTATAATGAAATTTTCTGCAGAGAAACTGTTCAAAAAGTCGTTACGTACTGTAGCCGAATATTTCTTGTATTTATTACTATCTGTGTGTTTTAAACTGACTTTAGGGTTTTGACATTCTATAGTTGTCTTCTGAAGAGTCTTGTCTTCCTTGTAATGTAATTTCGATGTGATTTGTAAGGGGTTTAGTAAAGGATTCTTCGGTTTCAGATCGTCTAGTTTTATACTGAAAAATAAACGTGTGTAACAATGAGAAATTATAGTTTTAACAATATTTTACGACTCATAATCATAGCTAAAATTTCTAATATAAAAAAGGATTTCACTACGAGATAACTTTTCAGAAAATTGACAATCACCAAATTGGCTAAAAAAGTGTATAAAAATAATGTAGCGTCTGGCTAAGTATTTTGCACAGACATAAAAAGCATAAAGATTTTACCTAGATAAGAGATTAACTGCTTCGCTCTCTCCACTCACGTCAATGACAGATTTCCTCGCCACTTGAGTCCCTACACTAGTACTAACACTTAGTTCAGTCTTGAAGCTTTTACTTGTCCTTTTCTCTTGCCCATCCTCTTTGAAAACATCTATACTAATCGCTGCTTTCGTACAAGTCGTGTCTTTAGGCAACCGACTGTCAATCACCAAGCAACATTGAATCTTATTGTCAGTGATGTAAACACCACGTTCGGACGGCACAAGTTGGACTGATACGATCTTAAAGCAATCGTTAAGTTCGGCTAGTACGGGTTCCGTTTTATCTTTCAAATTTTCTTTTATGGACTTCATCATTTCTTCGTAATAGAAATTTCTGACTAGTATTTCCAGTTCGGGAGTACTTGCTATTGTTGCAGAGAGCTTTGTATATCTGTTGAAAAATAAGGGAACATTACATCTATACTCCAATCATGATATATAAATTAGTGTCAAAATCATTATGTTATGGACACAAGATTATTTTTTTATATAGGTACTAGATACTGCCCGCAACTTCGTATGCATTGATCGTCATATCTTGGAAAAAAATCTGGATATCTCAAAATAAAATAGGCTATGTGTTATTCTGATATATAAGCTACAATATTGCCTAAAATCAAAATCTATTTATTAGTTTTTGCGTGAAAGAGTAACACACATCTATCCATCGCCATAAACATTAACATTTATAATTTTAGTAGGATAGCTAGTGGCAAATAAAGGATACAGCCTAGTGACAGACGGACAGCAAAATCTTAACAACAGGGTTCGGTTTTTTATCTAAGCACGACTTCAGTAAACGGTCTTTGCAATCAACATACCTATCCATATCATTCATCTTCTTAGCCGCAGCAACCAACTCAAGCCTAGTCTGCGCGGCTAGATCTAACCAGCCTTCGTCTTCATAAGACCTTAGCGCGTCCATTAGAAACACTACGGCCTTACTCGTCTCGCCTAACTCCGAGTAAAATGCCGCTAAGTCACGGCCTATGAGGCGAGCGAATCTGTTGATAAAATAACAAAAGAACGATTAGAATAACCCTCAGTTGTAGAAACGTCCAACAAAAATTATCCGTTAAACCTTGTGCAGTTTTTTAATTAATAATATTATCATCATCATCATGTCAGCTTATGGACGTCCACTGCTGGACAAAAGCCAAGGATCTCCACAACGACCGGTCTTGCGCTGCCCACATTCAACGGTTTCCAGCGACTTTGACCAAGTCGTCAGTCCACCTTGTTGAAGGCCTTCCCACACTGCGTCGTCCGGTGCGTGGTCGCCACTCGAGAACCTTTCTGCTCCTTCGTCCATCGGTTCTACGAGGAATGTGCCCCGCCCACTGCCACTTAAGGTTTGTGATTCTTCGAGCTATGTCAGTGACCTTGGTTCTTCTTGTAATTGGTAATAACAATACAATTATGTGAATGGAGTCTTTACATGTCACCACTGCTCAAAAACATTCACGGCAACAATAGGTAGGATACGTCAGCCATGCGTGAACCCATATCAGTGACTGATAATTGGATGTGATTGTCGTTGTCGAAATCGACATGGAGTATCGGAGTATTAGCTTAATTGACCTTTTTGTAATAAGACTAATATGTATATGTAGTAATATAACAAACTTGTACACTTTATTAATCTAATAAATCAGTTTATAAAATACTCAAGAATTTCAGAATATTTTACTTACCTTAACCTCCCAATATGTTTATAAGTGCCCATAGCCAATTCAGCTAATTCAAGGTAGTACTGTTGAAACGCTGTTTTGCTGCAAAGCGCTTTCTTCAAGCGGTCAGTGGGGCACGGTTGTTGGTTATTAGGTTCACTGTCGCCCATGCCAGACGATAGCATTACTACAAGGTGTAGCTGTTCTGATGTTGGGTCGGGTGAACCAGGTAGTAAGCCACAGAGTTTTCCTAATTCGTGGAGCTGGAATGTTATGTTTTGATGTTGGGTAATTATACTTTAAAGTCAACAAAATATTTCGGCAAATTAAGTGTTGGCTCAAATATGTATGAAGATAGCTGGTATCTATGGTAGTTACACATATCTATGGTTATACATTATTGAATACTAACAGTCTCGTACTTTAACACTCATCTCGTTAAAAACTCTTCTAGACACATTTTGTATCATATTTCGTGAGCGATATCAAAATTTACTTTGATTTCTAAGCTAGAGTTGGAATTGGTGCAAAAGGGATGTGCTATAAGTTATAGCCTATAACTCTCATATGAGAGAGAAGGCGTATGCCGCTATACTAGAGCGTCAAAAGGACTTATAATAACTCTTAATTCCCATTTTAAAATCACATATAAATTATCTTAAATATTCTCAAAATTACCTTATCCTTTGCATTATGTAAAAGAGGAGCTTGCGTCGCTGTACACTTCTCAAGCGCACTGTTATTAGACGACAGTTTATCGCAAGCCCTTAGCGTTTCGGCACAGGCCAACTGCGCCCAACACGCGGCTGCTCCTTCCACAGCCGTCGCACCGAGTAGATTCAGCTCGATCAGTGTATTGTGAACAGTAGTTAGGCAACGAGAAGCGATCTGAAATAATTAAGCAGTTTTTAGGCATAGACAACACAATACAGCACAAATTACACAGACTAATAACAACAAAAACAGAAATAGGGACACTTCACAAAAGAGGTAGCTGATGTGTCGTTTTTTTTTAAATACATTTCTAAGGGACGTCTAGATATCCAGTCGTTTAAGGTTAACTACTATCTAAGATTAGAGTCAACAAATCACGTTCTTTTGATTTAGGCCTTTTGAGAAAGCCAAGAGTTGCAAGTCGCATCTTGCCACAAATCGTGAGGTCAAAATGAACAAATAGACATTTAAGTAAGAGTTCAGATTCATGGGTGATATATACGAGTATATTCCACGTCTCTCTTATTATTTCTTTGAACGAGAACTGTCGAGATTATTACCATCAGATAATTTTTTTAATCGATTTAAACAGTAGAAAAAAGAGGAGTAAGTACCGCACCGAACAATAGTTTGCACTAAAAATATGCACAAATGCACCTAACTGTCGCACTAAGTGCAGTTTTGCGCTATAATTGGCAAGTCACAGATGGTTGGTCATGGAGAAAAGTCTTGGAACTTGGACACAAATTGTTAAAAGCACTATAAATGTAAAAGTATGAGGTATAGGCATGTTTGGAATTCTATTTGGTAAATGCGTTCTTAGGTTCTGTATAAATAATTACGTTTATTTGAGGGAGATATTATACATAAATACGGTTTAAGATACATTTATATTAAATATTTTTGTTGTAAAACGATGGAAGTTGTTGGTGTCAGTTCTATTTTGCCACCTGATCCCTTTTTATTTACAGTCATGCTAAGCTAAATCATTAATCAATTAAAAATTAAATATATTTAATGATAAACCTTTGATAACCATGGTTCCTACAAATAATAACCTTTCATTTGATACATTCGCAGCAAATGCAATTTGATATTTACTCTGCCGGCTCCTAAACAGCAATTAAACATAATTGTAATATTTGATTCAATGAATAATGCACACAAACATTAATTGGGTGCAATTAACCAACAAGTGTTTGCCTCTGGCGGTATTTTTACTTATTGCATCGAATGCAATTTTATTGTTTCCTGCATTATTTGTTCAAATGATTCAAATTGTTTTTTAAACATTTCTTCAGGTCTGTTTGTCTTGTTATTCAGTCTCTAAATAACGAGAAAGAGACAAGAATAATTCGTTTTAAGATTCAATTATTGTAGTCGATACAATCCGTCTAAGATACATATTGAAGAGGATTTTAGGCTCTCTTGAAATTACTAAATTACAGACTCGTAGACTTGAAGGAAAGGTTGAGGGCAAGAGAGGCAGAGGAAGGCCGCGACGTACTTACTTCACTCAAGTAAAAGAGAAAGTTAACGTCATGTCGTATCAAAAAGTTAAAGCACTGGCAGAGGATGGCGAACACTTCACCGACAAGAGTCTAACTCTTAAATTAAAAGATGATGAGGCTTCAATAATGATAACGAATGATCACTTACCTCCCAAGGTTTATTAGTTAGTAATAACATGGCACTTTGTCTCTGAAAGAGATAGCTTCTGAAATCCAACAGCGACGCTTTCCTTTTCACGATGAGCTCGCGCAGCCTTTGCGGCACTAAGGCCGTCAGTCTAACGGCCTGCCACGACGTGATTGGCTGGCGAAAAGTGTCCAGCCATTTTGGACTAGCTGTCACACTTGAATTTAGAACGAATTGTGAGAATAATGCGTCGAGCTCGTCGTACTGTACTAATGATTCTTCGTACAAACCTAGCATTTCTAAGACAAATGCTAGTTGTTCCTGTAAATGGAATAAACATGTGAAACATAGGATTACATAAATGGTCAGAAGTCTGGTAACTAATAAATGGGGATGATGACTACATTCAAAAATTCAAAAAATAATTAGTCCGTCTTTCAGGCTATTAAAAAATATTTGAAACACATTTTTTACCTGATCAAATACTAATGATGGACTTAAAAAAAAATTTTTAGTCGTCATGCCCATTATGTGGGTATTACTAAAAACAGGCGTATTTAAATTACCTGTAAGAGAAAGTATTTACAGAAATCCCATTCTGGATCATTCCGCTTTTCCCTTTGCTCGTGCATATGCTCTTCGAATTTCAACAACGCTTTGTTATACGCCACTAGTATTAAATGCCTTATTCGCGCCACCAACGCCCTCCATGACTCAGCACTCCTCGCTTCGGATTTTATAGGATTTATCACGGAGATAAATCTGTCTTCCGTTTGTTTAACAGCAAACTCTCCTTTGATTTTATCGAGGACCGTAGTCCGTGGTAGCAATTTGTTGGTCTTTCGGACGTCGTAGGTCTCTACCTGAACTATCATCCAGTCGGTAACGCCGTTTTTCTCGAGCTGTTTCAGCCATATTTCTATATCTTCTCTTAGCGTGGTTTTGTAGTATTCAATGTCCTGTAACGTTTGAGGTTGGTTGTGAATATTGTTGCAATATTTTGATATTTACATACGGGTTATGTGGTTATTTTTTTTTGAATTTTCTTAATCGAATTAAGGCGAGAAAATAATGTATGTTTTATGTTTTTTTTTTAATTTACTGTTTTTGGACTCATATTTGATCCTCCTAAGGTATGGATCATATAGTACCTACCTACAGCAATACTATGTTCTACCTCTTTGAAATAACGCAGCATACCAAACCACTGCCGTGCACGCACGGCATGCAAAATCATGATTTTGATGGACTGAAGAGTCACTTAACGTTTAATAACTAAGTACTTTATTAATTGAAATTGATAACTAATACTTGCTATCCCGTTATTAAGCAAAATAGCACTATAGGTAATAAAAACATAATATTATCGCTTATTAAGAGGAAATTCATTCTTATCTAGTGCGCTAAGCATTGAGGTAAACAGTTCCTTTCGCAAAGTTGCAATAAAATAACTGCGGCTCATGTTGCATTAAATAAAATCGCGAACAAGTACAAGTCAAGCAAGTCGCACATATATTTATTTTATATTAGACAACTGTCATCATCATCATATATTTAAGAGCCAGGCTCTTGTCGGTGGAGTAAACGCCATCTTTGCCTTTCTTCTGCCAGCAATTTCACTTCCTGATACGACACGACGACTGTATTTACATAGATTTCATTGTAATGATAACAAATCATCTCAATTTGTTGCCTGCCAACTACAAATCAGATCCGAAAAATTGTATTTGTAATTATATAACAAATACAATTTTTCGGATCTGATTCTCCATGTTATAGCCTTCAAAACTGTTGAACTTGTTTTTATGTAATTTTATAGCTTTTAAACATGAGTTTTATGACAGTATTAGGCAAAAATTTCGCCTTAATCTTTCACATCCCAGAAAAAAAAGAACAATAGAAAATCTATTGTGTCTGGGTTTATAATGGGTCATTGGGATGTGAGAGGTTAATGCTTCTCAGAAAACTGATAAAATTTAGAACAGAGCCAAAGCTGTACCTTTGTTTTTACATGGTAAAAAGAAACAATACATCCAGTTCAGTATATTTCGCGTTTGCGCACAACAAGTTTTATAAATATATCGCATGGCGAAATTATTCCATAGATTAATTACATACACTCACTAGGTAAACTTTTATAAATAAAAGCTAATTACTTTACAATACCTATAACTACAAATCTATTGCTAAATGTAATCTCATTGCATAAAAATTAAATGTAAATATCTCATCAATTGATACATGATTTTCACAGTATATTAATAGACATGTAATAAAGAAATCATACCTAATTTCCTATAAGATACAATACCTACACTTATTTGAGTCTGCTTTTAAAATCTAACTGAAAGACATGATATTTTCCAATTAGATTTGCTATGACCGGATCTGAAATTACAACTGATTTAGCTGAGTAAAAACTTCTTGTAATATTTATTGCACTAAGAGTCCATATTTGCATACAGTGTGTTTATTCATTCTTTATATACAAGGGTTGAGATATACTCATGAAAGTAAAGAACTTTACAAGTGTCTAATACAGCTTATTAGACATTTTCATCACAACCTTATGTCGTTTTTCCAACCAGAATTAATAAGTGGTATAGTTACACTAAATTCTAATTCAAAATAATCTCTAGACCCTAAACCTTAACCCTTTGTAATAAGCAAAACGAGTTATTAAAGTTCGACGTTAGTTCGTTTAGTTTGACGTTTTAGCTATGCACAAAACGTCAAACTAAACGAACTAACGTCGAACTATCTTTAAAACTCATTTTGTAATAAGGGAGTTGGAGTACGAAAACACCCAGTATTATAGCATAATAGTTGGTCTATTTTTCACTTAATAGTATGTGTCAAATGCAGTCAGCAATGAATTAAGTATCACGCTTCAGTTACTGCTGCAAGTCTAGCCTTAACGTCATGGTTGCATGATCAAATTGTATATGTTCAATAAGTATAATTGATAGACAAGTAGAGCTTATAACTTAAAAACTGAAGTAGAAAGAAATATTCCATATCTTAAGTTGTTACTTTTTGATTAATTATAGCATAAGCGAATATTGAAGTCGCTAATAAGCAGCAGTTTATGATAATATATATTCATTTTGTACCAGAATTTATTAAATAATATTAAACTACAATAATTATAATTAGGAGTTATGAATCATCACATTTGTTAGAACTGTATCTGATAGAGAACTACAATAGTGCTGAGATAGTGCTCAATCATTCTTTTTATCTAAAATTCGAAATGAAGAATTAACAAACTACTTATATTATAAATGTCAATGTTTGTGCCGCAGGATGGATGGATGGATGGATGTTTGTTACTATTTCATGCAAAAACAACTGAATAGATTTTTATGAAATTTGGCACTGTTGTAGCTTATGTAAGAGAATAACACACAGGCTAAGTATAAAATGTTAAGATAGCATATTTTTTTCCGAGATATGATAATTGCTTACGAAGTCGCGGGCAGCCTCTAGTCTTTTGATAATTTAAATAATAATCAATGAACTCACCACACAATCAGTCCAGTAAATATGAAAAATGGGGCGTTTCAGTAAATTCTGTTCAGGTTGCAGCTTTTCCTTATTGTATTTGATGAAGGATGCTTCGAGGTAGACCGACTTGGTGACGCGGCCGTAAGAGCGCCGCCATTCGCACGAGTCTTGTGGTATTGCTGCCACCAGCGGGGCTTCTAATGTGCAAAATAGGTTCCAGTCTCCAGCACCTAGGTTAATTAAAACACAATTATTAATCATACCACCATTATCTAATTATTTATTAGCTTACCAAATAGATGCTACAACATATAATATGAATCAATATAGAAAGAAATGATGCCATTAACTGGGCTTTTGTCCCCAAAATTTTGAGTTTTTCAAACATAGGCAGGCTTCAATTGGCCCTATTAGGCAGTTATATCTGAGAATAATTTGTAATTCATTCTTCAGTTAATTGACAAAATGTATGTGAACAGTCCTGACTATAAATTATTTTTAAAGTAACTTAATTCTAAAGCGCATACCAGTATTCTAACAAAACATGTGATACAAAAAAAGGAAATCAAAAATACTCAACAGATCCACCTATTTCAAATCTAAATAGGGTAATTGAAGAAATATGCAATTAAAGATCAATATTCATCATGATTATTACACTTATTCTTATTAAAGTTGGTCAATGCTAAAATGTAGGTAGGTACATACAGCTAAATTAAAGGAAAGCAGTGTATTAGCAAAACAATTTAAAAGTGAATTAATAAAATGTAATTGGTTTTGACGGTACGCACAAACGATGCAACGGATCTCTGTGGCAGTTAATTGGATATGTGTCTTGCTCTCCTATGAACATACTTTTACCACAAAATTCAATCTGATTATTTGACCTTATAAACTTACATGTCACCAAGGGTTTGTTGGTCATTCCTTCGCGGTCAGCTGCAGAGTTATTGACACCCTTCATTGTGCATCATCAGCAAAATACCTTAATTCTACGGGCATGACACACATAGAAAATCTCCTAATTATTAGTCGGAAACCACCCACTTTATTTTATCGTGATAATTTTTTAAGCACATCTGATTTTTACTTTTAGCCTCGATAGACTTTGAATAATAAGGAATTATAGAAACAGTAACAATGTATATAAATACGATATTTTCATGGAAAAGAAAATGAAAATTATTGTAGCCAAAATTATGTCTTGCCTGACCTGCTGTCAGGTTTTTTTTTTGTTTATCGTATAGAGGCGTGCAAAGAACATTTGTACATACTGCCTGGTATCTAATAAAGCCACCTGCACATTAGTCTATTTTTGGAAGCATTTCAATCTTCACTCTGTCCAATGTCTTTAATTGTATCCTTTTGAACCATCTAGTCAAAAAAATTCTAGATCTGAACATTATGACACATTGAATGAATCCGACCGATTTCGGTCACGGCGACCGCTTACGCCGAACTCTGCTGTCGTTGGTGTGCTCTCATGTGGCTGATGTAACCGATCTTTTTAGAAAATGTTCTACCACAGTGGGGGCATGTAAGCACACCATCGACAGTATTATAAGTTAATGCCACTGCTGGTCGGGCTTTTTGAGCGTCGCGCTTGGCATCAAGCTCAGCGCGCCGTTTGACTTCAAAGTCGCGGACCTTGGTCTTAACTAGGGTCCGCCACTCCGGGCGTTTCGCCGCCTGCTGTTCCCAATGAGACGGCTCAATGTCACATCTCTTCATGTGGCGCTTAAGAACATCTTTGTACCTGAGGAGTTGACCGCCATGCTTTCGCTTGCCCTCCTCAAGTTCAGAGTAGAAGATGCGCTTAGCCACTCTCTGCTCAGACATCCTTGAGACGTGACCACACCACCGGAGTTGTCGCCTCATGATATACGCCTCAATGCCACCTACATTGGCTCGGCGAAGTACTTCCGTGTTCCGCACATAGTCAGACCATCGGATTTTTAATATTTTCCTTAGACATTTGAGGTGAAAACGGTCTAACATGCGAATATGCCGGCGATATAAGGTCCAAGTTTCGGCTGAGTATAGGATGTTGGGAAGTACAACTGACATATAAATAGAGATCTTAGTAGCGAGCTTAAAGTCGTGGGAAGAGAAGACCTTGGTATCCAGCTTACCGAACGCTGCCGCAGCAGCACCGATCCTGCTGTTGATCTCCGCATCAAGGTCGCACTTAGATGTGATTGTGCTCCCCAGGTAGCGGAACTTATCAACCTGCTTCAGCTCGTCCCCGCCGAGTCTAATATTCAGTGCCTCACGACCGTCGATGTCAAGGGACATCACTTCCGTCTTTTTGACACTGATTTTTAGGCCGAACTTGCGGCAAGACTCGTCGAAATCAGACATGAGCTGCTGCAGGTCGTCTGGGGATTCTGTTACGAAGCACAGATCATCCGCATACAAAACCTCAGTTATCTCAACGCATGAAACTTTTGTGCGGGCTTTAAGCCGCGCCAAGTTAAAAATGTTGCCATCTGTGCGGAAGCGGATGCGAATGCCTTTAGAGTTAGTTTGCAGAACCTCTTGTACTACAACTGAAAAGTACAACGCGAACAATGTGGGCGCTAGAACGCACCCTTGCTTTACCCCACAGGTAACGGGAAAGAAAGCCGATTGTTCTCCGTTGACAGCGACGCAGCACTGCATGTCGTCATGCAGGAGTCTTAATAGTCTGACAAACTTCTCTGTGCACCCTAATTTTCCTAACACAACCCATAAAGCTTCACGAGGCACACTGTCAAAGGCTTTTTCAAGGTCTACGAAGCAAAGATACATGTTTCGACCTTGTTCTCTGCTCTTCTCTTGGAGTTGGCGTATTGAGAAGATAGCTTCGCAGGTGCCTCGGTCAGGTCGGAAGCCAAATTGAGTCTCCGGCAGCAACTTTTCAGAAAGGCGGATCAAGCGGTTCAGTAATATTCGGGCGAATACTTTCCCCGGAACAGAGAGCAGCGAAATGCCTCGGTAAGAATTACAGTCAGTACGGTCACCTTTGTTCTTATATAGGGCTTTTATGCATGACACTTTAAAAGTAGATGGCACTTGTTCATTTTTCCACATAAGATCAAAAAGTTCCCATATTACCGAGTGCAATTCATCACCTCCGCATTTCAGCAGCTCACCGGGGAGACAGTCAATGCCCACCGCGCGTTTATTTGGCTGTTGCTTAATGGCACATTATCATACGATGGGACAGGATCAGCGGAAATCCATACGGATCCGTTCGGCGTCCGTGCCATGTACTTAACGGAGTTGGCGCCAAGATGCCAACAAAAAGCACAAGCTTAACAAACAAGTGTTGCCATATGAAAACTTGCGGTAAGTACCGGTTTTAATCTGTCATTCCCTAAGTCGGGCAAAGGAATTTAGGCATTTTGGGCATTCTTCCTAAGCTCTTGCTAATTTGTGATTTTGTGATTTCTTTTCTATATTGTCTTTGCGCTACTAAAATGTCGCATACTGTTTTTGTATCAACTAGCAATAAAAAAAAGCGATTTTCATAATTTATACATGATTTTGGTGTTCAAAACAAAGTTTATTTTCGGTATAAGCCAGGAGTAATACAGTGAGAGCTAACAGGTAACTTTTTTCATATTTAGGTCCATATGAGGGGGTTCTTTCTCGTAATACTACTTGAAGACTTTATTTTTCGCTATTTATTTCATTTGCGTTAATTGTGTTAGGTTAAAAAGGGTATAGTTATGGGGTTGTTGCCATTACCTTGGTTGTAATAAGTGGTGTTTGTGATTGAACATAGCTGAATAATGTGCATGAAGTGTTGATCCTATGATTTAGAACTTCAGTATTTTTACGATGGTTTCCAATCAAAATAGGCAATGAGAATACTGAAATTGCTATAAAATAGTTCCTAAGTGTTCCTTTGTCAATAACTTATCACAGGAAAGTCACTAGTTATTCAGTGATAAGCAGGGCCAAGGTGAAATTATTCATTTATTCTTAAGGGTTACATATGTGCATAAAATTGCGAGGTTAGAATAATGTAAGTTAAACACTATCTAAACACTGAATTTCTCACATTATGCATTAACTTATGCCAATGATTGCATGGCCTACAGAAATTAGATCAGATAAGCGAGTTGTCACAGAGCTTTGTTACATGGGTAGGCACTAAGGATAGGCATTTTGTGAAATTTAAATAATTAGGTACTTTTAAAACTTATGTTCTTTATCATTGTCCATTATGAAAAGTTTAAAGTTAATTAATTTTGTTGCACAAACATCCTTTAAGAATTTCAATTGATTCTATGTCACATTAATAATAATACCCATTATGTTTGATTAATATTTTTATTAATTTGTTGTAATAGAAAGCAATGCAATCAAATTTAAGTTTAATTTTAAGTTACCTACAAATATAGCCTTTTTGAGTTTGATATGAAATGAAATGAAAATTTATTTAATCTTGTAGGACAAGTTTTACATCACATAAGACGGGTCATTTTTTAATGTTTATGCTAGGTTCGCAAGAGTGCAGTTTTCCCCAGAGAAGAATCTAGCAAGAAACTCTATAGGGTGGCTCTTTGTTTGAATGGATAATATTAACAGAAAGTTCGCCTTAATATGTTTTCAAATACAACCTTTCAAATGATGTTGGATGACAGATATGGAAATTGTTCTGCCATACAACTCTACTCCACAAAATTCTTTATTACTACTACCAAATACAAACCCATATTTATGGTATGTACCTACTGAACTGACCACCTTGACTTTTTTCACATTCATATATGTACAATAATGTACATAGGTATTTTGATTACCACTATTAATCTATACATTATGCTCAAATTAAAACGAGGTAATCTGTTATTGGCTTCAATAGTATATAAGATACTTTATATATATATATATATATCTTTTAATCTTATTTTTAACAAGGCTTCATCCACTCTAAGTGGCTTTGCCAGCCTCATGGGAGCATTCAATTATTTATTGATCAGCTAGCTTAGCATATCACTCCGTGACAAGACGTTGTCATGCGTTTGTCACGCTTACGTCTCTGTCTATAGTTTTAAATGTGATAAGGACAGCATGCGTGAGATAATTGTCGCGGCACGCCGTGCTAAGCCCCCAGGTTACAAAGCTTGGCTTAGGAATAAAATCTACTTCTAATGTAAGCAGTTGATTACCCAAATACAATTAGGTAAATGAAAAATTAAATCATTGTCACCCACCCGATGAAACTCCACTGCTGGACAACCTTCCTTTGTTAATAACAATAGTCTGTAGATAAAACGAGAAAAAAAATGTTGTATGTGGGCTTAATATGGGAAATGGGCTCCATATGTAGTTCAAAGAATACCATCTCTTTCAAATGTCTCTAAGAAAGGACCTTGGGAAATTTTGGGTACACATCTTGGAATTAAATGAAAGTAGTGTCATTTGTTAGCTATAAGGATGCATATTATTTCCTTTTATGGCGACACACTCAATATCTAAAGTCAAAGTACTGTTTTTTACTCTTAAAGATTGCAAGTACCTGACTAGTCTGTAGATATGCTCCAACAGTAATGCGACCTATATCAATCGATAGCTATTCAAACGGCGAGTATTTCACCAAAAGACGCCGTTGTCAAAATCGAAGGCCAACTTGACGTTAATCGACGCCAAAAAAATTGCAAGTATCGGACTAGTCTGTAGATATGCTCCGACAGTCATGCAACCTATATCAATCGATAGCTATTTAAACGGCGAGTATTTCACCCATAGACGCCGTTGTCAAAATCGAAGGCCAACATGCCGTTAATCGACTCCAAAAAAATTGCAAGTACTTGACTAGTCTGTAGATATGCTCCGACAGTCATGCAACCTATATCAATCGATAGCTATTTGAACGGCGAGTATTTCACCCATAGACGCCGTTGTCAAAATCGAAGGCCAACTTGCCGTTAATCGACTCCAAAAAAATTGCAAGTACCTGACTAGTCTGTAGATATGCTCCAACAGTAATGCGACCTATATCAATCGATAGCTATTCAAACGGCGAGTATTTCACCAATAGACGCCGTTGTCAAAATCAAAGGCCAACTTGCCGTTAATCGACGCCAAAAAAATTGCAAGTACCTGACTAGTCTGTAGATATGCTCCAACAGTAATGCGACCTATATCAATCGATAGCTATTCAAAAGGCGAGTATTTCACCAATAGACGCCGTTGTCAAAATCGAAGGCCAACTTGCCGTTAATCGACGCCAAAAAAATTGCAAGTACCTGACTAGTCTGTAGATATGCTCCAACAGTAATGCGACCTATATCAATCGATAGCTATTCAAACGGCGAGTATTTCACCAATAGACGCCGTTGTCAAAATCGAAGGCCAACTTGCCGTTAATCGACGCCAAAAAAATTGCAAGTACCTGACTAGTCTGTAGATATGCTCCAACAGTAATGCGACCTATATCAATCGATAGCTATTCAAACGGCGAGTATTTCACCAATAGACGCCGTTGTCAAAATCGAAGGCCAACTTGCCGTTAATCGACGCCAAAAAAATTGCAAGTACCTGACTAGTCTGTAGATATGCTCCAACAGTAATGCGACCTATATCAATCGATAGCTATTCAAACGGCGAGTATTTCACCAATAGACGCCGTTGTCAAAATCGAAGGCCAACTTGCCGTTAATCGACGCCAAAAAAATTGCAAGTACCTGACTAGTCTGTAGATATGCTCCAACAGTAATGCGACCTATATCAATCGATAGCTATTCAAACGGCGAGTATTTCACCAATAGACGCCGTTGTCAAAATCGAAGGCCAACTTGCCGTTAATCGACGCCAAAAAAATTGCAAGTACCTGACTAGTCTGTAGATATGCTCCAACAGTAATGCGACCTATATCAATCGATAGCTATTCAAACGGCGAGTATTTCACCAATAGACGCCGTTGTCAAAATCGAAGGCCAACTTGCCGTTAATCGACGCCAAAAAAATTGCAAGTACCTGACTAGTCTGTAGATATGCTCCAACAGTAATGCGACCTATATCAATCGATAGCTATTCAAACGGCGAGTATTTCACCAATAGACGCCGTTGTCAAAATCGAAGGCCAACTTGCCGTTAATCGACTCCAAAAAAATTGCAAGTATTTTTTTGACGTTCATTAACGGCAAGTTGGCCTTCGATTTTGACAACGGCGTCTATGGGTGAAATACTCGCCGTTTGAATAGCTATCGATTGATATAGGTCGCATGACTGTCGGAACATGTTTACAAGATTTTTTCATACAAGGTGTGTTTTTCATACTTCAAGTTGGCAAAACATTAGTTTATAGATATTTTTCGACTTTTTCCTCATACTATAAAGTGATCAACGTCTTAAGCTCTATCGTTTGAGATAATAATAACCCTATATAAAATCTTGTACCCAGACTCCATACTCCCAGACCCATGGTCCTTTAAGTTTTCTATTTATTTTATTTGAAGACATGGTCATGGTGGAACAATCATATTCATGCACTGCACTGAAAGTATTTACTCTAGTTTTGCTGTAGCCATCTCAATATGGAAAGAGTCATAAGTTTTATTAGGTATTCATTCATCATTTAATTTAAGAGTTAGACTCTTGTCGGTGGAGTGTTCGTCATTTAGGCCTATCCTCTGCCAGTGCTTTAACTTCTTGATACGACATGACGTTAACTTTCTCTTTTACTTGAGTGAAGTAAGTACGTCGCGGCCTTCCTCTGCCTCTCTTGCCCTCAACCTTTCCTTCAATAATGTTTCTCAAGAAACCGTAATGTATTGTATATTAGGTACTACATATTCTGAAGCTAGTGATGCTGAAATTTAATATATGAATATTGATTTTGTTAATATTTGAATAAAGTAAGCAAGTACCAACAACAATACACTAGCCCTACACTACATATTTGTGTTGATGTTAGTCTAACTAAAGTCATTGTAGCTACCTTGAAAGCATTTTGTGTTGAGATCAGTCACATGCATATGCAATCAAATGTAAGGGCGACATTTTAAGTCGAAAATCCCCCCCGCCTCATATTTCGCCCCAAGGGAAAGCGAGAAAAATCTGCCATTCTTGTATAAAACTGCTATAACGTAGCAAGGTTTTAGTTATACTTGTAATTATATACGTACATATTAAAGGTACACTAAAGTAAATTACTCGCAAATGTAGGCTAAACAATAAAGTTTGTTATGTCTCCAATTACAAAGGCATTTTATAGGTATAGGAGTAACTGAAGTCGAGTCTTCAAGGTTTTGATGTTTATTTCGAATTCAATTATGTATTTATTTTTATTTCTGAGAATTTGTCTATATTTATTAGAAATATACAGCTTTGACCCTGGAATTAGCACTGCTGGAGACGAGTCTCTAGGTAGGTGTGTGTAAAGGCTTTCACGGCCTTGAGGAATTGTTATCATTTGAACTAGAGGGAACGTGGAAAAGTATATAAAGCATGCCAATGACTGTCATTCGTAACTAAAATTCACATGTATCTTTAGTAAGCTTTTTTGCCATCCTATCACCTGCGTCATTCGTAAAAAACACTCTTTCAGCATGTATTTTATGCGCGGTATCAATCGTGATATAAATAAAGGATTCTCGGTCTGCATAATGATTTGATGCTTGAAAAAACTACTTTATCTATAATATTTCTAGCTTGAAACATCGATTAAAATGAATTTGTCGACATCTATGCCAAAGCAATGTGCACAAACGTGCACGAACTTTTACGCGGTCGAAAAGAAATAACCACCTTTTCGAGCATTCGGTTATCTGCAGCTTGAGGTGTTGTGTTACATACATTAACCAAAATGGCGGCGAAGAAGGAGGATCAAATTAAAAATATAATGGCTAGATACTTAAATTTTGTCCTCACTTTGGTGCACAGATAAGGATACGAACATTAGAACTACCTAACGGATATCCGTTTAGCCAACATTAGTATATGTACTTTATGATTCATACGTTGTGTAAATTCACATTACCTCTTAATTAGTGCCTACGGAACCATAAATACAAGAGTTAGTCCGTACGTCTGTATAAAAATATTTTTCATGAATTTCGTATATTCGATTTATCTAACGCATATGAAGTCGGCATAACTATTCCTCTCTTCTGAGGTCAGCTACTAAATTTTCAGATTATTTCACGTATTGAAATCTTAAAATTCAGCCTGGATGTTCTTGTCATTGGAATTAGCATTTATTTTGTCTGGCTGGGTGGGTCCGTAAGATCACTCTTGGCAGTGGCTCGGCTAGGATCAGCCGACTATTTTGCTCCTTATCTTACGCGCATTACTTTGATTTAATTTAATTTGTAAACAGTAAAACTAGTGATGGACGATTCATTTTTTTATTGGGACGTGGGGCAGTACAGTACGTATATTTTACTTATTTTTAAGAGGAAATTATACTTTTCAAAATTTTATTACGGACTTCAATTCCATAGGTGGCTAAAAATTGTCACTTAAACTTTATTTAACTAATATCCTAAAGTCAAGTGAAGGAGGCAACTTACCCCTACTACCTACTACCTTTTTTAAACTACTTCAAAAAAAAGGGGGAGTTTCTCAATTCGACCGTATATATATATATTTTTTTTATATATGTCCACGCAAAACTTCGTCGTTTTTCACTTTTCGTTCATGGTTTCTGATCCTAGATATGACTATATACAAGTGACTTAGTATTTTCTTGGTAATAAGTATGCGATTTCCATACATTAAACTCTGGAACGTGTAACATGGTTGTGACGTTCATTCAAGTGGAAGTTATTCGGCTCGAAGATGAAATACGGAAATCGCATCGAATCTAGAAATTGAAATATTTCATATTGCGCTAGATTTACTGAACCGTATTTGTCGCATTTAAAAAAAATACCTGTTAATATAAGTGGATTTCAATAGATTTGCGAAGACGATGACGCCGATATCACACCACCGAAAGGAAAGCGATTAGAAAAGACTTTTCTATTGTCATTTTTATTTTATTATCAGTTTTTTTATCATAAATCTTATCACTTCCCTCATCTATGTCTTATTTTACAATGAAAATAACTTATCGAAGTAGGGATATATTCGAGTTTCATATTAATCATAATCATAATCTCTATTGCTCTTCCTCAAAGTTTTCGAAAATTATTAACAATAATTTACAACAGGTACATATTGTGGACCTCATAGAGCACGGCAAACGGAGAGAGAAAGTCGTATTGAGTTACTTTAGATTATATAAGCTATTATTTTTATTTACTAATGTTATTCTTATGATAATGCTGATACAAGCGACCTAAATTTACTTTGACGTGTAAACACGACGTAAACAACACTGACAAAGTGACGGGTATGTTTACCGGTAATGTTTCGCCTATTTATGTGTTAACAATTAGTAGATTGTACCTACATAAAATAACATTCATTTAGGTTTTTAAGTATTTCTTCATCTTCTCCTAAAGGTATCTTAATTATCTAGTGAATTCCTAGGTTTATTGTAGTCAATAAACATAGGAATTGTTAAAATAGCCAATCTTCTTTACCAATCCTGGTAAACATGATTGGGCCTGCGAGTGACGCCCTATCACTTAATTACCGTGTAGTATACTTTAAAATGGCTGATAAGGAGGCAATAAGATTACAAAGAAGTGTGAAGAAGTTCAGAAGCTTGCGACTAATTCTTCCGATTTCAACCCTACAGATTATAAATGTTGTAAAGGCCAAAAATTTTATCGCCTTTTACGATAGTTTGATACAAAGGTCGTTGAATTGAAGTACCTCCTGATAGTTAAACTAAATAAACAAATATACTTTTATATTTGTTGAATGACACGTCTTAGTTTGCGTTGTTGATTTAATATGAATTTTGAGCTGACGACAGCTACAATAGTGATTCTAAGAACTTTTGAGTTGTTGATAAAGAAATGACACCTACAATGTTGTTTCCTTTAAAAGTAGAATTCGTTTCTCTCGGATATTACGTGCGTGGGTTAATAGACATCAACATTTTAACTAATTCTAGGAACTTTTCTATTTTGATGTAGACATAAAAAACGTCGGAAAAAGCTATTGATCTATTTATAACTTTATTCCATAAGTTCATCCGTAACTAAACGATCTCTATACCTACTAGAAAACTATATAACATTTCTATGCTTACCTACTTTAGTGTTTCAAATTATATATTTATTAAAGTATCTACTATATTTATTAAGCTTGCGAAGCTCTCTGCATTTTTCCCACACTACAGTGACGAGCACGTCTAATCTAAAAGATTTTGCACTTGTAGCATATTGCTATAGTACCACCATGACAATTATTGTGAATTCAGTCATTTGCCAGAGCGGGGACTTGTTAGACGTATTTTGAAATAATAATAAGCAGGTTGTCACTTAAATTTCCCGTATCTATTTAAGCGTAAAAAAAATATAAATATAAATTTTGTTACGTTTCAGCCATGAACACAACGGCGCCGACTTCGGCGGACGCATGCCTCAGCATCGTCCACTCTCTCATGTGTCACCGGCAAGGCGGCGAGAGCGAGAGCTTCTCTAAGCGCGCCATAGAGTCACTCGTCAAAAAACTCAAAGAGAAAAGAGATGAACTCGACTCCCTCATCACCGCCATCACCACGAATGGAGCTCATCCCAGTAAATGCGTCACTATACAGAGAACTCTTGATGGAAGGCTACAGGTAATTTTCTACATTTTTAACTTAGCTTTTTTAGGAAAAAAAAGCTTTGTGCGACGTTTCGTATATTAAAACATTTGTGCCTGAACAACCTTAGACATTCACATGTTTGATTTAGCCACGTGACGCTAAGCCACGCAAATCCTGCGTCGCAAATTCTTGAAGTATCTCTGAATAAGGTCAAAAGAGTTGATGCTTGTGCGCATCTTTTGCCTTTTTAACATTCTTTTGAAAAATAGAAAAAACTCCACGATGATTGATCCACTTTTAATCACAACTAAAAAATCATGCTATCAGTAATGATAGGCTAAAACTTTCCTGAGCCAAAACCACACTTTTTGAATAATTCAAAGGGGCCGTCACGGAAGCCATTTTGTCTATTTAAAATATTCAATTTTTTACATGTCGTGTCTGCGAATAAAATCCTTTAATCTGAATAGATCGGACATCCTCTTAATCTTTAGCATTAAAAAAATACAGAAACGCTATTGCAACCATTCATTTACAAGATACAATTCGCAATTTTGTATAAATTTTTATTTTTCTATGTTTTAAATATCATCATGATAACCATTTGGAAAGTCGTTTCTTTTAGCAGTTTTCTTTACATTCTATTCACAAAAACGCGAAAATAAGTATTTATTGGTGTTATTAGAGATGTAATGCAATAGAGATGCCTGTTTGGCTTCGATCGCCTTGTCTACAAAAAAGTCTACTTCTAATAAGTTAATAAATAAACAAGAATATGGGTTAATTCAATTAAGATCCGTATTGAAAAATAAGGTACAGGATAACATCGAATTGATATGATTGAGAGCTACCTGCTGTGCTTATTAGTACTTGTCATCAATTAGATGGAATAAATTCAATAGGTATCTTACAGATTACAGTACCTACTTGTATTTTCAGTAATATGGGAAACTTTTCTTTTCATAACACACATGACCCAAGTTACGCATTGAGCTTTTAGCCTTTGGGAGCCCATATTTGTCAGAAATTGTCAGTAAACATAAACATATAAAAGTGGATGTATTAAGCTCTTTTCCCACTGTACCGTATCATACCATGACCGTGCTAGGACCGTCTCAGGCACGGAAAGAAACACTATACGGTTTGGCACCGTCGCGTATCATGCGCGGAGCGTATCGGTACCGGCAAATTGACGCTCCGTACATGGCACGCGACTATGCTGTCGGTGTCAGAACGGTGTAGTGGGCATTGACTTATACTTCAATACAAAGAATATTTTTTTGTCTGACACGGTCCGGTAACGGTCCTAGCATGGTCACGGTATGATATGGTGCAGGGGATAAACTCTGTTAACCAGCTTCCTCTACTTCTAGGTGGCAGGCCGCAAAGGATTTCCCCACGTGATATACGCCCGCATCTGGCGCTGGCCAGACCTCCACAAGAACGAACTGAAACACGTCAAGTTCTGTCAGTTCGCCTTCGATCTCAAATGCGACTCAGTCTGTGTCAATCCCTATCACTACGAGAGGGTTGTGTCGCCAGGAATTGGTGAGTTCGGTCGGTTAATTTGGACATTACATACGTCACATCTCCTTTCTATTAGGGTAGCGTCAAAATCACTTCATCTTTATGTGCTTATTTAATGATGTTTATATAGGAATATGCTTGTCGATTTAATTAGTGTACTCTAGGGGAGCAATTCTGATCTATGATCTGGCTGTGAGTGCATTGTTCATAAAACTAACTAGTTGCAGCAGTAATTAACTTAAGCAAGTTATGCTATAGCGAATACGAATACTTTTGTGTTGTCCGCATTTAAACATTTCCTGCGACATTTGGTCGTTTGTTTATCGTGTTATCCTACTAATATTATAAATGTCAATGTTTGTGCCGATGGATGAATGTATGTTTGTTACTCTTTCACGCGAAAGCCACTGAGCAGATTTTAATGAAACTACCATATTGTAGCTTACACATCAGAATAACACATAGCATAACGGATATTATTTTGAGATATCATGATTTTTTCCGAGATATGACGATAATTGCTTACCAAGTCGCGGGCAGCCTCTAGTATTTCATAAAACGTATTCAAATCAAAACATATTTCTCAGGTCGCTACAATTTGTTAAGAAACATCTATGTTACACGTTAAAGACCAACTTTAAATATGCGATAGCATTCACTTTCAAAAGGAAATGGGACAACCAGTGTAGAGCATCAGACATGTAAATATATTTATGTCGCATCCTTAAATATGCAACGCATAAGGCAAAGTTTACTGTGTAACAGTGAACTGTATGTCGTTAAAAATAGATTGGGAATAGATAATTTCATTGATAGCAAATTACAATGCTAAGATGCAACTGGATAACCTAAATTGTGTTCATGTTATATTTGTATGAGAGTATCTCGGAACCGCAACTTCGTATTTGTCGTCGTATCTTAGAAAACTTATGCAATATGTTAGCTTTTGTGTTATTTTGATGTGAAAGTTACAATATTGCTATAGTCTCACTTAACATCCTCGCCATCCATACATCCATCAGCACAAATATTGACGTCTAGGTATAGATAGTATTGAAAGGATTAAGGCCGTGGCCCCAGTAGGCAAACTGTTAGCGGCCGACTGAGTGAGCCGCTAATTTGTGGCGAACTGAAAGAGTTAGCTGCAAACTCAAATCAATGAAATCACCGGTTTTGGTGGGAGTCGGCCGCTGTCTGAGATAGTCAGCGCGCGTAACGCTGCAAACTGCGTACAGTGAGCGAAAACTAGCTGACTGTGGACACTCCGTTTCAAATATGGAAGGGCGTACTAAATCGATACGCCGCAAACTAGTTAGCCGCTAACAGTTTGCCTACTGGGGCCACGGTCTAATAGGATATGCAGTTTTCACATTCATGAGCAGGTTTATACTTTAAAATATACCGAACGATGCGTGTGTTTGAACGTCTTTGCTAGTAGATTTCGAAAATCACAATTCAAAGTCAGTATGTTTTCAATGTGAACTTACGATTCTGAGAGGCATGCACACTAAAATCAAATTTGGAATGGGGTCCTTTTATAAGTCGTTATATTTAAATGTTCTAGCTTTCCTCCTTTATTTTTTTATTTGTTATGTTTTTTTTATCGTATCTTTTTAATTTATAATGTAATATACCAATGAATAAAGTCTTTTTGAGTTGGAGTTTGAATCATCTAAAGCCAAAATTGTCCACAGATCTCTCCGGTTTGACTCTCCAAACCGGCCCGAGTAGATTGGTAAAAGATGAGTACACGGCGGGGCTGAGCGGTAACGGTATGGACATGGATACTGGGGAGCTGGTCACCATCCAGCACCACGCCACCAGCCCGCGCCATCACCACTCCACCATCCCTCATCACCACCAGCAGTTCCAGAACACCAACATCATCATCAACCAGGGACAAAGTATGAGCAAGTTGTAGTTTGTGTAAGGGATGTTGTTTTGTTACATGACAGTTACAATTGTACCAGCGATAACGAAGTACCTAAGTGAAGTTCTTCAAATACGATTAATGTGTGTATAATTACGGTCATCTCATAAAACAACACCCAATAGTATCGCTTTATAGTAGATATTTGTTTTACTTTGCAATGCATGCTAACTCTTTATTTTGCATTTTATTGATAGCGCCTGAAGGCGTTCCGAATATGTTCTCGCCGGCGCACGGACCCCGCGCCCCGATCAGACCACCGGGGGCCCCGCCGAAAATGGCACCTCCACCTCAAATGGGCCCTTCCGGTCCGCAGCTGATGTCTAACCACCCTAGCGGACCCCCAATGTCAGGGACCCCACAGATGCAGCCGACCACACCTCAGATGGGGCCGAGTACGCCACAAATGGGTCCCGGAACGCCACAAATGGGTCCCGGGACGCCGCAAATGGGGCCGGGTACACCTCAAATGGCGCCTGGTACGCCTCAAATGGGGCCAGGAACGCCGCAGATGGGTACAAGCGTGCCACAGATGGCGTCGCCGCGTATGGCGTCTGCTCCGACGCAGATGTCTCCAGGAACGCCCCAGATGCCCTCGATAAGCCAAGGCATGCAGATGCCAAGCCAGCAACAAATGGCGATGGCGCAGCAACGAGCGATTGCCCCCAAACTGGAGCCACCGGATACGATGGACGCGCGAGCGATGTGGCTGCCTAAAAGAATGAATCATTGTAAGCTTCATTTTTATTTTGCACCTTTATTTTATAGTGTCTGTCACTTTTATTTCGGTATTCTTATGCTGTGCCTTGCTTTTTGAGTTTTATTACCGTTTTTCTTTTAATATTTCATCCAACTAAACCTAATTAGTCATTGAGACAAAGTTATAGGAAGCACTTGATAACGACTGCTTCTAAGGTTTTCGAGTAGTTAATAGAAATGTTTTGTTTACGTCATTCTCCTGCCTGTGCCTTCAATAAAAGACTTTCTTGGCCTCCATACCCCAAAAGAAGTGTTAACACTGAACCTATATGTAAAAGTGTTTGTGATACAGCTGCGATGCCGGTGAGCATGTCGCCGGGTGGGACGACGCCGCTCATAGACAACAATAGTTCAACGTTCTTCAACTCTACAGAGCAAACCACAACAGAGACTCAAATCACGCAGACTCTGTCCGGGAACACAGGTCAGGAACCGCTCACCACCTAAAAGCCTTAACATTATATCGTTGCGAACCATCGAACATTGTTCGACCGCGGCAGTCTTTTGTTTAACATTTAAATTCAGAACGCGGTTGCCGCGCGAGCCATTGTTCGATGGTTCGCCGCGGTATATCGTGACGCGGCTTTATAATATTATTTGGTGCGCAGTCAATGACGTTGCTCAAGATTTTTGTTGTCGTTTGAAGTAAAAATAACCTAGTAAGTACGATAATCGACACTTATTGAAAATGTTCTCATGAGTGATTTGCATTACACCATAAATCATGACTGTCTGCAAAAATGTCCCCGCGTCAAATGTCTGTCGACTTGTAGCATATTTTCGTCTGCACAAAACAGAACGCCAGAAGATTTTGTGCTTCAATATATCTGTTTCGCCTTTCCCCATCGAGGTAGAAAGAGACAGATCTCCACTTGCTGCGATCCAAATACACTTACGGCCGAATACTGAAACGTCTCTCAAAATTGAGCAGTGCTTAAATATGAAATGTCACTTTCAAACGTCTAATCTAACGGCATAAAAATGTCATATGTATGAAAATGTCACTTTCAAACGTCTAATCTAACGGCATAAAAATGTCATATGTATGAAAATGTCACTTTCAAACGTCTAATCTAACGGCATAAAAATGTCATTTTCATATTTAAGCACTGCTCAATTTTGAGAGACGTTTCAGTATTCGGCCGTTAATCACTCATTTACCAGCTCTTATAACCATTAAGTCACTTCAAGCTCTAACAGGGGGGGCCCAATCTGGGTTTATAAGAGAGATACAGCACGCTGAATCACCAATTTTGGTGCCTTTATAGAAGCTTTAGTTCTTAAAATTCTCTTAAGCACCTCATTTAGCACTTATTCTTATTACCATATTGTTTGTTGGGAATTCCTACTCTTATCTACATTCATTAGGCGCCAGATAGTTGCACGTCGCGTCGGTTTAGGGTACACTTGACTTGGCAAGTAAACAAGTCCCCGATTTGATCGAGATACATTCGCCTTGGCCTTGTGAATATTTATCACCATTTCATGGAATAAGATGTGAGTTTTCTTGTCGCAATGCCTACATATTTTGTTGTATTGACAGCGGCGACAGTATGCGTGTCACCGCAACCAGGAGAGTCGTCACAGCAAAACGGGTTCGCGGCCAACAGTCCCGCTTCACAGCCTAGTCCGAGAACTCAACATCAGCAAGGTGAGAGAGATTAATAAGTCATTTTACAGTTGGCATTCTTATTTGTGAGATTCTGTTTCGCTGTCGTAGCGCATGACTAAATATATGGATGTACTTCGAGTTGAAGAAAAAGCTTTGTTATCGTATCTAACGAACATTGAACTACTTATCTTCTGGTTATTTTTGATACTGTCAGCTAACTAGCTGTCCTAAGTAAGTTATTCATTACAATTGTGGGGCTTTTTTCTGATTTTTGATTTACGAAAAGTGCAGTTTTAGATTGCGGCATTAATTTTGCAACTAGTTCTTTTATTAATGTAAGTATTCGTTTGTACAGGCACCTGGACAGGTAGCAACACGATAACTTATACGCAGAGCTTAGCGCCGCCCTCTGTCGCGCCAGTGCCAGTAGATGCGCCATCACACCATCATCATTACTGTAAGTCCACTTTTGTTTTATATATTAGATTAAAGGCCTGACGGAGCGCAGCGCAGAGCATTTTTGATTGTCATAAGGTTGCCTGGAAGATATTGCTACTTAGCAATAAGGCCGCCTGTTGCTTCTTATATTCTTGTTTGTGTCTGTACCTTATATCTTTTGTGCAATAAAGAATATTTGTATTGTATTGTATCGACATTGTTCTCATTATTAGAATAATATTCAAAATCAGTTTACACATCAAATGGGCATCGGCACATCGAAGTGACTTATATGTGAATGTTGTGTCAACTGATCCGCTATATCAGGTGTGCGCCGGCCTATACCTTATATGTAGGTTCATCTGTAAAAGAGGTTGCACCTGACTTCGTATGCATTTATTGTGATACCTTGGAAATTTTCATTCATTCAAAGCAGCGAATACGATACTTAATTACGAAAATATCTAGGAGCTTCGAAGGTAAGTGGTAATGATAAGTATACATTTGCGTGTCGTATGTAGTGTTCCAGAAAATCCTTTAAGAATTTTGATCATATTTTTTAAATTTCATTGCTATTCTTCCAATTAATTTTCCTTTGATTCTACGGCTTTCCCTATTTTATGGTTTAATCATTAATACATAGGTTTCTTCAAAATTACAACCAATAACCTAATGAAGCCTTAAAACGAAAACTTTGAAAACTTTTCGGTGAGTAAACAAAATTTGAACGAGATATCCTTTCGCGGTGCCAAACAGGGCTAAAAGGCGCAGGCTTGTGGCATCACGCATGCGCGTTTCAACCTCCCTTAGGTGCAAGTTAACTTCGGATGCATTACTCACCTCTATTCGCCGCGTAAACTTTGCCCGGCACATCCACCTGTTGAGAAATACCCCGCATTTAATCGCTGTACTTATACAAAAACTCTAATTAATATGGAGTCTCGCTGCAAATCAAAATCCAAGCCCTCAACTTCTTCTGAAATGAAAAGTGAGTTTAATGTTCTAGAGAGTAGGTGTAAACAAATTAATGCATGGACATTAGTTTTTTGATGTCACGTAATTTATAATTTTGGTTTTTGTTTAAAAAACAATTTTGTTCCTGACTATCTGATTTATTAAATTTATTTTCGTACATAAATCCTTGTTTAAAAAGGTTTTTTCTGCTTTAAATGTTGTAAAAGTACCTAATTTAAAAAGCTGTGAAAATATTTGGTAGGCATTTAATATTGAAAAACATTTTAAAAAGTCGGATTGTTTTGCCTAAACCGTTGCGTTGTATTTCGTTGGTTTCACGCAATGTTCCGGAAAAACCCAAAACGAACTTGGTTTTTCGTAAGTGCGTGTGCAATGTTGCAATCTTACGAATGAAACATTAATTAGGTTTTTATAACCATTGCAATCACTCAGAAATACTAGCCGCCACCAACAGAAATGTGTGGAGAAGCATGGGAGAGGCTTTTGCCCAGCAGTGGGACAATATAGGCTAATAAAATAAAATAAAAACTAGTTAACGCCCGCGACTTCCTACACATTATTCAGCCGTCATATCTTGAAAAAACCTCAAGATGACATAGCTAAGTGTTATTCTGATGTGTAGTTTACAATATTGTTGTTTTATTAATCAACTGGTACAAACGTTGACATTAATAATAATATTTATGGGATAGTAGGATGTTGGTTTAATAATGCCTATCTACACACATCCGGGACGTGACCGGGCCGTGGCCTGTCAGAAGGGAAAAAAATACGTCGTCGGGACGTGTGTGAACGAATTCATAGAAAATGTATGGAATGATATTTTTTTTCTAACACGGCCCGGACGTGTTTTGATAGACCATTATTCGTATTCTATAACGGATCGCGACGCGTTTTAATGCGATCGTGCTGGCTTTTTATCTTAATAATGTGTCTTATTTTTAGTATTTTAAATTACGTTACAGTCTCTTTTGAGATATTGGATTTTCATAGGTTTATTTTTAATTACAATATGTTCCATTAAAACTATGATCCGTTTTATAAATGTAAATATAAAATAGGCGTTTGTGTGATTTACTTATAATCATATTATAATTACTGAATGAATTTTGACACATTTTTTAAGATGACTCAGGCAGGATTCACGTAAACTAGGTTTAGTTGTTTTTTTATAGATGTTACCTAATAAGATGCAAATATATGAGTATTTGCATTGCATGCATGTATAATTATGATTATAAACAACTTTTACTGAAATAACTTCAAAAAGTGTACATCTACATGTACTTGGAATAAAACATATTTAAATGTTGTTAGTATTTGCATCTAGTTAAATAACTCTCTATAAAAATCTACGCACAAATGATTGTTCTTCAATGCAAAATGGGTGTCTCGTCGGCAGTTGAGAGAAAGATGTGCACTTATGCACAAAAAGACAGCTTATAGACATTTTCTGAAATAAAACTGTTAAGACGTATATTTAAATTTTTACGGTACTAATGTTACTGTGTCAACCTTTATTGTACAATGTCACAAGCAATATTATCAATTTTAGTTTCAATTTAATTAGAGAACATTCGTAAATGAATCTTTAATTCCATTTAAAAATTATGCTAAAAATTGAATCAAAACTTACCTTAAAGCGCAACACCGTCAGAATTTCTACATTATTAGTATTTGCAGTATTTAAAACTGCTCTCTTTAAACTAATTACCGTATTTGAACAAAACCCAGCCAGTTTCCATTAAACATCATGCTATCTTCTTTTAATATTTGACAACGAAAGTGTCAGCTATAGATTTAACGGCGCATTAAAAATCTATACGGACTTTTCTGCAATAGGAAGAAAAAAGCTTAGCACCTAACTGAAAAAGTAACGAAACAGCCCCAGTTCACTCGCCTAGAGCCGAACATACTTTATGTATCCTGTTTCTAAGAGAACTGAAAATTGAGTGCTGATTTTTATTTAGGTATTTTTGCCATTCAAGTTTGGAAAGAACCCGTTTTTTCCTTTCCGTTTGTTTGTAGCTGGTACAAAACTAAAGGTAGTAAAATCACGACCGATAGCGATGAATAATGATCGTGTATTTCAAATCCTTGTATCCTACCTTTTTTCATTTCACTTCAGCTCTTTCCAAAGATAAATGCAAGTTTCTATCGTTGTAATTTTACGTATATATTCGCTACTCTTCAGTTTGATTCGATGCATACGACAAGTACAGACTGTAAAAGCAATAACGGTCCCTCTAACAAGTGTAACCTGAGCTACATTTTTAACCTGTTAAAATTTTATCTCTTTGACGTCTACGCATTTATTAGAATTTCTGTGACCGCCGAGCTTTTTAGATAATTTAATGGCATATCTCTTAAAATGAAATGGGTACGGATAAACACAATTTTGAAGCATTATATTGTTTTGTATTGTAAAAAGATTAAAAACTTAAACGCGGCATTTCAAGAAAATCAATTTACGAAACTTAATTTTTCTTAACCAAAATTGCATTTTTGTGTCCCGGCCCTCCTAGCGTAACGATTCTGTTTACTATAATAATGAACATGCGAGCGTGATTGTATAAGTGCACTCGATCCAATGCCTACTGACCAACAATAGGTAAGGCGCCTTACTACGCAATCTTGGTGCGACCACTGCCCAAGAACAGATGGTTTCTGACACCTTTGCTTTGTACAGCTTTTCCATTTATTTGTATCCTGTAAAGAAGTCTAGTATCTGCGTAACTAAACCTGCATGGATCGAAATTGTGAGTACTTATGTATTTATCATGCATGCAAAACTATTAATTACTACAGATAAATCGAAAATTTTAAGAAATTTTCGATTCTGCCGGCTGTTATTTACCCTTTCTGGTATTCATGCACTGGCTACATTTCCAGTTATTGATTGAGTGACCCTACTCAAATATTTACAATTTGTACGCGGTTCTCGTAATATCATTTAAACAAATATTGAGTTTTTGAAATCCTGTTTTTAATCGTTTCAAATATTTCATAGAGCGTACATAAAATGTTTTAGAATGTGTTTCCATATAGACAAAGGTATTATTGTATTAAAAGGGACAGGACAACACAGGTGTCGAAATTTCTATAACAATATTTTGAGTTATAGAAAATATACAGGCAACAAATAAGTAGCTGCTTATTATGTTGGGAATTTTGTTAAGCGCTTTATTATTGTTCATTAGAAACAAAATAAGTGCTTAAACATAAAATAACAAGAGGCTAATTGTGTTCTGATTTCAATGGAAAGTAATATTTTTGAGTAAATAATTGTAGGATATTATACTCGTATCTAAGCGGGGTAAAATGTGTATTCATTCGTACTTGAAAAAATAATAATAAATCGCCTTGATTTACAACTCGGTTGGATTTAAGGTAAATAATATCAAAAAATACTGACGCCTTAAAAAACCAGTTTTCACGACTCTTTGTTTGAATCAATTACCTGCATACAAGTAAGTTATTTGCCTCAAACGGTGTACTTCCATTTGTTGATCAGCGAGGTGGCAACTAAAAGCGCGCTCTCACAATAGCCGTTGAATGTTGCTCAAAGTTAGTCCACACAAAGTACCCGTGTTGTGGAGGCACTAATTAACCGTCGCGTAACTAGATACGTGGTTGTCGGAGGTACTTCCGATTTATCATTCGTGCTAGCTGGGGTTTTAAGCATTTACTTTTTCAGTGTGTTTCCAAATCTTTATTATTATAAACAGCTCATTTTGATAACACTTTATTAGTAGTTTTGTTGCGTGTTGTGAAAAAGGTGGTTTCATCATTATGTCGGTGGAGCATCCGCCATTTAAGCCATCTTCTGCCAGGTGTTAGCAGTATATTTCTTTTAAAATAATACTGCAAAGAGATTTTAATGCCAAGTGTACGTTTCTTTATAGTATGTTATATGGCCTAGTTAAAATGAATACCTTCGACTGTAAAGTCCGTATAATTACGGACTTTACAAAAATAATTTCGATTAAAATGTTAATAGTATTCTTCATTAAAAAACCAATACCTTTTAATGAGATATTGATATGTTCTCTTTCACATCGGTAGGTAACATTTTCGAATAGAATTACGATGTCTCCTACCTTTTTATGAGTTCATACACTGCGTATGTTTGCAGTGTAAGCAGCTAGGTATTTTAGCGTCCGCTTGATATGTCTTAAATTTGTCTTAAACAAGTTGATTGGAATTAAAAACTATGTTTACGATTATGCCAAGTGAATTAGAAGGAGTGGTACTTTCGCTAGACATCCTTACTTCACAAACACGGTATCCTTCTAAAGGATTCTCTTTTCCTTTGTCCAGGCATTTTTATCCAAGTTATTGGAAATATTTTCGTACACCCGTTTAAGAAAGACCTTAGTTTTAGTTATTCTTGCATCTTTTCCGGTTATCTAAAATATACTTAATCATGAATGGACTTGTTTTATTTTTAACTAACTACCTTCACATTTGAGTTTAGTTCTACATAGAAAACATGGCTAGAGCACAGCATAGAGCTTTATTTTCCAATCCTTTGGCGGCTTCAAAATTGGAAATAGGAGCCCTTTATACGGTGTCTAGTCTGTCAGTCAGTAGCTCCCATACCCAATTACCTATGCGATGCAATCTCGGCCACTAATTCTATGCCCGCAACATGACCACGTCATCTCAAATTAGAGTCACTGTACGTGAGGTGAGATCGAACGCATAATTATGCGTGATATGATAATTATCATAACAATTGAACTTTTATCTTGCTTAAACTGTTATATTGTATTGTTACCTGATAATAGTAATTTTGTTTTGAAGTAAGTAATTTTCTCAAATCATAAAGTTCCATAGCAAAGCGCAACGATTGCTATTCTAAACCTTAATTTGCGTATTTCCTACAATAAATATAATTTAGCTATGTTTCATAAACAACCACATTACTCTCGTAACTTGCAAGCTGATATAATATCTTTCCATCCCGTCACGTACAGCGCGACCGACTGAAAGTAATATTTTTTCCCAATGAATTCTCAGTTTAATTTAGAAGTCTGTAGTTTTGAATTTAAACTCGCAACCTAATTTCACTAGTTTTGATGCAATACGTACAACTTTTAGTTTGGACAAGTAACTGCATATGAATGTAGGTAATTGTTGATAAATTTTGTGCTACGATACAAAGCCAATACTGGCATTTTCGGTTATAATTAATACTTGAATTTAAATGAGCGTTGTCAAAAGTTATTTGATGAACAGGAACTATAACCTATTAAAATGTATAGTCGTCTCCCCTTTATGTAAATCTGTGTAAACAGTGAATAACTCCTCTCTACTAGCAAGTAATATGAGATTCACATGGATTTCATTTCGGTGCTTCATAAACTTTTTATTTAAAAACGCCAATACTAAAGCTGACAGGTTTAATTTATTTTCAATTTTGCAACCTATCCAGATGACAGGTAAATTCGTGAATCAATTTTATACGTTTGCTATAAATACTACCGTATAAAAAGGAAGTGGAATAACTCTGTTCGGGGTTTTTAAAGCATATGTGTTTCCGTACAAATATAAACCGGGAATAAAATCAATTTAACTTTAAAAATACAACAGTATCTCTATCTTTCTGATACATGGTTACGCGACAATTTTATAATGGCCGAAAAAAGCTTGCGATCCAAGGATGACATAGTTTTCAAGCCGGTAAAACTGCATTTATCGCGATAAAACTGCCACGCGTTCAAAGCTTTATATTTTAAGAAATAAGATCTTGTTTTTTGTTAAAAAATTCTATTAGGGTTATAGATATATATAGAGGTTAGCTTGATTCATAGACCGATACGCTAAAAGGCTACCCCTATAAAAGTTTGTCGCGTAGCTCGAAGCTAAATACAGAGGCATATTATTATATGACGATTCTTACTGCATTGCAAAAAATGCTAATTGAATTTTCACAGACTGAAAACGAAAGCTATTCATATGGTTTCGAGTGTTTTGATTACATGTTAAATAACTTTCCCAACTAGAATTTACTTGGCAAAATATTTTAAATAGGTTTTGTCAAAAGCTTCGTTCAGTACGAACAAGATATTTTTTTTCGGTAATTAGATGCAAGCACTTATGTATAAATTTTAAAACCTATATTTGATTAATAAATGCAATTCCTCTCAGATAGAACCCGTTATTGAAACTACGTTTATAAACTACTGCCGAACCAAAATTTTATCAAAATGAAAATTGCTAGATACATGATACGGAACTAATGAGGTAAGAGTTGTTTCAGCGTAATGTTGATGAAATATTCTTCGTTGTTAGAAGCAATTCAGTAAATTGCGGTATCCAGTGCGCGGTGCATATCGCACGTTGCAAGAGAATTCCTGAAACACTTGTTAGGACTTAAACTTGTATGTCAACTCACAAGAATTTGTAGACTAATTAATTGTATACTTGTACACTCTCAATTTATGTTTGAGTTTCGAATAAGTTAAGTAAGTAAGTACTTACTCTTTTTTTTAATAGGAATATTAAATCTTACGAAAAGCAGAACCGTATTGTTCTTATGATAAGAAAGTATCTACGGTTGTAATGTGTCCAAACCTAAGTAACACCACTATCTATACTTATTTTTGAGAACGAGATTAAATACGAAATATTGTATTCATCATTTAAATATATGGCAGCTAGCTCTGAGTTGCGAAATACGCTTAAAATTAAATTAAAATTGAAGTAGCGTTAAATCCAGTCCCTATTATGTAACGTAGATTATGAAAGGCTGAGTAACATTATACTGAAATCCATATAAATAAAAATGAATTGTTGTTCGTTAGTCTGATTAAAACTCGAGAACGGCTGGGCCGATTGAGCTGATTTTGGTTTTAAAATGTTTTTCGTAGTCCAGGGTAGGTCTAAACGGTGAGAAAAATTCGAATAATTGCCGGGAAAGCCCTAAAACAGACTTTTTCTTTTTCCCATACAAATGTTTTCTTACTAAAATTTTGAGTCAATTTGAACTTTATTCCTACACAATAAAGTTCATTCTAAGGCGGGACAAAGTTCGCCGGGACAGCTAGTTTTAAATAAGTACTACGAGTAGTATTTCAAATAGTTAATATCTGTATCCGTTGGTACTATAATGTACCTAGTTCCGTTCACTAGTACTCATTTACTAAGTTTTAAGATTTCTTCTAAGTTATATTAACTTAATCTAAGTCCATTGTAGGCGTATTGCTATTGCACATACGTTGCCTTCAATTTATTATTAATATGACCTTTAAAAGATGCACGCATTGTACGTCGTTACTATGACGTGTATTGTGATCATAAATAATAATAAATACAATAACATAATAAAGGAGAGAAGTCGATGGTTGCAAATTAATAGGATTACGATTTAAATGTTTGCTCTTCCCTACCGTCTTCTTCATATCTAATTGGTTGTCGGTTGTCTCCGTAATTAGCTTCTAGGAACAGCACAATACCTACTTATTATGCATTGTATTGTATTTTATGAAGGCACAGAAACGATCCCTCGAAAAGAATTTAATTTAGATGCACAAATCTCATCGTGTTATTTGAATCTGCCCAAGCGGACAGTTCTATTACATTCTATTTGTTTCAGAATATCATAGTACACTTTCTTACTGCGGAATAAACGCAGCTAGAAATCTAAGTCTTAATCAAAGAAACTATCGCTATCGACGGAAATAAATCGAGTTCGATTAGTATGAAATTGCAGATTTGTTGGCACGAGAAATTGCAGGACTAAATTGAATAGATCGGTCAGAAGCTAACATCAAAATTAAATACATTGTTCAATTCGGAGCTTTGTTAATTAGAAATCATTGCGGTTGGTTTGCAACTGGCTATGTTTGTTATTAGTGCTTTGTGGACAAAGGCTTTAATACTAAGCGTATTAATCCAATGGAAGTGACATCATAGATGTAATTTTCATGTAAATTTATAAACTGCAGTCGTAAACTTTAAAAAACTGGCTAAGTGCGAGGCGCGCGCGTAGTAGTCCGTACCAAAAAAGTGAAAAAATCAATTGTGATGTATGGGAGCCCCCCTTAATTATTGATATTATTCTATTTTTAGTGCGCAACTGTAATCTTACATCATTTGTCAAAATTTCAATGCCTAGCCAAAACAGTTTATGAGATACAGCCTGGTGACGGACGGACTGGACAGACGGACTACCGAGCCATAGCAATAGGGTCCCGTTTTCACCCTTTGGGTATGGAACTTAATAAAAAAAAAGCGACACCGTTCCTGTGTTCTGATTTCTGTTTGTGGTTGAATGAGCGTATTGGGTATCTGCTATAGGTAGTTTTACAAAAAATATGCTTTTGTAGTGTCCTCAAAGCGAAGCTTTATTAATTTTTTATTGAAATTCCTTGATGATGATGAATGAAAATGATTTTCAAAACGTGGGATGTTTTCTCCTGTTAAATCTATTCAACTTTTGTTCGTTTCAGCTCGTGATTGATTTCGAGTTTATTTGTCCTTTACGTCTAGCTAATGAACCACCAGGTCGTTAAAATGTACCTCTGTAAAGTCCAATTTTAATTAAATGCTCATTAAGGAGAAGCATCATTAAAATCCCAGTGTTTGGAATTGACCGTCTCTTTAAAGATGTTGATTGAAGCACCATTCATAACATCCTCGTAACCTACATTTAACTTTTTATCAATTAACCTTATTTGTTATAAAAAAATAAATTTTAACAATAAGAAATAAAAAGCACATTGCTTTAATGCAAAGTAAACCTGATGCCCTTTTCGCACACTATTTAACTCTCAATAATTTGGTGTCATACAATGACTGGTTTAAATAATGCTCGAAAACGTGAATTATTTACTCACTTTCTTATTTTATTTAGTCGTAACATTGCTATCGCGTATCGAAACTGGCCGGTCAGATATTAACTTGCTGATTGAAATATTTGGGTGTGCAAACGTACCCCTATTTTGTAGAAGCTGTGTAATACTGGAAATATTGAATTTGAACTCTTTTAAATGGTTGTTTCGTAAGTCTTGTTTTAAGATTATATAGTTCGCGAATTACGACACGATACCTACCACCGACAGTTACACACAAAGCCAAACACGTCAACTGCACTCCCTTTTTCACCGGGGTTAAAAAGTCCGGTTCATGCCATAGAAAATAATTTTCCTTTTTTTTTATTTCGTCCTTACAGGATTCACAGTGTTGGTTTCACAAAGATATTTATTTATTTATTTATTTATTTATTTATTTATTTATTTATTTATTTATTTATTTATTTATTTATTTATTTATTTATTGTTGGTTTGCCAACATATAAAAAACAATCGACATGAAATATTAATTAAGGCGTCCAAGTCGTCGTCTAAGAACAGGTTGACGCTTCAATTATTTCATACCAATTAAAACTCAATGCACAAACACATGCGGGCAGTGACTGCGCTGGATATCATTTATAAGAATTATACCCATGATATGAACGTGTGAAGCAACTGGCATTGGTTGTTTATCTAATAATTCTGAAAAGAAAAAAACCCATTAGAACTTGTTCCTCTGGTCTGCATTTACGAGTTATCCACATAAAATATATTAGTAAGCCGTGTTACTCGTTTTAATACTGTTCTTTGTTAACATCCAAAGATAATAATATTAAAGTGTTTTATAAAGCGAATGCTTTTTCCCAAAAACAAAAAAACAAAAATTGAAATCAGTAACACCTTTAGATAATTTCGGCATAGGCACATATTTGTTAGTAACACCTTTAGATTACTTCGACATAGGCATACATTTGTAAGTAAACACTATTTTTTGGCACAGATAACGGTAATCCAGGCGGGTTGCTGTCGAGTCAACCAGCTCCGGAGTACTGGTGCTCCGTCGCCTATTTCGAGCTGGACACGCAAGTGGGCGAGACCTTCAAGGTACCTTCCAGTCGACCAAATGTGACGGTAAGTTTGGTTATTACACTTAAAGGTCTAATTAAGTACATACATCCGGGCCGTGTCCAGGAAAAAATATCATTCCATACATTTTCTAAGGATTCGTTCACACACGTCGTCATGGCAACGTATGTGTGCAGATAGACCTTATTGTTTATATTTGAATACTTAATTACATTTTATGAATAAGACTGCACTTTAAAAGAGATTCACAATTAAGGCTTGTAGATGAAATAAGACGATATTTGGTCATGTTGCGCTTTTAGTTACTCAGGGTCTAGTTAGAGTAATTGTCAACCCGATCTCACCACATTTCGGAAAATTCATTGCTGTATTGGAAACTAAAATCGGAACTCATCGGATATTTCGCGTGTCTGTTTGTTTATAGGTAGGTGAGTCTGTCGCAGGAGATTTGATTCGAGTTTTGCGATTTATTGCTTAATTAGATTCAATATAACAACATTTCACTTTGTCTGTTGTTGTAAAGGACTCTTTGTTCTATTATACCTGGCGTTCAAAGAAATAAAATGCACGGAAATATCATTCTTTGACTGCACACACAATGGATGGCTGAAGTTGAGTTTATACCTAGTTATTTCAGGAAGAAGGAAGCAAAGCAAAATCTCATTTTAATGAGTATACATTGAGGTGTACCTTTTAACGTAGCAACAATTCAAACATGTTAAAAGGTCCCAAAACTGATAATTTACATTATCCTCAGTTGTGTGTCGGCAGACTGTCTATGAAATTTTTTGGCACATTTGGTATACTGCTTAACAATGGCTTACACTGATTGCGACCAAATGTGTCAATAAATGCCATTGACACTCTGCCGACACACAACTGAAGCTATTTTAAAATTAGCAGACTTGGGCCCCAGGAAATACTGAACGCTGGAAAAAGATACATGAAATTGTTTCACGTTGCAAGCTTAGAATTTAATTTTCCCATCTCAATCCTTTGTGAAAGGGCAGTCTATACTCACGTTTGTAATGCGCTTATCAACTCATGCTCGTATATTTGTGAGCGAAGCCGGTGCTAGCCTTATGCACTATGAACATCAAAACTAAAATCAGTGCAACTTATATTTTGTTTTCGTATTTCCTTTGAAAACTTTTCCCTTTATAAGAACTCGAGTTGCTAAACGAGTAAACGTGAGCCGAATTAGTATGTGCTCTAAATGGAACTTAAAACAAGCTTATTTTATAACAAGTCTTATCCATGCAACTACGTACGATCGTGTTAGTGCTTTAACACATTCAAAGTAATCCTCTTTCGAAAGATTGTTAAATAAGATAAGCGCTCAAATTTCAGGTTTTAAATTTTCGTTTTAGGCTTGAGGTAACAACATAGTGTATTCGAATTCTTTTTAAACTTTTCATCGTAAAGCATTGTAGAAAAAAACTTATTGTAAATTGCAATTTCTAAACCGTAAATTCAATTGTGCGCTCGTACCGTCGCATTAGCGAGCGAGTCTTTTCTCAGCTTTTAATGCTGTAAACGTTTTTTTTATTTCGTATAATTATGTAGAGTCATAGCCACGTCTAGTACTACGATAAGCAACCCGCACAAATGTGGCAATAATATTGCATATCAAGCAAATTAATTAGTTCAACACATAACATAAACACAAAGGCTGATTTAGTTCCTATTAGTCCGAATTAGGTATTAGATTCAGAACCTAGTTTGATTTTATTCGATCTAGAATTAAATTCGAATCAATAAATTAGACAAACCTGTTCTATCGTTATTATAATAAATAATTTTAAATATTACAAACATAGTTTTGTAGATAGTAACGTGTAAACAAATGTGTAGTAGATTTAGTAGCAAAAACAAAATCTGGTCGCTTTTATTTAGTGGGCCAAATAATAACCGGGATTGTGGTTCATGTCAATGTAAGTTGTTCGACGGGGTACGCTCCAATGCCCACGTGGCGTTACATTCGCCTTAACATGTATAAGAAGTGACAGCGCACATTGCTTACTGAATTGTAGCACATTTTGGCAAACATTTAGCGATAACAACATGACATGACCCAATATTCAAAGTATTAATTATAAGTGTTTTGTCGTACCGCCTAATGACTCGTATACCGCGCTGGGCTGTTTTTATTTTTCAAAATAATTTTTCTCTCTTTCAAACAATAAACAATCCGATAAACGTTGATAAAGCTTATTTTTGCTGATAAGGCAGATGTAAGTTTATTAATACTAATAACGGATATACGAGTAGGTATACTCCCTACGTTTAAAATTCATAGAACTTTATAATAAGCGAAGTTTATTCCTTACTTTAACGGATACGAGAAGTAGTGAGACGACCGAGTATGTGCGAGTCCGCTTTGATCTCAAGTTTTCTACTCAATCTTACTAGATTCTAGTAACTAGAATAAGGCATATAAATACGGCGAGAATTCCCGCCAATGCAACTCTGCACCTATATCGTTTTCTTGGAAACTTGAAAAGTTAAACTAATTCCGTGTTTCTCATAGTTTTCTCACTTAGTCTAGGATTACGTTACTTATTATTAAATTATTGTGGTACATATTAAAGCTACAAAAAACATGTATAATAATTAATTATGCTACATCTTTTTTTTTTATTGATACTCTAACCTCGGTACAATCGAGAAATGAAAGTAATGTGGAACATTTTTCTCTCTTAACTGTGCAATTAAAACGTCCTTTGCACCTGGGTACTAGGAAAGCGTGCTTTCCGATCGCTGAAAGCCTAGAATAGGACAATCGTTACCGGTCGCAGTGAAGTTTGGCGTATCGTATGGTCCGCTGCATCGCGGTCACATTGTCGATTCTCGGAGGCTTTATAGACGTATTAGGACTATTTCGGGCATTTTCATTTGCCATTCGTTAAGTTTGTGCATCTGTGTGACTGGCCCAGATCGGCTAAAACTATATTTAGTGCCCGTTTCACAGATAAAATGTATTTAGCAGATATTTTATACCTGTCATGTTTTTTGAAATGGACATAGGTTTATCTGTCAGTTAAATTTTGTCTATAGATGGTGAAACGGGCACTTAGTCTACCATGCGCCAAGATATCGCGATATTTAGTTTTATTTTTGTAAACTGGTAAAAAAAAGCTCAACTAGCGTCTTATTTCGGCAGAGACCATGTTGTTTGTCGGACATGACACTACTGAAATCTCAATGGACATCTCCGTTATCATTCTCAAACGCGTCCTAGGACACTAAACCAATAGGGCATTTGCGTTATCCGTGCGATGGCCAGAATGTCCGGCATTAGGTTATGTTTAGCCAATGTTCGTCTGAATAATTATCAGCTTACATTTCTATTTGAACAACTAACAATTATAGTTTTAAGGGAATGTTTTAGCAACGGAATTACGAGTATGGTGTAATTGTATTTATCTGCTTGTGTTAAGAGCTATTAGTTCAAAATAGAATAATAAAGTATAGGTTTATATTCCAAGCATGATTGTTACATATTTAATTTATTATTTTAATAAGCAGATAGTACATTTAAAAAACCTGTTAACAATCCACAATCCTTTTAAACACAGATGTTTAAATAATTTTCTGAATAATAAAACTTCGAAATAACCGCCATGTAAGAAATATTTTTTTAATTTCCTGTTTCCTTCTTACTGTTTGGCGTACGACACTTTTACTTTAGAAATCACCTGCACTTTGACGATTGTATCATTTTAAGACTGCTGAAAGCATGGTTTTAACAGGCTTCGATAAGGCTCAGTTTAAAAATGGAATTCTATTTGAAAGTGTTCGAACTATACACAGTTCATATTACCTAGTGATTATAGTATGCAATAGATCTATCAGTTCTCTTTGAAATCATCCAATATCTATTCCCTTTTTAGGTGGACGGCTACGTGGACCCTTCTGGCGGGAACCGATTCTGTCTGGGCGCTTTGAGCAATGTCCATCGGACGGAGCAAAGTGAGCGTGCAAGGTAAGTGACTAGAACGTGTAGGAATTTCATCTTAGCAACCCGGACTCTGACAATCACTATCACGTACGATCACGGAATCAATAATAGTAAATAGTTATACAATGTTGAAAAACTGGCGAAGCTTTTAAATATTTTAGCGCTACGTATGGCAAAATATGTTAACAATTTTAGTCTTGACGCGCTTCTCGAGTTACTGGCATCTTGTCATTCAATGGTACGGAATCCTACGTACGTGAGTCCGACTAGCACTAGGTCGGTATTTTTTTTGACACGCCAATCTTGACTCTTTATAATAAAGACAATTTTTTTTTAAATGTTTTCCAGACTGCACATCGGGAAAGGCGTTCAGCTGGACTTGCGTGGCGAGGGTGACGTTTGGCTGCGTTGCCTCTCCGACCATTCAGTGTTTGTGCAATCCTACTACTTAGATCGCGAGGCCGGACGCGCGCCCGGTGACGCCGTGCATAAGATTTACCCTTCCGCTTGCATTAAGGTAAGATATTTTGAAGATAAGGAATCAAAAGACGTAATACATATTATGTTTCCGCAATTCAGCTGGATAGACGATGATAAAGTTGCAATAAAATCTGTTAGCACTGTTTGTACCCTAAGAACGTAGGTGATTAAAGGATTAAACCGCAAAGAAATAGAGTGAATTCAGCCAGTGGCTAGGTTGCAATATCAATTTGTTTTTCTATGTCTCTTGTCCTGCATCAGTTAAGGTTCCATCAATAGAAAACCTAAATAAAGAATAGAGATATGGAACCTTAACTGATACATGACAAGACAAATACGACTGAGTCCACACTCAGAAATATGCTTTAGTACATTTTTTATATTTGTAGTCAGTCGACAAGATCTTGATCTTATTTCTTAAATGTTGGAAACTTCAAGCGCAGTCTGGCTTCAGGTGCCGGGTTAACAAACTTTTCAGGAAAAATATTAACGTTATAAGACTGAAACCTAACAAATTGACTAAATGAACGTGATATAGTTTTTTTTAAACAAGTCATGAAAATGTTGGTTGTGAACTTTTCACGCGTAGGGAAGTAAATTCTTATGATATTTCTTTTTCTAAAGATTTGGAACCTAACTAAATTATGATCTTTGGTTTTAAATGAATTTTAAATTGAATTTTGTCGATGTTAGTTACGCTATACGGACTTCAAATTCGGATGCAGATTGTCACATGCTTATCTTCGCGTTAAATATCTTGCTACCATAGACAATCTCTACCAACTAGATAACCATATATTACAAATGAACATCCTATTGGTTCTAGGTGTTTGACCTCCGTCAATGCCACCGTCAGATGCAAACGCAAGCGGCGACGGCGCAGGCAGCCGCGGCCGCTCAAGCCGCCGCTGTAGCCGGACACATCCAGCCGGCTCATCCAACTGTTAATAAATGTAAGGGTTTTACAGTTCATTGCAGATATATGCTACTTCTACTAATATTATCAAGGAATCCAGGAAGGAATCTATCTTACCTATAAAAATCATCAAGGAATCTGTTTGTACCTATTGATGGATGTGAGGATCTTTGGTACTCTTTCACGCAAACTACCGAACAAGATTTTTTAAAATGTTACAATGTTGTAGCTTATACTTACATCAAAATAACAAAATAGCCTTTATTGTATGCTCGGACCACACATAATGGTATATTTTATTGCAATATGTTACCTACATAACAGATTAATAATATATTTGTATAATTCTGTTAAAAAACAATACCTAGTTTTTCGATTGTTCTCTTTGATAAAACTAGTGACCTCTGAATTATATATCAAACGGTTTTGAAAATCAAAATAAATAGGGTGACTTTTAATTAATGAACGATAGAAAAGGATATGAATGTACTCGTGATAACAAACAACTTTTACTATGGTACCAAGGTCGAAATCATTCAAAATTTTTTGAACTCCCCATACAAAATGCACCAGCTGATAGTATGGGGGACCAATTTTTTTATGAATTCGAACTCGGTCCCATATTAAAAGTTGTTTGTTATCACGAGTACATGCATATCCTTTTCTATCGTTCACTAATTTAAAGTCACCATGTATATTAAAATTGTGTAACTTACGTGATTGTGAATGGTTAGGTTTGACAGCAGCGGCCGGCATCGGCGTGGACGACTTGAGGCGGCTGTGCATCGTGCGCCTATCGTTCGTCAAAGGCTGGGGGCCGGACTACCCTCGCACCTCCATCAAGGAAACCCCTTGCTGGGTCGAGGTGCATTTACACAGGTAATTTGAACTCTATTATATCATGAATGTTTATTTATCTGTATATTTACGGATATATAGTTAATTGTAAGTCAAGTGACTATTTTGCGATCTTGCTTTCGCTTTTCTCTCTGTTGGGTCTGCAGGAAGAAGTTTCTTTTAGAAATATGCTGTACCTTTTGTATTACTCCTTTTTATCTGATTTGTTTGCTACAATAAAGTATTAAATAAAAATAAATGAACAAATCGACATATCATCAAATCATGAAACTACTTTACAAGGCTTCACAAGAAAATAATATTTTACAAGACGACACTTTACAAAATAATAAGAGAGAGGAGTAAAGAGTTCAATTACTGCGTTGCTATGTGAATTCTTATGTTTTATTATTATTTGAAAGTTATTTTAGAGTTTTCTTATATGTAGTACCCTGTTGCAAATTCGATTAATTTACTAATATGGACAACTTTAATGCTTTGCTATTATATTTGTATACCGTCTTCGAAAGAGTAAGAAAAGTAATGCATTTCCATATTATCTATAGTTTTGTGGCAATACGAAGTATCCTCTAAGATTTACGAAATTTTATGTGAAAGGCGAAACTACGAACGAAAAGATAGCAATAGAGATGATATCGTTGCGAATATGTAATAACAGCTTAAGCGAATGCTTTTATTATTTAGTGTGCTTGCGCTGTATATTTATTTAATCGTGTCATCGTGCGACTATTCTTACATAAAAAACAATAATAACTACACTATGATTAAGTCATACAAAGATTTCCTTTGTTAATTATTTTTAAAATAAATTAAATACTTAACGATATCATAGAGTTGGGTCTGCCCCAGGCTAATTTGAGGCTGATATGTTCTAACGAAACATTAATTGCTAAATAAATCTAAAATAGGAAGTCATCGCCTGATAATTGTGTTAAATATATATTTATAATCAGCTAAAGCTCTGCGAAAGTAATCTTTAATAAGTATTTGGCTTATATTTTTGACTCGTTTACTATTGCAGAGCGATATTTTTGTATCATCCTGGTAATATTATAAATGTCAATGTTTGTGCCGATGGATGGATGTTTGTTACTCTTTCACGCAAAATCTACTGAAAAGATTTTGATGCAATTTGGCAATATTGTAGGTTATATATCAGAATAACACATAGGCTATAATATTTTGGGATATGATGTGTTTTTTTTTTCAAGATATGACGTTAATGCATACCAAGTCGCGGGCAGCCTCTATTGTTTACATAAATGCGTATTCTCTTTGTTTTTGCGAATGTTATATAGCCTGATAACTATAACCACAAATCCAAAGGCAAAGATGTATCTACATAGACATATGCTTTCTCTTGATACGGCTTGCGACTGCAATTGAAAATATAAAATGAATAAAATATTCTTTTTGCTTTGAGTTCTCTCTGAATGTTTCACACAGAGCTTAGCGCAATAGCGATTACTTTCATAAAGGTTTTGATAAGAATTAGGAATGGTCGTGTTTTATTAAATGTTATTCAGGCTAATGCGACTGACTATTTTGTTATATGGAATGGATTGCCTATGTGATTTAAAATGTGACTTCTATACTCCTTTATACCATTGAACATTCATTGTTATTGTTTGCGTGTGTTTTGTTCGCTATGTGATCTTCATTTTTATGTTATTTCCTTTGTGATATTTTCATATTTTTTTAACTGAATATTTTTGCATACTGCGATGGTGATTAAAATTGTCAAAGTGTCTTCGACTTTGTTAGTGGGCCTGTTGTAAACCATATTTTATGTTTAATAAATATATGCTAATTTGATGAAACTTGGTGCTAAGTCTATAAAATAAAAACATCAATTTTAATAACTATTCTTTTACCTACATATACTAAGCCATAAACCATAATTATGACGAATAGCTTGGGTGAAATACTACCAAACCTAAACAAACATGTTTAAGTCTAATTAAGCCCTTACTGAGATTGTCTTTATACGCGATTCGATTGATCGATTTATCGCCCAACTTTTCCAGAGCTCTTCAATTGCTCGACGAGGTCCTGCACACAATGCCGATCGACGGGCCGCGGTCAAACATCGAGTAGGAGTTGATCGGCTTCTTTTGAGGCCTTGGAGCGACGCGCGCCACGACTCCGCCCCAGACTCGTGCGCGTGCGGTTTGTGCTAACGTCGCCAAAGCCGTTCTCGCGTTTTAAATACCCTCAAAATTTTTCAGCTGGACAGTTGGCGCTTTTTACTGCAGGAATATGATGTACTTAAAACGTCTTATTATATGTAATTTGGTAGTGATAGCGCCGCGGGGCCCAAGTCAAAAAATATTCTCAGCTATGTAGCTCGGTAGTGTCAATGGCATTTTTTGACATATTTGGTCGCAATCAGTCCAACTAAGCCATTGTTTCGCAGAATGTGTCAAAAAGGCCATTTACACTCTGCCGACACACAACTGAAGCTATTCTAAATTAGCAGACTTGGGCCCCCAATCTATCATGGCAAATCTTCGCGATTCACGAAGTTTGGATCTGAACCTAATACCTGCAGTCAAAAGGGCGACTGTTTCCAACGCAATCTTGTTATCGTTTGAACAAAACTAATAGCTAATTATGATTCGTGATTACTTAACTTAAAATCATATTCAAATAAAGAAATAAATATAAAAGGCTTCTTATCATAACCATCTAGTCACTTGTTTTCTATATTATAATAACAATAAACATGTGGCTCAATGAAAAAAATGAATTATTAATTAATTAACCATCTTTAATATAAACGCAGTTAGCAAAAGATACCGAACATTTGAAAGAATGGCTAGCTTAATTATTTTGTACATATTTCGACATAGTGCACGGTAATATTAAATTTGATGTTTAAGCCCTATTTCACCATTGTTTGTTTTATGTATTCGTGCCGAGTCTAAAAATATCGTAACCTAATATATCGACGCATTTATAAAAAGAGAGGTTATTTATAACGTGTGTAACGGCAGCGGCTGGCGAGGACACCAATGTGCAAGTTTGTTTCCGAACAAATGTGTTAAGTTGAGTTTCGTTGATGTGTAAACAATGCTCATAAGAGATCGGATGCCATAAACATAGCATTTAAAAACTTATGTTACTATTATTTTACTTGTAGTTTTACTATTATGTTACGTGCAAATGTTTTTTTTATTATAAATTGTTTCTTATTTCGGCCCTCGTCTTCCAAATTTTTTTTTATGTCTTCCGGCTTTTTAAATTGTTTGACGGTTTATTTTGGATTGTGATTTGTAGGATTATATGAAACAAACTGCACATGTTTAATGTGAAATGTGCATCGCTCTCGTTAAAAAAAGGTGAACTTATAATTTATGTCTTGTATTTATTTATTTTTGAATAAGTTGATAAACTAAGTGAATATATAATAAATATAATGTGCAGTATTGAGATGGAACAAACTAAATAACATAAATAAAAGATCTCAGTTAAATATTTTCACAAATCATGAATGGATTAATGTTATTGATATGTAAAATATTAGTACCTACTATGTATGAGTATATTATATATTTTGTACGACAACATGGAGTTGAAACTCGTTGACCTTTCTGTCTGTTGCTCAACTGGCCCTAGAACTAGTTTTGTCGACTTGTTTTTGCTCTAGAAAAAGTTATACGAATTTTAGTATCAGCGATACCAAAATAAGGCATTTTTATAGTCTAGATTTAAATATGACAAGACATAATTATGGTTCAACTTGAAAGAAGCCAAATGGGATAGCTTTTGTATTAGATTAAGGTAGCTAAGTGTTGTAAGTAAGTTACTCAGTAAAGTCGTAGAGATAGGATCGGGTGCGCGTGGCAGAGTAAGGATGTACTTTGTTAGCTGGATGTGCCTAATTAGTAGAATTGGGATGATGACTACATTAAAAAAATTGAATTATAATTAGTCCGTATTTTAGGCTATCAAAAAATATTTGAAACACATTTTTTACCGGATCAAATACATAAAAAAAATACAAAGATACAGAGCATCAAAGTTACGGAGTGGGGGGTTTTTACGTCACCATCGAGTAAAAAATCGTACTCAAACGTGACGTCACGAGCAACTTTAACCCAGTGTATCTTTGTTATTTTTGGTTTAAGAGAAAAAAGAAAAAATATGTGTCTAATATTTTAAAATATTCAATGTGATGGATTAAAAAAATTTTTTGGTCATGCCTATTGTATGAATTTTAAAGATTATGTGCCATCTGCCAATATTAACTGAATGTTACATTAAATTCGGCGTTATAAAAGGCAAGTGTTACAAAACAGTGTAAGTAAATAAAACGTATTGATAATGGTATGTGTTTAAAATATTGTTTAAAAATCTGTGATTTGCTAACAAAAGTGTTATAAGAGAAGGGATGGGAATGGCGCACCCGCTTCAGGTGTACACTGGATGTTTAAATATAACTTAAATTTATGAAAATTAGTCATTTACGTGTTAATTTAGATGTTTGACGGCGAGCGTCTGTACCTTGTGTGTCTAGGACACTGTAGTTTAAAGTAAGCTTAACTAAACTTATATTCATGACTTTTAAATTACGCAGTCCATTTAGAACACAAATTATAACGATAATAAAACTGTGCAATTATTTGTTCCATGTTCGTAAAAAGATCGCAGCTAAAAGTTTTTCGTAGAAAATACATGTTGTTTGTTATAATGGGGACTTTTAAAAGTTTTGAATATAAGGCATATGTCCAGTGTACGCCTTCTAATTTAGACATAAGTTAAATCTAGATGTTTACAAGAATAAATGACATATTTTGTGTAAGAAATCGTAAACGGTTTATTAGATTCACAGTCGGTTGCAGAAAAGGTTAATAACGCTAATGCTGCATTAACATTATGTCACTGTTGGGAAAACTAGAAAGATTTTGTGTCAATGTTTAATGAATTAGCTTTGAAGACCCTCTCTGCAACCGGGTATTAAATGTATTGTGTACGTATGTGTTTATTGTATTTGAGATTTTTGTCATTTGCTTAAAGATTTTGCTTTAATTATTATTACTTAGCAAGAATACGATAGTTGTGTTGAATTGAATGATTTATATGATTAATTACTGTTAGTAAAAGTTAGTGTTTTTGATTTTTTTTTTCATATTATTATTATTCTTTATCGATGATATTTTTATTACATTTGTATACATTTTCTTTTATGTTGTATGACGTTAAGGTATTTTGGGGCGTGGTAATTATTTGAAAGATTTTCTTACCTAAAATTTGTATTAGGTGCAATCTTAGCATTCAAATAACATTATTGCAGGCACAAGCTGACGATATTAATTGCAGTAGACGATATACTATATAAAATCATCAGTTTATTGTCTTATTTTGTACGTTCTATTATAAATGCCACACAAAAGCCAAAATACGCTTCTCGTCCTACAAGAGGCGCTTGCAACTATACAGATAAAAATTATTTGATGTTGAACGGAATTTCAACAGATTTTTAACTTGTTTTCATTACCATTGTATATACTAATCAATTTTAAATATTTTATGCAATTGAAAACCTAAATTTATTACTGTTTCTGGCTATTTTGTCACCTACTGATCTTGGATACAAAGGCAGCGATTTACTTTCAAAGGGGCTGGTCGAATAAACATATTTTATTTTCGTTTACTTCATGAAAATTCTTGTTTTTAAGTATAATACCTTAAAATATATATATTATATAAAAAGTATAAATAAAATTTTATCTTTATATTTACAATTAAAAAGATCATCGCTTAAAAATTATGTCTTATTTTGAGTTAGCTTTTTTAAAATGTTTTTTTAGATAAATTTTATTAGAAAAAGTAGACTGACAAAAGGATTCCTTTTTAAAGTATTCGCTATACGCCCGTTATTAATAACCTATCCTGATCCGTTTTTTACCAAATCGAGATTGAAAAAACAAAACACAATTGTGTTCTTGACATGTTTTTGGTACACAAGTGGCAATTGTGTTTTGTTTTTTCAATCTTGATTTGGTAAAAACGGATCAAGATAGGTTAATATTGATTCAAGTTCACTTGTGTCTGCCAAAAATTAGTAACTGCCACTAATGTAGCCGGATCACTACAGCATAATATTATGTTGGTATAGCTGAATGAAATAATTTAATTTTTGCTTCGTAATTTCACCGTTCACAATTTATGATATTGTTACCAATGACTTTGTAAAGATTGGGCACTTGCAAGTTTTGTAAATAGTACAATTTATTAAAATTATTTTTATTAGTTGTAGTTTGCGAGTAGCGAGTATAGCGCGGCGATTGCGTGTAGTACTTGGAATTATATAATAGATTATCTAAATTTATCCTTCATATAATGCTTTCACAAAATTACGTGTCGAAAATACCTCTTTAAAGTGATCAAAAGGAGACAAAGGGTTTTTAGATGATATTAAAATAAGTGGTAAGTTTTTAAATGATGTTGATGTTTGAATAAGAAATATTTGTGAAATTCTACATACCACATTTATAGTACCGAGTTTGAAAGTTTCTGTCGTGAGTTTATTGATACGGGCAACGTTGAATATTGTAGTCCGGGAGTTTAAAGTAACGTTACATTATATTTTGACTATCGAAGATAACACTATAATCAAATTTAGATAAAGTGACGCGTAAAAACATCAAAATTTCAAAACACTGTCTTTCTAAATCAGTAATAGCATCCGGACTAGTCATCTCTTGTTAGTTATACATTATAATATAGTTCACTTTTATAAAACATCAACGGCTTTTGTAAATAAATCTCGTATGCTGAAACTGATAAAAATTACTTACCAATACGTTGCATTGTGGGTTAAATACGAATAATACCTATTTTAATCATGGCTTTTCAGACTAAGACTAAGTCCACTCGAAGCAGTTTACATCCGCGCCCGTCGTGGTTGCGGGCCCGCGGCCTTTGTAGAATACAGATATTTATTTAAAACATTAAAGCACATTTCAACATACCTTTTATTACGCGGGGCGTAAAACGCGTCTTGAAATGTGATTTAATTTTTTATATATAAATATCTACCTATTCTACAAAGCCTAAAGCGGCTGGTTCCAACACTAAAGACAAAGCCATATACAATACGTAATAGAAACATTACTACTTTATGTAAACTGGGGGCTTAGCATACGTGCCGCGACAATTATCTCACGTCATGCTGTCCTTATCACATTTAAAACTATGAACTGAGACGTAAGCGTGACAAACCCATGACGTCTTGTCACGGAGTGTATGCTAAGCTAACTGGAATTGGTTCGATTGCCGCCTGAGTCTCATTTTCTCATTAGTCAAAAAACAAAAGACCTTCATTAAGTTAGATTTCCAATATAAATAATGTTCCTTTAGACCCAGAACACATGGTGAAACGCAAATGCAACGCAACTGAAACTGCTAGTTAGTTTTGAGTTGCATCGCAGTTTCTGCTATAGACTTCCTTAGAAAACCACACACGACGCAACTGAAACGAAGCGTTTCAAACTAGTTGCGTCGTGTGTGGTTTTCTTTTGGCGCTTATTCTTTGCAGTAATATGTGATTGGGGCTTGAAATAACAAGTGAATGATTAATTTGATATAAGCAGGAGAAATGGTGCCCCCGTTTACAAATGTTACTAAACATGCTATGTGAATGCATTACGGCTTGACTAAATATTATAATCCGGGTTATTTGTTCATGTTTATTAATAAGTAGTTTTAAAAAAAAATGTTTTTTTTATTGTTATTATTTACCATAATTATGATATTCATTTCCTAAAGTTACATTTGGTGTTTCAAGACCCTATTATATAAATAGTTCCACTTTCAACTTCAAATCATGGACCCCTTAATGCCAGTAAGGTGACCATAATATTTGATAAATAGCGTTCACTTTTATTAAATTACGACATTTAAGCATATTCATTTTACACGGAGGCTATGTTGAAAGCTGGTAGAACACTTTTTATATAATTATTATCTTTGCTTATGTGTACTTATCAACTTATGAAAGAATACATAATTCTAAATCATATGTTCTGATTATTGCGCTATTAAAGTTTCGAGTTGCGATATCTATCTGGGCCGTTTCACCAGTTTCGGTTAAAATTTAACTGACAGGATATGTTATACCTGTCACTGTAAAACATCATGTTTTACGAAATAGACAGGTTTATCTGTCAGTTAATTTTAATCTTAGTGCTGAAACCCGTTTCAGCACTAAGAGCACTAAGTTTGAGGCCCGCCTCAAGTCGTGTATTTTGTTTATATGGAGGTTTTATTTATTGGATCTCTAAAGCTCCGTTCTCACGTATGGTACTCGACTTCAAGTAAAACTATTGAGTAATACCGTATGTGTGTACGGAGCTTAAATAATAGGTACAACGTTAAGGCTGGCTTCACATTTGGTCGCAGTCCGTGCGACTATCGCGCGACTGCCACAGTTTAGTATGGAAATTGACAGCAGCGAAAGTCGCGCGCGTCTGGCAGCTGTCAATTTCCATACTAAACTGCCTAAACTGTGACAGTAATCTGAAGCTAGCCTAAAGCACTTAAAGGTAAAAAGTCACCAATTTTCAAATTACATCTAGAACTTAATAGGCATTTATTTTATACTTTTAATAAAAATCTGTATTGAAACCCGTATAAACAAAATAAATGAACTGCGATACATAATGTGTAGATTTTGCATACTTTTTATACTACTCAATAGAACATTTTGCATTTTTATGACATTACTGTAATAGTGACGAAGTACCATTTTAAGTGCCTGTTTTACCACTTACAGATAAAATTTAACTGACAGATAAACCTATGTCTATTTCACAAAACATGACGTTTTAGACACTGACAGGTCTGACAGATAAATTTTAATTTTATCTGTAAGTGATGAAATGAGCCTTAAATGATTTTTAAAACGACACGTTATTCATGAAACTGGGTATTTAGCGTACCGCACACGATGTAGTTTAGTTATTAAGCATAGTTTAAGAGTGAACATGAAAGAAATGAATATAAAGGTTATTCCTCTAAAATTGGTTTTATTTTTTGCGATCATCGTTTACAAAAAAATCGATACATTGGCAGTTAGATTTTCTAGATTACTGATATTTTAATGTCGATTTAAAGCTGGAGAATGAGAGAGGTTATGCACTACACTTCATCCGGTTCTTATCCAATCCGAATCGTTCTCGGATCCAAGAAGTAAGTAGTAGTGCTTAATCGTTCTCAGTTGTAGAATTTTTACATCATTTCCAGCAATCAGAATTGAATCAGAAGAAGTTTCACATAATACTGAATACAGGTGCTGGTTGTATCGCTGAAAAACTCGAAGAAAGATAAAGCACATGAGGTATTAAGTCCCTTATTTTTTTAGCTTTGTTCGTTTTGACGTCTATGGATACTTACCGCTAGGCGCAAAGCAAGCTACATTACAACTTTTACTACACTTTCGTTGGGCGAATTAGAAGATGGCGGCAAGATATGATATGATATTGACAATAGGGATGACGACTACATTCAAAAATTCTAAAAATAATTAGTCCGTCTTTTAGGCTATTAAAAAATATTAGAAACACATTTTTCATCTGATCAAATACATAAATAAATACAAAGATACAGAGCATCAAAGTTACGAAGTGGAGGGTATTGACGTCACTCCTACGTAAAAATCGTACTAAGGCGTGACGTCATGAGCAACTTTAACCCAGTGTATCTGTGTCATTTTTAGTTTAAGAGAAAAAATAAAAAATACGTTTCGAATATTTTAAAATAATCTATGTGATGGACTAAAAATTTTTTTTTGGCATCATGCCTATTAAGTCAAGCGCCCTTTTCAGTAACTGACCGTTTACAATTACAACTCTTGAATCCTTTTAAAAAAGGAATTCATAAAAAATCCACTGCAGCTAAGTAGTAAATAAATTAACATGTGCGCATGATTGCAGTCCTTGCAGAATTACTCATAGGAGCGTTTAGCAATCAATTTTTAATGCTAATTATAGTTGAGATTATTCATAGAGGAGTCATCTCAATATTTTGGCCTCTACGTCTTTAGGTACGTGTGAACTGGCTGTAAGTCATGAACTTTAGCGTTTTGTTTCATAAAAAAATGCCTATTTTATTCGTGAAACAATTAATAATTAGGTACATTTGATCTATTGTAATAAATTTCCCTGTCACCTAAAGCTCCAAAACACACGGTGAAACGCAACTGCAACGCAACTGAAACTGCTAGTTACTTTCGAATTGCATCGAAGTTTCTGCTATAGACTTCCTTAGAAAACCACGACGCAACCAGTTTGAAACGTTAGTAACTTGTCGACGACGACCCTCATATTTTACTTGAGTAGATAGAAATATAGGTACCTACTTTATTGCACACAAAACAAAAAGAACTTGTGTGCAAAGTCTCGTTTATTCAAATTTAAAAGTTACTTTTCTGTAACCTGGCTCGACCGTACGTTTCGGTAAAAACGCGGTCCAATCTTGTATAACTAAACTGATAGTACTACATTATCTAAACCTATTTGTTGGGAATATAACGAGAAGAAAGGTTAGACAAAGTGGAATTTATACATACATACATACATATCCGTCACGCCTCTCTCCCATTGGGGTAGGCAGAGACCACTTCCTTCCACTTGCTTCGATCCAAACACACCTCTTTCGCTTCATCGACACTCATCAGTCGCCTCATTCATGCCCGTCGGTTTAGGGTACTCTTGATTTGGCCTTTCTTGAGTAAGTGGAATTTATAATCTTTAATATTTACCTACTTATTATAAAGAAAATATCCTTACATAACAGTATCCTCTGCATCGCATGGCCGGTCCCGCTGACCGTCACTGTCTATAAATACACAGCGAGTCATGCCACAGTTCGGCACACTTCCAACCGAACGTAGGCGAGATCTAGTTTCTCTCGTATTCCTACCACATAGCTAGACAATACCGTTCTGTGTTTTTGGATGATTCCGTATGTCTGGGAGATAATAATTATAAGTTACCAGAGGCCGCCGGCGAATTCGTACGCACTTATCGTCATATCTCAGAAAAATATCATGATCTCTTAAAATAATATAGCCTACGTGTTATTGTAATGTACAAGCTACAATATTGCAAAGTTTCATCAAAATAAGTTCAGTAGTTTTTGCGTGAAAGAGTAACAAACACGCTCACATACATCCACCCATCATTGGCACAAACATTGGCATTTATACTATTAGTAGAATTCTGATATTTCTATTCTTGAAAATGAGATATTTTCCTCAATAAAAATGAATAAAAGCAACCATTTGTCTTCTTACTCGAACAAACAACATACCGCCCGGGCCGTTTAGGTATCTGTACGGGCTCTCACTCCTACGAATTTGAACTCATTGTACCTACGAATTAGTACCTAAGATATGTTAGTATGGGCGAGTTCCCATACAGCTCCTACACCTGGCACGACTACGCCTGCTTTGTCGCTTGAACACGGCACCCCTATAATGATGCTCAGAAAATGAAAACACCTATAGTAAATTTGGTTATGCCTATATGTAGTTTGTAGAAATACTTACCGCTCTACATCTAAAAATCAGCTAGGTACCTAAATCTAATTTAATCATGCTTTATGTCGGTAATAGGTACTCCTATTGTGGAAAGTTTCGATATGGATATCGCAAAGCATGCGAATCAAAACACGCATAACAGGAAAAAGGCCCGTAACAACAATCTAGATCAGTGTTTTTCAAACTGTGGGTCGCGACCCCCAGGGTCGCGAAGCCCTACTCGGGGGAGTCACCAGCAAAGAGAAAATGGCAAAATTCTCAACTAAGTAAAATCAAAACTCAAATTTTGTGACTAACCAACTGACTTCGTATTTAGTATTTACTATCATAACCCTCGCGGTTTTTTGCAAAATTAAAGTCTTAATCTTGACAAATAGTGTATTTAAGTACAATATAAGGGGGTCGCCAAAACTTTTCAACCCGTAAAGGGGTCGCGATACCAAAAAAATTGAAAACCACTGATCTAGATCAACAAAATTTTCCATAGCCATTGACGTCAACTGAGACAAGTACACTTCATAGGTTCAAAATATTCAGAATAGGTACTTAAATGCAGTAGGTAGGCTTAGGCATAGGTAGGATCCAGAATTGACGCACGAAGCGACCTATTTACGTAATAAAAGGGAATTTAGTCCTGCATTACCTAACATAACGCATGGCAAATCCTACTAATATTATAAATGTCAATGTTTGTGGCGATGGATGGGTGGATGTTTGTTACTCTTTCACGCAAAAACTACTGCTTAAATGCTCAACTTGGCAATATTGTAGCTTGCACATCATAGGCTATTATTTTGAGATATCCTGATTTTTTTTTCTAATATATTAGGTCTTTACCTATGAAATTGCCGTTTTGTATGAAAAAATTCAAACGATTTTTTTTCATATAATTTTTATTTGTATTAAGTGAAGTAATTACCCATACAATCAATGCATCTTTGCCAACGCAGTGGCAGTTTATTAATGCCCTTCTTAAAGAAATCAGCTGGACGAGAGGCAACAAATTCTTTTGTTGTTGCCACGTTGCTGCCACGACGGAACTCATATTCCATAATTACTCGAACTTTTAACGTATCCATGTTGACGAAAATGATTGAAATGCAATGAAAATGTAACACTTACCAATAAACAAATGACTGTTTTTGGAAAAAGAATTCCATATTTTTTTTTAAATGAAATTAATTTGAAATTAGAATTCTTAGCTAAACAAAAAATATTTTTATTTGAAATGGCCAGTACTGTAAAACGGCAATTTCATAGGTAAAGACCTATTATATAACGATGTATGTGTACGAAGTCCCAGGCAGCCTCTAGTAAAATTATAAAGTGAAAATTGTCTATTATCATAGTGTTTCGAAATATTCAATTAGATGCAGTTTATGCAGTCATTTATTCAGCCCTGTTTACCAGATAGGATAACGGGATTTCAGTTACTGTAACTGATTTCAAATTAACGATTGATGGCATTTACAACTGACGCCATTGTTAAATTAATATGTTGGATTACGTAACAAGTTATAGCTATCATTGTTATTAACTGAAGGTATTTTAAGATAAAAGTAAATTTCCAATTGTCTGAGTCTTTTTTACGTTGTCACTTTATTAAGTAAGAGCATACCTTAAAGTATTCCTTAATTAAACTAAAGGGGTTTGAAGATAATGTCCTACCTAAACTTGTGTATGTACCTTTTTCGACAAAAATGGCGGCAGTCTATGAAACCTTCATTAATCGATAGTTCCGGTCAATACAAATCGAAAGTATAGATGAAAAAAATTTGATAAAGCGTCGTTTCCGAGATATAGGCTGTCAAAGATAGACTAGTGGCGCCAGTATTGGAACATGAAACACTGTGTTTTGGTGTTATTAAATGGCACATATGACTGAACTATCGATTAATGAAGGTCTCATTGACAGCCGCAGCTTTTGGAAAATTAAAAAAAATAATTGTAGGTAGGACACTCTCCATACTAAAATCTTCAAATCCCTTTCTTAAGTACTTAGAAATATTTTTTACCACTTCGTAATTACTGTGTAGGTAAGTATATACTTATGTATATTTTAAAAGCTTTATTTGTTAACCTAAAAAGTAAAATAATATTCTTTTTAACTTGTGAAACGTGTCTGTAAAATCGTGTATTGTAAACGCGTTTCAGTTTATACTTGGATGACTAGAGGCAGCCTACCGGCCAAGCTCACGTTTCCCCGTCAAGCCTGCAACGAGCAGCACCGTCGCTCCGAATTTCGAAATCAAATGCAGATCTGATCTGCAGGTATTTTCCCATCTGCCATTTCATATTTCGCCTAAACTCAGCCTACAGCTATTGAGCTAGCATATCAAGTGCTCAATCCAGAGAGCTATGCTAAATTACACAATGTTCAATATACACCAGTTTGAATTCTGCGAATTTCAAAACTAGGGTAAGTATTGATTACTTATTGGATAACAATAAAATGTGCACAGATTTTACGATCTAAAAGAAACCATTTCGAAAACTAATCTAGATTTATTTGTTCTAAATAGTTTTTCTTTGCTTTTCGCTTCTCTCGAATCGTGTGCAAGCAAAATAGCCGAGGATGCGGGAATGTTCCAAAATATTAGATATTTTTAGCGTGCGAGGCCGGCCCTGTTTACATGTTTTACTTTATAACCGCCATTTGACGGCTTCCCGAATGGTATTTCGTGAATCGTGGAATTTAAACGCGTCTGAGTGGCATTTGTTATAAAATTCACATCTTCAGATAATGAAAAATATAATACAGTTGAAGTAGGTACTGTAACAAAATGCTACTCGTATTTTGTAATGTTTTTTAGGACTATAACCGCCATTACAATTTTTAAAAAAGTTTTTGAAAATAATTGCAAAACGTAGAAAAATAGTAGGTATCTGGCAATTAAGGAATAATCTACGTACTTATTAAAATTATTATTTTGTTTCCCGATGTGTTGGTAATTCAACTAATAATTAGCGTAATGTGCTTTATTCGTTGTGTATAAGACGATCGCAAAAGCTCTATCCAAAATCCGTCTAAATATACGAGGGACTAAAGTCATAAACATTGGATCTAGAATGCCAGACTTTCGGGCGGAGCTGAGCACTAAATTTTAAGTCCGCTATGACAGGTGTTACATGACTCATTTCAACATTATTGTGCAAAGGTTCTGTTTTGTGACGCTGCCAAAGGTATTTCCGTTAAGGCAGTCTCGTAATTTCCAGCGAATCAGAACCCGTTTTGATGTAGAGTGACCTTTTCGATAACTACCACCACTAATGAATAAGACAGCTGGGAATTTAAAATCGTAACACCGCTTATTTTTAACTTGGCAAATATTCACCCAGTTTATTTTTGTACGCAAAGCAATAATGTTTATAAGCCGATTCTTTTAACTCAAAGGAGGTAACGAATTTCACTTCGTAATTACATAATTCAGGAATAAAAATGGCTACTTTGTTGCCCTTAGCCTTTAATTAACAAGATTAATTAAAAATGTCAGAAGAAAAGTGGTTTGTTATAAAATTAATTGGTTCTCTCTTGGAAAATAAGTGGTCAAGATTATGTACCTATGAGTTGAAATCAGCACGAGTGCGCTTGGGCAGAAATAAAACTGTTATTCAACGTAGTGATGTGCTCTTTCATTTTGATTAATATATCGATATTTTTTTGTTATGTACGTAGACACACACATGTTATAATATGTAGGGACCATTTTTATCTTTATAAAAATATCCGACTTAGCAGGTACTTATAGCAAAAAAAAAAAGATTTATGAATAGCTGAATTTATTGCAGAATGTAAAATAAATGCCTGGGTGCAGCTAGAGCCAATTAGATAAGATTGCAGATATTTTGGTCCACCATTTTGTAATAAGTACCTACTTACTTATCCTTTTACTTTTTTAAATATAACCGCTAGGAACCCTCTGCTTGGCAAATGCCTTCGTACAACTTTCAACGTAGGTAGCTTACATAGTAGACACATAAGAACCCCGATGTTAACTCTTTCATAGTGTAACGTATTTGAAAAGATCCGCTTGTATCGATATCCGTAAATAGGTGACGTGCTTAGCGGTTCCCGGGAGCGTCCTCGTGCGCCAGCGACTGTCCGGGCGCCCGGCAGCCCTCCCGAACGAACGAACGCACGCACAAGCGCAACCGTGTTTACCGCCATACCCAAAAACTCACGAAAAAAAAACAACTAGTGCCGTAAAATTGGATTATAAACTACCTCTCGGTGAGTACACCCCGCAATTATAATTTTAATCATTTAAAAGCTTTATGTAAATGAAAGCACTTAACGCAAATTGTAAATCCGTTGTTGTAAAGTAATATATTGAATTAAATTGAGTATTGCATCAGTGGTGACATGAAAGTCCATACCTAGGTAATCAATTAGTGAAATTGTGATACTATAAACGTGTGTTTTATTAACGAGTGTAATATAAATGTGATTTAACGTAGAAATTGTTCGTATACAGGTTAAATTAAAATGATGCTTCGTTGGCTTTTCTCTTTTACAAAATGTTGAATTTCGCGTAAGTTTATAATTGATAAATACAACACTTCACTGTAATTTATTCAGTATAATACACATTCATTTTGTAAATCAACATTGCATGCTTTAAAAAAAAGCACGCTTGACAAATAAAACGGGAGATTTGTATTTTAATTAGTTGTGTGATTTTCACGGTTGTTTTGAATGAGAACAACCTGCTCAGTAATCTCTTTGAGCTTTGGAACTTTGGCATCAGTCGCCAGAGGGATTTTAAGTAATTTTTGTTATCTAGTACACCAAAGTTGGTGGTGTTAATCGGGGACGCAAATATTTTGCTATCGTGAGTTTAGATAATTGTAGATATCGTAACCTAGCCGATAGATAAGTTTAAATATTTATGTCAGATTTCAATTACTTAGTGGTTTCATAATTATCTTTAAAAATAATGTCTAACGTCGAACGCTCATGTGACTATCGAGTAAACAAAAATTTAAATTGGTTAGTAGAAATCGGAGTTTCTATTTAAGCTGGACTCTATGCAAACTATACGCGCTCGCAGTTGCAGTATAGACCGTTAAATATAATGACCTAATCAACTTTTGTATTCTCCGTCAAACATTAGGGTTAATCACTAATCAAGTGTTATCTTCTAATTGAAGTTTTCTGAAACGAGATGTACCTTCATCGGTGTTTCATTCGAGCCGTCGGACGCGCGTAACAAAACAGTTAAAATTACATCAGTGTTCGCGGAATCTCTGGTGAAATGAGCAATGTGGTCAACTTTATTTAATTTGGTGTTTTCATGCGCAAATTTTCATTCTCGGAAAATATCAGATGCTCTTTTGAATTCACATGAATTCTGATAACCAATATCGATATATTTTTTATAAGTTTCAGTAGAGGTTGATAGTTCTTTTTGGTCGAATAAGCTGTTCCCGTAATCGTTGCCTACATGCACTGTACTGTAACCAAAAAACATAGGATGTGCGGTGGCAGAGGTTCACGAATCATTATTTTGACAGGCCTGTTAGCACCTGTTAGCGTAGTTGGGAGTGAGTCTGCCTCATACGCCCGGGTCGCGGGTTCGGTCCCCGCCGGTTAGCAAACATTTGTGTGATGAGCATAAATGTTTGTTCCGTGTCTGGGTGTTATATATTTATGTATGTATGTTTATCAGTCCCTGATACCCATAGTACAGGATTTGCCTAATTTGGGGTCAGGTGACCGTGTGTAAAATGTCCACCAATATTTATTTATTTATTTATTATTGAACAACGTACACACAGTGCATGCAGTTACGGTTACAGCTCCCTAATGAACACGCGCCCTAACATGGAATTATCCACTTTAGAAGGGTTTTATTAAATTTTGTCCTTAATTTCAATCCGTACCGTAGCGTAGGTTGACCAATATCATATTCGTTTGATGATTGTGAATATTTTCCTGAAACGTTTTATTTTCGTTATTTTTTCAAGTGATCGTCGAGTGATTCATCGAAAAGATACATAGTTTGGTGATGTGGTTTATTTGGAGCGTTATGCCATTGTCATTAGAGTATAAATCAATAGTCACATGTTATGATATCTTGACCTAATTGCTTGTTTTTCTTTACATTCTTACCTGATAACTTATTAGTTTTTGGCGGTATATTACAAAGAATTAAAGAGCGATTGTTTTTCATCTTTTGATAAGAAAAAAGACAGAATTCGTGTGTTTTTTTAACAGATTTGTATTTTTCGTAATTTTGTTACTATTAACTGATTTAATAATACTAGTAATCATTAAGTAAGTATAGGTCGCGCCACGTAAAAAGAACTTTAGAAACAAATGAAAATCACGTGTTCGCGCATGGGTACATTTACGCTCGAAAGTACTAGGGCTATTTATCGTTTCATTCTTGAAAGAGTCTTTCGCACGCGATTACGTATGTTGACTTATAGACTATACGTAGGGGATGATGATTCTGATTCAAAAGGTTATGAAAGTGACGACAACGATGATAATAAAATGGCCACTTCTGGCATCAACACCGCGTCCTCATCTGGTTTTCGCGCCACCCATGAAGACTTAATGGAAGAACAATATATTTTTTTAAATTTTCGAATAATTTTTACACATTTTACACTAAATCCAATAATGATTGGTAGTTGTGTATTTTTTTTTATTTATATTCCACCCTACTAATACTACTAATAATATTTTTCATTCCTTTGTGCGTAAAACCATGACTGTAATTAAACACTTTTGTACGCGATGGCATTTTAAAACAAATGTTACCTAAACGTAAGACTCAAAAATCGTCTAATGCGCATCTGTCAGCTAGGGTTCATTTTACGTGGCGCGACCTATAGGTAGGTATGCCGAAATATAAGAATTTTCGTTTTCACAATCGCTAATTTCAAAAAATACATTATTATATCTTAATACAATTTATTTTGTATTGGATACACAAAACCGTCTTACTACCAAAATAAAGAAGCAAAAGATCGTAAGATGTGGTAGGATTAAAAACCTAATCAAATACGAACAGATCCTGGCCTTTATTTCTATAGTACCTGTACACTCGTATCTACCTGCAACGTTCTGCATTTCTACAGTAAATGTTCTCACCTGTGCGTTGCGCTGGCGCTCCAATTCGCGTGTCCTCGGGCTAACAATAGCTACCGTATAAACGACGCGGCGCGGCGGTCTACCACCACCAACATACGATTCACTTTTCAATGAAACCTCAAAAGCCATTAAACGGTAATCGCTGAATTTAAACATGCAACTTTTAGGAAAAAAACACTGGAAAATCATGCCAAAATGTGGTTTTGCGTTTTCAAATAACGTTTAAATTGAATTGTCATAGGAAATTGCGAAATAACGTACCTATTAATGTATTTGGATATCGGGACATCGACGATCAAATGTTGGATTGATAATTTATTATACCACATTTAATCGGCACTTACTAATATCAACTTTGTGGAAAATGGAAAGTGGAAAATGCTTGGTAGTACCTAATAAAAAGTCCGCTGGCTTAATTGACTATTTCCTGTGAAGTATTAAAACGGATATTTTAGATTTATTCTTGATTCGTAAACTGAGTTTTGATGCGATTTACGGGCAAGGCAAAACGGAACAGAGTAGACTAGGATCTGATTATGGTCAACACGCAGTTTGTCCAAAATAAGCCTTGGCTTGGAGCCATTCGATATAATTACCCAAACAGTGCCAAAAATTCTATCGCTTTAGTGCATTTACTACTTATATATTTATCTATAATTTATAGAACATTGTTATTATTTTTATAAATGCTTGATATTGAACTTTTGTGGAAAGATATCAAAAGTGCTGATTTTTACTTTCGTTCTTTTAGTCTAATAACATATGTACCATAATTATTATTGATATTAGAATTTCAATTCAATAAGAAAAATTTCAACTTTAGTGAGGACTTATTAATTTAAAAACATCTATTTATTTAACTGTATGCGTTTTACAATCAACTCTAACAACGTGTTGTCACTTTAAACGTAAATAATAAGTAAATAAGACAACGAGTTAGTTAATTACGTATATACCTACTTACCTACCTATAGGTTAGGACGAAACTTAATCAAATATTGTGACCTAGCTTTACAGACCTTCATAGCTTTCGAGTATTCGTAATTTATATATTATTACGAATTAGTAGGTGCCTACTTACGTCATTTTACTGTATTTAAACAAAAGCATTGTTATTTAAAAAATATTGTGTTTGAAGAATAAAGTATCTGTAACGTTTTTTCATCATCGTAATAAACCTTGTAAGCTATAAAAAGGCTTGTAAACAGCAGTTTCATTATCCAAAAACTGTCCAAAAAGCTATAGGACATCCTTACTAGATAATCTTCTTTTACGGCCTTTTTTGCAACTGGCTGGAAATCCTATACTCAAAAGAGTTAAAAGTGTAGCGCTGGCTGGAAATCCTCGTAATTTTTATTCACAAAAGAGTAAAGAGTGTAACAGCTAAGTGCCTTGGATTCACCTTGGTTGCAACCTCCTCGATTTGAACCTATGATCTCATTTCAGGAGCGCCGACCACTTCGCATGGACACCTGATTATACTACTGCTACTTAACCATGGCTGAAAATGGGTGAGTTTCGTTTTATATTATATTTTAATTTAATTCTAATGAAATTAAGTAATTATTTTTTGTGATTTAGGAAATTTATTAGGTAGTTTTTATAGTCAAGGTACAGTGTATTGATCTGAGAATTTACGTTTAATTTATAGTCTAAAAACTCTATCCAATTAAAAGTTTTTAGCGATAGAAGTTCTAACACTCTTTTAACAAAAAAATAAGAATTTTGTTATTAATGTTATGGTAAGCAGGACTATCGATTATTAGGTGTTATTGTTAAATTCGTGTTCATAGACTTTTTAAAAAAGATTTGGAAATATATTTTCCCAAAACGCAACTCCGTTTTAACCGTTTAAAAATATTACTCAATTAAATATTTTGGTAGAGTCTTGAAATAGTCCCTGGTGTCCTATATTGTGATGTTAAAAAAAAAGCACTTCCCAAACACTCCAGCCCGGCACGACGCTCAAAGTGGAATAGGTCAGCTAAACTGGTTTTCCGGTGAAGGCGGTTCATGTCTAGAATTATCCGATCTCCCAGCATTTGGCGCTGACCAAAAACTATATATTTTTAATGTTAGTGTAGTGTACATAACTATAGTTTGCAAGCACACGTTATAGCAACTAGTTTTTTGAATCATTAAAGTCTATTTTTCTCACAACGCAATTTATTTTCCGATATTAACTCAAAAATATAAAATGTACTTTTGAAAAAGAGAATGACGTCACCCAGAAAACGACTTATAAACGCTCATACCGCATTCATTGATTATTGATGGTACTGGAGGCTTATCTGCTTATACTTACGAGTGTCAAGCCCCTAGGGATGTCAGAGGTCGAGAGTTGTAAGCCAAAACACGTGTCCCTGTGCGAAAATAACGTGAAAATTGGCTCGGTTCCAGGTACGGAGCGGCGCCGGTCAGTGGACACCTCGGCAGAATTCCCAACTACGGGAAATCACAGGTCAATGTAAGCAACCTCTTAAACCTTGGATCTAATTCAATTTTTGTAATGGAATTAATTGAGTTCATAAAAGCACTAACTAATGGTGTTGATTGATATCAATAATAATGGTGAAATTTATAGGCATTCAGCTTTTTTTTAAAATGCCTTTTATCAGCCTTATAATTACAATGTGTTTCGTAAGGTTATCTCATCAATCTATTTCAATTTTTGATAGTTTTATTATTTAAATATCTACGTTAGTAGATCAAACGTCATATTTATAAAAGTTAACGATCATAGTTTAGGCTAGCTTAAAAATTGTATATCTCTTTGAAGAGCTTATTTAAACAAACAGCTTGTCAATCACGCTGAAAACGAAAGGAAACCTGAACATTATTTTTAGAAGTATCCATTAACAAAAGGTGTTCTCCTTTCCAGCCGATGGGCAGTGTCGAACCACCGGCGTGTATTCAAAACGCCATGATGACAAAAGACAAGAAGCCCTTTACTTACACACCTGGAGGCTTAGATCTCTCTCAAATCAGGACACCTAGCATGGCAAGAAGGCTGGCGCGACAAAGGTCAAACGAAGAGCAAGAGCAAGCATATGCACAACAACAACGACCTGGTGGGCCTGGCTACCATCCTCAGGGTGGTCCTGGAGGCCCTGGAGGTCCAGTACCTCCCCCTCCACCACCAATGAAGATCCCAGCGCCCCCACCACCACCCCCTATAGTCATAGAAGTACCTGCTTCCAAATCTCCAAAACCTCCCGCATTAGGGGAACGTCCAGAAATTGTGATTCCTGAGAACCCCATTGGAATGCTTAGAAAAACCAACAGCCCTTACCATTGGGAGGCTGAACAAGCTGAGTTGCAACGTATGGGTCAGGTGCCAAAGTTCCAAGAGAAGGTGCCAAGCCCTCTGACTGTAAAGATGCCTCCGTCGACGTTTTCACAGCAACCACCACAACATTACACGCCACCTGGACAGAACTTCCAGCGTCCGAACTATCAACCAGAAAGTCCTATTCACCGACCAGAAGCCCAATATCCAAATTCGCCAGGTGCAAATAGTTCTCCAGTCACCAGAGAGATATTGCAACGACAGGATTCTCAGTTTAATAAAAGTCCGCAGCCTTTCGCTGGACAATCGCCAATCAGCAACGGATCTCCTTACTCTCCTTCTCCTAATAATAACTGGAGGCAGCCTGAAAGGAGAGACTCTCCGGCTAATAATGTGCATAGTCCGCAGTCTCCACAGATAAACAGGAACCAGTTTTCACCAAACGTTCAACAATATTCCCCGAACCACCAAAATCAAAGCTATCCTGCAAATTCTGGGCCAGTTTATCACACTCTTCCTCGTTCTGCGCCTAAACAGGCAGATAATTATAATGCACAAAATAATAACGCAATTTATAATAATACCAGAGCACCAGCGCACGAAAGTCCAAAAGCTGATACTACTGAAGCCTATCCATGGAGAACGAATACCATAAACAGGCAAAGGGAACCAGAAAACTTGCAAAATATTTATCACAACAGTCAAAATGTTAATCAGCAACCGAAATATACACCACCCTGGGCTCACAATGAAGGCAGGAATACCCAGGCTGAAAACAATTACATTCCGCCTTGGCAACAAGAAAATAAAAACTTGAATAATCAACAGCAACAGCAATACGTCCCGCCTTGGAGTTCGCAGGATGCTAATAATAATAGGACTCAAGAAAACAACAGTCCCCCGTGGAGGCATCAAGTTAACGATAATCGTCCAGCACCCGCTGCACCGATCAGACAAACTCAGCCCCAAGAGCAACCTCGCTTCCAGTCATCGATGTCGATTCCAGTTACGCCACGCAAACGAAACACTGAACAAGAACAAAATAATACACCAGCTCCTCAAAGGGAAGTCGTGTACGTCAATCAAGAACCAGTTTACTATTGCCCTGAAAGTCCCAAAGCGATGCCAGCCTGGGTAAAAACACAAAAAGAGAAAACAAAAACTCCACCGCCTGAATGGTGTCAGAGACCCCTGGAAGGCAGGAAGAGTGCGCCCAGGGAGCTAGTCACGCCTCCGAGAGACTCAAACCAAGAGCCCGAATGGGTTAGGAAGAGTAATGAGATGCAGAGAGGTGTCCGTGAAGTGATTAGTCCTCCGAAATACCAACAGCCAGTACAACCTACATGGTCGACCAGGCCGTCAGAAAACCGTAAGAGTTTGCCAAGGGACAATGCTCCTGGTTCAGCTGGTACAAGAGTGATTCCGATACAAACGGAGGTTACTAATAATGATCAAGGTCGTCAAGGAAACCAGCCGCCAGGACTGAGACTAGTGATCAACATGCAGCAGCCGGGTCAACCTTCCCAGGCTCCTTACTCTCAACCAACACAACGTATTATGAGAGTACTGTCGCCACAGCTGGTTAGATTAGATGATGGAGCACCACAAACTGACCTTCCTTCTCTCAATAGGAGTTTCCAGAACCATCAAGATAATCAAGGGCCCAAGGAGAGAATAATACCGATACAAATTGAAGGCGGCAATGGCGGGGCAAATAAGAGGTATGACGATATTTTATAATACTTTACAATGAAAATTAATACCAACACGATCAAAATACTTTCATACGTAAGACTTTTCAATGAATCATTTGGAAATTTCAAAATTGTGTCCTCGTTTCAGCTTCGGTGGGCGGTATTAAGGCAGCTGTTTGCACTGATGAAAAGTAAACATTTTTTTATTGCACCGCTTTATTCGCAATGAGTCAGTTACGCTTACTTTAAATTTAGCCTCGCTTTAAAGCTCAAGCTGACTTTCTATTCGTACTAATCGATTCGTTTCATTTCACTAATTCAGTTTTTTTGCCTATCACTTATCTTTCGACATTTTTTCACACGTTGCTTTGCGATTTTCAAAATAGATTTTAAGGTTAATATTTCAATTGCATTTGCGAAATTCGGATCTATAATATTCTAAGGCTGAAGCGACAATATAACTTAAAAGAAGGGAAGAAAATATACATAAATTAAGTTTGAACGTTCACAAGAAACACAATAAGATACTTACTTGCTACTTAAGTACTCACCTACAATACTTATTTATTAAAAGTTCTTCAAATCTTTTTACAATAGCTTGCGAATTTATTTAAGTAGGTATTTAAGAACACACTTTAAAGAGCTACACCATCCAAAGTCGCAAGAATATTGTCAATGAATCAGAAAGAAAAATTTGAAAAACCTCAAAGAAACTCAAAATTTTGAAGACCGCAATATTGACAATATCACTGCGACCAACATAAGTTCATGCAAGTCTTTATACTTGTTAAAAGCCGATATCCTAAATCCGATATCCCACGTTGTTTGCCTCTAGCACAGTACAAAATATTTGTTGACTCGAAACTTGGCTTAGAAATTCAAAGCGTGTGGTATCGGAGATATTTGAACGAACGACTCGTATTTGTAACGAGTTGAAACCGTGTCTGTAACTTCGATGTTTTTCATGTCACATAAATTACTTAGTTTTAACTATCAGCGCATGAAAACAATAATTCAGCTTTTAAACGTTTATCAACAAACACTTCATTACAATTACTTACATTTTGGAAGATGCATGTTACAATCGCATAGGGGTCACTAGCGTCGTAACGTCGTCACTAGCGAGAAAATAGCAAGAGGCGGTGAGATGCTGTTAGGAGAGTGTTTAACTTTGTGACACAGCAAAAATGTAATCGGTGATACTCGCTCGTGAAGATAACTCCTCATAAGTACATGAAAATGTAAATTTAATAAATTCAAGTTTCAATGTCTCCGTAAATTTCAGAGTATACTTTCACAAGTTCACGCAAGAGGGTCCCCCGCGACAGTCTAAGGCTTTCAAGGTGTTGCAAGTCATCACCGGGACCGAAGACAACGATTACCAAGGCATGGAGACACAGCATGGGTTTACGGATTTGTAGAAATATAGATTTGGTAAAAAGTATAACGCTTACTTCATTATAAACCACATTTGTCAAAAAAATGTGATTGCTTTAATTTTGGGATACCTTATAAGTGTTTGCGACAGCACACCTGTCAACACGGACCATTTACCTTAATGTTTGTATCAGTTTAAATGAATCTTCTAAAATAACAGAAAAAAGCGTGTTAAATGTTGCTACACTTCGCCTTTACGTACGAAAATTGTCATCTTGATAGCTTGCTGACGTCGGTAGAGAAATCGACTGTCGCCTTCTGGACTCTTATCTACCTTATTGAGGTATATTTCTGAGCTCTATCAACAAGTGGTTCTCTATATCCTAGCTGAATGTCGAAGGTTACTTGCAATGTATATTTTTACACGGTTTACCAATAAACACGATTTACGGTCTAACAAATACTAAGATGGTATATTTACCATAAAACAATCCGTATCCACAAAACTACGGTGAAAAGTTGAGTTTTATAAAAAGTTTTATTTTTATGTTACATGGTTCACGCGATTTTATAAAAAGTTATTTTTATTACATTAGGTTTAATAAATATAAGGTATACATATAAAATATAGTTATTTTAAGAGTAGATAAGTGCTTTGTATTGTGATTATCTAATCGAAAGCTTAATATAATATAGATAAAATATGATTTACAAAAACGAACGGCTAGCATACCAAAGAATTGCTAGGTTAACTTTTTAGTAATAACTAGCTTTATGTGTTTTAAAAATATATTTAAAAGATAAATAACTAATTTACATTTCTATTACACGACAACAAAAACAAAAGATAATTTCATCTCAATCCGGATTGGCTTTGTTTATTTTTCATTTTAATATTCTTATTATTAATATTCTAAATTACATCTTGAGTCTATATTGCCGGGCATTAATCAGCCTGTGGTTCCAAAGAGTTTGTGTGTAGGTAGTTTCTATATCTTACTTTGTATCGAGCTTAAATGGATGAATAGTGGCAAAAAGTACAGCAAAGTTATGTTTTCTGTTTGATTTTTATTGTTCGTATATTTGTCTGCACTGTTATCATTTGGGAAGTGGTATCTGCCTACCCAGACGGGAAAGAAGTCTAACAGACGTAGGTACGTATGGTAAGCTAAATCAAAACAATTTATTTCTTCCAACTGCCTCGATACCAACTAAGATATTGAAAATGATTGTTAATTTACTTAGTTAGTATTTCTAACTTTACCTTTTGTATATTAAATATTTACTCTCAATCTATCATCTATTAAATAGATGTCGAGATGAGACGTAGACTAAGCGCCTACTTTTAGGATAACAAAGTGCAAAATATTATATAAATAATTTTCAAAGGCTTTTATAGATTTACAATGGGACTTTTATGAAATAACTAAAGTTAAATGAATCTCGTTTTATAGTGCCGGTTTATGTTCTACTAACAATCGGCATTCTTTGTAGTCTTTCTTCTTGCTATTCCTTCTATTTAAAAAATATGAAAGGGATGCGATACAAGGAATGTCGCGCTCTATGGCTTCCTTTTTCTATGATACTATTTTTAATTATTTAAGCACCATTTAAGCATATTAATTTTAATCTTGTTGAAAATTGCTGTTATACTTTTAAAGCAAAGTTTAGAAAAACTTCTTTATATTTTTGATACATATCTAATATATTTATTTACTAATACCGTTTTCTCCCTGAAATATTATGAATTGACTTACAGTATTATAATGATATGTATGTTTGAAGTGTATATGTTTATCTTTCGTTCAAAAATAAAATTTATATTAAATTGTACATTTAGACTTACTCAGAATTTATGCCAAAAGCATTTTAACATTATGTACGACTATGAATAATATTAACTACGTTATATTAACCAAATCCTTCTTTCTTATATATATTATAATATCTACTAAACATAAATATTTCCAATCGAAATTATAAGTGATTGAAAATTCCCTTCCTTCCAAAAACCCGGTTTGAATTTGTGAATAACAAAATTAATTTGTAAATATGGAATTTGTTCATCTTGTAAAATGATGTTTATATTTTATGTTATTCTTTCTTGGGCTACATCGTGATCAATTCTTATAGTTGACGAATTTAAAAAATAATAATTTTTGCTTAAATTCGTCATCGTTAAAACATTTTGTAAGTAAAATTGTGTATTTAAAAATTAAATTAGTTTAATAAATTGTAATTGTGATGTTTCTAGTGAAAATTAATTATTTCTGTTCCTATATTAAACTAGGCCATATAAAATCAATGTACAGGATGATCATGTTCCCAAAGCGGACAAGGGGTGTGGCAATCTAGTCAGTGTGATCTTTTCTAAGTAAATACTTAAACAAGTATACTTTATTTTTAATATTAATTTTAATATATGATTTCTACGGTAGATGTTATATTTTGCTTAATAATATTATATTGAATTAGTGTAACGTTATACTATGTAAGTACTTATAAGTAAATTAATTTCGTAATAAAAGCTTAAATAAGCGGAAATTATTGTTTTATTCTATACATTTTAATGACTATTTTCAAGCGCAGGTCATGACGACTTTAATTGTAAAGCATGATTAATTTTAATTAAGTTTCCCACGCGTTAGTTTTTGTAATCGCATTAAGCGTGATTTTGGAAATCGTGTAATTCTATATGATTGGTAATTATCGTTACATAATAAAACTTAAGTTTCCCAATTTAGGACTTACTTTCTTCAGTGATCTTCCGCTTCTTTAGTAGGTGTTTAGTAAGTAACGTGAAATGCCACCGAATTTGATACTACGTGTAAGTACTTAAATAGTGTTGAAAAATGCAAACTTACTTAGACTTTACTTAGTACTTAGACTAATAAAAAGAATATTCGCAGTCACTTAAATAATAAATTCCCTATTTTATTTGTTTATTGGTAAATTGGCGTAAGTAGACATAAATGTATTTTTGTTTTTGTCACTAACCGCCTTAAAAGAAAAACTGAGCAAATTGTGTGTCACGGCGCTTTTTTCAGTACTTTTCAGTTTTTCTCGTACAAGTTTGAAGTAGCAATTGTCACTTGTCAATTGTCATTTACATATTTCCGGTGTCTCCACAATTTGACAATTGACATGGTTACCGGTTTGAGGGTGATTTGAACTAAACACGTTGGCAGTTTTGAAGCTGATGCGAAAAAGCTATTACTCTAGTTATGAACATGTGATTGGAAGATTTAGTGGATCATCATCATCATCATGTCAGCTTGTGGACGCCCAGCGCTGGACATAAGCCTCCACAACGACAAGTCATGCGCTGCCCGCATTTAGTGTATATCTTGTGCTTAGTTTATATACGGCTTTTGACTTAGCTAATATTTTAGCTGTTTTATCTATTTTTTTTGTGTTGTAAATTGACATTTATAATTTTACTGAATAAAATTTGTATCCCGTTTATTTGGGTAATGGCAGAATTGTTAACCTTATTTCTTCGAATAATATAATAACGAACAATGATTTATGGATATGAATTAAGTTTGAACTTACACCTCGTAGTGGTCCATAAACTACTCTTTAATCGGAAAAGTAAAGTGGATGTCAATAGATAATCGGTATTACAATACAATAGGTACAAAAAACATAATTACTTTATTTAAAAAAAGTTTGTTTACATTACCTATAATGGCCATGGAGTCTCCCTTTAGGCAATTATGATGCCTGTGTTGAGAGGCTCTGCTCTAGCTTAATGGTATTAAAAACAACTTACGAATAGGTAATTAAAATTAAAATTGGTAATTACGAAACAAAATATCTTTATTTGTATTTAATTATCATCTCATTTTCAACCGAAGAACCTGCTTTATTTAATCCGACTCATCTAAATAATTCTAGTATCTCAAACCTATTTGTTTGTTATAAAACTGAAGACATATTATTTATCTCTCGCCTTTATCCTTTATGTGATAGTGTCGGGTAACTGATTGGCTGAAAGACTAATGCGTCATTAGCAGTGTCACCTTAACTTCGTAAGGGTGTAATCTTATAGCGTATTGTAACCCCTGTTAAGTCTTAACAATACCTGTGCTATGTACAGGCTGTTGTGGGGATAGCCAATTCATATCTAGATAGGTAAAGCAGTAATTTAAAAGTGTGGCGATCCTAATTTCATAACTGCAAATTTCTAGATAGACTGTGCACAATATGGGATTGTGAGAATGCTAGAACGTGTTCAACAGAACACGAAAAAGCGAAAAGCAAATCAATAGCGTAAAGAAAGCAAAGCGCAATAGCGATCCACACCCAAAAATTTTAAAAGTTACCAGTGTTGTAATTTTTGGTTCGAATTCATATTATTCATATAGTCGCGATTCAAGCACAAACGATCAAATGATCCTATACCATAGTGGGTGCGACGTGCGATAGGCGGTTGAACTGCGGCTTTGGTATCGTTTCATATGTCAAAACGTCGATGCGGTGCAAAGAGCGTGAAACGTCCCAATTCTGTAGCACCCTGTATCTCAACTTCTCGTTTTTAATGTAATGTCGTCATGAAGTCCAGTCCATTTTATTGTACGGTTTATTTTAGATTGAAAGCTTTCTGTGCGTCATCGCGTCTTGCTATAATGGATATTATATTCTTGTTAATTCAGATTGTAAAGGATAACAAAAAAGTATCGATGAATGGATTCTGAGATTTCTGTCTGCGCGAGTTAATGGATGTCTGCGAGAATATTATGTATCGAAGTAAATAAAAGGTGCAAAATCTTTTAGAGGTCATGTCTGCGATTTTGAACTCGCAAATAATTTAGCCTCGGTATGTGTTAGAGCTCACACTTGTGGTTGAGGCACAGTTGCGGTTTTATGTTTATTAAAAACCACACTGAAACCGCGGGCTAATCTGTGTTTTTCATACTGTCCGTCAAACTGCAAATGATCAACGCAAAGGGTAACCAAAATCCATCCAAACAGCATTTATTTATATTCATCGACACAAACTTTAGTAGATACCTAATTCATTAAGAGTCACGCTTAATACGTAATAGTAATGTTATTACAAATTATAAACTGAAATATGCTGCTGCTAATTGCGGGATGTCAATTAACTATATTTCTGAGCCAATATTGGAAACGAAGCTGCTTTAAACAAAATCAGTTTCATGAGTACAATAACCTTTTCGCGGGAATGGAATGACATAGATTCCAACCTTCATGTCTATGTGTGCATACAGTATTTACCACCTAACGATATAATAAACTATTACCACGACACAATGTCTATGTTCAAACAGCTGTATCGCTGGCACTATCAAAGCAGTGGATCTTATTTCTAGAGCTATAAAATTTTCGGCCTTGCATACGTTCTCTTGTTTTTGTTTATTCGGCTGCTTGGCTTTCGGACGTGGATTTAAAAAGGGGGAAGTTGGCGAAGGGGGACCTTGTATGCGAATAAAATTCGAGATATGTTTATTTATTGCGATCGGCGCGGCGTATTGTAGATTCCTTTATTATTAGGTTGAGGCGTCTCTTCTTATTGGCGATTCATTTAGCTTTATTAGTGGATTTTTCGCTTTCATGCTATTCAATTGCTAAAGCATAAAGAAAGGCCCTTTGTTTCGCAGATACGAATTAGACATTTCGACAAAATGAAAATGAAAACGAAATGGACATGGAAAGCTTTATGCACCTATCTACAATGATCTCCCTTTAATAAAAGATTCCAACGCCTGACAAATTCTATCTAGCTCTAGTGACCAGAATTGCTCCCAGTTTTTAGAGATTTCTCGTAATACTCTTGATAAAAACATCTCTTAGCTAAAGAGGTAGATTCGCCTATTGTGGAAAATTTCAAAGAAATGCCCACTCTTTGTGTGACGTTTGTTTTGTCTATCCCGATTAAATAATTAGAATTCAATACGATTGTTTAGATTAAGAGAAAATTCTTGTGAAACTATTTGTGGAATGGAAAATCTATTTGCTTATTTAATGGTACTTGATTGGAATAAGTACCTTTACGCGTTAGCAGTTGAAACACTGCAATTCGGTTTGACATTTTGATATAAAAAATGTTGTGTATGCTTGTAACTGGCAGACATAATGCCTACAGTACAGCCAAAGCTTGCTCAATATTTTAAAAGTAAACATAAAACTATATATTTATGCTGTAAGCGTACCAATCCTTAATAAATATCAGTTTTTTTACGATTTCATATTAATTGTTATACCAGTGTCGGCGGTTGAACTTTCAACCGCTAATGCTTCTTAAGCTTCTTCGTGGGTGTTTAACTGTAATTGAGAAAATGTTATTTAAAGAGAAAAATATCTTTCAAGACGCCTACTTAAATGTAATTACAGAATATTTAGAAACAGATATCAAAATAAGCTTTGACTTGGCCTTAGGCTTGGCTTTTCATTGTCGAACGAAATTAATGGATCTTTTCTATCAGTTTCATTGGAATTTGTAGTAAGCATCTACATTCAAATTTTTTAAAAAATAGACAATATTTAATATTGCAAATAGTTCTCTCACGATGTGTGTAAAAATGTATCTTAGCACATTAAATCGTTGGCGTGTAATCAGACGTGTTCACCCGCGTAGGTAGGTTCAATAGGAATTTCTCAGCAACACTGCGCCAATAAAATCGGCGAAAGAATATAAAACAAAGCAGATTTTTAATAAAACCAACCAAGAATCGCGTATAAACACATAAATATGTTTGGATATATAATAGTGTTCGTAATTACTCTAGTTTATTGTAGCTCAGTGGGGTTAGTGTTGTGCTGTGGGTACTTTTAAAAATCGGTAATTTCATGTCTGTATCGATTTGTATAGAAAACAAATGCTACTTGAATTTCTTATTATATTGTTGATGAACGTGCGAAATATTTTTGCAGGTATTATTTGCACTTTACTTTATAAAACTGTTTTAATACGTTAAGAATATAATAATATGATGAGACAAATGCCTAAGAAGATGCCATCAATCAAAATCATCATAAAGATTTAAATCGAAAAATAATTGTCAAATTCGAATCTAAAAGTGTTCTACAACACTGGCTGGAAATGAAGAAAATCAAGCTGAAAAATATATTTTTATAATTTTACTCGATCATAGAAATATGTAGATCAACGCTTGGTCGGTAGGCGTGAGGCCTTGAGTCCGTCAGATTCAAGCATCGACCGGTTAAAAATATACGTATGCACGTGACGATCTCTGGTTTAAGATAGCCGTGCATTGGATTGCATAAAAATCTGTAAATAAGAAATCGTTGTAGGTATACTGCATGGCAATCGAACTTATGTACTTTGACCTCTTATTCTGTTATTGATTGGTAGTAAGCAAATATTTTACAGTGGTTGGTTTATAATTATCTTAAATTCACCATCACACTTGCGTGGCGATTAAAAGCTGTTTACACGTAAGTAGGTATATTGTGATATTTTCAAATAATTGCTTAAAACAAATTGGTAAGTAAGTAGATAATGTGTGAAAAAAAAAGTTTTGTAAAATGATATGCTTTTAAATCCAATCTGTCATATTGTAAGGCCACTGTTGTTTATAATGTTTCAACGGTGTGTTTTAAACAGATAGAAACAATACTTAAATAATACTCTTCACTCGACAAGATGGAAACCATTGCCTCTTAACACGAATCATCTGGCATTTTTATAAGCTTCGAGGAAAAATAGCGTGGAATTCATTATTTGACTTGTTTTTGTGTATTCTTAAATAAATCTAACAAATTTTGACAACGGTTGGACAGGAAAAAGGAAGTATCAATGATAATTAACAGCTTTTAGAAAACAAAATGGATGGTTACTACAACAACTCGGTCGGTTGTCGCTGTCGCTCATCTTTTACGTTACAAAAGCTTCACGTATAATACTACATATAAAACTTGGGAAATTTTATTACGTAAGTATATTGCAATTGATGTAATTATATAAAACTACTATTGTAAAACCGTTTGTTTGGATAACGCAAAATGTTAATGTTGATACTTCTACGAAGAAGGACAGCCTAATAATACTTAAAAATAATAAAAAATGTATCTCGTATGTAATCTTTGCTGTGGTAGACGTAGACCGCACACTCGTAGTAACTCAGTAGAAAATCAAAAAAACAAAATCGGCGTGCGTTGTTACGCAATGGCGCCGAAAATACACGTTCACGCTGCGTTTTGCGTCTGCGCACGACCTTGATGACGACGCTGATAGATAGCGCACGAGCCACCGCTTCTTGATGACACAAGAAAATATGTTTTGTTATACACTTTTTCGGTAAATTCGTATATCTAAGTGGACGTTTCGGTGTCGCTTAGGCTATTTTCGCGCGGAAGGTTGGCAACTCTTCTCGTCCCACGCTCAGTCGCACTTTCCATTGACCCCGGTTAATAGGAAACATATCTTAAATTTTATTTCTTTTAGCAATTACATCGTTGTTGATTGCTGCAACAGCTGAATTATGTACATCTTATGAAAGTGTACGAGCTATCCCTTCAATATTTCTCAAAAAAGCGAAACTACGTGGTTTTCAAAACTTAATGACCGACCGAAACTGTTCACACTTGTCGGATGAAATCCTTGCAATCATACAGAAAAAATTTTCATCTGTTAAAGGAAAAGTGGCAACCAGGTTATTTTGGTCCTGCTTCAATTTTTCGTCTGATTTGTAAAAATGTGCGCCTGGTACTAGACATAACATTTAAAATATTAATTCAGTTTTAAAGGCTACAGACTGAGTTGTTCAAACAACGGTTTAAAGTAATACGGCTAATAGAAAATGCTCTCAAGAAGTGAAATTGCTGGCAGAAGAGAGGCAAAGATGGCGTTTACTCTACCGACAAGAGCTTGGCTCTTAAATATATATTATATGATTGAATGAAATAGAAAATGCACTAGGGAAGTGCAATTTTAATAGTATTAACCTCTCACATCCCACTGATCCATTATGAACCCAGACACAATAGATTTTCTATTGTTCTTTTTTTCTGAGATATGAAAGATTAATTGGATTTCTGGTAAGGAGATTCGTTTCAAGGCTATAACAGTTTTCGATATTATAATAAAATTTATGAGCTACACAGAAATCAATCAATTGAAGGGGTATCATATTGATTTCATATTATTAATTGCTATCGTTTTGGTACATGTGGGTATTTCGCGCATCGCTGCAACGTCCTTTTTTGATAGGTACGGTCAGCATCATAAGTCGATGAACACATTCAGATTTTCAAAAGTAAAACACACCATTATTAGACGAAAATCGCTTAGCAAAAATACTCCAGAGTTAAATGAACATCCAATAAGATTCAAAATAAGGGAAATAAGTAAGGTAATACGTCCAATAGTGGTGTATATTACTTTTGAAAATCTGAATGTGTTAATCGACTTATGATGCTGACTTACGGCTCAAATAAGTTGACCAACGCGTGAGTAATTTTACTACCATCGACCGCTAGTGCATAAGAAAACGCGCGGTTCCGTAAAACTATAATTTGCGCGTGACTTGCCGAACCACAGCCGCTGATATTTAGACGCCAAGGATCAATTCATTTCCTTTTACCAACCAACCTTCAGAAAGTACAAATAATGAATATTTTTACAAGAATACAATTCGTAATATTGAAATAATACATGAATGATTTAAATATTATAGGTACTTACATTAAAACCATGTCATTGTAGCTCTTAATAAGTAGAATGCCTACTACGAGGAATAAACTAACACCATATTTGTTACCAACGTAGCTGCATACAATGGCTACGACTATATGGTTATGCGCTACGAGTTGCTACGCCGTAGCAAGGATCGATTGTGTGGCAGGTCCTTCGGATCACTGTTTCATCAGATTATCATTTAATCTATACTTAAGTTAGAATATTTGATTATAATTATTCAAATACGGAAAAGGAGTAGTTACAGATTTTTTGACTTGCTACTTTGATACAGATATTCAAAAATTAGGCAGAAATAAAAAGTAAAAGTTAATATGATATCATAAGATATATTATTTAATTAGTCAATTTCTTTATTTTTCTCTAAGTATTAAAGACTTTTTGATGTTTTTTTTTTACTTTCTAAATTCCAGTATTGTTGTCAAAGATTATTTAAATACGAACACTATTTAAAAAGCTAACGTCATCCGAGCTATTATATTCTTAGCGTAACGTTTACACACCAAGCGTGCGCATACGCAATAAAAACAGTGATAAATTATGTTTAAAAAGATAGAAGGTCATGCTTAGCCTTGACGGGCTTTATGTGAAAATGCAACTGATTCAACAATGTCTGGCTGGTTGATTTTCAGCTATTTTTTTCCATTTGATGCAATGCGGTTGAAATGTCAAATAGGTTTATTTGGTATGATATCTATAAAAGCGATGGTAGCCTAGTTGATAGAACGCCCGTCTCCAATCAGAGACGCGGATTTGATCTCCAACCTGTACCTCTTAACATGTACCTACGGATTGAATATTCGATTACCACCCGCTTGCGCGTGGTGGATGGCCTAACCTCTCTCGTTGGGTATGGGAGTACGCTTGTGTCCCTGTAGTGGGGACGTAAAAAAAGGCTGATAAGGTAAATATGAGATCGAGAAAAATCCTTCCATCAATTTATGAAAGTGGTTATTTATAAGTCTAATCGTTCTGTTGCGGTTAAGCCGCCAACGCATTTGACGCTTATTCTTAATGATGGAAATCGTAGCTTATGTAGATGTATGGCAGACGTAAACCGACTTCCCTTATCCTGTGGTTGAATTCCGTATTTTACCGGACGATAATTTTAATGTTATACCGACAAATGTAAAAATATATTTGATATGCCATTTGGACCTCCGTGTACCAACACAGTGGAAGTTGTTTCAAAATGTTATAAATCTATTTATTGGTCACTACGTGCTATTTATTTAATACTTCGATGAAATGTATTGGTATTTTTATTCTTTTATAGCAAACATCTTTCAAGATATTTGTCTCTGTACAACCGTCTTCCTTTGACGCTTTTTCCGTTTCGCTGCCGTAATTTCAAATAAAAACGTACTGAAAATTCAATTAGTGGAGCTTTATTTTCATTTTGCTGAATAAGTCTCTCTGAGTGGCTCCGGTCACTATTTTTTGCATTATTACTGCGTTTCAAATTAAATGAGATCGTATTTTACCATTCATTTTTATTGTTTGTATCAATTTGTGTGTTGCGTAGGTAATTTAATCATTGACTCGTTTTCAGATCCTTTGTGGCAATTTCATATTAAATTAAGCACGCTTTTAAAGTAATTTCAGGGGAATGTATGTTGTTAATGTTGTCAATATTTTATGATTAATAAAGTAGGTATTTCGCTTGTGCACTTCAGTTCGCTTTGCAGATTTCAAATGTTTTTAATTATGAACAGTTCTATTAAGGAAAATATAAAAGGAAAATAAGTTTTTCATAAGAGTGTTGTCGAGAAATTCCCAATAGTGCGTTTTAGACGTTGCGGTGAGAATTTTGGCGCTGGAGTGGAGCCGCCGGCAGCCGCTCCATCGTCACTATTGGCGCCCAAGGGATCTAGCGTAAGAACGCAGACAACTTGTGAATTGGCATTAGAAGTGTTGCGACCGGCGCGCGCACTTGTCGTCTTTGAAAATTTCGCCCAAACAATAAAATTATAAGCGATTAAAAATAGCAACGGGCGGTGGTAGCGGCGCTTCGTCGGGGAACTGCTGCGTAGTGCCAGTCTGGAGGTCTGGAGGCGTGCGGAGCGCGCGCGCAGCTGCTGCCGACTGCTCTCAGGTTCGTCTCACCTGCCTCACCTCTCGCAATGTCATTATCACTACTATTATTATAATATTATCATACACACCACAGGTAAAGCTTCTCGCTTCCCACTTTACGCTCGACGCCTACTTGACTTGTATTTTTTTTATTTTCTCGCTCAAAAAAATAGGTGGCTATTTTTAAATCTAACGGGTAAAAGTAAAAGTTGTGTTTCGGGAAGTAATTATGAGTAAATATGCTAATGACTGTGCAGTTAGAAGACTTTGTGGGGAAATAGGCTGACGGACTTCCATCGAGCATGAACCTGGTCTACCCACCTGCACCCACTTGCCTATTTATTTTATTTTAAACAGAATTTGTTAATATAACGGCTATTAATAAGCTTTGCGCAAATATTTAAACAGTTTATTCAAAGAAGATAAAGCTTTTGTGTGCCGAATTTTGGTATCTATTGTTATTATCTAAAATAATTGTGGTCGGGACAATAATATATTTTACTCGTTTTCACAATAAGATACCTACTTAAGTATTTATTTCCACAATAAATGGGGTCCAAAGTTCTCGAAGAATTATAAACGTTATATTAGACGCGTGGGAAGTATTTTGTAAGTTCTGGATTCGCGGCGGCGTCGACGGGATCGCGGTATTGAATTAAATCTATTTCGGGGGACGACCTCATAGTGACATTCAGATAAATCTTGTAACAAGCTGGCATAAACAATCTCCTTTGTAAAAACTTTTCACAAATTCAAAAGAAATAATGTTATCGATATATTTTTTTGTTATTTTATCTTCGTCTTGCTAACTACCTCAGCTTTGATCGACGGAAATAAGCATCAACTTTCAAAATGTTTGTTTTGTGAGTTTAATTTACTTAGACGGTATCGAATAATAAGTTCTTTTCTTCCGCTGAGTTCTTAACTCTCTTAACAAGCAAGTGAGCTAAGAATTACGAGTATACAGGGTGATGAAATCAAACAGTTATAACTAAAGTATCTACTTTATCAGCATTCAATTTTTTTTCTTCTTTCGAAACATTTTGCATCGATCAGCTGAAACAAAATCGTATGGGAAGACCGAGAATTAAATGTGCTAATGAAGCCAACTTCAAGTACAACCACAGTATAATTTAATGAGTTATAAAGGGATTTCAATTATTAATTGTAATTAAAATACCTATAGAATTTCAATTACTTATAATCGAGTGATTTAAAAATCACCCTATATAAAAAAAATCGATATAAAGGTATAGAAGTGGAAACACATTTTTTACTGATCCTGTTTTGTTACATACCGATACTTTCGGAAATGATTGTTACCATACATATACCTACCTACTTAAGAAAACAAACAACTTCTCCTAAGATCGACTTGTCGAACTTTTAAAACAAAGATTATTTTTCAAAACATCGCTGATTAGCCGGTATTTTTTGGGGAATTCATCTTTTTGGGAATTCAACAAATTAATGAACGGAATTGTGAAGTTCTATTTGACCACATTCGACAAATTGCCTATGCACAAGCTATTCGGTTGAAGTGTCCTTATGATCAACAATACTTCTCCCATCCAAGTTATTAGCTTAGAGCTCCAGATTAGAGTCTACAACAGCCCGTGAAAATAGCATAATATCAAACTATCCCTTGATTTGATTTGATTTGTGGTTTTGCTTTGACGATCCAAAAGCGTTTCTCAAATGTAACCCCAATTAATGGAAATATTTAATATTCGAGTTCGATTCATACGTCACAGGTAATCACGTAGCCACATGTCTCGTTTAATCTGCCCTTTGTTCCATTTATAATGTAAGTAGTTTCAATTTAAATTAGAGGCCGTACGAGTAGGTACTCATCGATACGTATAGGGACTTCAATTTCTGATAATATGTGCTTATTATGGATTTCATGGTTTTATAATAGATTGTAAGCTTCGGTTTCAGAATTGAGGATTTAATGTTGACCACTGCACTTTTCAACTAAGTATACTTATAGTTTAGGCGCAATTGAAGCTCATTGTGATATAATTTCATCTATTGAATAGAATCAATTTCAATAATCTGTAGATTTCAAAAAGTAATACAGAGCTACTTTATTTGAAAAGTTACCACTGACACGAAATGTGTTTTATACATATTATAATTAGAGTGTAGTATTGTAAAAGCCATAAGTAGGTACCATAAAGCACTATTCTCTAAATGAATTTCTCCTTTTAATGTAATTAAAACTATATTCCATTTCCAAATATGTTTTGCAAGCCACGTTTATGTTAGAAGTAGTACTCAACTGTATGTTTACTATAAATTTCGTGTAAGTACGTTCTTAAAGTTGCGTTCATTTTGCCGAAATAGTTACGCCAAAGTTGCTTTAACACGTTTCGTCTATATTTAAAACATCTCGTTCTAGTTGAATTTGAATATTTTGCTCTCCTAAAATGCGTAGAATATTCTAAGAATAACAAAATACATATGCTTTTGATAAAATCGTCAAGAATGATTAGGTACTTGGTGCAATTATGAAACAAATAGGCACGAAAAACTTGGCAAAAAATTATTAAACAAATAGGTAGGACAGTTTGATGTATAAATCAATAGTTAGGTACCTACTTGAAACACAAACCCTTTTATCATAAACGTCTCAAGAGTAATCAATAAAGTATAAATCATCATTACATCCATCAGCACCATTTTTAAGGAAAATGTCACAGTCATTAATATCGGGACTAAAATCTTGTAATTTCAGACCATTCATCATATTTTCTCAGACAATCTCGACACAAAATCTGTACTGAGCTCCGATTCACAAATATCAACCGACAAACGACGACCGTAAAAATAACTTTATTAACCCTATCGCGATAACCTATGGCGAAAACAAAATATTCCCTACGTAGGTGTCTCATTCATCATTTCTTATCATTGTACTCTCATATTGGAGATTCCGTGCCGTAGAATGAATCTATAGGTGTCTGGAAGCGTGCCAGGTCTACGTCAGACAAGGTGAGGCAAGATCCAGGTGATACCTACGTGGCTATAAACTTTGCCAAGTGTTAATGAACTTAAGAGTGCGTGAACCTTTGCTTTTCGGTGAAAATTTCCGGGCGCCCGTAGTTCTTGTATACACTTATATTTTCTTCTATCTACGTCTGGATCTTTACAGTTTAAATAATATACACTTCCATATTTTATTTATTCATTATTTAAAAGCCAGACTGTTTTCGGTATTTCGCTATTGTTAATTATTTTTTACTTTTTTTTACTAAAAGATTTTACTTAAACATTTCCTCGTCTCTTTTTATTTAGGAACCTTGAAAACTTCATAAAATTCAAATAGACACTTTTAATCTTCAATAAATAATTGACCTTGCATACCATAGGTTATAATATAACAGATCTATCAAAGTAAAAGAATCAAGTCATAAGAAAGCCGTAACAACGCATATGACAGAATTAAAGCAGTAATTTTAGTGCACGCTATGACAAGATTTTATCATAACTGTCAGTAATCATTTTCTTATTGTAAACTACACATAAAAGCACAATTAGAGGTATTGTATATTTATTAAAGAACGCGTAAGCTTAACGGCTCTCTTTAAAAGCAGAATTCTGAATTAAGCCGTCCCTAAAGTAGGTAGTTACACTTCTGATATACATATACTTATAACAAATATTTAACTGGGAAATAAGTAATACTGGTCCCACCTCACACTTCCTTTAACAAAAAAATAAATAATAAATCCTTTAGACAGTAACAGTCCATTTTAAAACAACCCATTATAAAACAAATTTTAAACGCCCCCCTTTTGTCTTTATTCAACCTTCGTAACTTGCACATTGTACCTATATTTAAATAGGTGCAAAGGAAACAAAGATTCTGAAAACGAAGGAAGCTCAATATATTTAATATTTTCCAGTCTACTCCTCGGACTGTAATTAATAAAGTTACAGTTCTCCCTTCGCCGTATCTCTCAAACAATAATTCTTAAATTGAATGACTTAGGATCGGAGAGCTTTTCAATTTATATTTTATGTTAATTTTATGAGGTAGTAGTTTGTTATTCTGAATTAAATTAAGACAAAAGTAATGAAATTCTGACTTTCCTAGTATTTTAAGTGCCTTTTCAAGACTGCTAATTTAAAATAGCCTTAGTTGTGTGTCGTTTTGATACATTTGGTATTCTACTAGACAATGGCTGACATTGTGAAAAATTGTGTCAAAAAATGCCATTGCAACTCTGCAGACACACAACTGAGAGTCTGAGAATAACGTCAATTGCAGACTAGGGCCTCAGGGGGTATCCGTGTAATAGATTTACTTTGTTTTAGTGTTCAAATACGATAAAAGGGAGTCTGGAACCAATGTACATATCCATTTTGCGATTCTCTCGTAAAATAGCTATCCTAGGCATCTTGCCAATGTATAGTGCGTTTATCAATAACACAAACGTCTGCTTCACCGCATTGTTTAGATAGCCAATGAATTACATAAATTACTAGGATTAAATGCTCCAGATTTATTTGATGTAGTTATACTGGGTGTAATAGAAAGGGGGTATAATGCCGAAACACAGCGATAGTTCTCATGCAACTGAACAACTTTCCCCAAGGAACATGGGTCGTAGCTCGAAATAAAAAATTCGCCTCCCTATACAAAATGTAAGATCAGCTGATCGAGTAAGTATGGGCGAACTCAATGTAAAATATAGGCTTTGGTATAAAATTCTAACAGATGGGTCTAAGAGTGGGGAGGCAAGAGGTGCTGCCTTCTATGATCCTATTGAATCTGAAAGTGCAAATGTGCTCTCCAACATATAAGTCGATGTGCGGCGGGAGGCAGATGCGTATCAGTAGCTTATATCATTCTCAAGAAAATCCATGAGTGCAGAGAAAGGGGAATAGAATTGGTGGTACAGTGGATTCCGTCGCATATCGGTTTGTCTGGTAATGAGGAGGCGAATAGATTGGCTAAAATGGCACTCACTACTGGGGTTGAATTTAATATTAAACCGTTCTATTCGGAAATGTTATTAAATTTCAGAAAAAGTACCTATGAATGCTGGAGATAGTACTTTGATGAGCGTTCAAAAGTTAAAGGTATATGGTATAAAACCATTCAGTGTGAGCCTTTTAGAATACCATGGTTTGCAGAGATTAATTTGACCAGACAATTATTAAAATTAGCTGTAAGAATTATAGTAGGACATATTCCATCAAATAAATTTGCGTTCTTGATGAAAAAGGCAGAATCGCCTAATTGTGACACTTGTAACAATAGGGTCGATGATGTGATGCACGTTTTGACAGAATGTACAAAAAAATTCTATTTTTTGTACATTCTGCCTCATGTTTCTACATGAGGCAGTCTCTGCGACATGAGTTTAAATTAAATAATTTAGATATAGGTCTAGTACAAACGTGTCTCAGCATCCCCACCTCTAAAGTAGCCTTAGCATTTTATAAGTTAGCATTAATTTGATCTAGATTTAGTCCTAGTTTATAAGTTATTCTAAGATTTGGTCTTAAGTTTATGTGATATTTGTATATGTTACGATGGGGTTGACATGTCCAAGAGGATAAAAACCCCTAAATAAATAAAGAAAAAAAAAAGAAAGTATAGGCGATGCAACGGACGAAGAAACAGGTCTAATTTACAGAATTACTTATAAATTGAGGTCAGTTTATCCACGAAACTGAAACCAGCAGTACCAATTGTTCTGTACTTTGCAGAGTTGTCAGAGTAGCAGAGTCGTAATTAAAACAAGTTCATGAAGTTAACACTCACCTTATGTTGCTTGAACTAGTATAGAAAAAATAGGGGATTAGATAGGGATAACAACGATGTGTCTCGCTATTAAAAAATATTTTTAGGTACCTAATTTGACAATTGAATGAAATGGCTATTGTAATAACAGAATAGTTATAATGTCTTTAACACTCGGTTGTCCTCAGAACGGCTTGCTTACTGTTTTAGATAAAATCAGTGAAAACAAGTACTTCTTTGGGTCAGCGCAGACAGAACGGAGCGCAGCGGAGAGGATTTTATTACCGCACTTGAAAATAAACCTTAAAATTTTTACAATTAAGTGCATAAATGCTCGAACCGGCATTCCCGCGCATCCTCGAGGACGCGAGAGCATTTTTTGTCAGGTTCGAGCATTTATGCACTTAATTGTAAAAATTTTAAGGTTTATTTTCAAGTGCGGTAATAAAATCCTCTCCGCTGCGCTCCGTTCTGTCTGCGCTGACCCTTTATGGTAATTTAATTGATTAAGTAGATAGGTATTTGTTTAGTGGTACCTAAATGCGCTGCTAACAAAAACAGTTTTGCGCAGTGTTTTAAAATGACTTGCCAAATGTAACCGATCATAGACTATAATATTCTTACCAACGACAGAAAATATTAAAATCACCAATATTACTATCCTTTGTTGAAAGTTTGAACGACGAATATAAGCAATAGACGGAAGCAACTTTGTGGTTAAAGCAATATGCGCTTTATTAAACTTTAGACAACTTTTTAAATCGCCTGTCTTTAGTCGTAATTTTTATACTACAGGTTTTTTTTTTGTGTGCGATACCACGAAGAACTTACATAGATCAAATGAAAGAGGGGATAGAAGTTGTGTCGTACCAGGTGCTCAAAAGGACGGCAGAAAATAGAACAGAGTGGCGTAGACTCCACCGACATCTTAAATTTAATGATGATGATATTTTTTTAAAATTTATTTTATCGGTACGTAGGTACCTACAATAAAATTGAGTGGCTTTGACATACATCTTAACGTATCGAGATGAATTGTTTGGACAATCTAAGTAAGTACTTAGTACATTAAATCCTGTGGTTTTGATAGTGATCTTAACTTATCGAGATAAATTGCCACAGTTTTGAAAAATCTACGTACAATAAATAGATCTTTGGAATATATAGAAATCTGAATATAAAGACCTAGGCCTGAAAACAAGTGTAAATTGCGGTTTGTTTGATGTGTTCACTTTGTTTTGACAATGCCGCAGCGAACGAAAATAGTTTACTAACTGTAGGTACCTACTGCTATTCGGATACTTATCTACAGAATGGGCTTTTGATATAGAAATTATTAATCAAAAATATTTTTTAATTGTTAGATATAAATTTTAATTGAGACAATTTTGATTTATAATAACAACAACAATTACAATTGTACAATTACAATTTTTTTTGTACTTTTATTTAGTAATTACAACTTTATTTAGTAATTAGAACAACAAATAGTAATAACAACAACAATTACAATTGTACAATTTTACTTTTTTTTTTGTACTTTTGTACGGTAGTTTTGTCTGACAGACAATATTGACTTTATTTATTTATTCAAGGGAAACAAATAGCTTTTTACAAATAAACTTTGTCAAGTTACAATTTTCGATAAAACATAAACTTTAAGAAAGACTTCAAACATGCCAAGGGGATTTTTTAAAAATGTGTCTATCGTTTTTAAAACATTATACTTATCCCGTCTTTTTTATTATCTTTCACATCCCAGAAAAAAAATAACAATAGAAAATCTATTGTGTCTATTATAATGGATCAGTGGGATGTGAGAGGTTAATATTATAATTCAAGAATTACAAACATAACTTAGGAGATCTACCAGTAAAACACAGTCTCCTGTAATAATGTCGTAAAAACATGCGTTTACACAAGAACATTGTAATAAAATGCACACATGTATTTATAATGGCGATAAATATTATTTAAACAGAATTTTGGAGACGTGTCAAGTCAAATGCAACACAAATATTTTAAAACTTAAATAGCTCAGGGTTTTATATCCCAGTGGAATGCGGAGGTTCCGAAATTTTCATTGCAAATATTTCAACGCCATCTTATTAACACACCTTTAAAAGCAACTTCTTATTAAGACAGAAATGAGAAAAAAAAATAGGAGTAAAATTAATCTAATTGTACCTAACTACAACAACAATAGTCTAGTACCTACACATACACAAAGGGATTACCAAGAAGCCGTCACTTCTAATATTAGCATCCTCCAGTTTTTCCATCAGCAACGGGAAAATATATTTGAAACAGCGTATTAACATCAGTCGCAACAAGATTTACAAAGTCCTTGAGTTAACACGATTCTATAAACAATTTTAACATATCTATCCGTCAGCGAACTAGATTAAAAATTCTTAAAATACACACCGCAGAACTTATCATGTTAAATAGTAAAAGTCTTAAAATTTAATGTCGTAAAGAAAATTTCGTAGAAACGAGTTTCGCGTTGTCCTTGAGCTGCTTCAATCAAATGGTTATTTGAACTTTGCAAACTGAACGGATGCGGCTGAATACTATATAACACTACAGTAGACTGAAAGTAACTTATATGTTAGTTTGAACATCTAACTAGATAAGTTCGAAGCTATTTGATACAACCCTCGTAAATATATAAGTACTCAGTTATCTAGACTACTTTCCTAACCTCTAATTAATGGTTTTTATAGTCAAAATACCTACTGCTTTGACAGCAGCAGTAGGACTCAGTTACTGAAGAGAAATGGTAATCATTCGATATATTGATATCAAAATCAGAGGTAAACAGCACGATTTTTACAATAAACTGTTAAATAAATAAATAAATGTATTCAAGAAAAATAAATTTATAAATTTCTACGAAAAGGGGTAAGAAAAGAGATATTTTTGCAATAAACTGTGATGGAGGAATCGCTGCAACGTTATCATATCACAAAGTTCCACAGAATTTACAACTAGCTGTTCGTTAATCTCATACTGGGATGTTGAAAGCAAGTATACCTGCCTGTCTTCGTACCGATGCATACAAAGGAGAAAATTTTGCAGTATCAGTACCTATACCTTCTCTTGTCGCACACAGTTTTCTTTGAGGGAAGCTTAATTTTGTAGAAATACTGCAACGTATCGAGTCGGCTTCTACCGCTCCGGTTTATCCTCCTGTATTTTATTATAAGTTTTCATTTTATTAATTAAAAATTCCCGGGAATATAATATTCAGGCGTTTGTCCAGCCATTTTCTTGGAAGCAAGTCGTCGATACCGCAGCGGCATTGGTGGGCAGTGTGCCGTAAATTTATCGTTGCTAGTTCTATTTTTGTTTGGATCTCTCGCGAAAAAATAGTTTAATAATACATGAATCTTTCCATTTGGTCCATGCGCTTGAAAGGCGCGATAACGCTTTAAATGGGGTTAATGGTAGGATCCAGTTGGATACTTGCCTAATGTTCTCTTGAAATATGTGATTTGATTTTAAACATAATTCCCCGTGTTGCAGCGTTCACTTATCTTAATCCTGGATTATTTCTATCGCGCTCTCGAGATATTGCACTGAACGTGTAAAATCTAGGCTATTTTGATGAGAATTTCTAGGAACATTGAATGTAAAGTTGCGTGCACTGTAACTTTTTATCAAACTGGTTATTACGCATGCATAAATGATAAGCAATGTTTTACCTGAATCTCTTTAATTTTATAGTATCTAATAAACAAGTAAGTAAAGGAAAAGAATGTAAATCTTTTTAAAAATATAAGGAAATTTCTCAATTTCTAAGCAAAAACTACTCGTTAAGTAAATAGATTCATTCGTTTTACGCTATAACAGTACTTTTATTACCTTAGCTGACAATAAAAACCTAAGTAAAAATGCAGGCATCGATTTAATACTCATGAATGAAGGTATAACCGTGGTATTATCAAACTCGGACGTATTTTCAGCTTCACTGGTGCAATGTTTACCGACACCATAAAATTTGATGTTCATTCAAATTTCTTACCTAAGCGATTCGATGGATATAATCGGTACTTATACTTATAATTGAAGAGTTTTTGAAGTCAAAAGGTATGAGAGGCTTTTGTTATAACCACAAGGTGTAAACTATAATTAGGTACTTTTAAAGTCGAGCCAGTTTTTGTTAAACTAGTTTTTAGGCCCAGAACTCACGATGAAACGCAACTGCAACGCAACTGAAACTGCTAGTTTGAGTTGCATCGACGTTTCTGCTATAGAATTCCTTAGAAAACCACACACGACACTACTAGTCTGAAACGTTTTAAACAAAAGAACAAGAATTATCTTCTAATCCCAGAATTATAACAATAAAAAACATAACCAATTATACAATAATAATAATGCTTTAACAGGAGCCCGAGTCTGCAAATTAACAACAATCTCAGCGGTGTGTCGGCAGAATGTCTATGAGAGTGTCAATATAATTTTTTGACACATTTGGTCCCAAGCCATTGTTGAGCAGAATATCAGTTTCGACTGCAAAACATGCCATTGACACGCTGGCGACACACAACTGAGGCTATTTTAAATTAGCAGGCTTGGGCCCCTGGGAAAATTAAATAATGTTACAATTTCCAACCTTCATTCTCGTTGCTATGACAACGAGTCCTGGAAATTGATTCGAGTGACACTTTTAACACTTTTTCGGAGCATATTTGTATTCAATTTTGAAAAACGTTCAATAGTTATTTGCAGTTCATTCGACACCGATACTGTGGTGAAACCAACTCGGCTCTCAAATATTCTGTTCAAAGATGAGGTTTGGTATAGAAACGCCTCTAGGGAGTAAAGCTTTTACTATTTCTAAGTAATCCATGGTTAGAAAAGTAATGCTTGTAACATAGGTATCAACAATATGTATTAAGTTAATATTAACTTGTAGGGAGGTACATTGGATTCTAGTTACTACGTACCTACTTACAAAGAAAAACTAATAATCAAAAAATCTAGATAACAAATACCTAAATAATGTTAGTTGTTAAACTCCTGCGAGAATTGAAGCCATGTTCTTTGCTTTCCTGACATTTGTCAATGAAATTCTTCTTTTTTTTTCAGTAGATCCATGTCTGAAAATACAATGGATAGTTTTTAAAAATGCATCCATCACTAGACACTGCTTTTGACGCTTTATACTAGAATATTTTTGTCACAAAAATAATCCGATTTAGTTCGAATACCATTCAAATTGGAAAATATTTTAATTTCTTTTTTTATTTTCAGAATGGCGTCCAATACTGAATCTTCCAAGACGGAGGTAAAAGTAAGTATTTAAAAACCTGTATTTCATTTTAAACACTTACCTTTATTATATTCGAACTTTCTCCCTAATCTAACCTAACATACCTATATATATATATATATATATATATATATATATATATACCTACCTTTCATCGTAGCGTAAGTTTTAATAAATCTGTATTATTACGTAGTAAGTAAGTACCTATTTACATTCATTTAAGAACAAATAAATATAATTATTGTGCTGCATTTTGTATTATCCTTTACCTTAAACTAAAAAAATATTTTATAAGTCTCAATTAATAACCTCAATTTGAGCAGCAACAATTTTCTGTAAAAAGAATAGATATTCTTCACTTGTGATTAAAATTAGTACATTAAATACCCAGAGTTTGAAACCCAAATAGTAGCCAGCTTCAAGTCAAGTGTTCTCGCCAAACGTCTGTCAAACTAAACAATAAACCGTTAAAAAAACAGCATCCACTGCATTATCTTTGCGAAACACGTGAGTCCTTGTCTATAGAAATTGCATAATTTTGACAAGGTCATTATGGTAGATACCTAAATAAAATAAAAAAAAGCTATGAAAAAGTTGCTGCACGATTTTGCGTTACAAATTGACAAGTGACTTATGAAAATACGCAATTGACGGGTCGAAGATGATGAAAAAAGTTAAATCAAGCTTTAGTTATTTTAAACCAATTTGTACCTTATCCCCATTATTACAAAACGCGTTTTAAATATAGTTCTAGAACTAATGTCATTTTTTGGACGTTTTTTCTGTAGCCGAAACGTAATTTATCTGAGTTTATTCTAGGACTATAAGTACAACTCGTTTTGTATTAGGAGAGTATATGGGTTGAGGTGTTTGGCTGCTAATGTAGTAGCTAGCCCAACCTAAAATTACTGCCTTAAATATAATTCGTATTGCAAAATATTATTGCTTAAAGCAGATAGATATTAATGCGTTTTACGGTAATAAATTAGATCAAACAAAGCCAGATATTATTAACTTATTACCTAATATTATTTGGCTTTTGTTTGATCGTAAACTAGAATTCTGTATCGTCTGGCTAGATAACTAGTTTCAACATGTTTGATTTATTGACTAAGTATAAAATAAATTATTAACATTATTCATCTAAAATTATGCTTCAAATCACATACGTACATACATGCCTATCCGTCACGCCTCTCTCCCGTTGGAGTAGGCAGAGACCACTTCCTTCCACTTGCTACGATCCAAACACACCTCTTTCGCTTCATCCACACTCATCAGTCGCCTCATACGTGCCCGTCGGTTTAGGATACTCTTGATTTGGCCTTTCTTGAGCAAATCCCCGATTAGATCGAGGTACGTTCGTCTTGGCCTTCCCCTCCCAACATTTCCATCCACTCTCCATTCCAATCACCATTATTATAATTTCTGGATCTACTCTCCGCTATATACTTATGTTATTCAAGTAAAAATAAATTATTCATAATAATTATACAGCTCGTATACAGAGTTTTAATTAAGTATACGAAAAAGTTACAAGCCAAAAGCTTTGAATTACATTTTGGAGAAAAAAAATTAAATGAAGTTCTACTACTCACCTGGGTAAATGTTTTATTACCTAATGGTATCTACACACACCAAAGCCGCCGGCTTTTTTGACAGCTGCCATTGGTATAACGTAAAGCCGCTGGACTAGCCCGGCGGTATGCCGGCGGCTTAGGTGTGTAGATAGGTTATGGGTATCTATTTCTCCTATTCATAATTTGAAAAATCTTAACTACCTAAGTATAAATTACGCAAAACATCTAAAAGGAAATAAATGAAACGACTAACAAAAGATTAAAGCGATTCAGCTTGTTAAAAATATAAAAATCGTACTTATTTGTAGGAATTCCGCAATAAAACCTTATTTTTCTTCAGCGAGAAAAATCTTTTTATTTATTCGCTTCTTTTTGAACATCAACAGTTTCCGGCGCAAACAATTTGATTGATTTTTAAAACAAAAGCCACTTTGATTCGGCGACGTTGAGGCCGAAAATGTTTTAAATTGCGTTGAAGATGACGTCACGTGTTAGTGAAAGCTTGGATTTGAATGTTTTGGTGTGCAGCCAACATTAATAGTCGGTGATATTTGGACGAGATACCGCTGTAAATCCGAGTTTAAGCGCGTTTTAAATACCCGCACGATTTACAAGATAGGCGACGGAAAGGGTTCGTACTTAAGTGGTACCTAACTACGATACAAGATGGAAAAACTTGCAGACAATAATGTTCAATCACGTCAAGAACCACCTCCAATTTATTGTACGTTTTAAGTTTGAAGTTGGTTAATTAACACTTATCAAGCTAATTGAACTCCGAGTAAAAAGAGTCAGTACTGTCGTGTTAAAATTACAGAAATTTCCTTTTTTTTGTAAACACTACGTAATTAGGGTTGTAACAATATCTACTTTTCCAAAGCGAATTATTTTGCTTATGCGAATGTCAAAAATGATGGTTCTCTCTCGAAGGTATGTAACACGGTTTATTTTTTATTTCTTCGCCTTTTACCATAATCAAGTTCCGAAGATATTTTATTTGGGAAGAGTTTGTTTATTTAGGGACGATCAGTCCAAAGACAAACATATTTTTTGGTTTATTTAAGTATCTACTATGTTTGTTTTATTTTATTTGTTAGTGATTTATTAATTGAAGACCAGATTCTTGCTGAGCGTTTTTAGTAATATTATGAGAAACTTCTTATATTTACTCCAAAGAGGCTAAGGCGAATTGTTACAACCCTAATTTGCTAAGTTCAGTTTGCCGAGATATTTCAGAGATAATTTGTGAGGCAAGTGTTTCCGCCTTGTATTTATAGTTGAGTCGATTCACTTGTATGAATTAGCAAATAGAAGGGTGGAGAGCGGCCGCCGCCGGCCGGTAGGGAATGGCGGCAGCAGGGGCATCAATGGCTAATAAATAATAATAATCGGGAAACTGTCGGAAGTGCGATCGATGTTGTTTTGACGATTCGCCCAAGACAAATTGTAGACGAGGCGCCGTTATTGGGGTCGCGACCAAAATACATGACGGCGGGCGGCGGCGGGCGGCGGGGCGGCGCAGACGGCAGTAGGCGGCAAGCGGCGCGGGCGCACGCCGCGCGCGCTTCACTCCCGGACACACCACCAGCCTCATTTACTACCGCGCTATATTTAACCGCTGCGACCAGATTAATATCTGCATGTTCCTTCACAAAAATAAGTGATCCGTCTCCTTAGCCGACGAGTGATGTGTAAACTGGACCGCGAGTGCCAATCCCTTAGTGTCAGTTAAACGTTTGGATAAATAAACACCGGAGAATACGAGTATTCCGCAATCGCGGCAACACAGGAAATCTGCGGGAACAACAACCCTTGTGAGTATCACGTATCTATTTTTTAGTCTTTTGTCAAAATGCCAAAACACGTTCAATGCGTTCCATAAAAATTAGTTTTATAATTCCCATAAACTAGTAGATGTAACGACATCGTTTGATAGAATAATGTTTGTGGTCCTATTTCAGGAAAATGAATCCTCCGTCGGCGCTTCAAGGGGCGATGGGGCGGGAGCGGAAGCCTTTCACGTACACGCCGGGAGGGCTGGACTTGTCGGAGATTAAGTCGGAGCGCATGGCCAAACGCCTCATGAGGAACGCAATGAACCAGGGCGTGCCCGAGCAGCCGCAGCAACCATTGCACTCGCCTTCGACTCCTACCACTCCAATAGCGGTCCCGAACTTCAACTGTCTACCTGTTCAAGTGTTTCCGACACTTAATTTACCAGCGAACCCAAAATCTTTGCTAAGGACTCGAAGTACTCCGGACAGACCGAAAGAACCTCCAGTGCCGCGTGTGTCAACGACTCAGAATACAAACAGTACCAAACCGAGTGGCATTGAACTGTTGCGTGAGACTGTCAACAGCAACGCACCGACATATAGTCCATTTAATAACAACTATAATAACAAACTTGTGACGCCGTACGAGTATAACAATAATAGACCGACCTCAATGTATGAGTTCAGTGCAGCTCCGGTTGCACCTAGTGTAGCTAGGACGAGTTACGGAAGTAATGCGTATACCGCACCAATAATGCCAGAAATTTGTTACGATGCCGAGTATTGGAGAGCGGCTCCAGAAAACAAAAATATTATAAACAATACTCCGTTAATAGAAGCAACAGACAAAACTAATGACACAAGTATATCATTTAAAGAAAACGTAGAATCGATAATAGATTTTACAATAAAACCGTTATCAGAAACGATTTCTGTCCCAGCACCGGTTGACACTAAACCTATTGAAGAAAATGAGGGGACTGATGATGATGATCAGGTGGATTTAAAATTACTGTATACCTATTATATTTACATATATATGTTCGTTTATGCTGTATGTTATACGTATTTATTATTCAACATAAATGGTTTATAAAACACACTAAAGGCTTTTGTGAGTTGAGAATTAAATATTCTTTATTTATCTATTTAATTTAAAATACTGTTTAAAAAGACGTTCATTGAATTAACATAAACTTTCTTTATATTTCAGACTCAAGTCAAAGTGGTAAAGAAGCAAGTAAAGAAAGAAAAGAAGGTTGAAAATGAAACTCAAAATCAAAATGGGGATCAAAATGGTGATACTGAAGCAGAAATGACTGTAAAATTGCCGACCAAGAAGTCAGCGGCAAAAACGGAAACGAAAGTAGAAGTTGTTAAAAAAACTCTACCCGATGGATCCATTGAAGAAACTAAGACTACAATCACGAAAACTACGGTTGATGGCAAAACTAAAATATCTACAAAAACAGAGACTACTGTTATACCAAAAGCAGAAAATGAAGTAGAAGAAGAGGAAGAGGAGGAAGAAGAAGAAGAAGAAACTGGTGAAGTTGAAGTCCAAGAAGTTGAAAAGAATGGAGAGGCCGTGGAAGAACCAACCACGGTGGTCGTTCGGAAAACTGTTACGCAAGAAGCACCAGTTGCTAAGGAAACAGTAGTTAAAAAAGAAGAGAGATCTGAGACTACAACTACTAAAAAGGTGACAGTTGTACAAAGTAAAGAACCTGAAGAAGAGGAAGAGGAAGAAGAGGAAGAAGAAGTAGTTGAAGAAACACCAACTACAGTTGTTGTAAAGAAACAGGAAGTACAAAAACAGGAATCTAAAGAAGAAAAAGTACAAGTAGAAGAGAAAAGTGTGGCACCTAAAGAAGAACCAAAACAGGAAGTAAAGCAACCTGAAGTCGAAGAGGAAGAAGAAGAGGAGGAAGAAGAGGAAGAAGTTGAAGAGGAAGAAGTGAAAGTAGAAAAGACAGAGGTAAAAGAAGCAAAACCAGAAGTCAAAGCAGAACCAGTAAAAAAACAAGAACCAGAACCCGAAGAGGATGAGGTAGAGGAAGAAGAAGAATATGAAGAAGCAGAAGAACCTGCAAAGAAACCAGCACCTAAACCAGCCGAGCCTGTGAAAGAAACTAAAGAAGAGAATGAAGCTGATGAAGAATCCGAATACACGGAAGAAGAATATGAATCCGAAACTGAAGCACCTAAACCATCTGGACCTGCTTCTGAACCAAAACCAGAAGCAGAAAAGCCTCAAAAAGAACCTGAACCACAACCAGAAACAGAAAAAGTTGAAGTTAAGAAAGAGGAGCCTCAAGTACAATCAGCGCCTCAATCCGAAGAAAAACCTCCTCTGAGAGAACCTTCCATTCCACTAGAGAAGGTTGAAGATGTCGAAATTAAACCTATTGGTGCAGCATCCGAAACTATTTCGAAGAGTCATTCTGAGAAAACAGAAATTATCACGAGTGGAGGCAATGCGCCGTCTGGGGCACTCAGCACTCAAACAGAATACAATAGGATCGAAAACATCGTTACCGTCAATAGAACGACCAAGACATTGGATCATTCTTACGAACAAATTACACAGCAAGGTATTCCAACCGTTAAAACTTACTTTGCACCAGGAAGGGAAAGGGTTTCCACTTCTCCTCAACCCTCAAGGCCTTACCAACCTGTCTATCCTCCGTTACAAACACAACCTGAAAGACGTCATAGTCTCTTATTAGAAAGATTGAGTACCGAAAGGCAAATGCCCTCTGATCTGTATCAAAAGAGTTACCAACAGCAGTTTAATAATCAGAATTATGAACAACAACAAAGGCAATGGTCGCAAGAACCACAGTCGGAAGTCGTTAATGATAGCAATATAAAGCCCAGCTCGATTACAAATCAACAATGGTATCAACAGAGCAGGAAAGAAAATGTGATCTTTAATAACGTGGTACCTTCTACTCCCGCAGTTCCCAGCCAGCAATGGAGTCAACCCCAGCCTCAGCACCAACCTCACGTACCATTACAGCCACAAGTTCAACCACATTATCAGTCTTCTTACAATGAAAACACTTTACATGACAGTTCTAAGATGACAACAAACACTTACCAACAAAATAATTATCCTAGTTACACGCCAGCTCCCAGTAACTGGGCAAGCAGTAACGTTGGTGCCACTGCAAATAATTTATCTAACGTTAACACACAATCCAATCAGTACTCTTTCTTGAACAAATCTTCTTCTGAAAACTATCAAAATACTTCTCAGCAATACTCTTCGAGTTACGTTCCACCTCCATGGGAACAGGACCCCAACTATGTCGCACCCGCACTCCCGACTCAAAATTTCTATCAGCAGCCTCAACCTGCAGCTAACACTTACAATCCTGGCGCTGCAACCGGTTGGAAGCCTACTCCTCCACCACCGGCCGCGAAATTCTCGAAACCCGCTCCAAAATCTTACATACCGCCCGCACCAAATCAATCATTCGTCAAACCCGTTTCTAACGTGCCCGAGTCGCATCACCGTCCTGGAAGCAAAACCTACTACAGCGAGTACGAGCGACGCTACATCACCGTGCCCGAGTCCACCTACATCCCGGTCGACGCTAAGTTCCAGCCTCAACCGGACGCCTCGCCTAAATATTATTATGACAACAATGAGCCAAACGAAGCCGTTGAGCATCAATGGCGAAAAGAGCTCAGAGAATTCACCGAAAAGACTCAAACTCAAACTCAAAATCAGAGTCAAATTCAATCTCAGCAACAATCTGAGCGATATGTTTCATCGTCGTCAGTAAATCCCCCATGGGAAGAAGATCCTAAGTATGCGAAGGTACCGTCAGTGTCGTACACGCCGACTCCATCATGGAGTCAAACCTTAAGGCCTCAGTCGAATCGCGAAAGGAGCTTCGAGTCAGAGTTTGTCAGCTCTAACGAATGGTCTAAGACCAATACTTTGGGCCGCAGCCGTCCATTGAGCACTTATGGTAATAGCAACGTTGAAGCCTCCATTCCCGAGCGGCCTAGAGGTGTATCCGTAGATCGATACAACCCAAACAAATATCAAGCTCCGTTGACGATCCCGTACGATTCTGAGCATGGACCTGTTCAGTCCCAAACGTTGGACCCCAATCCGTCGGCTCACCGGGGCTACCACAACCCGAACGTCCCGGCTTACCACGCGCGCTCCTCTGCTGAACCAAGGTAAGATTACTTATTGTTAGATATATGTTAATTGGAAAGGAACACAGCACACATTCCTACTGTTAATTATTGTAACAACGTCGTTTATAATTTCAGAGAGCAACAGTCGTCAATTCCAACACCGCATAATTGGGGAGAAGCGCGTGCCACTCCGATACAGTCGAGATCGTTCAAGTACCTCCAGTGGATCACCGGCACGGAAGATTGAACAATAGGAATGCGTTGTCATTTAATTAAGGCTTAATTTATGTAACATAGAAATTAGTGAGAGCAGCTTGATAGTTTGAGGCACCTACTCCATTTTATTATTTTTACTAGGGTAACAAGGCTTCTCTTCTGGGATATTTGATAAAACAAAATGTACTTCATTTATTTAATACTTATGCTATTGCGATTGTTGTGCAAATGCGAATAACAATGATTATAAACCTATTTAAGCTGCGAAATTAACAAGTAACTCCAAAAACACATCAAAGATCTTTTATTTATATTTTTTACTTAATTATTTTGGAGTTGCTATGTTGCTTTGTGCATAGCTTTGTTAAATAAATCGGCCTTAAAAACCTCGAGTTTGTAGCCGATTGACATTGAATGTGTTTGGATATTTTTTATGACGATGAGAGTATTACTGCCGTATCAGATTGATATGGTGAAAGTAGTGTCAATAATTCAGTCAAAATATTTGAAAACTATTCAATTTAAAATCATGGCAGTAAAAATGACATTATCAAATTGTAAAGAGCCTTAAAGCCCTAGTAGAAATGATACACGATGTTATGTTGTAAGAGTAAAATATAAACTACATTCACTCGCTTAGACATAACACCGTACATTGGAGTTGCATTACATCTGGTATGAAGGTGCTATCGCATAATCATCTAATAATTTAACATCTCATAACCATCCTTAGAATTCGTAAAATGAATTCAAAGAGATGCATGTTATGAATTAATTAAGCTGCGGTTAACTGTAAGGTTGTACAATTCGAGATTATCTAATATTTAAAACGAATAGATCGAATGAACGTAGAACGTATGTATATTTAAGGATAACGTTTTAAGTTAGAGTCTTATAGTTTTTTTTAATTTTGTCTTCTGAATCTGATATTAATATTAATTTTCTCTTCTTTAATACTTTGTTATTTGTCTTCGCGACCTGCTGTGGCGGTCCTTCATATACGTATTAAAGTAGTAATTATTTAAATTATTGTGCTCTTCTGTACTTATTTGTCTTCGTTTCTCATTTAAACAGTACTGTTTTGCTATGTGATATATAATTTGAATTTGTCTAACCTAGTCAATGGAGACATGTATTTGTCGCTAGTCTAGTTCAATTTAACTTAAACCGATGCATTTCTGCTTCAACTATGACTAATTTGA